>OX940974.1:66983694-67583694 GCA_954871275.1 Leptopterna dolabrata | reverse complement strand
TTCAACGACCTAACTTTCACAGCCTAGTTCGGTTCACGTTCTAAGAGGTTAGCATCCGTTTTTTTCCCTTAGATCGTTAGCCCGGAGATCCTAAAGGCGCCCATACACGGTCCAACCGTCGGACCCAACAAGGGGTGGGGAGAGATGAAAACGCCTCCCATTCCCTACTGTTGGATCGTGTGTGGGAGGACGTCCAACCGTTGGATCCGACCAACCTGGTTGGGTGTGGTCGGATGGCAAAACCGCCCAACAAACATGGTTGTGCCCTTCCCCCTCCATTACTCCCGACCAAGTTGTACCGTGTGTGGCGCTGTCGGACCAACTTCTTCTTCTTCTCCTGTAATTTTTTGTTCGTCTGAAGCAGACACACGTTGTTTTACGTAATTTTTATCAGTTTCTCCTGTTATCAGTTGTGCCAGTACCTCAAGATATTGGAGTTTGGATAATTGGTGTTTACTGTTACTGTTTTGTTATTATCATGAGAGGTGAAACAAAAAAACGCGGGAGACTTGGTCGGATTGGGTGCTTGTTTGGTTGGATCGTGTGTGAAGCGCCGTCTGGTTGGCAGGGGGGCGCGTTTTCGCCTCTCCCACCCCTTGTTGGGCCTGACGGTTGGACCGCGTATGGGCGCCTTTAGTCCGTCAACGACCTAGTCGCCAAACTTTTGCGAAAACTCTCTAGTGTCACACCAACTGAGATGTGGAAGGTGTATACCGAGTAGTTTAGTGACAGGGATTTCCATCCCATTGCAATGTATTTGGGCAAATTAGATCTATTTATTTAAAATACTTACCTCAGGTAGGGGACATTACATGTATGGTGAACATGATCAGCACGAAGCCCGTCACCTATGAACAGTACCAATCTATCGGCCGGCGTCTTGTATGTTGATCCAACAGGCGGCAGGTCGGATATAATGGGTGACTTAAAATACACATCGAACATTCCTAGTAATAATATACAGTGCACGATAACGACCCACGTCATCAATGATCGATGCATAGTGATCGTTTTAAGGATGCGCAGTAGGTAGATAGATACTTATAGGGCAAGTCAAGTGAACGGGTTCGTAAAGGCGGGTTGGTGGCTACCGAAACAAATTGAGGGAAAACAGCTACAGAAAGTAGTAGCTCAGAGATATCGAAGAATTAACACTGATTACTAACAAGTTCTACGAAAATTCAACACTATCTAGCCCTACCCACTCAACACCACCCTTCACAACAACTTAAGTGACCAACCGGCATGCAAGACGGCCGCATCAACTGTAAACAAAAAACAAAGCGGGTTATGATAAGGAAAAATAACCCGAACCATGGATCTTACATCAACGGCCCGAATGCTCTTTCCATGGATGCATGGACCCTACAGCGCCATGGTCACCCGAACTAATCTGGCGGAGAATGAGGAACTATAGACCTTTTTCCGTAAGAAAGGGGCGGAGCCTACGCGCGAGCTGATAAGGGACGGCAGCCATATTGTGGTACCACATTTTTTATCAGCTGCGTCTTCTGCACATTTTGTCTCAGTGTTTTTGTTTGTGCTTGCCTATTAAATTTTCGTAAACCTTTAATTATAGATTAATGGTTAAAGATTTTGAAAAGAATCATTGTTGTTCATCATCAATCATTTCTCGAACATGAAGTACCTACCTACTTTGTATTCCTTACGTTCCATATGTCGTCTACCTACATAATATTGCACCCTCAAAAAATTTTTTTTCTATAGGCAATGTATACACTTTTTTTCATTACTTTTGTTGTTATTTACACATTTTTTGTACTTTTTGACGAAATAAATTATATATTGAAATCTTGAGTGTTCATGAGTTCAATTACCTATACTGAAACGAAACGGAATAACAACTGACAACTATTTATACTTAAATTAAACGTGTAGCAACTGAACTATTAGTACTTCTTACAGGTTTATTCAGGGTGTATACGGACATGTAAAACTCAGGGAATTTTGCAAATCCTGAAAAGTCAGGGAACAAACGTTATCAAGCAAGGATATTAATAAAATAAGTACAACATTCGAAATACGAACTTAAATTGTTTTTATTGGTAGTCAGCTTTCTTAAAAATAGGACAATATTAAACATCACAGCACAAAGAACAAAAATGGTAAAGTAATTTAAATGAAGCGTGCAGCAATATTAATCGTAACTGCTTTCCTAAAACGAACTAGGTTCCAACATAAGACTACTCTTAATTATGTATAACTAAAATCACAGTATAGGTACTCCTGAAGAGGTCTTATGGGCAAAAGTACTCGACCAATATACCACTGAACACAAAAGGGAACTATCATTCTACCCTTCCCCACAACCAACAATATTTACAGTAGGTGTAAGAACATTTCAACGAATTGCAGTTTCTTTACACGTTTAATTGCACTTCGGTGTTTTCAGACTAGTTGGAGCACACTTGTGAAAAATTATTATTTTAACTGAAGCAGGAAACGAACGCACAGTGTATATTTAGGTAATTAAGGTAAAAAATAATAATAGTAAGGTAACTAGCTGAGATCAAGAGTGTAGATAGTTGCACAGAGTCACGGATATGGACGGGGAGTGACCGATGGTACCACAATATGGCGGCCGAAGATTTGTGATAAGGCCGCGCAAGCGCATTACGCTTAGGGAAAAAGGTCTATTCATAAGTAACGAATTGAAGCTTCGCCTCAACATTTCATTTCATTTATTTTTCGATTTTACACATATATAGGGTACTAGACCCCTCCTTGTATATGTACAAAACAATAACACAATGAAAATCACTAGATGGCTTTCCTGACAAATTACAATATGTGTTTTTTTTTAATACAAAGGAACAAGGGAAAAAAAAGGACAGAAAGGGGGGGGGAAAGAGGCAGAAAGAGAGAAGAGAGACAGAAAGAGAGAAATTGGAACTACTGACCCTTCAGGTATTGTAAGGCGGCCCCACCAAAGGCGCCGAGCGAATGCATCCCACGGACGGCCAAGGGCAACGAATTCCACAGCCTCGCACCTGAGACCCTCATCGAGTTTATGAAAAGCCGATTACGAGTCCAGGTTTGCCGAAGAGCATGCAGACGAGGGGAGAGACCACTGCTAAATATATCAGCCAGGTAATCAGGGCTAGGAAAATCATTAGCATGAACTAATTTGAAAACAAACTTCAAAAATTGCACCCTCAGGTAAACTATTATACCACAGCCAAGAACTTTCTGGGAATGCTGAGATATATGCCCCCTAGGCTTCAGTTTAATAATGCACAACGCACACAGCTGTTAAAGGCTAACTCCAATCTGTGGGTCAGAACAGAGTTTAATGAGTTAATAAAAAGACCATGACCATACAAGAAGTGTGGTAGGAGAAGGCTTTTCACCAACAAAAGTCTAAGATTCTCAGGAGTAAAGTTAATAAACTTCCTTAAGGTAAAGAGGGAACCATAGACCCTCTGCAAGGCCAATGATATGTGAGCGTCCCAGCTCATGTCAGATGACATGACAATCCCCAGGTTTCTAACCTTGTCATTAAATGGGATTGGACAGCCCTCAAGAACAATCTGTGGTAGATGGTATCTATCAATCCCAGAGGGGGAGAAGATTATAGCTTGGGTTTTAATGGGGTTAAGCCTCAGGGGATTATCTCTTGCCCATGCGCTAACATGTGACAGGATCCGGTTAACTCTAGTGATAGCTGCAGGTAATTCAGCAACGTTACAAGAAAGATAGAATTGCACATCATCGGCGTACTGTTGATATCGTAGTCCATTGAAACAATGTGCTTTGTCATTAGAGTACATGGAGAAAAACAAGGGACCAAGAACGGATCCCTGAGGAACCCCAGCATGAATGTTTAAAGAGCATGACGGACGAGTATGATTATTATCAGACTTAACACATTGACTGCGATTGGTGAAGAAGGAGGCTATCAGCTTACAAGCAGTTGAGGAGAATTTGTAGATCTGAAAAAGCTTAAGAAGAAATGTGTTATAATCAATAGAGCCAAAAGCATCAGAAAAATCAAGTAGAACCAAGATAGTAACTACATTGTTATTGAATCCCTCTAGAATGTCTTCTGTTACTCTAGCTAGGGCAGTCATGCAGCTATAGCCTCTCCTAAATCCGGACTGGAAAGGACTTAAAAGAGAGTTTTCATTTACATATGACATTATCTGGTTGTACATGATATTCTCGAGCACCTTACCAGGAATACAAAGGAGGGAAACTGGCCTGAAATCACTGATAGCTGTTGGGTTCTTAACTTTACCCACTGGCACCACCATTGCCTGCTTCCACTGCTCCGGATACTGTGAAAACGTTCGACAAGCATTGACAATAAAGGTAAAGTATTGAATAATGATGGGAAAGAGTAAAATCAGGAATCGGAGCGGTACCCCATCAATACCCGGACAATTAGAGTTGATAGAGAATAAAGCAATAGATACATCAGTTTCATCCACACATTGGAAAGAAAACCCTTCAGTAATGGGTAAAACAGGCAAAGATATGGTTTTTGGAGAAGATGGCTGATTTCTAAGAAAGTGCTTATTGAGATCGTCCGGACTATGAGACACATCCACCCCCGACTTAACCAGTTTAAGCCCCATATCCTCAATATTCCTCCACAGTGCCCTCATTGAGTGCTTAGACGGGTCCAATATTTGTGAACTGTGTCCCTCTTCTTATGGTAGCGGGTAAGTGATTTAGTTTTATTTCTTTGAACTGCATGTGCAGAATGAATATTATTATCTTTAGTGAGCTTCCAGAGATTATATAGGTCGTCCCTCTTGGCCATGCTCGCTCTGACTTGGGAATTAAACCATGGTGTGGGGGGGTGCCTTGCTCGAAACTGCTGCACAGGAGCGAATTTATCCATGCATGCTGTGATGAGAGTATTAAAATGATTCACCATTGCTGTAGTATTTGAAAGTTGACGAAGTTTGTCCCAGTCTAACCCAGCAGCAAACCTCAAAAGATCATCAGAATTGATATTTTTAAAACTTCGGGTTGTTATTACAGAAGGCTTGTAGGATAGCGGGGGAATTTTCATGGCGACAATTAGATGATCATGAGCCGACACTCCAGAAGTAGAAAACTGCCTGAAACCAGCAACCTGATTCATATCCCTAACTATTGCCAAATCGATAGTGCTACTAGAGTGAGAGGTATGATGTGTTGGGCCCGAAGGAATAATATCCAACGAGAGAGGGGGAAGCATGGAATGCAATCGTCTAAAGTTGGGTACGTCATATGAGGGATTGCAATTAAAGTCACCGAGGATCAACAATTTGTCGTACATAACAACTAATTGGGAAAGTGCCTGTTCAAGAGCTGATACGTCAATGGATTTGTCAGGAGGACGATAGACCACGCCTAGTAAGAATTTCCCACCATTGTATTTCATCTGAATGAATAAAAATTCAATTGGGGTGTCCTCAGAGAGCAATACCACCTCAAATTTCAAACCCTCCCTTATATAGATGGCTACTCCCCCACCACCCCTTTTCCCCAATTTACTTGACCTGTCATGACGAATCACCCGATACCCCGACAATACAACAGCTTTATTGGGAATTTTAGTGTTCAACCATGTCTCCACTATGCATAATGCAGAGAATCTAGCCCCCTCGATGCAGGCTCTGATGTCATCTAAGTTGGAAACAAGACTACCAGCATTAAAGTACCCTACACTAAAGGAATGCCGGGAAAATCCATTCACAAAGTGCGAAATTCCCAGATTCACTGCCGGAATGTCACAAGAGTCATCCAACTCGTCAGCAGTTACATATTCATCCCCATCACTCGAGAGGTCACAGGGCAAGGCATCCATGGAACTATCCATAGCCCCCACACCGCAGGTACACCCACCCAACTCCGGGAAGCACACCCAAACACCCGATCAGCATTCCAATAAAGTGAAAAAATAATTCCAGAGAATGAGAAGAAAAGAAGATAGAAAGGCTAATGAAATGAAAAAATATAAAGAAAAAGCAGAAGAAAAATTTTAAAATATTTAAAAAAATGAGTTCCTGAAGGAACGTGAATAAGATAGGTAACTCTGAACATGGCGAGCATAGACTCTCTGTGGGTCCAATCAATAAAGAGTAGCATAACGTTATTATAACCTAATGAAGACTACATTAAAAAGAAAAACCAAGAAACCAACAATTCGTAGAAAAAAAAAATACTACCTACGTAAAATGACCAACCTAACCCATTTGAAACTTAGCAGAGAAAGATAAAGCCAAAATAACGTCTGACATAGTGCCTAGGTAGTAGGTACCTATTATAACATCGTAGGTTTACATAGGGTCAGCAAACTATCACCAAATTCTGTTAAGACCATAATTGAAAATGAGTAGGTACATAGTGTTTTCGAATTGAGACACCTATCTACTTCTCCGGATTCTTAGCTGGCAAGGAGCTGAGCACGTCATCGTCGGTGATCGTCAGGATCCGGTTCCCCTGCTTCGTCTTGATCATACCATTGGCAGTCCACACATTACGCAACCCAAGCTTTTCAACAGCTTTCCTGTATAACTCACGTCTCGGGTGAGAAAGGTCCTCAGTTATTAGAGTTTTAAGCCCTTTAAGCAAACGCTTTGCAGCAAAAACCTCAGCTTTGGCTCTATAATGAGAAAAAGTTATGACAATCAGACGCTGGCGGAGACCTGCTGAAGGACGTGACGGAAGAGTTTGTGTTGAGGAAGTAACACCAGGTCGCCCGACCCTTCTGACCCTCACTAGACTAGCATCACTCAGATCAAGTTTGAGTGTGTTCTTAATTATAGCAGAGACAACTAACTCCGGATTTTCACCGGGTGCCTCCGGAACACCATGAAACAAGATATTCAAATGCCTCTGAGACTGATCAATGACGTTGTCAAGGCGGGTTTTCACCATAGTCATCTCTCGTTTGGTGCATTCCAACACCTTGCACGCAATAGTCTCCACAGTAGATTCTACTGCTTTGAACACAGATTTAATAGTATCTTGTATAATAGCAGGAGTAACAGTCTGACCTGAGGATAATGAGTCCGTAATTGCACTGGTAATTGCACCCAAAAGTTCGGACGAGAGTTCACAAGGGACAGCAACATTAGCATTAAAAGCGTCCATATTGTTGGTTTGAGGTCGACGTCTTGGTTTCGTTTTCACATAAGAGTCCCCGAGTATTACAAACACTGAGCAAGCATTCAATATCGAAAGGGACACTGCACAATAACTTTAAAGTCAGATGGAATGCTTTGAGAGCTTAAAAAGCAGGGAAGAAAATCACTTTTGATTGGAAACCAGGAGAGAGAGATGTTCACTCGGCAGCCATCTTGTCTAGTTATATATAAAATAATATATAATATATATATAATATATATATATAATATATATTATATATATAATATATATAATATATATATATAATATATAATATATAAAATAATATTATGGCAAGAGTAATTTAGGAAAACAGGTGGTACCCGGATTTCAAAGTTAAAACGCTGCAAATTATTACACAACGGTTTATTATTTCCTGTATGGATGCCCCTTCTGCGCAGATCACTGTTTTCTGTGGTCAATACCGACCAGCACCACCCACCCCATCACCCAAACAACAGGAAATCCTTCAGGAGGCGGTGTATGGTCCATTTTACGGGGGTGTAGCAGCCATTCATATTATCTTTCTTCTTCTTTTTTCTCTCTTTCTCTTCTTCGTTCCTCTACCCTTCTCTTCGTCATTTTTTTCTTCATTCCTCTAACAGTCTAACCTATTCTTCATTTTTCTTCTTCATTTTTTTCCTTCATTCCTCTACCCTTCTCTTCTTCATTTTTCTTCTTCATTTTTTTTCCTTCATTCCTCTACCCTTCTCTTCTTCATTTTTTCTTCATTCCTCTAACCTCTTCTTCATTAAATTTATCTTCTTCATTTTTTCTCCTTCATTCCTCTAACCTTTTCTTCATTTTTCTTCTTCATTTTTTTTTCTTCATTCCTCTAACCTATTCTTCATTTTTCTTCTTCATTTGTATTCTTCATTCCTCTAACCTTTTCTTCATTTTTCTTCTTCATTTTCCTGCTCTCATTTTCGATTTAATTTTCTCTCAATAATACAAATTTTTACTACTAATCTTGTACGCCAATTACCAACTAATTTTGCCATTGTGTAGGCTAGGTGGGACCCAGGTAGGTACACCTATCAATAAAGACTAAAGACTAACAGGAAATCCTTAAATCGAGCACTGGAGCCGGCCTGGCAATTAAAGTGCCATAGAAATGCGCGAGATTCAATAATTAAATCATTAATTAATTGTTGCTATTCATGAAGCATTAGGAAAATAATAAAATGTTGTGTAATACAACGTTGTGAAAAAAACCGTTGTGTAATAATTTACCTGTATAGATGCCCCTTCTGTGTAGACCACTATTTTCTGTGGTCAATACCTACTCTCGAGCTCCCCCCAGGAAATCCCTAAATCGAGTGCAAGAGCCGGCCCGGGAATTAAAGTTTCATAAAAATGCGTGGGATTCAATAATTCAATCATTAATTAATATTGTTGTTATTCATGAAAGATAAGGAAAATAATAAACCGTTGTCTAATAAAACGATGTATAAGAAACCGTTGTGTAATAACTTACCTAGCATAACGTTTGTTCAAGTTGCAAAAGTAGGTACCTATCAACGAAATCCAAAAGAACCATCTTTTTTCAAATGGAGTAATATCACAGAACAACCAACTCGACTTCATACAGCCATCTGTGGTTATAATCAGATTGATGCTCCCTAGCGATGATATCTGGGACGGATTCATACTGTTTCATTCACGACCATGTTGAAGAAGCTTTTTGGTGCAAACGAACGCCTGGTCGTATAATGCTCCGGGCGGCCTCAAACCATTCTTTAGTTCAAGAACAATTTAACAAGTTTAAGAACAATTTAAAACGTTAAAAAAACCCATGTACCCTTCCATTGAAAGTTTTCGGGCTACGGCGTTCTGAAAATTTCAACCACTATTTCCCACCCCTTATAGATGATTGACAGTAATGCTGAGCTTCGCGGACCAACTGGACCCCAAATGGGACCTACAAAACAAATTTCATTAATTTTGGTTCGCGGTAACTAAGAAGTACGGTATACGGCGGACAGGCAGCAATTTTTGTACTGCATTTTCGGATTCTAGATACTTGAAACGTAAACCATCAAATTTTGAGGGGGGAGGGGGGGGGGTTAAATAGTTTGTCATGCTTGATCCCAAAGGTCCATTTTTGAAAATAATAAACCAAAAACGCTGCGAAGTCCTTATCACATGGGTTTATTATTCTGTTAGACATAGTAGAGAAATGTTGGCTGTTCATTTATTTTTTCATTCATGTGAAATAATTGAAATAGCCATTTCTGATGGTTTCCACCAATTTTGGCCCCCTAAACACGAATTAGGTAGGTACGCTCCTTTTTTTTTTCAAATTATCTTTGATCATTGGTAGTGCCATTTAATCGACTTGATCCACGTGTTGACACTTTGTCTAGTGTTATTCTACAAATTTATGGTGATTTCAGGCGATTTCGCAGGTTTTTGACTCATAAAAAATCAATTTTGGGAGCTGAACATCTGGTACAACCTCAATTTGCCACTCCTGGGTCAAAACGGACTTCATATTCGGTCTTCTCGTCCCCAAAAACATGAAAGACGATACCTCAAAAGCTCATTTTACTAATATGTTACTAAAACACAAAAATTACCTATTTTTATACACATTTTCACTCATAACACCCCTGGATATATTCCGATCTGGTTGAAAAGTTTCGGGACACAACTACCTAGAGCCCAAATGGAGCCTGTGTGCGAAAGAACGACTTTTTTAGACCGAAAATGAAGCCGGTAGGTGCTCGTGATAAGGCGGACGGCGTACGGCGGACTGCGGACGGACATTGCATTTTTGGAATCTGCACACCTTGAAACGGAAAAGAAAAAATTTTGAGGGGGTGTTATAAAAATTTTTTGCTGAGCGAATACATAGGTGTATTATTCACGCAATAATAAACGAAAACGCTACTAAGTGCTTGTCTCATGGGTTTGGACATACCTACAGAAATGTTGGCTGTTCATTTATTGTTTCTTTCGTCTGCAATAATTAAAATAGCTATTTTTGGTGGTTTCCAACAATTTTGGCCACCCAAAAACACGAATTGGGCTCCTACTTTTTTTTTACAAATTAGGTATATTTGATCATCGATAGCAGTGGTGGTTCTGAGAGTGGTGGGGGGGGGGGGGCTAAAGCACCCCCCCACCTCCACCAACAGATTTTATCTTTGTACTACATACTCAGGGAAATGGCTCCCTGTCATCCCAGAAACTATGAAGTATGACTACCTCCATGATTTTCACAACAATCCATCTTTCTACTTGCGTCCAACTTCGGTTTGCTCATGGATATTTCACTTCTTGTCCATAGTTTGCCATCTACGTATGCTGATCTATATATGTGTCGCTGAGTGCGGCGGTTCTTCATACTTAACTATAGTCCGTGCACTAGAATAATGCCCTCCGACCCTGCCATCTGACGGAGAAGGTGGAAATCATTTTCAACACGGAATTCCCCGTTTTTTTTTTGTTTTTTCCCTGTCCAGTGGCAGCACTTTCCCCTGTAATCCTTTTTCCAGCTGATTGTGTGAACGGTCATAAAAACTTAACTTTTTTCGTTATAAAAAATGATACTGTCATAAGAGCCATAGTTACCTACCATAGTGAATGAACGTAGCATTTTCCCGATTTTTGTAAAATCGGACCCTTGAGCGTGACTCCTTTGAGTTGACAGACAAACTCGTGTGTAATAGGATTTTTCTATGAAATGTTTTCTTGAAAATTAGGAGTACTTTTTTGAAAAGGTACAATGAGGTAAATAAGGAAAATTTTTTGAAGGTAGGTAGGTATAAAAGGAAAGATTGGAAACAAATGTTATTTTATTATTTATTATTATTCATTTATTTAGTACTTACGTAATTTAACTGTGGTACGTAAAACTTCTAATCAGAAAAATCCGAATCCTCATCGGAACTGCTATCAGTATCAGAAGCCCCCCAACATTAATGATGAAACTATCGATCTCAGATTCGACTAAGTGATCTTTTTGACGGTAGTCGTCCTCAATTTTTTCGGCTGGACTGACATTTCTTCCACTTGAAACCGCTACTAACCAGTCATTTCCGAAGGTAACTTCTACCATACTCGAGAACTCCGTCACTCGCCAATCCCGCACAAAATGTTTTCAATGAAGGGCACTTTCCAAGCAATGAAGAATTCACGTCTCTTGTTTCGTGTAGCAGCATCGGTGAATTAATCAGCATCGATGACCTTCTTGTGCGGTGTGGACTTGGTTGGTGTAACAAACAAAGGTCTCGCCCGATCTGATGTTGTTTGGTTTCCAGCTTCCTTCATAATGTTGCCGACTGTTCTCGCTGAGACGCCCGTCGCTGCACTAGTCACATCGCGAACGTTGTATTTCGCGTCATCCTCTTTCTTCTTCCTCGTAAAATACTGGCACACATTGTACACAATTTCTCGTGCCTGACTCTTTAGAGCCCTGTCTCTTGCGATAGCAGGTTTCCGGTTTCTTACTGACGATGAAGGTTGATCTTCCATCGCGAGATTTGTGTAGGTGACACACGGAAACTGACGGGTACGGGGGATTGTGATGATACTCAGTTCAAAAATAGGATGACGGGGATTGTGATGATACAGTTAAAATAAGAAGGGTTAATACGACGATATAGGCAGGATGGCGAAACGAAAAGCAAGATGCAAACAAGGAAAACACGATATGGGAACGGAATGAGCTGGCTTGGAATGGCAGCACAGCGGCCAACATAACAGAGTAAAAGTCCCAAAATTGCATCCCACTCAGGCTGCCGAGCCCTCAGCTTCTCCCATCCTCCTATAGGGTGCAGGGTCGGAGGGCATTATTCTTGTGCACGACCTATAGTATTAAGTAATGTGCGCTTGTATATTCTTTGGAACACGAATGAATCTATTTTCACAACATATGGAAAAAAAGGTATGCACAACATGGGCAACCGGTTGTACAAAAAACAACTATTGGAGTCGTCATTGAATTGACTTCCAACACAATTCACTCAATACAACACAACTCAATTGAATGGCTGGAGTCACAGAATCGCTGAACACTTGAGGTGCTTTAGTCGTGTAGTGGATTTTGTGAGAACATCTGCGGGCATGTCTTGTGTTGGCATATATTCAATTTTGATTCCGCCATTGTCAATGGCCTCCCGTATAAAATCTCGGCGAATCTCAGTATGCTTAGTTCTCCCATGATATACTGGAATCTCAATCAGGTTGATTGCCCCCTGGTTATCATTTTTAATCTCTAGTGCCCCCTCAATCGGATATATCCCATACTAGCAAATAGCCTTCTTAAGTAAATAGCTTCCTTTATAGCTTCTGTTAGGCAAAGAAATTCTGCCTCAGTACTAGACATCGTGACAGTTCTCTGTTTTCGAGCCCCCCAAGTAATGGCAGCTCCTGCCATTATAAATCTCATTCCGGTAAATGATCTTCAGTCAAGAGAACAATTTCCCCAGTAGGCGTTTGTGTAACCAACTGGGCCCGAAGCAGTTTTCTGATAGGTTAGTTTCACATTGACGTATCTCAGAATACGCTTTGCAGCCTTCCAATGCGCCTTTGTATAGGTATCTGTTGTTATATTGGCTCAAATAGTTGACAGCAAAGGCTATGTCGGGTCTTGTTCCAATGGCAATATATAGTAAAGATCCCATTAACAATCTGTAAGGGTATTTATCCATCTCCTTTTCATTTATATAGGTAACGTATCATCAAATTTGAGGTTGGCTTCAATTGGCGTTGAGAGGGCTTACAATCTTTCATCCCATAACGCTCTAGTAAATTGTGGATGTATTTTTGTTGGGATAAATGCATCCTGCCCCCCCTTTTCTCGTACTGAAACTCAATACCGAGACAATAATGAATTTTTCCCATGTCCTATGTTCGAAATTCAGCTTTTATCCTTTCTTTTACTTCTTTCTATTTTGTTGGGTCTTTGGACGCTAGTGTTAAATCATCAACATAGACTGCCATATATACGGCACTCTCCCCTTCGCCCAATACGTAGATGCAGGGCTCAGCATTGGTGGCCCTCATACCAATCTTTGTAACCTTTTCGTCCAACTTCTTGTACCACTGCCATCCCGATTGCTTAAGCCCATATAATGACTTCATTAAATGGCACACCATTTTTCCACATTCCCAATCCTTAAGCATAACTTTGGCGATTTCTCTTACTTTTTCGGTTGGTTCATTTACAATTAAATCTTTTAACGTCTCCTCAAAGCTTTCTGGGGGATTCATAAAAATATCTTCATCTATAGGTCGTGCACAAGAATAATGCCCTCCGGCCCTGCACCCTATAGGAGGATGGGAGAAGCTGAGGGCTCGGCAGCTTGAGTGGGATGAATGGGACTTTTACTCTGTTATGTTGGCAGCAGTGCTGCCATTCCAAGCCAGCTCATTCCGTTCCCATATCATGTTTTCCTTGTTTGCATCTTATATCGTCGTATTAACCCTTCTTATTTTAACGGTGAGTATCATCACAATCCCCGTCATCCTATTTTTGAACTGAGTGTCATCACAATCCCCCGTACCCGTCAGTTTCCGTGTGTCACCTACACAAATCTCGCGATGGAAGATCAACCTTCATCGTCAGTAAGAAACCGGAAACCTGCTATCGCAAGAGACAGGGCTCTAAGGAGTCAGGCACGAGAAATTGTGTACAATGTGTGCCAGTATTTTACGAGGAAGAAGAAAGAGGATGACGCGAAATACAACGTTCGCGATGTGACTACTGCAGCGACGGGCGTCTCGGCGAGAACAGTCGGCAACATTATTAAGGAAGCTGGAAACCAAACAACATCAGATCGGGCGAGACCTTTGTTCGTTACGCCAACCAAGTCCACACCGCACAAGAAGGTCATCGATGCTGATGAATTCACCGATGCTGCTACACGAAACAAGATACGTGAATTCTACATTGATTGGAAAGTGCCCTTCATTGAAAACATTTTGTGCGGGATTGGCGAGTGACGGAGTTCTCGAGTATGGTAGAAGTTACCTTTGGAAACGACTGGTTAGTAGCGGTTTCAAGTGGAAGAAATGTCAGTCCAGCCGAAAAAATTGAGGACGACTACCGTCAAAAAGATCACTTAGTCGAATCGGAGATCGATAGTTTCATCATTAATGTTGGGGGGCTTCTGATACTGATAGCAGTTCCGATGAGGATTCGGATTTTTCTGATTAGAAGTTTTACGTACCACAGTTAAATTACGTAATTACTAAATAAATGAATAATAATATGTCTTACTAAATAAATAAATAATAAAATAACATTTGTTTCCAATCTTTCCTTTTATACCTACCTACCTTCAAAAAATTTTCCTTATTTACCTCATTGTATTTTTTCAAAAAAGTACTCCTAATTTTCAAGAAAACATTTCATAGAAAAATCCTACTACACACGAGTTTGTCTGTCAGCTCAAAGGAGTCACGCTCAAGGGTCCGATTTTACAAAAATCGGGAAAATGCTGCATTCATTCACTATGGCTTTTATGACAGTATCATTTATTATAACGAAAAAAGTGGTAAGTTTTTATGACGGTTCACACACTCAGCTAGAAAAAGGATTACGGGGGAAAGTGCTGCCACTGGAAAGGGGAAAAACAAAAAAAAAACGGGGAATTCCGTGTTAAAAATGATTTCCACGTTCTCCGTCAGATGGCAGGGTCGGAGGGCATTATTCTAGTGCACGGACTATAAATCACCATTTAGGTATGCCGTTTCAATGTCCATTTGTTCTACTTCCATAAATATCGTTTTGAACTGCTAATGCCATCAATATTCTCAGCGAGCTTAGCCTTACCACAGGGGAGTAAGTTTAAAAAAAATCTACCCCAGGTATCTAGCTAAAACCTCTAGCGACTAGGCGGGCCTTTCGCTGATCTTGTTCCCCATTAGCATTATATTTGTTAACAAGAATCAATCTGCAGCTTATTGACTTTCGGTCTTCAGGACTTGCTCGGTTGAGATGGGTTGGGTTTGGTATCCTATGCCTTAGTAGTTTTCTTCCAAAATTATAATTCTTATAACGCTGGTATGTTGACTATTTTAACTAATCAGAATGGTGATGTGGCTATTTTGATATGTAAGTATTGCTTGAATGCTAAATTTTGGTACATGAAACTTTATCTGGTTCACACATTACCCAAGTTCCATTGAATATCAAGGATGAAAATTCTTAACTAATCGCCACTTTCCATTCATTGACGTTTTCACTTGCTAGTACCTCACGAACTGATACTTCGGCAGGACACGCTATTTCAGTATTTTCATTCACTTCCTGTGCAGGAAGTTCATTCATGATTTTGGCGACGTCTATTTTTCTAACCACACCTTGATCACCCGAGCCATCTTCTAATGGAGTCGGCTTTTTCCTGGTTCAATCTGTGTACTCTAGTAGATCATTGCGAGTTAGTAGAGCCTCCATGTGGATGATCCCTGTATCAAAGTTGTGCCTCCCAAGAGAGCAACTTTGATGTCAATGGTAGTAGTCATGGTCCTGTCCGTGCTGGGCCCATAACCTGTCACAGAGTGCGGTTCTTCGTACTTAACTAGTATTAAGTAATGTGCACTGGTATATTCTTTGGAACACGAATGAATCTTGTACAGAAATGAAGCGCCTACCTCTTATTTACGACTCCAAGCAACCAATTTAACCAGCACGCACACACCGAATTGTCTCCTGTTGTTGTATTGTTTTCTCATCACCACTATCATTTATCAATAATCTATAATCTGAGCATTGCCAACCACCGATTTGATAAAGTCACTAGATCTCACGTCGGCAGCACGTGGGAATCAGCTGTTAATTTTGTGGCGCCACTTGCTCTCCAAAATTACATTTCATGTTAATAATACAAGTATTACTATGTTGCCTAATTCCTTCATTATTATTGCAATTAAATTCCGTTGATCTACCATACCACTTAAATATTATTATAGCCATTTAATCAAATGAAATTGTTGAATTAATCCTCACTCATCGCTTCATTTTTTGATGATGTCATCCCACGGTTGGCTCGTTCAGTGTGTTCTCACAACTGGGAATCAACTGCACCTCCGCCACCTTGCGCACACGCTTACCAACCCCTGACACCTGGAAGAACATCTACCGGTTTTCTGGTGTTGTTTGTTCGAGGTAGATTGAAGTGGGCAGTTATATATATATACCCGGCCTTCTCTCTCTGATTACTTCTGCGAGCTATACTGCAAGCAACAAGAGACTACCTAACGCGCTTTTCAAGTTTTTTTATTGTGGATACCACAGTCTGGTCTTGGTCGACCAGGATTTATTTCTTCTGGCCTTTTCATCTTTTGAAGAAGGATTAATCGTTCTTCAGGCGGATTTTTCTGCAAGAGGTACCTACCTAATTGTGGATACCCCCCCCTGGAGCTGGCATTCCCTTCCACCTTGTCTCTGGACATTTGGGGATTCTGGACACGTGAATTGGACCCCAAGGACAGCTCGATTTGACGCCACAACAGAATTTCATCACCGGTATCACCGTTTAAATTGTTTTCCTATGGCCATAGAGTTAGGTAGGTAGCACCTTGTTGACTTAATTATTTGTTGTTAGATTTTGCCCAATATATACTTGCCTTTGACCATTTATGCCTTCTATTTTCATTTACCTTATAAGTGCATTAATTTCCACCGTCAGCAATAATTTCAGCCATCAGGGCTGTGGTCCTTCGAGTTACTCAGCACTATTCTCATCTTATCTTTCTTTGGGGATAGGTACCTACCAGCCTACTGCTAGCTAGTTAGCGCTCCTGCCACCGTCCTTGTACCTATTTGCCCCTAGTTGCATTCCACATACTACTCGAAAGTGGAGTAACAGGTTAGCGCACTCAGTGCCGCCCTATTCCCTTTCATATTTTGGTCTCGTTCGAGCTGGATATTGAACCAGCAACATATACATTGTACCTATCTGCTTAGAACAATTTTGAAGGCATTTATTTCATTACTATTCTCGTTTGGCAATTCCAACACAAAGGTCTTGCATTTTCCTCCCTCTTATTTGGTGCATTCTGGCACACTGTTATCTTCTTATTTGCTCAATATTTCATAATTTATTCTTGTACGTTATTCTTGTATTTCTTCTTGTGTGTTTTAGTCTTGTTTATTATTGTTTTGTATTTATTGCAATTTAATAATATTTATTGTTTTTGCATTTACCAAGTTATCTGCTATTTACTTGCGCAGTAACTACTTGCTACTGTCAGTTCCTTATCCTAGTCACTAACATTATGCCCCCTGTTGTCGCAGAAAGTGGTGTCAGGCAGTTGGCCAAGTTGAAACGGAGTATTAGGGATCTTGCTGGTGAGCTGGAGGATATCCGTCAGACTGGTGCATCAGCTCTTAGGAACCAGGCTGATAAACCATTGTTCATGGGGATGTACACCACTGTTGATAGGACTTTTGCCTCCTTCAAAGAAGAATGGAATAAGGCTATTGACATATGTGAATTGCACAGCATTGATCCAGCATTTCCCTCTGCAGATGATAACGCAATTCGAACTACTGCAAAGAAGAACTACTTTGAGTGTCACAATTACTACGTGCAACTCACTGCTCCGCCTCAATCCAGTCAGTCCGCATTGGCGGATGTTTCTTTGAATTCCTCTGGCATTAACCCACATTTGTCTAAACCTAGAGCTATGCTGCCCAAGATACAGATAAAACGATTTTCAGGTGACTGGGTGGAGTGGCCAGAATTCAAGCAACTCTTTTGTGCCTGTGTCAAGGATGAGGTATCAATTACTGATGGTGAGCGATTCCAGTATCTTGTGTCGTATTTGGAAGGGCCTGCCCTAGGTGTCATCAGACACATTCCTGTTACCGATCTCAACTTTGATCAGGCATGGAATGCCCTTGTTCGTGTCTACGACGATAAACGCAAATTGGCTAACTCTTACCTCGAGCGCCTTCTTACGTTCAAAATGGCCTCAGGCAAGCCAACGGCGGAGTCATTGCAGCTGTACCTCTCTCATGTTTCAGAGAGCATTTCCTCCTTGAAGAATTTGAAAATTGCTGACATGGGGGACTACTTACTTTGTGAATTGGCTCTTCGTGTACTAGACCCAACCACACGTGAAGCCTTTGAACTGGCAAATATTGGTACCACTTTTCCTAAATTTGAAACCCTGAAAGAGTTCATGCAGTCCCGCTATCAGGTTCTCAGAATTACCAGCAATACCAGTCCTCAAGGGCATGATGCTAAACCTGCCCATCAGAGCAAACCTGCACCTTCTCCGAACAAATGTGGTAAGAAAGGTCAGGCCTTGTTGGCCCATGCTGCTACCCATGATAAAGGGAAGGCAAAGTCCAAAACACAGGATGCTCCCGTATCATGCTTCATCTGCAAACAACATCATATCATTTCTGCCTGCCCTCAGTACATTTCTATGGATCCACCGCAACGCCTCAACGCATTAAAGCAGTTCCCAGGCTGTCGTAATTGCCTACACCCGGCGCACCGCACCAAGGAGTGTTCTTCACCATATGTCTGTAGGGTGTGTGATGGAAGACATCATACCACACTTCACCTACCACAAAAGACAGGATCGCAGCACGCATCAGGTGCATCTGACGACTCCAAGGTTTCCAAACCACCAGGGTTTTCTGGGACAAGCGTCTCTCCTGAGGTTCCTGGTGTTCTCTTGGGAACTGTTGTTGCCTTGATCCCTGATTCTCAGGGTAGATTGCATCGCTTCAGAGGTTTGCTAGATGCTGGATCACAATACACAATGATTACCACCAAGTGTGCATCAAAGCTAAATATGGTTTGCCAGCCGTATCAAGGTGCCATATCTGGAGTGAATAATTCACCACTTCACAATATCAAAGGAAGAGTTTCACTGTCCCTCCAACCCAAAAACTCTCATGAAAAGTTGGAGACAGATGCCATCGTGGTCCCTGCAATCACCCCTCCACTACCTCAAACACCGCTACATTCAAGTATGTGGGAGGATTATCACTCTTATCAACTTAGTGATCCAGAATTCACAGAACCAGGGCCCATCTCTTTTCTTATCGGTGCTGACCTCTATCCTGAGGTGGTCACAGGTGCGCCAATTACAATTTACGCAGAGGGGCCTCGACTAATGGAAACAGTCTTTGGGTTCACAGTCGTTGGCAGATTTTTTGGTGAGACCAACAATTTGCATGCTGTGTCACTATTTGCCCATAATAGTACAGATGCGCTTATTGAGAAGTTTTGGTTGATTGAGGAACCTTCCCATTTAGCTACACCATCCCCAGAGGATCAGCGCTGCGAACAGCATTTTATCAGCACCCATTCTCGCACAACTGAAGGCAGATATGTTGTGTCGCTCCCATTCACATCTGGTCACCCCAACATTGTGCCCAACACAAATCAAGCTCTCACTCGGCTGTACTCACTTGAAGCTAAATTTACTAAAAATCCTGAGTTGCGCAAGGACTATGTCAAGTTCATGAAGGAGTATGAGGATTTGGGACACATGAGTGTGGCTACAGCTCCACCTAAATATGTGATTCCCCATCACCCAGTTTACCGCATTAATGGCAATGAGAAGAAAATACGAGTGGTATTTGACGCAAGCTGCCGCTCTATAGGTGGTTCACTCAATGACCATTTACTAGCTGGGCCCAAACTACAGGCTGACATATGCAACATCGTACTGAACTTCAGGAGATATCGCTATGTTTTCACATGCGATATTGTGAAGATGTTTCGTCAGATTGACGTCAAGACTGATGATCGCTGTTACCAGCAAATTGTATGGCGAGATGAGCCACGCAAGCCCGTCACTTTCTTCCAGCTCAACACGGTAACTTATGGAACTCGTTGTGCACCTTATTTAGCGCAACGAGTTGTGCATCAGCTTGCGAGGGATGAGGGCCTTGCACATCCCAATGCTGCCCACACATTACTCAACAATGTGTATGTTGATGACATTGCTGTTGGGAGAGATTCTGAGCGGGAGCTGATGGAGCTGAAACGTGAGCTTGTGGAGATCTTAAGCAAAGGTTGCATGGAGCTCAGCAAATGGGCCACCAATCTTCCCTCATTACTCAACCAGGATGTCGATCCTGCATCTCAATCGGTAGACCTCTGTGTCGATGAGATGACACCTACGAAGATTTTGGGAATGAGGTGGTGTCCCACTTCAGACACACTTTCCTATGAGGTCTCCAACCCCACCCCAGGATTCACCAAGAGAGTAATATTATCAACAATTGCGCGACTTTACGACCCTCTTGGCTATTTGGCTCCAGCTGTTTTTTATGCTAAGTGCGTAATGCAAGACACATGGAAATCCGACCTGGGTTGGGATGAGGAGATCCCTGAAGATGTCAAAGCTCGATGGGAACGTTACACATCTGAGCTTCACCTGTTATCCTCTGTGTCCATCCCTCGTTGCCTACCCAGGACAGACACGACTTATCAATTGCTTGCCTTTTCAGATGCTTCTGAGAAAGGATATTGTGCTGTGGCTTATTTGCGGGCAACACAAGGCTCCAGTGTCACACTAACGCTCCTGAAGGCAAAGACTCGCCTTGCGCCATTGAAAACAATGACCATCCCTCGCCTTGAGCTTTGTGGTGCCTTACTGTTGACTGAACTTTTGAAGTCACTTGAATGTTTGAAAAGTGACCTTGGCATCACCAAAGTGTTTTGTTTTACCGACTCCATGATAGTGCTTGCATGGCTCAGCACAATGCCACACCTGCTGCAGACGTTTGTGTCAAATCGGGTTCAGCAGGTTCTGGAATCTACATGTGTGGAGCAGTGGCACCACATCAGGGGTATCCAGAATCCTGCAGATGTTGGATCTCGAGGTGCTCTACCATCCCAACTTGGGAATCACCCCTTATGGTGGACAGGACCTGCATGGGCTTGTGACCCCATTGAGCAATGGCCATTGACCAATGACATACACGACATTGAAGTACCAGAACTCCGCACAACCAGACTCGCCTTGATCTCTGTGGATAGCTGCCAAGGTTTTATTCAGTACAGTGAACGACACTCGTCTTGGTTACGTCTTATTCGGGTAATTGCATATATCAAACGCTTCATTGCTAATGCTCGTGTTCCCAAGAAACATAAACACAGTAGGGCTTCTGGACCTCTTTCCTCATGGGAATTCACAGCCTCAAATTACCACTGCGTAAGGCTGATCCAGCATGCATACTTCCCAGATGTTTTCATCAGCTCTTCACACGACTCATTACCTCTGGAACTTCGCCGCTTGGCGGTTTTTGTTGACAAACAAGGATTAATAAGAGTGGGCGGTCGCCTCATCAATGCACCCATTCAGATGGAGCAAAGACATCCATTGTTGTTGCCTGCGAGGTGTCATTTCTCGCTGTTGATTGTCCGACATTTGCACATGGCTAATCATCATGCTGGCCCGACTACTCTCTTAGCCTCCCTCCGCTTGACTTACTGGATGCCTAAGGCCAGAAATCTCATCAGGCTGGTGAAGTATAAATGTACCATTTGTACTCGCTTCTCCAAAGGCCTTCTCACACCCTACATGGGAGACCTACCAATAAGTCGTTTTGCAGGAGTTAGACCTTTCCTGATCTCCGGTGTCGACTTTGCTGGTCCCTTTCTTTGCAAGGAAACTTCACGTCGTAAGGCATTTACCCACAAATGTTATTTGAGCATCTTTGTATGCATGTCCTCCCGTGCATACCATCTAGAGCTTGTGATCTCCTTGACAGTGGAGGCATTCCTGGATGCCTTCTCTAGGTTCACTGCACGCAGAGGAATCCCCACCCGTATGATATCGGACTGTGGAACGAACTTTACCGGAACTGCCAATTACCTGCGTGAACTGGGAGAATGGTTGAAGAGCCATGATACTCAAGCATCAATTGCCAACGCTACCACACATCTTGGGATTCAGTGGAGTTTTAATCCACCTGCTGCCCCGCACTTTGGAGGAGGATGGGAAGTTGGAGTAAAATCTGTTAAGAACCTCCTCTTTAAAACCTTTGGCAACTTTTCATACACTCAAGATGAGTTGTCCACCATGTTCACAAAGATAGAAGGTGTGTTGAACTCACGCCCCCTCCAACCTGTCTCTGATAGTCCTGATGACCCTGAAGCCCTGACCCCAGGACACTTCATAATCGGACAACCATTATCCATGCTGCCACAACCTGACTTCTCTGATGTTCCAGCAAATCGCCTGAGTCGTTGGCAATTGATTCGGGAACGAGTCCAGCATTTCTGGTCCCGATGGAGAGACGAATATCTGAGCAGTCTCCAGGTGCGGAACAAGTTGCTAAACCGCCCAACCAATTTGAAGATCGGTGACCTTGTCTTCATCACAGATACTAATGCCCCACCATCGTGCTGGCCTATGGGAAGAGTGGTTGACATCCATCCAGGTCAGGATGGAATAGTCCGCGTCGTCACGCTGAAGACCCAGAAGGGTATGCTGAAGCGTCCCTCAGTAAAGCTCATACCTCTCCCCACAAATGAGCAAGTCAGCTCCCATGAGTCGTAAATGGGGGGAGTATGTACAGAAATGAAGCGCCTACCTCTTATTTACGACTCCAAGCAACCAATTTAACCAGCACGCACACACCGAATTGTCTCCTGTTGTTGTATTGTTTTCTCATCACCACTATCATTTATCAATAATCTATAATCTGAGCATTGCCAACCACCGATTTGATAAAGTCACTAGATCTCACGTCGGCAGCACGTGGGAATCAGCTGTTAATTTTGTGGCGCCACTCGCTCTCCAAAATTACATTTCATGTTAATAATACAAGTATTACTATGTTGCCTAATTCCTTCATTATTATTGCAATTAAATTCCGTTGATCTACCATACCACTTAAATATTATTATAGCCATTTAATCAAATGAAATTGTTGAATTAATCCTCACTCATCGCTTCATTTTTTGATGATGTCATCCCACGGTTGGCTCGTTCAGTGTGTTCTCACAACTGGGAATCAACTGCACCTCCGCCACCTTGCGCACACGCTTACCAACCCCTGACACCTGGAAGAACATCTACCGGTTTTCTGGTGTTGTTTGTTCGAGGTAGAGTGAAGTGGGCAGTTATATATATATACCCGGCCTTCTCTCTCTGATTACTTCTGCGAGCTATACTGCAAGCAACAAGAGACTACCTAACGCGCTTTTCAAGTTTTTTTATTGTGGATACCACAGTCTGGTCTTGGTCGACCAGGATTTATTTCTTCTGGCCTTTTCATCTTTTGAAGAAGGATTAATCGTTCTTCAGGCGGATTTTTCTGCAAGAGGTACCTACCTAATTGTGGATACCCCCCCCTGGAGCTGGCATTCCCTTCCACCTTGTCTCTGGACATTTGGGGATTCTGGACACGTGAATTGGACCCCAAGGACAGCTCGATTTGACGCCACAACAGAATTTCATCACCGGTATCACCGTTTAAATTGTTTTCCTATGGCCATAGAGTTAGGTAGGTAGCACCTTGTTGACTTAATTATTTGTTGTTAGATTTTGCCCAATATATACTTGCCTTTGACCATTTATGCCTTCTATTTTCATTTACCTTATAAGTGCATTAATTTCCACCGTCAGCAATAATTTCAGCCATCAGGGCTGTGGTCCTTCGAGTTACTCAGCACTATTCTCATCTTATCTTTCTTTGGGGATAGGTACCTACCAGCCTACTGCTAGCTAGTTAGCGCTCCTGCCACCGTCCTTGTACCTATTTGCCCCTAGTTGCATTCCACATACTACTCGAAAGTGGAGTAACAGGTTAGCGCACTCAGTGCCGCCCTATTCCCTTTCAAATCTATTTTCACAACATATGGAAAAAAAGTTATGCACAACATGGGCAACCGGTTGTACAAAAAACAACTATTGGAGTCGTCGTTCTAATTGACTTCCAACAATATGCTATAATTTTGAGACGTTGTAACGAAGGTTCAGCTCCCAAAATTCATTTTTTATGGGTCAAAAACCTGGGAAATTGTGTGAAATCGCCACAAATTTGTACAGCAACACTATTAGTAGTACCAACAGGTGAATCAAGAAAGTTAAATGGCACTATAAATTATCAAAGATAATTTATCAAAAATAGGAGCCTATTTCGTGTTTTTGGGGGCCAAAATTGGAGTAAACCATTAAAAGTAGCTATTTCAATTACTGCATATGATTGAAACAATAAATGAACAGCCCACATTTCTGTACGTAGAATAATAAATCCATGTGACAAGGACTTTGCAGCGTTTCTGGAATCTGCACACCTTGAAGCGGAAAAGAAAAAATGTTGAGGCGGTGTTATAACAATCTTTTGCTGAGCGAATACAGAGGTGTATTATTCAAGGAACAATAAACCAAAATGGGTGTAACAATAGGGGGTTTTGGTGTTTTAGTAACAAGAGCTTGTGAGGTATAGTTTTCCTTGTTTTTTTGGGCGAGAAGACCAATATGAAGTTGATTTTGACCGAAGAGTGAAGAATTGTGGTTGTAACGAAGGTTCAGCTTCCAAAATTCATTTTTTATGTGTCAATAACCTGGCAAACTGTCTGAAATCACCATAAATTTGTATAATGACACCAGAAGTAGTATCAAAAGGTGAATCAAGACAATCAAAAATGGCAATATCAATGATCAAAGATAATTTGTAAGAAAAAAAATAGGAGCCCCCTAATTTGTGGCAAGGAGTTTGCAACGTTTTTCACCCTTAACACACCTGGGTATATTCCGGTTGGGCTGCAAAGTTTCGGGGCACAACTAGGGCCCAAATGGAGCTTGTGCGCGAAAGAACGAAATTTTTAGACAGAAAATAAAGTAGATATGGATGATACTGATAGGCTTTAATATAATAATTTAATTTACAAAATTTTGAATTTATTTTAGGAAGTGAAGTATTTGACCGATTGCTGTTCCAGTAGAAGGCAAATTGGAGCAATGGTTGGGATGAATACCAGTTCTATAAAACACTATGCAGGACTGAATTTAAAAAAAAAAACCACAGTCATGCAGCATGGCTATAAGAGCGAATTTTCGAAGAAATAACTGATTTTATGTAGAATGTGATTTTTGGGATATCCCATTCAAATATGGGCAATCTTAAACTTATTGAGTAATAATTATAGGTATTCAAGTATGTACGTATATTGTAGTATTGGTACTGCAATATACTTACAGTTACGTATCCAACATACGTACAGTACGTAGGTATGTTACGTATCCAATACAGAGTACGTATTGGATACGTAACAAATTTTTTGTTCCATTTTTTGCCGAGTAACACCTCGGTTTGTAGATTTTCCAACGCTGAACACGATGGTGAAGTCAGAATTGCGATATCCCATTCCGTTATCAGATTAGAGCAGACGAACCAGGAAGAACATCTCAAGAAATAACCACGTTCCTTCATCTTCAAAGTGCTCCAGTTTGAGAACGGAATGAGATATCGCAATTCTGATTTCACCATCGTGTTCAGCGTACAAAAACCTTTAAAATGAGGTGTCACTTGCCAGACTGTTTCATTTTGGGAATTTATGGGTAATTTTCCCCCCCTAAAACTCCCCAAAACTCCCCCTTAGAGTGACCCGATTCTGCCCATCTACGAACTTAGCCTGTCGATTGCCAAGACAGATTTTTCGTGCAAATTTGAACTTTTTATCTCAATTCTTTCGAGAGTTATCGTCTGGAATGACACATACATATATAAATATATAAATATATATATAAAAAAAATATATATATATATACATATAATTTTTGGTGTCTTTCGGCACTGAATTCAGGATGGTCTGAAACGGATTTTGGTATAAAAATCTTTCGGAAATTCGAGTTTTAAAAATTTTGGACCGAGAACAATAGCTTCCTTTTCTTCGAAAATTCGCTAATTATCAATATTGCAAACGTTAAATTCTTTATGAAGCAAATTAGTTGAAAATCTAAAAGACTTGTTTAATAAAATCTTAATCAGCCCATTTTGAATGGTTTTTAAAGGAACCATTTGAACGTAACCCCCTCCCCCGCCCACGTTATTACATATGCCATACCTCATCAATATGCTAGCCAGTCCAAAATACCTACACAGTAGCTCTTCTGGAAGAAAATCTCTTAACCGCCCTGAAGCCCTGAACACGCAAAACAGTTTTTGAATTCTCCCAGTTAAAGACGCAATATGGGATTTGAAACTGAGATTAGGATAAAAACTAATACCTAAGTATTTTACACTTTCACTAAATGGAAGAGAAGCACATGCCTACAATCAGGGTGAACACTGGAACAGTAAAATGAATGAACGGTAATGCATTTTGACAAAGTTATCTGTCGTAACCCTTTGAGAAATTGAGAAACTTAAAATATAACTTTTGCTGAAGAAAAGGAGCAGGAAATTCGAATCGAACCATTGGTGAATCAAAAGCAGTTCCTTGCTAGCACTGTCCACAAATGTATCAAAATCGTTACGCCACAAAATTAAGGCCCCATCGTCAGCATAACAAAAAATTTCACCATTACAATTCGTATTTATTAAATCATTGAATACAATTAGTCCCAAAATAGTGCCTTGGGGAACTCCACCTACAATCTCAATAAGATCACGAAAAAGAGGGGATAGAACTACCCACGATTGAGTCCAGAACTGTGTCTGTCCAAACGCGGGCTCATGATTCCGAACAGATAAACTGAAACATTTTCCATGCACGTGCAGCATCCAGGAAAAAACTCAACGAAAAAATCCAGGACTGATGTGTAGAACTAGTCGGAACGGTCCTGGACTGTCTGTCCGAACAGCCACTATCGATCATGGACCAGTTCTGTAGCTGTCTGAACGCACAAAAAAGGGCGTGGCTTGGATAGAACAGTCTGGAATGGTCCAGGACTGTCTGTCCGAAGGAACCTCAAGACGGCCGATCAAGTGCCTGCAGGCCGACTGACAGTGTGTGGCGCCGGGCACCAGATCAAGATCAGACAGGCCCATGACTGTCACTTGATTTTTGTCTGATCCTCGCCTCCCCAACTCACACACACCTTCAGTCCGTGCACACTGCACTCCACGATGTTCAGGTTAATTGATATGTTGTGTGGGTGATGTTCTATGGACTGACAGTTCAATATCTGCAGTTAATCATATAGTGTATGGGTCCCTTTTAAGGAACAATGAAGATTGTGGTGAGGGCAAGTGGCTAATGCTCTCCTTTATATTGGGGGATACAGAATGTGATGGAGTATCAATTTCATTTAGAATACTTGGCCCAAAGTTGACAAAGAAACTATTAAAATTTTAAGCTACATACCTAGGTAGCTGCCATCAGGACCAACTATCTAATGTATTTTGTTGACCTTGGAACCTTTAATATAATTATGCCGCCATTTTTATATTATCCCAGACTGCTTTTGAATCGCCTCCAACTTCGTATATTTTCTTTTTAAAAATTCATAACTTTTGCATTTTAATACTTAAAAATTAAAATTAAACTACATAGAAGTAGGCATATTAATCCACCTGGACTCGATAATTAGGTACGTACCTACTTATAACTAGATAAGCTAGAGATTGTGCAGGTTGACCAAATTCCAAGCTATAGGTAATATCCTTGATCAATTTAACCCTCGGGCACTGGCGGGGTGGCACTCAGTGCCGCTTTCCGATCAAAATCATGATTACTCTGCAGTGTGTCAAAGCACAGGTAGAACACGCTCAGGTATCTTTCAAGCAACTATCATAATATGTCCCCGTAGTCCTAACTGCTTCCATTATGCTCTTATCAGTCGTCAATGGTCTCATGGGTAAAGAGAGAGGGTGTGCGCTCTCGGTACTGCGTACCGCCCGCCAGTTCTAAGCTTCGTTCTCAGTGTGCGTTCTGCCAGTTCCGAACGGTTCTGGGCAAGCGCAGTTGAGTTTTGTCGTTCGCAGTGCCAGAACGCCCAGTTCCGGAACGCCGAGAACGCCGAGTTCTGCGTTCGCAGTGTTTTGCGAATCCAGTTCCAAACGGTTCTGACAGTCCCCGATTTTTTTCGGAACTGTCAGAACTGGAACTCAAGAACGTAGGTGACGCATGCGCATTTATTTCATGCGCGGTTATTCCACTTCCAGTTCTGAAATCATTCGCAGTGCAGAACGCGGTTCCTCAAGTTCCGGAACGCCCCGGGATTTTCCGTCCCAGTTCTTATGAGTTCGAGAACTGTCAGAACGCCCACTAAGAACGAAGCTATAGTCAGTGTATAAAGTCGGCACAGTGTAACTTTTGACCAAAGTTTTTGTTTGTTCCTTTGCCGAAATGGCTAGTGGTCGTCGAGTTATGAGTGATTCAGAGATCGCGAGCATTCTACAAGCTGTGGAAGAAGATGAAGACAATTTTAGTCAAGATCATGCTCCACATTTCGACTCACCGATGAGCGTGAGGGGGAAGGGAAGTTGTTCGACCCGATGATCATTCTAGTGACAGTGAATGTTCGAGAGATGAAGCAGCTCCACTTACTTTTTCAGAGGATGAAATTACCGATTTTCACATTTTCTTTGCTAAATTTTTTTTTTTTTCAAATGACTTACAGTTCCTGAATTTATTGAGTTACCTCATATGTGTATAAGTTTATTATATTTTACTGAATGACGTATGGTGAAGTTCTATTGCGTTTTCTAATTACAAACTTTTATAAAATTTGCATGTTTTATATTATTGCCAACCTGATCAAGACTTAAGCTGACCATTTTTGGGAAAAATTACCCATCGGCTTAACAAAAAAATGGTTTCCGCAATTTCTATAGAGGCTATTTTAAATGCTAAGTTAGGTGGTATATTCATTTTTGCGCAAAACTACGAATGGAAAAAGTTGCCATTTCCGTGTGGGCGGCACTCCATACCGCCCGCCGGCGATCTACTTCCCCTCATAGGTGCCAGTGCCCGAGGGTTATATCTTATATTAATCGATCGTATATTATCTTATATATATCGATAGATCGTATATTAATTTCTTCATTGCACCATTCCTCCACGTTTCTCCCTATGATCCATAAACTTCCCGGACAGTCATACCAGGGACACAGTATCAAACGACCACTACCAACAGTTCCATGTAAAAGCAAGAATTCCATGAAAACAGGGAAAACACGTAAACTATGGGAATGGGAAGTCCCTGAGATCACTCTTCCGAATCGGTGTGATGTGATGTGGCTTACTCTGAGTCCTGATCATCACAATCCATTCCCTAGCACCTTTCTCAAAAATTTCCATGTTTCATTGCATATTCACAGAATACAGTGTTAATAACAATTATTGTTTGTAGTTAGCCGTTGAACACTGGGTTAGAACTCATTTCGGTAGGTAGGTACATCGAAAGTTTACAGGATGGGGTCCTTCCCCATTTTTGCATCCGTCTTATTTCTGTTCAGCGTTCATTTCTCTATTATTCGTAAGTACTATATATCGTTTTAGATCGTATGTACTATATTTTGTAATTATCAGTACAACTAAAACTTCAATACGTGGTTTGTTTTAATACAGGTTTTATAATAAGATTTGCTGATTCCTGCACACCTAACGTTTGTCTCAACATCGCTGTTAAAATTAGATTATTATAGACCTTGTAGGTACCATTTCTCTGCGAACATTTCCAATATTTTTGCGTAACTTTGGGTGCTAGGAAGAGAATAGGAGTTTCAGAAGATGAGCATCATCCAGCACGACCGCTGGATAATTATTCACGAATATTCGAAGTAACTTATTTCCCCAATACTCCGTAAAAACCGGTTAGGTACCTATATTACTGAACATATTCCACAGTTTTTAACCAATAAAATACAAATTTGAACGGTTTTGTTGCCCTCTGTACAAATAATAGTTTGTTTAAATGTCCATTGAACGTTTAACTGTGCAGATTTTACAGAAACCTCTTAATGTTTGAACATTTTTTAGGTTGATTAGCCTAAGTTTTTAGACTTTTTCGTCATGTAGGTACATAGCCTCGTTCATATCCTACTGAATCTATTTTATTGACATTTAATTTCGAATCGTTTCATGAAGAACTCATGTTTAATTTGAGGTTGAATTAATGTGTGTTATATATCTTGTAGATGCTGATGAATGTGAAGATCTACTTGGTATGGTGGTTTCTTGCCCGGGAGAGAGTGATCCCAGCGGCTACACTAAATGTTGTCGGGATGACAGTCGAAACGATACTGTGATTCTCTGTTGTTCTGGAGATCCCAAATATGAAGATTCGTGAGTTGTTAATAATAATGAAATACTAATGGGCTTATCCCTTGATGTGGATTTCAAGTAGGTATTATATTAATTTATTCAAATTTTATTTCAGACTAGTTATGATGATATCTTTGTTCGTGATATTATTATGCTTGACCCTGTCTATATGCTTCGTTGTTTGCTGCTTCTGGTCTCCCTGCCCTCTGTATTCAGTATGCCGGATGAACTATGCTTACGGTGATATAGTCGCATATGGTGGGTTATGTTTATTATATTATCAATTTCCAATGAGTTATTAACCATGAAAGTGTAATATACGTACTGATATAATTAAAGGTCCTTTGGTTGGTATCTGTACGAATGAGCATAATATGATTTGTACAAGTTGTTGGGAGCTATTGAGTAATGCGCACTACTGATGTTAGTAATTAGTTAGTGGTGTGTTAGTAAGTAGTTGGATCGGATTGTAGATTATTGTAGGATGCTGAATAGGTGGTTGCTGTTAACACTTCCCGTTGGATACCGTTCTACTGTTAAAACAAATATGAGGCTACAGATAACTGATGATTGAGTGGTTCATTAGATGGGAGTCAGACCAAAAGGGTGAGTGAGGCAAGAGGCAGTGTAACAGTCCGGTGATGTTCTTCTTGAGATTATAAAGGGTGTCCGAGAATTATTCGTAACTTCAAGGTTCTGGAACAATTTCCGACAAAAAGTCTCAGTTTTTTTGTAGTCCGCTTGTTTTCTCGAAGCTTTTTAAAAGATTTTTCCCCTTGCTCGGCCTTGTCTCACTAAAATGGCCATAACTCTTTAGTGGGGGAAATTTGAGGGTACCGTTGAAAACAGCGTTAAATTTCCTATCTCCCTGGTGCCAGTCCAAAATTTGTTGAGCGGATATAATGAGTGCAAAATTAGGTCAAACATCAAATTATGTCAATTACACAGTTTTTTTGAAAACTTCGATGAAATTTCCGAACACGATTTTCCCCAGCCTTTTCGTTTATCTCAACAGAAAAAACATCTACATTTCATCAGATTTCCATGTGTGTAATCAGTTTTATTTTTGCAGTTGGGGAAAAAATGATGTTTGTATGCGAAAAACGTGTTTTTCCGGTAAAATCGTTTTTCATGAAAAACGACCCCCCCCCCCCCCGCGCTCCTTCCACAAGCTGAGAGTTCGCGGTCCACTTCTACGTAATTTTTCCCGCTGAATCCAACGGTGACACTAACGAGCCACTCCGAATGTTTCCGAATTTGTTTATATATTTCGAGAATGTCTGGTGGTTGTATTGATCTGTGGAGTTGGGAACGGGCAGTGCTTGCTGAACGTTTGTCCTTTTCTTGAATTCGAAATTCTGTTGAAACATGTTCGCTAATGACTTGCAATAATTTCGTCTGGTCACCTATCAATCTGTGTTGCACTGAGGCAGGGCTTGTAAACAAGGGGACTTATGGTGACTCTGATCTTGTGGCCTATTCACTGGACTAATCAGGGATTACTCCTGTTCAGTTGAGATACCTATTCTCCCTTCATTCGGTCTCATTCTTTCGTCTCTCAAGTTATTGTGATTCCCACATTCTATACCAATTTCGCAATGGAATATTAGGATAACACGCTTTTGGTTTATTATTCTGGGAATAATACACCTATGTATTCGCTCAGCAAAAAATTTTTATAACACCCCCTCAAAATTTTGTCTTTTGCGTTTCAAGGTCAAGGTGTGTAGATTCCAAAACTGCAATGTCCATACGCCGTCCGCCGTATCATGCATACCAGCTTCATTTTCGGTCTAAAAAATTCGTTCTTTAGCACACAGGCTCCATTTGGGCCCTAGTTCTCTCCCGAAACTTTGCAGCCCTGTCCCAAAACTTTGCAGCGCGATCGGAATATACCCAGGGGTGTTATGAGTGAAAATGGGTATAAAAATAGGTATTTTTTGTGTTTTAGTGACATGAGCTTTTGAGGTATCCTGTTCCATGTTTTTTGGGTCGAGAAGACCGAATATGAAGTCGGTTTTGACCAGAGTGGAACATTGAGGTTCTACCAAAGGTTCTGCTCCCAAAATTGATTTTTTATGAGTCAAAACCTGGGAAATGGTCTGAAATCACCATCAATTTGTACTTACAATAACACTAGAAAAAGTTTCAACAGGTGAATAAAGACAATTAATTGGCACTACCAATGATGAAAGATAATTTGAAAAAAAAAAGGAGCGTACCAAATTCGTGTTTTGGGGGCCAATATTGGTGGAAACCATCAGAAATAGCTATTTCAATTATTTCACATGAAAGAAACAATACTAGGTGTGTCCAGTAGAATAATAAACCCACGTGACAAGGACTTCGCAGTGTTTTTATAATTATAAATATCCAAGTTTATTCAGCTTAGACTACTTGTAATTTAGTTAGGTAGTTATTTATTTATTCAGAAATATATTTTGTGTATTGTTGTCGACCATTTATGCATGTTGTTTTGTATTTAAATCAACGAGTTATTCAATACATGTCCATAATCCTTGTTCCTCTTCATAGTATTATTGAATACTTTTTCTTCTCATTTGTACCTGCTCCTTTCTGGAAGAATAGTAACTGTGTAGGTACCTGCAGTATAATGGCTGGGAAATTAAGGATGAAGATACTTTCTGCTAAAACCAGTGCACTTAAGACTAGTGTCTACAGGCATTGCTCCTGTTATCCTCCACTATTACGTCAGGTGGCACTGAATTGTTTCCAACACAGGCTAGGGAATTGGATCATTTGAAAAACTCGTATGAAGAAGCCGCAATGGAGTTGGAAGATGTCAGAGCAGAATTGGATGAGTCTTGTCATCTCTTGAATGTACGAGTATAAACGAATTCAATTGTATGGTCGACAGAAAAAGTTGTTCACAAATTCGATCCAGCTTGTAAATCCAGCACTGATGCTTGTGTTTTGTTGAATACAACCCAAGGTTTGGGACTCGCCACTTGTAGAGTAAAATTAGAACCCATAAAACTCACGAACTTCGATGGTTCTCTGGAAAATTGGAACCTATCAACAATTTTTGGAGTTAATTGATCAAAATCCGGACTTTCCCAACCTCCAACGAATGACGTATCTTGTTTCACATCTTACTGGTAGTGCAAAAAGCATTGTAGCTGGGATAGCCCCAGTTGAAGCTAATTATGAATATCTTAAGAATAATTTGAAGCAACATTTCAGCATAAACGGGTGCTTAGACACTGCTATTTATACAAGATTTTGAAGTTGAAACCACTCTCGAGTCCGAGAAAGGGTTGAATTATTTTTTGGATGAGTTCGTGGGAGCCACAGAGGCACTTTAAAAATAGGGTGTCAATGACATGTTCCTTTTTTTGGGGGTATATTTATCTACCAAAAAGTTGGATCCTGATACCATCAAATATTTTGATATGCATCATCGTGATCAGGATGTACATACTTTTGAAAATGTAGTTAATTTTGTTTGGGCCCAGACTCTCATCCATGCTCGCTTCAAAAAACTTGTAGTCGCCTCGCCTCCCAGTCTTCATCTACATCGAATAGTAACTCCAGATCACCGCAAATATTTGTAGGTCTACAGGTGGATGATACTGTTAATAACCATCCAAAGTTAGATAAATCTTGTTTATGCTGCCGTCAAAATGTCTCATCCATTGCACAAGTGTCCTTTTTGAAGATGAACCCTGTACAAAGATTTGGGCTTATAAAATCGTCTCACCATTGTTCGTGGTGTTCAGCCAAACATTTTTCCAAATCGTGTAGTGTCCAAAGTGTGTGTGGTAAGTGTCAGTGTCCCCATCATGTTTTATTTCAGTGACCCCAACAACTCAGACTTCGGATACACTTGCTGTGCTAACATCAGCCAGTCATAATTCAAGGGGTAATAATAATTGTCCATCACCACAAGTGACCGCCACTGCTGCAAATACCCAGTCTCATTTCACGCTGTTCTTTTAGCCACTCCCCAGGTTGTTGTAACAGATGCATTTGGTCAACCTGTCACGCTCAGAGCTCTGTTTGACAGTGGGTTGCAGACGAATTTTGTTCAAAAGGGGTTGTGTGAAAAATTGGGTCTTTCCCCTCTCTCTCTCATCGGACTGTCATATGATGTTTAGGAAAGAGTTCATCAATTCAGGAACAGGTATCGCTGACATTTTGTTCACTGATTGCTTCCCATGTCAAATCCACAATAAATGCTGTGGTAATGGACTAGTAATGGGTCATCTCCCTGCTGTGCATGTGGAAGTACCTTACATTTCACATTTGATGGATCTACAGTTGGTGGACGTACTTGGGCCCACTGACCTCCTGATTGGTGCAGAGTTATGGCCACAGATATCTGGGTCTAGTAATGTGGTGGGTTCCTAGGGCACGCCATATGGTCTTCACTCCTCATTAGGCTGACTTGTCATGGGATCTGCACCAGTAGCTTTGTACTTCAATTCAAGCACGTTCACCTCACTTATAGAGGATCCCATTGATGCGCTTCTGGAGAGGTTTTGGTGGGTTGAGGAGACTCCATCTGTTCCTGTTTCTTCTCCTGACGATGATGAATGCGAGAGGTTCTTCTGCAAGACCGTCAGGCGTAGCATGGATGGACACTTCATGGTTGCTGTCCCGTTGCAGCTGTCACCAAATTTATTAGGGGATTCATTTATATTAGTGTTGTGATCGGCTGCTCCTCCACAACTCAAATTGTGTCTGAACATGCTGTTACTCAGAGTGGGGACCCCCCGACCCCCCTCTGACCTTGTCAAGGGGACTATAAAAGAGCCAGGGTGCCACCAATAAACTAACCATTCTCTCGTAATCGATCGACTCGTCTATCCGACTCCCAATCACTACACTGGTGACATCCGACGTGTGAGCTACACCGCCAGCGCCCGCCGTTTGATAGCGTCGCAGCCCCGCCTCCGCTTCAACGAGCCCCACCACGCGCGGCCCCCACCGACGCCACAGCGGCGCCCCACTCCGACGCCCGCCTCGACGGCAATCGCAGCGCCTCCCGCTACTTCGCCCCACCATCGCCGATCCTGATATAAGGAAACGGACGCCGGCGCCGAGCACACTTCAAGCTGACACCTCACCGGACTGGCACCGAAGAGAAAACCGAAGATGACGGAGCAGAAACCGCAAGGCACCCGAAGCGAGCGCTCCTTCACTTCTCAAGCTCCAGCCGTTTGACCCCGCATTTCCGCACGTCTGGTTCGCCCAACTCGAGATCACCCTCGCACACGAAGGCCTCACGACGCCACATGCGAAATTCACCCGAGCCTTCCTCGCTCTCGAACCTCGACAAGCGGACCTCTGCGCCGACATCAGCCCCTCGAACACCAGTAGCTACCAGACACTCAAAACACGCCATCTCGCGACACACGCACCTTCAGATGGTTCACAGCTCACCGCCCTCCTACAGCCGACATCCGACGACGAACTACCGTCGATCCTCGCTCGCCGACTCACCCGAGCACTTCCGGCCGACACACCCGCACCACTCGTCCGACACGTCTTTCTTCGAGCCCTCCACGAGAATTTTCGACTTCACATTGCGGCACACGAAGAACAAGACATCACCCGGCTCGCCAAACACGCTGATCGCCTTCTCCCATTCGCACCAACTCTTCAAGCGGCTACCGTCGCCGAAGAAACAACAGTGATTCACAGTAGACGACACCGGCGATCACCGACGAGAACGACAGCGAATGAGCCCCGGTTTCCAGCCCTTTTCGACGGCTACGAACCTTCCAACAATACACGCGACGCACCGAACCACGCACACGAGATCGTCACGAAGGGACCCCCGTGCCATGCGAAACTTCGCCGAAAACCCCCGGATTTCGGCGAATTACTAGCGGCGGGGGTCATTAAACCTTCCGAACCTGCATGGTCCAGATCACTGCAGCATAGAGCCACACCACGAGCCGCTACGATTCTACGTCTTCAACTCGCCGCAAGCACAATCGAATCACGACCGCACGCTCACGTGGACTACCGACTCACCGCGCAAATTGATCTCAACCAACGCACGTTCCGTGGCCTCACTAATTTGCAGCATCGAACCACTCCACGAGCCGCTACGATTCTACGTCTTCAACTCGCCGCAAGCACAATCGAATCACGACCGCACGCTCACGTGGACTGCCGACACGCAGATTTCAACAGCACAAAACGCTACCACGAACGATCTACCGTACGCCACTCACGATCCATCAAGACGCCGCAACGCCCCCGACAACAGCGCCCGAGCTACCGCACGAGCCACATACGACACCGGCGGGATACCTCGCGCCCGCACCGGCACCCACGCCACTAATCGGCCTCGAACCACCGCCACCCCACGACAATGACCACAGCAGCCACCCGGACAGCCCACACGGACCCAACACACGCACCTCCCACGCCCGGCCACAGCCACAGCGACATCAACAAAATTTAATTAAAATTGAAAATTACTTAAATTCTGGGGGGAGCAGTGTTGTGATCGGCTGCTCCTCCACAACTCAAATTGTGTCTGAACATGCTGTTACTCAGAGTGGGGACCCCCCGACCCCCCTCTGACCTTGTCAAGGGGACTATAAAAGAGCCAGGGTGCCACCAATAAACTAACCATTCTCTCGTAATCGATCGACTCGTCTATCCGACTCCCAATCACTACAATTAGCCACTCCTCGCTTCATATCACTAAGCGCCGTTTGTTGAAAACTCCTGAGCTACATCGTTAGTATGGGGATGTGATTAAAGGCTATTTGAATGAGGGTTATTTGTCCCTTATTACAGGGTGCTTAAACAAGTGTCTCTGGATTGTCCTGAATGCCAGTGCCCAAACTACAAGGAAGCTCTCCTTGAACGATGTGCTTGAATGTGGGTCCTAAGTTGCAGGATGATTTGGTTCGTGGTCTCAATTTCAGGCTTTTTAAATTCGTGTTACCTGCAGATGTCCGACAAATGTACCTGTGAATGTCAGTTCAACTGGAGGATCGACTGTTTCAGCATCTGGCAATTTTCTCCTGAGGAGGATCTTCAAATTTTTGAAATTGGTACAGTGATTTTTGGTGTGGCACCATCTACTAACTTGACACTTCGAGTTGTTCAGGCATTGATTAGATTGGAGGGCAGCCATTAGTGCTGGTCGCGATACTTACATTGATGACTGTCTGACGTTTGTTCCGACCTGCCAGCTCGTTGCGGCAGCAGATGATTTCATTATGCTTGGCGGGATCTTTTACGTTGGTGAAATGGGCCTCAACTTTACCCCGTGTGTTATTAAATAGAAAAATGAAGCCTATGTAAATTTGCATTCCAAAAATGATGAACATTGGTGGATTTAGATCAAGATGTCAGAGACGCACTGAAAGTGTTGAGGAATTTGAGCTTAGTCCGGGTTTTCCACTAAACACTGTCTAATATTATATCGTATGTGTGGATGTACAAGTCCATTCTGTGCATGGTTGTTGGCTTAGGTATGTTTATGTTAAACTAATTAATCTCTATTTCAGTGTTTGGATTTAGGTATCTATATGTGTTAGTGGTCTGAGCTGTAGACTATAATATGTTATATTTGTACTTACAGAAAAACAGGGAGGGAATAAACCAGCTCTATTCTCTAATACTCGTTTCTTGATTTTTATTACTTAACTCCCCTCTCCCCCACCTTCAGCGGAATCGCCAGTTACACCCTTCCATCATGATTAATCATTTTGACTGCGTAATTCTAGGCAAAGAAGAAGAAGCTCTCAACTTGCCTCCTGATGACTGTCAAAAAAATAACTACACTCCACTACATGTTAAGGTGAAAGCAGTTGAAGAAGATTAAGTACAAGTCCAACATATGTAAGTGATATTCAACTTATTAATAAGAGGGAGTGGAACACATTACATTAATTTTTGGCAAATCGAGGTGGAAGTGGATTTGGAAGCTTCTTCCCGCGCTCCGTCAAACGATTGGCATAAGAATCGGGCTAAACTTAGTTGTTTGTTCCAAAACTTTCCTTTCACGGGTCACTGTATCCTACCAAAAGGATCCCAACTGTCATATAATCAAATGATCGACCAATTAGACGAATAAACCCATCTATTTCTTCACTTCTGACAAAATCAGGGTGGTTTTTATACACAAAAATTCTATAGCATTTGCTACACTGCAACTAAGAGTTTTTGCTGCAACCTTTCATTTTTTTTTTGTTACGGTAGAATATGAAATGTGTTTGTCCGCCAATTCTTCTACTTTCTGCAATGCATTGAGTGGCTCAGTGTATTTGAATTCTATAAGATCTGTCGGAGATTGAATTATTCTTTTGTCAGCTAATGTATTTCTATGCAGTTATAACGTGTGACAAGGATCCAGTATCACACATATTTCGTGTACAACTTCAGGGATTCGGAAGAATGGTTTCCCTGGAAAATCACATCCTAACTTCTTCGCAGCGCTCATGTTGCTGCTTGCACCATGTTACATTTTGTACGTTCACATTCACTAATTTTATAATAGCCATCTTTATGAGATGAACTAATGACGTGGCATTTAGCTAATTAATAGTGTGAGGCGGTTGCTTAGCTGATGTGGGTTGTTGGGTGTATCGTAGTTAGATTCAATAAAATTCAGTATTGGTTTGACCGTTGTACACTGTGCACGTTCCTCTACTCATGTTAGCAGTGGTGTCAGAAATGGGATTTTGGACAGATAGTTGTGTGAGTTGTTTTGTAATGCCTACTATGGTGGACAGTGGTAGAAATGCTAAAATAGAATGATGGATCAAGGCCATGGAAGAAATTATCTCAAACAGATTTTGAAACGGGTGCAGGTGATGGAAGAATTACTAAGCTCGCAGGATTAGTTGGAGTGCTTCATTCAGCTGAGGAAGGCAAAATCACTCGCCAAACCTTTGGATCTGCTTTGGAGCATAGGGCGCTTGGGGTCTGCCAGGACGTCCAAATGGATCATAGACGGTGATCTGGATGTCACAAATTTGGAGGAGGGAAGAATTCACGAAGTTGTGGAGAGTTTGGCGGATTTTGTCTTGGTAACTGGCCAACATGACTTGTTACTGAGCCTAGTGATAAACTCAATGTGTCTAGTTTGACGCGTGGTAACCATTTGTATTAAATCAACACATAGTTGTTGTGAGACAATTCGTAGGACATTTCGTAGAGAATCCTGAATTGAAAGGCAATCCATACATGCTCAACAAGATTTTATTTGACACTGCACAGGACTGTGAAGAAGATGAATTGAGAGGAGAAGGGTGGATATTTGGTTGAAGAAAAGGACGAATATTGGGGAAGTTAATGACTGCTGTATAGAGCTCAGAGAACCCATCTACACCTCACAGAGGATTACTGGAGCTACCTGGTCCACAGAATGTCCATAATACGTCAGATGATTGGCCCTCTGCAAATGGTTGGGGCTGCAGGGGGGGGGTGGGGGGGGGGGGGGGGGGGATTTTTGTTTTTGCAGCATGGAGTAAGTGACAGAGGGAAAGGAGAGCCATACAGGCGAAAGAGATGTGTGGATGGAGTGGAACGGTAGGAGAAATGAGGCCAGAGGAGGTGCAGGGAATGCTGGATGGAAGAAGAATCGTGGTGGGGGGGGGGGGGGGGTGAGGCTTTGCTTAGCTGAAGTGGGTTGTTGGGTGGTGTGTTGTTCGATGAAATAAAATTCAGTATTGGTTTGACCATTGTACACTGTGCATGTTCATCTACACATTTTAACAATATAAAAGTGTCCAATAGCCGTCTTAAAATTCCCTTTCAACACCACAGTTTGGAAAACTAAAGCGTCACTTGCAACTTCCTCGTCAATGTCCACATTCAGTGAACTTCCAGAATTAATGTACCAATATTTTTCCTTTTTTGTACATCATATATAATTTGCTTTTTGATACTCATAGAGTCAAACTCAAGATTTACTTGTCCAAGAAATGGGTTTTTGTTTATATTATTATTTATCAAGTTTAAAAACTCTCTAGAAATCCTGGAGAGCAGTTTAAACACGAAATCCATCCTTAAAGTAGATGAATTCGGTAGACTTAGTTCACGGGTCCTTAAACGGTTTTGGAGATTTTAATTTTTTTTTCTGGCAAGTGTTTTCTTACTTGCTTTTGCCCTTTTTGTTCAGCACATTCGTGAGCAATTCTAAAGGGAACCCAGAGAAATTTTCTTTTAATATTTGAATTCAGAATCCTTAAACTTTTGAGGCCTTTAACATTTCTTCGAGTGTGGAGATCACTTGCTTAGTGGTCTTGATTTTGGTTTATTATTTTCAGTAGTGAACCTTTTTGGAATCGAGCATGAAAAAAAAGTTACTCCCCCTCAAAATTTGATGGTTTCTTCTTCAAGTTATGTAGAATCCGAAATGTAACAAAAAATGTCTGTCCGTACGCTGTACTTCAAAATTTTCATAGTTACCATGAACCAGAATTAATGAAATTTGGTTTGTAGTCCCATTTGGGGTCTAGTTGGTTCACAAAGCTCGGCGTTACTGTCAGTCGTGACTAAACGGTAAAAAATAGGGGTTGCAATTTTCAGAACGCCGTAGCTTGAAAACTTTCAATAGAAGGGTATCGATTTTTTTAACTTTTTAAATTGATCTCGAACTAAAGAATTTTTTGAGACCACCCGGAGCAATGTACGGGCTGCCATTAGTTTGCACCGAAAAAGCTTTGTTAACATGATGATGAATGAAATGGTACTAGGCCCAGATATCATTGCAAGGGAACACCTGATTATAATCACGGATGGCTGTATGGAGTTAGTTTGTTGTTCCTGGATATTATTATTTGAAAAATGATGGCTCTTCTGGATTTTGTTGATAGGTACTTTCGTAACTTGATCAAGTTCATTCCTGAACATAAACTGTATTTCCCGGGCTGGTTGCGTTACTAGATTTAGGGCTTTCCTGGGGGGAACTTGAGGGTAGGTGTTGACCACAGAAAACAGTGATCTAAGCAGAAGGGGCATCTATGCAGGTGAATATTTTGGTTTATTATTCTGGGAATAATACACCTATGTATCCGCTCAGCATTAACCCCCCCCCCCCCCCCCCCCGTCTCATAAATAAGAAAGATTGGTATAGGATGTGTGGATTCCAACAATGCCCATCCGTCCTCACGCCTTAGCATCCATATCGACTTTTATTTTCGGTCTAAAAAATTTGTTCTTTCACACAGAGGCTCCATTTGCGCCCTAGTTGTGTCCCTATCGGAGTATACCCCAGGGTGTTATGTGTGAAAAATATGGGTGCAAAAATAGGGTTTTTGGAGTTTTAGTAACATGAGCATGTATTTGTTTTCCATGTTTTTTAGGGTGAGGAGACTGAATATGAAGTCGATTTGGCGATAACGAAGTTTCTGACTTGAATTTACCTTAAATTTTCGTCTAAAATCATCGTTCTTTCGCACACAGGCACCATTTGGGCCCTAGTTGTGCTTCGAAGCTCGGCAGTCCGATCGGATTACAACCCAGGGGTATTATGGGTGAAAAGTTGGTGTAAAAATAGGGTTTTCCAAGGTTTTAATGCACATGAGCTTGTGAGGTATCGTTTTCCATGTTTTATGAAACTGTAATACCCGGGCCGGCTGCAGTAATCGATTTAGGGCTTTCCTGGGGGGAGCACGTGAGTAGGTATTGACCGCAGAAAAACGGTGATCTACGCAGAAGGGGCATCTATACCAGTAAATAAAACCATTGTGTAATCATTTGCTGCGTTTTTGCTTCCTCACTGCCAAAGGTAGGAAAGCCTTGGATTCGTGATTGAGTAAAAAAAAAATAACGTCCTCCAAAATGAAAATTTCCATTACCATTTTGCGTTTCAGACATCAGGGAACATTTTTGATGATTCCTTGTAACGCCCATAACTACCCGAAATAATGGTCGAAATGGGCTGAAATTTGGAGGGTAGGTGCGGGTTGGGTCACAGATCGTTCCGTACCAAAATCATTGGAAAAGTGCCGTAACTTTCGTCTGCGCATGCGCATACGTGAAATACTTGGAACGCCCATAACTATCCTAAACATAGTTGAAATGAGTTCAAACTTGGAGGGTCGATCAGGAATAATACTTTGATTTTCATGTGAACTTAATTGGAATCGTAATGTCTCGTCGTAATGTTTCGTCTGCACATGCGTGAACATGAAATGTTGACCATTTCCTTGTAACGCTTCTAACTATGCGAAAAATAGTCGTAAAGAGCTGCAGTTTTGGGGGACACGCGGATTGGGTCGCAGATGGTTCCGTTTCAAAATCATGGAAATAGTTCTGTCTGCGCATGCGCAAACTTGAAATACTTGTAAAGCCCATAATTACCATAAATATCGTTGAAATGAGTTCAGATTTGGAGGGTCGATCAGGAATAATTCTTTGATAGTTCCTTATGAATTTCATTGGAATCGTAATTTAACTTTCGTCTGCGCATGGGCGAACATGAAATGTTGACCATTTCTTTGTAACGCTTCTAACTACGCGAAAAATAGTCGTACAGAGCTGAAATATTGAGGGTAAACGCGGGTTGGATCGCACGTGATCCCGTTTCAAAATCATGGAAATCATTTTGTCTGCGCATGCGCAAACGTGATATACTTGTAACGCCCATAGCTGCCTTAAATATCGTTGAAATGAGTTTAGATTTGGAGGATGGATCAGGAATAATACTTTGATAGTTGCATATGAATTTCATTGGAATCATACTGTAACTTTCGTCTGGGCATGCACTAACATGAAGTGTTAACCATTTCTTTGTAACGCTTCTAACAACGCAAAAAATAATCGTAGAGAGCTGAAATTTTGTGGGTAAACGCGGGTTGGACCGCAGGTCGTCGCGTATCAAAACGAAACTATCCAACTATTCTTGTACGTTCATGTGATTGGGGTGAGGAAGCTATACTGCCAACTCGAATTGGCAGACGTTTTTATCTCCTCCCTTGATGTGGTGCTGCAACAGTTTCACTTTACTCCCTAGATACTTTTAGTTGTGGTAAGCTGGATTGACAGTATCTTACACAATTTCGGTCTGGGTAGGTGGCTCCTGGAATAAATAAAATTCAGCGTGGTAAATAGAGTTGCCTATACATAAATCTGGAATAGTAAAACCTGATAGTGCTACTCTTATCAGATAGTAGACTCAACTTTTCGCTACCTGTGCTCTATGGAGAGGCCGTCTCTTCTTTTTTGATGGTGCTGCAAGGTGAGCTAGACAATTGAAAACTGAGGGAATCACAACTTCCTTCATCAGTGTATACATGAAGCGTTGGGCCTCAACTGATAGTCATCCGCCATGAAGTGATTACTGGGCACTGCTGCCCAATTTGAAGATTTTGAGGAATTAAATTTTTTCTGGTTGCATTAATCCATTTCTTCTCAGTTCTGGGTCCTGTGGGAAACTAAAAAGCTTAGAGGAAAGCTGTGAGAAGGGAGTATAAAAAAATGTTAAAACTCGTTAGTATATTAAATTAGGTACCTCCATACACGATTGACCCAACCAGGAGTTATTTGAATTCTATTACGTGCCTTTATTGTTTTGATTTATTATTCCGTGAATAATACACCTATGTTGCTCAGCAAGAAATTTGTATAACACCCCCTCAAAATTTTTTCTTTTCCATTTCAAGGTGCGTAGATTCCAAAAACGCTGCAAAGTCCTTGACACATGGGTTTATTGTTCTACTGGACATACGTACAGAAATGTTGCTGTTCATTTATTGTTTCTTTCATGTGCAATTATTGAAATGGCTATTTTTGATGGTTTCCACCAGTTTTGGCCCCCAAAAACACGAATTATGCTCGGCTTTTCCTTTCAACAGATTATTTTTGATAATTGATAGTACTGTGGTAAACCCACACAATCATGTGGTTGGTTACCGTTTTTGTTGAATGATGAAAAGTTGTTGTTGAGTTTTGGTTTGTGAATAGAGAATATATCGGGTTGTTCCGTGATTTGTTGCTGTTTTCACAATTGGGGGCCCGTCCACCAGTTGCGGAGGAAAGTTGATTGGTTAAAGGCGGAGGGGGATAATTGGTTGAACCATGCCTCGTACTAGAGCGCAACGAGCACGTAGTGAGCGGAATCTTTCGGGCCGCTCCCGTTCTTCGTCTCCCTCATCTGAGCCCGTGCGTCCCGTGAGGGTACCGACGCTAACCCAGCGAGTGTCGACAATGGAGAACCTTCTGCAAGGAATTCATCGCCAGCTGGGGCAACTCACTCAAGTGCAAGTTTCTCAACAAACGACCGAGAACTCCTGCGATCGGCAACACTCGAACCTGCAGGCGTGTAATGGAGAGCCTCGTCATGACCTAGTTGTGCACGAAGGAAGTCTCATGCTCTACGATGGGAAACTGGCATGGGAGGAGTACCTTGTCCATTTGGAGGTGACTGCGGAAGCAAATGAATGGACGGTCGCTCGTAAAGGTAAGAAATTGGCCAGTGTCTTGCGAGGGCAAGAACGAACACAATTTGCCATTTATTTGAACATCTACAAACAATGCCTCTTTCCCCGTCCTGGTTGCATCAAGATACAACTTTGGCTCGGTTGGACCCTGTCTAGTATCTAAGGCTAAGGCACGGTCCTCTGCCTCAACCCTTTCTAGTTTCCCGAGTTTGTTGTGTTCGATCATTGAGCAAGTCGGAGCAAAACTATTGTGCTACGAGACGGGAGCTTCTGGCAGCTGTATGCAGTGTGAGGCAATTTCATCAGTACCTGTATGGAATGCATTTTACCTTGAGGACGGATCATGCGGCGCTCACGTGGCTTACTACTCTACGCAATCCAGAGGGTCAGTTGGCAAGGTGGTTAGAAACGCTCCAGACCTACAATTGTAAGATAGTCCATCGGGGAGGAAAGCAGCATGGCAACGCAGATGGTCTATCGCGGAGACCCTGTGCAGGACATTGTAAGTATTGCAATAAACGGGATGAAATGGGAGAAGTCAACGCCCTTAATTTTTGCCCCTCTGAACCAGGTAAACTATCTCAATCTCAGGATGTCAACACCGGACCGGTCATTGAGTGGTTGAAGAAGGGCAGGAAACCGGGGGGCAGGGAGCAGGAGGGTTTATCTGCCATTGTACGTCAGTTTTTGGCACGATGGGAATCCTTAAAAGTCATTGAGGGGCAGTTATACCACAAATGGGAAGAGCCTGGTGGGGGATTCCGAATGCAGAGGGTGGTGCCTTCAGCAGATGTTGAACGGGTCTTGGTTGGATGTCACAGTAGCCCGGCTGGTGGACACTTTGGATTTTGGAAGACGTTGGCTAAGGTTAGGTTGTCCTACTTCTGGCCCGGGATGACTAAAGACGTCAAAGCATGGTGTAGAACCTGTATCCAATGACAGAAGACGAAAGGTCCACATAGAAGGGTCCCAGCCCCGCTGCAGCAGATGACGGTGGGGGGGACCATTTGAACGCCTGGGTTTGGACATCCTTGGCCCTTTTCCGGTGTCCCAAAGAGGAAATCGATTCATTTTGGTTGCGGTGGATTACTTCACCAAATGGCCTGAAGCCATAGCATTGCCCAACCAGGAGGCGCACACGGTGGCATCTGCGCTACTAGAGCATGTTTTCAGTCGTAATGGAATACCATGGGAAATCCACACGGACCAGGGTCGGAACTTCGAAGCAAAGCTCATGGAGGAAGTACTCACTATCCTGGGATCCCGAAGAACACGCTCAACGGCACTCCACCCTCAGTCAAATGGATTGGTGGAAAGAATGAATCGTTCAATCACCAGGTTTCTATCGATGTTCGTAGACCAGCAACAAGCCGATTGGGACGAGAAAATTCCACTTTTCCTGTTGGCGTACCGATCAGCCCCCCATGCCACTACAGGTTACTCGCCGGCGCAACTCCTGTTTGGAAGAGACTTGCATCTCCCAGATACACTGATGAGGCCGCCAGCAACCCAGCCTCCGGCACTATCGGCCTCTTATGCCCTCCAGCTCCGTACCCATCTTGCAAACGTGCGCGATTTCGCCCAACACAATGCGGGGTTGAAAATGAGAGGACAAAAGGAAGGTTTTGATCGCCGAGCGAAACAACCCCCATTTAAAGAGGGAGACTGGGTATGGGTGCACGATCCAAAGCGAGAACGAGGCAAGTGCCCGAAACTTCAGCCACAGTGGATGGGACCGTGGGTCGTGATGCAGAAGAAAAGCAATGTCCTGTTCCAGGTGAAGATGGGAAGGAAGAAAAGACTGCTTCACTCCAACAGACTCGCAAAAGCGGACGTAAGGCCCGTGGGCGGGCCATTAAAAAAAGAAGAGGGGTAGTGTGGTAAACTCACACAATCATGTGGTTGGTTACCGTTTTTGTTGAATGAAGAAAAGTTGTTGTTGAGTTTTGGTTTGTGAATAGAGAATATATCGGGTTGTTCCGTGATTTGTTGCTGTTTTTACAGTACCATTTTTAATTGCCTTGATTCGCCTGTTCATACAACTTCTAGTGTTATTATACAAATGTATGGTGATTTCAGACAATTTCCCATGTTATTGACTCATAAAAAATGAATTTTGGGAGCTTAACCTTCGTTACAACCTCAATTCTTCACTCTTTGGTTAAAATCAACCAAATATTCGGTCTTCTCGCCCTAAAAAACATGGAAAACGATACCTCACAAGCTCATGTTCACTAAAACCTCAAAAATCCCTCGAGAACCCCTATTTTTACCCTTATTTTTCTCCCATGTCACCCCAGGGTTATGCCGATCGGGCTGCCGTATTTCGGAGCACAACTAGGAGCCAAATGTGTTCCCAAATGGGGACCCAAACTGTGCGGAAAAACGACGATTTTAGACCAAAATTTAACGTAAATTTAAGGATGAAACTTCCTTAGAACCTCAATTTTCCACTCTTGTCAAAATCGACTTCATATTCGGTCTTCTCGACCCAAAAAACATGGAACAGGATACCTAAAAAGCTCATGTTACTAAAACACAAAAGTACCTATGTTTATACACATTTTCACTCATAACACCCCTAGGTATATTCCGATCTGGCTGCAAAGTTTCGGGGCACAACTAGGGCCTAAATAGAGCATGTGTGCAAAGAACGAATTTTTTAGACCGAAAACGAAGCCGTTACACGTGATTCGGCGGACGGACATTGCATTTTTGGAATCTACGCACCTTGAAACGTAAAAGAAACAGTTTTGACGGGGCGTTATGAAAATTTTTTGCTGAGCGATTACATAGGTGTATTATTCACAGAATAATAAACCAAAATGCAATGTCCGTCCGCCGTCGCCGTATCATGCATACCGGCTTCATTTTCGGTCTAAAAAACATAGTTCTTTGGCACACAAGCTCCATTTAGGCCCTAGCTGTGTCCCGAAACGTTGCAGCCTGATCGGAATATACCCAGGGGTGTTATGAGTGAAAATGTGTATAAAAATATGTACTTTTTGTGTTTTAGTAACATGAGCTTTTGAGGTATCTTTTTCCATGTTTTTGGGGAAGAGAAGGCTGAATATGATGTCGATTTTGACCAAAGAGGGGAAAATTGAGGTTCTACCAAATGTTCAGCTCCCAAAATTTTTTTTATGATTCAAAAACCTGGAAACTCCTCTGAAATTACCATCAGTTTGTATAATTACACTAGAAAAAGTGTCAACACGTGGATCATGACCATTAAATGGCACTACCAATGGTCAAAGGTGTACCTAATTCGTGTTCAATTATTTCACATGAAAGAAACAATAAATGAACAGCCAACATTTCTGTAGGTATGTCCAATAGAATAATAAACCCATGTGACAAGGACTTTGCAGCGTTTTTATCATCATCTACTATATTTACTGGTCCATGACGGAAGTTGTAGTATCATTGCACACACTATAAGAGTTTTTTTCCTTTCTCGATTTTTAATTCGGTACCTTATCAGTTAATCAGGATGTTCGGTTACAGGTTTGGATAATCGGAGTGTGTGTGTGTTTGTGTTTCCCAAAATGGTAGCAATTTTAAATACCTAACCTACTAGCAAACATACTCTTTCATTGAATAATTGAATGAGGAATTTTCGTCAAAAATGTTTCTTGGAAAAAAATATTCACAACTCTTGGAAAAATGGTAGTTTGAAAATTAACCCCCTCCCCCCCACCATTTTAAAAAATAAGCGAATTTGTTTAATGAGGGTGATAGAATGTAAAAATGTGGCAAGAAATGACGTATCTGATCTTTTGATACCTGATTGGCTATTGGCCCCGGAGGCGGAGCTAAGATTCGGAGATGAAGGTTCTCAACTGCAGCAACCCAACATTAGAAATGGCAAACCTTCTTGACAACCTTAAGAAACTTTGCTGTGACTTTTTCTGAACCTCCCCTTGGTTTGATTTTGAGGACATGTTTTTTAAATTTATTCATACATTTGCAGTTCTGTAATCGTTTAAAGTGATGCTCTAGCGCTCCAGGTGGGATTTGAGTTGATCTACTCGGGGATTTACCTGATACTTCATTTCTAGCGAGAACTCAGAAATTCAAATTCCACACTCATTTTCTGTCAATACTTTCACATGAACACCTCTTTGTGTAGTAAATGTTAATTTCTGTTAAGAGAATTTGGCAAAAAAAAGGAGATTTGTAACCCAAGGAAATTGCTCATTGGGAACATGAAAAACAGTCCTAAAACCTCTAAGATGCTAGCAACTTCAGAAAAAGTCAAGTTGTACTTCAGACCAGTTGAACTTTGTGTTTGTGCATTTTGGATCCCCTGGAATTGCCTAGTTGTGATAGATGTAGATGTTGTAGTACTGAGTAGTGGACCACTAGAAAGCGTATTCAGCAGGTGGTGAGGATAGTCGTAATTCTTCACTGTAGGGGGCCCGGGGTGTTAGAGCAGACTAGAGCGTCCTATCTTTACATCCCTGTTTGGGATAAAAGTTTGTGGCATCTGTACCGAAGCAAGTGCTGAGGTAAGCACCGCCACACTCCGCAGGGGGGGGAATGAGCCTCCAAAAATATGTACGTTGGGCGCCAAATATGTACCCGTACTGGGCCGGACGGGAGAAGAAAACACGGCACTTGAATGTAAGGTACGATTTATTGAGAAATCCTTCGGAAACTGCTCTTTCAAGGGTTTTCCGGGCCCGTTCACCCCCTGGGGAGTGTGGTGGTGCTTACCTAAGCACTTCCTTTGGTACACATCTCTTGTTCTCGTCTCGGGCAGGCACCAATACAAGCTTCGAAAAGCTTGCATGTGCTTACCTCACCAGCAATTAGCTCTTCACTTCTGATAGAATCATGTGGCACCTATAGAGACTAAGGTTGAAACAACAGTCTTAGTAAAAGCCCCCCCCCCCCCCGTATATGCCCAGCGTGGCTAAATAAATCCAAGGTTACAAGGGAGGGGGGGGGGGGGGGGGTCTTTGCTGTAACATAGACAAAGTATAATTTTTAAGCTTTCCCAACTTCCATTAATGAAACCATCATAATTATATGCCCAGATTTCTCTCGCTTGTCGTATTACTAATTAGTTGTATGTTATTCAAGATGTATCAGCACAACGAGACTGTGTAGGGTGCGATTACTCACTTGCTGGCTGCCATTTGCTTTTTGTGATCCGGGAGTTACTTCGAAGCTGACCTACTTTGCTCAAGCACACACTGTTCATCTTTTGTACCTATTACATTGGTTTGTATACAACCCTACACAAAATTAGTTTACTGATTCTCTTTGAGATTAGTGGTTGTGACTGAATCACAAGTTATTAAATAGGTATGTGGATTTACAGATAATCTTGACAACTAAGGTGACGAAACTGTCGATTAAAATGCATTTTATTAGATTAATAAATGTGTGGAGTAGTGCGGTGGGGTCTGACATCTCTGCACTATTTGGTTAGTTAGTAGATTTTGATCCGGCTCCGTTAAATCTGTTGTCATATCTCCCATCTTTCAATATTGATACATGAATGTAATATATTACATAGATAAAATCAAAAATATGATTAGTAATATACATCTCCAACAAGTGTATGTACATGCTGTTAGCACTCAAGTCTCTTTCATCAATGTTGCAGTTTTTATCAATATAAATGATCAATCATAGTTCCACCCATGCTGCCTAATGAGCCAATTCCTCAAAACAACAAAACCTGAGAATTTTGTCAGCTCTTTTTTCCCCCTCCAACTGCTTTTGATGCAATACTTTGAATCCATTACAATAGAGTATGTTCCTAAAACAAATTGCTAAAAACCGCATCACCTTGAAAAAATTAGAACACATTTTTAGTGGGTTGGACATGTCTGCTTGCCTTATTGTTTCTAGTTGTATTATTACAAAAGCAAACTGCCTACCAATCAAATTATTAGTTAATAGATATATTACTGATCTCGAATTTGTTAGTATTTCGAATTGTTTTCCAGGTCCCAATTCCCACACATATGCTCAACGCCTCGATAACTCAAGCAAAATAACGATATGTCAGATGAGTAGTATAAACAAGGATTGAATGTCAAACAATCTAATTTTTCACCAAATCAGCTCCATAAGTCGAACCCTACACACTGCTTATTTTTCAGCAGGCTAATCAACTTTTTTATGTACCTACTTACTTTGCAGCGAATTTTTGAAGAAAATATTTTGCTAGCTTTGGTTTTGATTAATACAGTGGAGAGTCGTTTGAAGTAATGATTTGTTGGACATGTTCACTTTCCCAAGGTGTTTGACTGATCAGTTTGCGACTGTATAATGTAAAATATTCATGTACATTTTAAACTCTCTAAGGTTTTGTATAAGTGTTATTTCGTCTGATAACAAACTTTTTATCGTCATGGTTTAACCATCCTGGTTTAATTTTTACTAGGCTTATTGATGTATGGCTTTAAAACCAATGTGTAATTTATTAATTGACTTGTGCTGTGATGTAGTCAAATGGATTTACACCAAAGATTTTTTGTGTTTATTAAGCAATTTTATATTTGTTTATACTGGTAACAGTTATTATCTTTCTGTGATTATGATCAGGCTTAATTTATTTTATTAGTTTTAGTGCTTTGTATGTCCTTAAGATGAAGCAGTTTGTACCATTAACTATATGCTACAAATCGACAGTGCACATTATTTGAAGTTGATGAAAGTGATGTATTGCTGATCAATGGGGTGAACAATAACCTATCAGTGTTGACTATGCGTATTATGGCCTATAATTTGAAAAGTATATTAATGTGTATTGTCCCACTTGACTGCTTTGTGCAATAGTAAATGTACGGGTTTTTAGTTTTTGGGACTCGTACTCGTATTAAAACCCGTAATTTTTGAATCCCAGTTGTAATGCTTCTTGTTTCATCACGAACTCTCTATAGAATAACGAAATTGATGGATTTATTTTTCAGTAATGAAACAGCATTTTATTAATACATGTATTCATGCTTTATATCACTGAGTACCTGTCAGTTAGTGTTGAAAATTATTGTTTTATCCCTGCAAATTACATAACTCTTCCTTATGTTCTCAGACAAAAGTGAAAACGTGTAAATGCCTCACATTGCAGGTTCTGGCCCAAGCTTCAGTCATGATTCAAGGTGTGATCCTCGATCATAAAGGCCCTGGTATGTTTGCTGTCAGAATTTCAGGGAGGCGATGTCATAAATCTCGGGAGTTATTAGTGTCACAGCCATTCGTGCACACCCCCCTCCCCCTCCCCCTTATAACTTGAAACACGCAGTTGCATGATTAGCTCTTTTGATAAAATTGGTATTGAAGTATTTTTTCATGGTGTAGTAGCTTCTTAGCCTTGCCTTTAGGATCTGACTGTTCAGATGTCCTACTTTTTTCTCTTTTTTGTTTTGCAAAAAAAGAAAAGAATTTCGAGCACTCCACTTAACATTACTGGGAAGTAGGTCCACTGGGTGCTGCTGAATTCCTGGATGAAGGATCTTTGGAGATGGCTCAGACAGATGTCGATCTGTTCACATATACTTTCATGATACTTTCGTACCATCAACAATTACCATTATTATCCCCATTTTTGTCCGTATTTTTCAAAGTTTTGATATATACCTACCAAGAAGGCTGGGGCACTAGTTTCAGCCACTTCTGCCATGGCTAAAGATTTATGTAATGCTTGGTACTAAGGAAATTTTGAATAGCAACACACTAGATATTTTTATATTTGGAATCGGTAAATTAAATGTAGGTACCTACGTATCTACCTCTGACTACCCATTGCATCCCTCAACTTATTTACCCTTATGTTCGTAGGAACATGAGGGGTACTAGGTATTGGGTGTAAATTTGTTTCAGTTCAAATTTAAAACCCATCACTATTAGTAGTAGTAGTAGCGTTTATTGGCATATTGTTTACAAATAGACCTCACGGGTCCTCAGAGAATGTGGTGAACATTTGAGTTACAAATTAATTGAACTGGCTCACCAAATTTCAACAGGACATCTTGGGAAAAAAATCAAAATAAAATAAAATAAAATTGGTGGTGGAAAGTATAAATCAAGAATTGAGGGTTATGTATCAGTAAAATTTCTTTCAATGATGCTCTGGAAGGTGAACGGTGGAGGGCAAGAACGACACTAGGGGGAGGGAGTTCCAAATCCTTGCACCAGATATTCTGAGTGACTTGCCGAGAGAGGCCGAGCGGTGAGGCACAACATTCAAAGCATGAAGTTCCCTGAACGCCCGAAGGTAAATAGACCTCCAAGGTATTCAGGACTGCAAAAACCTAAATATGAACAGACGTACCCTGATCTTGAAGTGATAGGTTAGCAGGTATCCAAGAAGAGAGAGAAAAAAGTTACATGATCGTACCACCGTTTGTTGAAAACAAATCTTGCTATAGCATTATAGCGGACTTGAGCTTTTATGTGTATATATATATATATATATATATATATATATATATATATATATATATATATATATAAAACCTATGTAATATAATATATTATAATATTATATATAACATCTATAACTTGATAACATTGTTGGGGCCAGATTGACCAATAATTTCAGATTTCAAACATGAAGTTAGATACATAGCAACACCTGACAGTATCGTTTCTCAGCAATCTGTAGCCGACTCAACAATCTCACCTGGCACTCCAGGATTAAGCCACATCTCAGATATATCAAGTGCGTGAAGTCTGTTACTACCTAGATAGTACCGGAGCCATTGTAACCTAACGAGCTGGTAGGTTGGATTCAAAATGGCTGTGGTAGTGCCAAAACTAAGCCCCCAAACCCTCACGTTGCACTCTTTTTCCTGAGTACTTGAGAGTTTTGCGTACCCTTCAAGTTTCCCAGACCTACTAATACGTTCCCCACATTTTTGGGTAATTCTTGATGTAAATAGTTTGGGTTGAAATTAACAGACAGTTGACCTTAGTAGGTATTATTTGTCTGGAAGCAAGGCAGAATCAGTAGGCGGGTTTTAACAACACGCTTTGAGCATTACATTTTTATTGACAATAGGTTTAGGTATGTACAAATGTACATGCTTATTATTGAATCATAATAATTTATTAAAACAGACGTAGGTAGTAAAAATTGGAACAAAATTGCCATCAATCATCCTAGGTTTGGTATACATTGTAGGTAGGTACATAAATAATAATCTAATTTTTTCAACTTTCTTTTTTTCCTGAGCTGATTGTAGTTTGCGCTTGTAGCTTTTCTCTTCGAGAGTTTTCTTTTTGTTTTTGTTTTTTTTAGTACCTAATCGATTTATTTGTTACATCAGTAACATAACAACTGAGCTTAGCCCATCAAGTTAGTTTGCTATAATATTATTCAACTGTTTGTAGAGTTTTTAGCCGAGTGGCTGTAACTCAAGCGAATACTCAGTCACTGCACTTGTCACATTGTTACATCGCAAGGTCGAAAGGTTTTGTTCTATCAAGCCTAGGAGTCGAAGAACTTCCGGATTCATGTGTTCATGAAGCCGCTGTTCGTATTTAATCGCATTTTGCTTGACCACTTCGCAGACTGATTCCATCTTGAGGTCTCGATGGAAATCATCATTTCTGATGTACCAAGGGGTGTTGACAATACTCCTCAGTACCTTGTTCTGAAAAGTTTGTATAATCTTACTGTTTGTCTTTTTAGTACAGCCCCAGAGCTGGATACCTTAAGTCCACACAGGTTTTACGATTTGCTTGCAGGTTAGCAATTTGTTGTGTACAAATAGTTCAGAATACCTGCTGAGCAACCAGTACATTTTTTGAACTTGATATTTAACTGATCTTTTTTTTAAAATCACATGTTCCTTCCATCTTAATTTGGCATCAAGAGTTATCCCTAAGTACTTGCTGTATTAGCATAGGGAATCTGTTGTTCATTCATCATGACTGGTATCTTTGTTATGTTCTTGTTCGTAAAGTTAGTATGAGTAGATTTCAGTTCATTAAGTTTCAGTCTCCATTTTTTTGGTCCAGGCGCTTACATCATCAACAGAATGCTGTAATTTCCTAGCTGCTTCCTCTACTGAGTCACCAACCGCAAGTATGGCAGTATCATCAGCAAAAGTTGTGATTTTCGTGTTTTCATTGCTAGGTACATCACGTGTATACAGAAGGTATAGTAAGGGCCCAAGCACGCTTCCTTGAGGGACACCTGCCCTTATTTTCTTGAGACTGGAGTACTCTCCTTCGTGTTTCACTCTGAAATGTCTTTCAATAAGATATGATTTCAAAATCTTCCTTTGTCAAAAGCTTGGGAAACATCCAGGAAGGCACTTGCACAAACTTGTTTCTTTTCTAGGCAATTCTCTATTACATCAGTTACATGATGCTCTTGTTCTATGGTAGAGTGTTTTCCCTGAATCCAAACTGGCGGTCGGGGATTAGTTCTTTCTCTTGAACGATTGGTTTCAATCTTTGTATCAGTAATCTCTCAAAGAGCATAGATATTACTGGTAGTAATGATATAGGTCGGTAGGACTCCTTATTCTTGGATTCTTTCCCAGGTTTCACTATCATGATAACCTCTGCCACTTTCCAGCAGCGGGGTACATATTTCAGTCTCAATGCCGCGTTTATCAGATACAATAGCATTCGCATGCCTTCATCTGGAAGTTGCTTAATTACCTTTCCTGAAAAGATATCATATCCAGGAGCTTTGTTCGTTTTGAGATTGCGAATTTCATTTTTCAGTTCAATGAGGGTTACTGGTTGTATGAAGTGTATATACGTGGAGGAGGATACCATCGGTAAGTCTCATTCATCACTGTTCCTGGGGAGTGGCACATGTGTTCTCGAGGTGTTCAGCAAAGATTCAGCCTGCCTTTTCAGTAGGACTTTTTGCCCATTCCCCACCATCTTTTTTAATGGGATGTACATGCTCCTTCGGCTGCTTGAGTGGTTTGGTAATCTTCCAGAGGGAATATTCTGTATCTTTTTCTGGATTTAAACTATGAATTAGTGTTTAGTGCGTTTCTTGCTTCATTTCTGCTGATAAATTATCTAGGTGGTTCTTCTATATATTCAGTTTTGTTTTATCGCATGGGGCTATGGAATGTTGCCACATTCGTCTAGCTTTCCTCTTTTCCCTGATCATTTCACGGGGATAAGATACATTATTAGCTGCATATGTGGTCTCTAGAGTACTAACCGAAGCTGCTCGTTGGATACATTTAAAGAAGTTCTCAGCTTCATCTTCTAATTGCTCTGTAGATAACTTAAATCACTGGCGGCGGAATAGTGGAAATCCATAGCAAAAAACTACAGGATAAAAATAAAATAGTCTATTTCCACGTACAATAGCAAAAACTGTAGACCGGTTTCGGTTGTTACACCATCGTCAGTACACTATAGAATGAAACTACTGGAACTTGAGCGCCTATTTATACAAATGCCGTTTTTAGAAGTCAAGTAAATTTCCAAGCTCAATTTACAGTTAATAATTAGACTGATTTAATAGAGAAAATTAGGAATATCCCTGTACATCAAAATTCAAAATTGGTATCGTTTGATGTGGTCAGTCTTTTTACTAATATCCCTGTCGAAGAATGTAGGGATGTTGTGAATAGACTGATTCTCAATTCATCTATTAGTGTAAAATCTAAGGATGAGCTATCTCAACTGATGTCACTTTGTATTGATCAAAATTATTTCAAATTTAATGGGGATTGTTATACTCAACCTGGGGTTTGTATGGGGTCGCCATTATCTCCGTTGCTTGCAGATATTTACATAGATTATTTAGGCATGTAATTTATTGGTACAGGTATGTGGATGACGTCATTGTCCTCTTCAAGGGCACGGATAGACAATTATCTCAATTTTTTAATTATCTAAACTCTGTCAGTAGTAAAATTAAATTCACTAAAGAACTTGAGGGTTCTGAATTAAATTTTCTTGATATAACTATCAAATTGGAGGGGGGTGCACATAAATTCTCTGTATTTAGAAAATCCACATATATACTGATGTTGTTATTCATAATAGTTCAAATCATCCGCCATCTCACAAATTTGCTTCTTTTTATAGTATGATTCATAGAGCATTGTCGGTCCCTATGAACGATGGTGATTTTCACAAAGAGAAAGATATTATATATGCAATAGCGGAGTCTAATGGTTGTAAAAAACAGTCAATTGACAGAATATGGCGTAAAGTTAGTAATGGGAAATTTCAAGGGGCTGTTTCAAATTTAGTAAGAGGTAATGAGGAAATCAATAGAAAATGGGTTAGTTTGCCATATTATGGAGGGATATCACAGAAACTAGGAAATATAATTGAAAATTTAATTTAAAAATATAATTGAAATTGGGGTTTAGGGTGGGGTTTTATTCTCAAAATTCTCTGAAGAAAATTCTGGGTAATGTAAAAGATAAAATTCCGTTAGAGGATAAGAGTGGGGTTTATCTTTTGAAATGTGATTGTGGAGTTAAATATTGTGGTCAAAAGGGGCGTAAATTCAGGGAAAGATTAAGGGAACACCAACGATGTTTTAGGGATGGTTCTGGTAATTCTGCTTTTGCTAATCATTTAAGGGAGGATGGTCATGGATTTAACTTCAGTATTGATAGGAACAATTCATCAGTTGAGATAGTTCATCTTTGTAATAAAGGTTCGAAACTGGATGCATTGGAACAATTGGAAATACTGAAAATCCGCAAGTTAGGCTCTTCTGTAAATGAAATAAATTTCCAAAATCATTCACCTTTGATCGATTTATTTCTGTAAGCTTGGTTAGTATCACCTCATGGCGTTTGTTTCCTTTTCCTTTTGTCCTACCTCCTTTCCAATCAGAATGTACCACCCTTCACTAGCGTTGTATTCCAGCCAATCAGGCTCCACCTCCCTTTCACTTCCTTGGCCTCAATAGCCAATGAGATTGCCCTACCATTTGTATAAATAGGCGCTCAAGTTCCAGTAGTTTCATTCTATAGTGTACTGACGATGGTGTAACAACCGAAACCGGTCTACAGTTTTTGCTATTGTACGTGGAAATAGACTATTTTATTTTTATCCTGTAGTTTTTTGCTCTGTAGATTTGAAGGGCACTGACAAATTAATATTAGCAGATATGTGCTCCCTGAATAGGTATGTTGTGTAACTAGTATTGGGGGATTTTCTTTCATTATCAAGTCCATTCGCATTCTATGCTGCTGTTCTAAATGTATTTTGTATCTTTATGATTTTTTCAAGGATGGTTTGGGTTTAATACTCCTTTCAAGTGTGGCTACTCTTTCAGTTAAGAGTCTGTTGGTATGATTTTGTTCATTTAACATTACGAACATCAAGTTAAGCATTTTGTCGACAGAGGAATTCGTATTATTGCCACTCTCAACACTAGCGTACGACATAGTATCACTATTTGCATGAATGTTGTGTACGATGCCAGTTTGGTTTTTTTTAGTGTTATTAGATGTACTTTTTTGTCTGATTTTTCCAGGATGGGGATGTTTTGCTCAATCTTTGATTTTTTGTAACTCCTTAGCGACTCGATAGTTGGCTGGTCGGGTTCTCCTGTTGAGGGCATGACGTGGTATCGTGTTTACCTGCACATTTGAAACGCCTAGTTTCTTTTTGACAATAGGTTTTTGTATGATTGAATCCTTGGCAGTTTTTATAATGCGTAATGAGATTCGTCGTTTTTTGCAGAGGTTCAATCTTGACCCTCATGGACATGATCGTTTTAATATCATAAATTCTTATGATCTCCTCGGTGTTGTCAAAGTTGAGGATGAAAATAGGAAGGCTCCTCTTTACCAGTACCGATTCTCCCTTATCATCAACTTCTCTAGTTTTCTTTATAAGGTTCACTGCTTCAGTTATTTTGTAACCTTTTCCCTTGAGGTCACTCACTATATCATCAGCCTCGCACGAGTGTTGCAACCACTTTAAAGGGTCACGTGTTTCTATCCTCATGTGTACTATTGGAAGTTCTTATCTTTCAGCTCAGTGGTTAGTTCCCGGTATGAACCGCTGTCTTGCGCAAAAATTTTCCAAACATTATTTGATAATGCCTTGACACTACATTGTTTTGAAGTTATTGTTTTAATAAATTGATGGATTGCACTGTATTCCGCTACTCCAGTGACTATAATCGGAGGCGGGCGTTCTTCCTTTTTAGTTTCATTATTCTATGTGGCTTTGGATCCAGCCTTGTTTGTATCTGGCCTGCTAAAAGGACCAGCTACTTCTGGGGAAGAGGTGGCTTTACGCTTTTTGCGGCTTCTTTTCAGAATCCAATTGGTTTCCCTTGCAAGTTCTTCATCATCTATATTATATTCAGTAGGAACTTGTTGGTGAGTCTCCTTGTTATTAAGTTCTTCTTTTTTTTCTCTTTGTCTTCAAATTCCTTGGTGACAGATTTAATTCTAATTTGTTTATGGTTTACATACTCACACAAGCATAGAATGCAATCGTATAATTCGTTGAATGATGAATTGTCTTTGTCGTCTTGTTGTCGGTAGGTGAGGGTTCCCGTTCTGTGTTGCGCAAGCCATAGTTTGGTTTGAATGTAATAAGAATCCCAATCCGTGGGCTCCTCCGTCCCGTCGTTCATCATTGTTTGGTAAACATTCACGGCACACTGTAAACTGTAAACATTCACAAGAGCTCTGTCCGATAGATGGTTACCGCTCTCTTTTTTTTGCTATAATTATTCAACAGACGTTGTAGAAAGCATCCACAAACTTGTCAGTGAGTTGATACTCGCCCCACAGTTACAGTTATTGTAATTTTCCATGTCAAGGGAAAGTTAGGAATTCCGAAGTTTGTAGATGGCTAAGGTTTTCAAAACTTGTTTGTGTGAAAGCCCCTTGGAAATATCGAAATAAGTCTTTTCAAATTGGTTCGATATTAGATGTCAGACGAATGTAAGTTTGAACGATAATTTCATTGAAATGTTCTTCAAAATATTTCAGCCCTCCCCTGTCAAGTAATGAGATGCACGAATTTATTGCCTGTATGGTTTCCAGTTAAATATTTTATGTTATGGTACGAAAAAACCGAAAGCATTTGTTTTTTTATTTTATCTGCACCATATCCCGAGATATATAATAACACCATTAAATAGATATTCATAAAATAAAATATAAATTCATAACCTAAACGGCAATGTTCGTCAACAGAACAGGTGTAAACAAGTATTTTATTAACTGTGCCTACAATAAATTGTGGTATACAACAGAGAAAAACTTACCATTATGGCACTGCGATTAAACACAGCAGTTAAATACATGGAGCGCCGTACTTGGGAAAAAGCCAAGCAAAAGCAAATCACATAAATTCACTGCACCAGTAGTGGCAGCTCACACAGTCATAACCTCTAGCAATCCCCCCCCCCCCCCCCTTCATTACAGCTGGTCATCACCAGTGAAAAAGGTGGGCAAAGGAGGCCTACGGGTAGAGGCTGTCAACTGTTGTGACGTCATGCGAAGCCCACCACCCAACCTACCGGGTTGTTAGGTTGGGCTCCGGTAGTACTTGACATCCTCAATGTTGTCCCATTTCCATGTTGTTAACCATTTCGGTTCTGAGTACCTCTCTTTTCTCCTTTAGTTACACCGCTTTGTCATGTTTGAACGAGATATTTACTATGTATGTCCTGTAATAAGTAGCCTATGATTACTCTGTGCAATTCCTAGCCAATAGTTTTTACAAAAGTGGTAAGATCATATCTTGACAAAATTTACCTCAGCTAGATTATATTTTTGAAATTGAAACCCCCAATTTTTTCAGGCTGCAAGAAAGGAATTAAAAATTCATTAAAAAAAAAAAAAAATTAAAACGACCTTGTGGTGAGGATCCCCAGTCTTGTGAAAGAATTCGTGGCATTCTTTGGGAACTCTGTTTCACGTGACATTACTGTATGTGTGGAACCTGGCTTTGACTTGTTTCAATAAAGGAAGGTCACCAAACCTTTCCACAATAGGCATTGTAGTTCATAGTTTCATCATTTTTGTTAATATATTACCAACTAATAGTAGATGGGTAGGATAATAACTGACTGTACCTCTCTCTTGGTTCTTGATCTCCGCTTGTGTACACCAAGTTTTCAAGTGCACTTAAGCCAGTTGCTATACCTATTTAATTCGTTTGATTTTGTTCAACTTGTTGTTAACGTAGGGGAGAGTAGGATAAAACTGGGTATCAAAAAGGTTAGCACCTACAAAACCTCTGCACAACTCAAAATGGAAGATGTTAAGCGTTAGCCTGTCTCAAATGGATGTAGCCTATGAGGTTATAGCAGAAATTGACGGAAATTAATTCACCCTGGGCCTAATTTCAATGTTTATTTGTAAACTGTCAATTTCAAGATTTTGAGAAAGGGTAGGGTAAATAAAATCGGGTACAAGTTACAATTGCCTCTGAAAGAGGAAATTTTTATTTTTAAATCAAACAAACATCAAACTAAGAAAACTCCTTCTAACATATTTTCAAAGAATCAAGAACACATTTTGAAAAAAAAAGTCAAATTCGTTTTCACTTAACTAAATTAGGACAGTTAACATTCAAATTTATGCAAAAATCGCATGTGAAATTATTGTTACCCTCTTCATGGCCACTGCATTTTTCATGTGCCCACTGTTGGCAGATTGCACATTTAATCCATCCATCGAAATCCCTCGAATTGGATTATCTCATTGCATGCAAGCATTGGTGGGATCTTCAGAGGATGATGACGTTGAGATTTTTCTCTTTCTATCATTTTTCTTCTCTCTTAGGGTTTTTTTTTCTTCCTTATTTACAGTCTTCACCATCTGAAGACGGCAGTGAGCTCTTCTTCTTTTAGGAGGTTTTCTTTGTTGGATAACATATGACTCTTAACCAAAGAACAGGGACAACAACAATAGAGGAGGTAATGGTATCAAAGTTTCCAGAAGGGAAAAAAAAGAAGTAATACTAAATTGACGTGGGGCCAAATAGGGTACTGTGGGGTAAGACAGGGCCCTACCCAGTTTTACCCAACCCTTTGGTACCCTACAGAAACGAAACGTTCAATATGGCCATTCTCCTGGTCGGGGAGGGTTGCGTGACTCCTCTTGCCGGCAAAGCATGCATTAAAAACTGTCGAAAACTATAAGGTACAATTACATAATTTTATCATCCAGAGTCGAATGTTGTCCAAAGAAATATGTAGATAATTAGAAGGTTTACACTTTTTTCCAAATACGAAACTGTGAGCGTAAAAGACCCTCTCTTCTGTGAAAGCTGTTGGCAAACTGTTCGAGCAGTGTTGTGAGAGTAATGCAGGTTATAGGTCGCCTTATAGCAGCACCCACCACGAAGATTCTTTGCAACCAGGTTTGACCCACCTACCATTCATAAACCCATCTCAACTACCTACTAAAGATTCAAATGCGTCTGATGCAACAACTCATGGTCAGGATGTACCTGGAAATTTCTCCTCGACAAGCTGCTTTAACGAAATGAAATGCACCCAGTGATCAGGGCACACACAACGCTCTACCCTTGCTCACGTGAGGGCCAATAATCTGCGGCCCAAAGCACAACCCGACCTTTGAGACTCGTCAGTGAGGTATCTAACTACGAGCCTAGTGGTGTTGGATTCAATTCTAACACATGCATAATTATGTATTTTTCTACTTTTTGTTGGTAGGTACCAAAAGTTTCAGTGATGGTTACCTACTGAACATTTCCAAATTGTATTGAACCATAAAAATTCGAATTTGAACTAGTGTTTGACCTCCAAACGTTGTTAATAAAATAATTGTTTGATGGTTTCACAGAATTCATTCGAATTGTGTGCAGTTAGCAAGTTGGAAAAATAATTAATTTTTGGTGATTTTTTTTCGCAGCTATAAACAGTTTCCATAGATTTTCCTTGCAATATTCGTAGATCACCTGATCTCCGTAGTTTTTTCTATGGAAATCGTTAATGAATCTAGTTTGAAAATGTGAGTAGTGTTTGTTTTCCCAGATAAACAACTATTTAATGCTAGCTTAAATTTATTGTTGTCCAATAATTTTACGAGATCATTATTTAATTTGGTATGTATTTTCAAATTGAGATCTGAATTGAGCTTGTTTAATGTATTTTTCTACTAAAACTTTCTAAAAAAATATATTTTTTTAAACTTTTTGTAATGAAAGCTTAGACATGGCCTTTTTTTATCCCTCAGTATTTGGGTTAGGATTGTCTCATAAATGTCTTATGTACTGTAGATTGATGTTTTGTCAGCCTTTGAACTGCCAGCCAATAAATTTATGTTCTGCGTTCCTGAGTGTTGTAAATATAACGGCCGTTCCCAAGGTTTGCAATTTATCTATTTATCCTCATTTCCAGATGAAAGTACATTGTTTACACTCATTGAGATTATTTATTTGTGTAACCTAGAAGTTAAGACTTGCTATCTAATGTTTCTGTTGCTGCAATATTAGCAGCATTCTATAGTGTACTGACGATGGTGTAACAACCGAAACCGGTCTACAGTTTTTGTTATTTTACGTGGAAATAGACTATTTTATTTTTATCCTGTAGTTTTTTGCAATATTAGCATTAAATCAACCCTGTAGATGAGATGTTAGTACAATCAAAATCCTCTGTGAGTACCTCTTTCAAGTTCCAATAAAGTTTTGTTAGGCTCTGCCCCTCAGAAGCGGTCCCATACATTGGGTGTTCAATTTTGTACTTTTTAGACAAACATCAAAGTTTCAACAACTAACCAAATATCATCCCTGTCCCCATTTTTAGATACTTAGTACTTCGATCGATGATTTATTATGAAGATGTAGGTTCGATGAGAATTGTATTTCAATCAATGATTTATATGAGGGCTCCATGAGAATTCAGTACCAGCTCTAGACGACTGAATCATCATCTTAGTGCATTTTAACTTCGTGTTAGTCGAATCGAGAACTCATGGTAGGCACCTAGGTATTCTCTCGGAAAGTGAATGGCGTGAGCTGCCTAGGTATGGTTCGGAGGATTTTTGATGTGACAGCTCGGGAATCAGAAGGGTGCAAAAAGTCAATGTTTACACCTTAGGATGACTAGTTGAGCATGTGTTATCTGAGTGGGTTAATGACCAGCACCAGTCTTGGTTAATACCTTTTTCTAATTCCGCTTCGGTCTGAGATCAAACCCTATTCATACAGATCTACAAAAATGAAGATAAGAAGCTAGAAACATGGGGTTTTCAGTTATTGATAGTAACACATAGACTTGCAGAACTAAAGGCTAGATTGTAGAGTATTACAGACGGTGGTAACTATATTCTCTCAAATATAAATGTGAAATTGATGTCGATAGACTTAAGGAAGAATTACTATTTACCATTCCTGGGTGGCCACCTCAGTGTAAAACAATAAATAAATTGAAAAAATAAATTCCTGCTCAAATAAATTTTAATGTAGGTAGGTAGGTACAGATACCTACAAGTAAGGAATAGCTGGGGCCCTTCAGCATGAACCCTCCCCCTCACAAAATGATGACTACGATATGAGCTGGTCTCATTCGATGCAAAATTTGATAGCCAGAACTTTTTTGTACAAAACCAATTTTGGGTGGTTCCGATGGTAAAAAACGTTAATTTTCTAGGTTATTTTTTTAATGATTCCGCAACTAGGAATTAGCTATTGTAGGTAGAGGAAAATGGGGTATAATATACCCCATATACACGAAATCAATCATTTTATATAGGTAGGTATATATAAAATTAATCATTGAAATTTAACCTACCTGATGGGACAGGTTGATTATGATTACGTACGGACAAGATTTTTTAATAACTGGCAGCAGCTCTTTTCTGTACTTATAGCAACCTATTTTGAAGGTAAAAAGACGGAAATTTCCGTCTGTTATGTTGTCGGCTCGCCTATGCCATTTATTTTGAAGAAAAATACCTGGTGGATGGCTAGGGCTGGCAGTGGTTTTCGCCCGCCGAGGCGTAACAGGGAATCATGCAGTACCTACCTACGTAGTTAACATATCTTGTGCCTACCTGATACCCTCAACTCAATAAGTCGAACACTGATTGTCTCGAATTTGTTGATAGCCCGAACTGTTTTTCAAGTCCCGAGTCCTGCCCATAAGCTCAACACCTGTATAACTCGAACAAACTAACTATACGTCGAACTAATGAAAGACCCACGAGCAGTGGGTGGTGAGCGGGTGGAGACTGTATTTCGAACAAATGCCCCCAAAATCTATATTTCTCAAAAACCCAACTTGATGTGTTGAACGACTGGCCTGATGCTTGTGTTAAATTTCTCAGAAGGGGAGTTAGTTCAGTTTTTCTGTGGACTTTGTAGACTGAATGACATAGGGTTTGTGAATAGGGTTTTCAGTTGGTCATCCTACTACCAACCATGCAATGGCTCCGCTGATCTTCAAAGAAATTTCGATTTACATACATCTCCAATATTTTCCTGTTTCTTGTACAGTACAATACAATATATACAAATACAAATAGTAATACAAATATCTCGAAATTTTTTTTTAAATCGTTCGCCGGTTGGAGACAATAAAGCCAGCTCCTTCCGTGCTGCACAGTATAGTATACTCCTCGTAGTGAAGGGAGAGTCAAAATTGTTACCACCAAGATAAGGAGTCAGTTTAGGGCACTCATCCAGGTACCAGTCTTCCATGGTGGCCTGCCGTATGTCACACAGTGGGCATACTGGGTATGAGAACTCCCAATTTCATAACTGGGACTACCGATACCTCAAATTAACGATAACTGTAACAGTTTTGCCTTCTCCCGAGCTGATCGAGTTAAGACTGCATAATCATATCAACCTGTCCCATCAGTTAGGTTGATTTTTCAATTATATTTCAGTAGATTTGTTAATAACTGAAGCTGTGTCTCCGAACTCCTCTGGCCCCCCGGGTATGCAGGGCTGACGGGCCCACCCCACTATAAGCACAAGGTTCCCCCATAAGAAAAAAACCGAGTGGGGATGACGTCACTAGCCTCAATGTGTGGGTGCATGCCCCGTTGGGCCATCCCTCTAATGATACTCCTTGCCTATAAGCTCACAGTTGGAAGGAAATCGGGACAGATAAATGATAGACGACGAAACCCCAGCATCTAATACTGAACACACAAGGAGAAATACACCAAATATGTAACCGTTGAAGCTGAATAGAAAATTGCCCATCCTAAAAGATTGTGGGGTGTCCCGAAACTTGTCGAAAATAAGCAGAGACAGCAGGCCATAGAAACATCAATCAAACGTTTTAATCAAAAATCCCATGCCATATTTCGAGCAGGGGTGCTGAAACTTGCGATATTTCCACTCAATAACTTGACTCGAAGCCAACTGGCTGTGTAGAAAACACAAAACAAACAAACATATGCAAATGGACTGAACAAATGTCCAGGGGCGCTGCATTCATAAGGCCACTAGGGCCACTGCCCCGGCACCCAAAAACACTGGTTCAAAAAAAAAATCCAACTTCGTTCAATTGGCGTTTGCATTTCCGTCTGTACATTGTACCTTGCTTTTTTCACGAAGTTGGACAGTGACCCACTAGATTTCTCTGGCTATGGATATTCAGCATTCTAATAGAGCATCCATGGTGGTTCTATCTTGTTAGCTGCAGTTTCCCGTAGCTCCAAAGACCAAGCATGTTATCGAAATATAGAGACAGTAATCAATGTCCTACAATCGAAACGTAGGCTCCTGAAACTGGCAGGCCCTGGGACCTAGTATTCCCATGGCAACTGAGAAAAGTGGCCCGTCCACGCATGCTCAGTCGAGTAAAAAAAGTAGTTCGCCATGCCCACTTTGGGCCCTGTCCCCAGAATCTGATTTCCACCAAAAAATTGTTCCTGCACCCACTCGATTCGATCCCTTCAATTCAGCTTGTCCTGTCGACACAAGATGTTTGTGTCTTTCGATTTGTTTTTCTTGTCTTGTGAAACACCTTCGCTTTCTCTGTTCTGTTGTCAGTTTTCCATGTTTTGCATCAAACTTTGTGCGTAGACAGATTTGGATTTGTGGTACCTACATGCATTTTGTCCTGTTTGCTGTTTGAGATCTTGTGGATTCGCCTACCTGGGGGCTCAATTAGCAGGAGATGGTGGCACACACCAGACTGGAAGTCAGAGCCAAAATAAGTAAAGCTAGATTTCCAGTTCTGGTTGCTGGGCAACTGGATGTCCACTCTGGAGCTGCACCAGACCCATCTTTGAATATATTCCCGAGAGGAAGTGGAGATCTGTAGGACACGCACTGCAGAAAGATGCTCACAAAGTCCCCAGAAAAGCCATGTATTGGAATTGATGTACATCATGAGCAGGGGCGTCCATCCAAAAGGCCACTGCCCCGGCACCCAAACACACTAGGAGTAATAATTAAAAATCCAACCATGTGTTCAGTTGGCATTTGAATTTTCCTCCGTACATTGTGCCTAGATTTTTTTCACGAAGTTTAACGGCGACCCGCTAGATTTCTCTGGTTATGGCTAGGTATTCAATATTCTAATACATCATCCTTGATTGTTCCCTAGACCAAGCATGTTATCGGAACATAGCAACAGTAATCGATGTCTAGCAATCAAAATCAAAACCTAGGCTCCTGAAACTGGCAGTATGTTAGTACATATCAGAATTCTATGGGCCTGCGACCTAGTTATCCCATGGCAACTGAGAAAAGTTGACGGTTCGAGCATGCTCAGTCAAGTAAAAATGTAATTCACCACGCCCACTTTGGGCCCAGTCCCCAAAATCTGATTTCCACCCAAATATTGTTCCTGGTCACAATCAATTCGATCCCTTCGATTCAGCTTGTCATCTAGATACCAGATGCTTACGTCTTTCGGTTTGTTTTTTGTTGTCTCGTGTATTTCATTCGCTTTCTCTGTTGAGTCTGTTTTCAGTTTTCCATTTTTTGCATCGAATTTTGTATGTTCGGTCCCGTTCTGGTAACAAGATTTGGATTTGTAGTAAGTACCTACCTGCGTTTTGTCTTGTTTGCTGTTCGTGATCTTGGATTGATCTGTGTCATAACAAGCTGCCTAGTTTCTAGTCAATAGCTTCTCCATTCAAGTAGGTACTGGCCGGATGGGTCATTGTTTCCTATTTTAGTTTACTGTATTCTTGTACCACATGAATTTGGTGGCTAATTTACTGACGACATTTTTGACGTGTTTGGACGTTTGTTGGCTCGTTTTAGGAATATCACTGAATCAGTAAATAAAGGGAAGTTGGTTTTGAGTGTTGTTGCCTTGAGATATTTTGTAGAAAAATCTGTTGTTTGTGTGCTGGTTTGATGCCCCACCGTTTTCAGAGCCCACGCACTGCTACTGCTGACTGTGAGGGGTCCCTATAAAGACCCTACCTATGTACAAAATAAACTCATTTTGATAGAATCTCCAGTGAGCATTACACCACAAGATCAAGGCCTTGAGGGACCTTCCATGCCCAAAATTGTCTTCAGTGAAGCCACACATTGAATTCTTGACTGTCGAGGAGGCGCATTAGGGGATGGCTCCCAACAGGACCCAGAGAACATCTTCCACAAAGGCACTATGAGCCCACGGGTGTGACAGCAAGAATGAGAAAGAAAGGTAGGTAATGAATATTGTCTCTCCTGACTTCCTCCTTCCTACCAGTAGCTTCATCAGAATGAAGACTGAATGTAATAAGGTTAGGAGAGTAACATTTGGTCAACAGTGACCAGTGATTTTCAGTAGTAAAGTGGTTTCACGTCAACAGGTACATAGGTACTACTGATCCTGGATTGCGGAAAACTTCGGCGTTCTCGAGTTTCTCGGCAAGGTAAGTAGTATCTAAAGCGGGGCTTAGACAAAAACGAGCATCGTTCGCGAACTCTGTTTTCGAGCATTCAGAACAAAGGTTTGCTGACTGTGAACAGTTAATGATTGCGAACAAAGTTCGTGAATCCTGTTCTTTCGCCTTTGGGCGTGTTCCACATAGAGTCTGTAACTTCAAAGGGACTCGGCAACTTATCAAATAATGCTTGGAAAAGTTTCGTGACAGCGGTTCATACTGGGAACTAACCACTGGGAAGAACTTCCAATGGTACACATATGAAGAGAAAAACACGCGACCCTTTAAACTGGTTGCGTTGCATGCAATAATGAAAGAAAATCCCCCAAGACTAGTTACACAACATACCTATTCAGGGAGCGCATATCTGCTAATATTAATTTGTCAATGCCCCTCAAATCTACAGAGCAATTAGAAGATGAAGCTGAGAACTTCTTTAAATGTAGTATTCAACGAGCAGCTTGGGTTAGTACTCTCCCAGAGAGTACATATGGACCTAATAATGTATCCCCGTAAAATCCGTGAAGTGATCAGGGAAAAGAGGAAAGCTAGACGAATATGGCAACATACTAGAGCCCCATGCGATAAAACAAAACTGGAACCATCTGGATAATTTATCAGTAGAAATGAAGCAAGAAACGCACTTAAGACTAATTCATAGCTTAAATCCAGAAAAAGTTACGGAATATTCCCTCTGGAAGATTATCAAAGCACTCAAGCAGCCGAAGGAACATGTAACTCCCATTAGGTAGGTAAAAAAGATGATGGGGAATGGGCAAAAAGTCCTACTGAAAAGGCAGAGATCTTTGCTGAACACCTCGCGAACATATTTGTGCCACTCCCCAGGAACAGTGATGAATGAGACTTACCGATGGTATCCTCCTCCACGTATATACACTTCTGTTGTGGATTCCATATGTTTGGCACCGCCACCAGCGACCATGGAGACGACCTGCAATCGACCGACCTCCCGGACATTCTTATCATGCGAGGGTAGTACGACTTGACCGCTGAGTTATGCATTATTATCTTGTTTTCATGTAAATTAAAACGTGTTTCTCGCGAACGTATTTGGACATCATTTATCCCGCTAGTCTCATTAAACTTAAAACATGGTGGCAGCGTGACGAAAGTGGGAAATTTTGTCGGACAAAATCTAAAACAACAGAACGAGTTCGCAGTTTTGATAGTGAATCCCGTTCGTCGGTATCTAAGTTACTGGTAAGTTGAGTGCTGTTTTATCGTAGACACGGACAATAAATTATGCCGGATACACAGAAAGACGCAGTAGCCCCTTCAAAGCAAAGCACATCCGAGTCCGAGCGGACAACTGCTTCGCAAGCGGTAAGATCACATTCGTCCATACAACTTTCGTTACCACCCCCGGAACCGTTCAACTTCCAGCCAAACGACTGGGGCAGATGGAAAAATCGTTTCCAAAGATTCCGTAGTGGATGTGGTTTGGACTTAGAGTCTGAAAGCCGCCAAATCGATGTGTTGATATACCAGATGGGGGAAAGAGCTGAAGAGGTTTTTGAATCGTTCGATCCTGCACCTGTGACGTACAATGACGCAATAACCAAGTTTGAAAGCCACTTTGTCCCTCGGAAAAACTTGATTTACGAGCGAACAAAATTTTTAAAGCACCGTCAAGGCAAGGCTACAGCTGAAAAATTTATTACGGATTTACACAGCATGGCTAGGACATGTGACTGGGGAACGTTACACGACGATATGATCCTGCTCGTTCTAATTATTGGGATGAAGGATATCAGTGTTAGCGACCGTCTACAGCTCGATCCTGATTTGAAACTAACAAAAGCCATTCAATGTCTGCGTCAACATGAGGAATTAATCCGACAGAAGGAGGATCTGAACGATCAAGAGTCTCAGAATGTTTCAGCTGTTCGACAGAAAAATTTTGGAAGGGGGCAGCAACAGTTCTGAAAAAGGCCATAAGAAAAACAACAAAAATACGCCGAGAAATTCGACTTCACAGAAAAGGTGTTTCAAATGTGGCCACGAATGGCATGACAGCCTAAACAAATGCCCCGCCCGTAATGCACGCTGCGGAACGTGCTCAGAAATTGGGCATTACAGTAAACTTTGCGGCCAGAGGCGTCAGAACGTGCGGGATGTCGAAGAATCAGCCACAGAAAGTGACGACGATTTTGTAGCTGAAATTCTGGAAGATGCAGGAGCCAAATTTCGAGGTGGTACGGACGAAACCCGAACGGTAGCCTCTACCCCCTACAAAAAATCGAGCGATGCATGGACCCAGGAGCTGAATGTAAGATGCGGAGATACTGTTCTGAAACCCATCACATTTAAACTCGACACCGCCGCGGATGTAACCATGATACCGGTTGTTGCCCTAAAAGAGGAAATTTCGATTTTGCCTTTAGAAGAATGCAAAAAAAAGATTTTCTCGGCAAAGAAAAGGGATAAATTTGAACTTTTGGGAACCCTAAAACTGCAAATAAGTTACAAAGGGAGAAAAATCGCCGAAACTGCGTATGTCTCTGAGGATGTTGACGTGCCTTTACTCAGCCGTAGAGCCTGCGAAGGCTTAAACCTGGTTAAGCGAATTTAGGCTGTAAACACAGAGGTCAACTGGCACAAAGAATTCCCAAATGTTTTTTCTGGCTTAGGCCACATGAAGGGCGAATATCACATCGAAATGAAAGAAGATGCCCAGCCATACGCCATATCATCACCGAGACCTGTACCTTTGCCGTTGAGATCGAAGGTCAAAGAAGCCCTTGACGAAATGATGGGAAAAGGAGTCATCACTCCCGTGGATAAGGCGACAGCTTGGTGTTCACCTATGGTAGTCACCATTAAGAAAGGAGGGGATGTACGAATCTGTGTCGACCTCTCGAGGCTGAATAAGAGCGTGAAACGCCAGTTCCATCCTATTCCAAACATTGAATTATCATTGGCGGAAATTCAAAAGGCAGAGTTTTTTAGTAAACTCGACGCCAACCATGGCTTTTGGCAACTGAAATTAGCCAAAAATTCCCAAGACCTTACCACTTTCATCACTCCATATGGGAGATTCAAATTTTTGGTACTTCCTTTTAGAATCACCTCGGCACCAGAGGAGTACCAGCGCAGAATTTCACGCATTTTGGAAGGATTACCTTCATGCATAGTGCATATGGATGATGTACTTGTATGGGGCTGCACAAAGGAGGAACATGACCAAAATCTGCGGAATGTCCTCGAGAAAATCAACGCAGCCGGCATAACGCTAAATAAAAAGAAAACTATATTTTGCCAAAGAAAGATTACTTACCTGGGGTATGTGTTGTCGAAAGACGGTATAGCTGCAGATCCCGAAAAGGTGAAGGCAATCACTGAGATGGCAGCTCCGACTAATGTGAAAGATGTTCAACGCTTGATGGGAATGGTAACATACCTAGCAAAATTTATTCCACATAAAAGTGAAATCATGGAGCCAATCACGTCTCTCACCGGCTCAAAAAGTGAGTTTGTACGGGGCCCAGCCCAAGAGGAATCGTTTCAAAAAATCAAAGGTATTTTGACATCGGCACCATGCCTTACACTTTACGATCCTTCTAAACCCACAATTGTCTCATCAGATGCGTCGACTAAAGGGCTGGGGGCCGTCCTTCTTCAGGAAGATAAGGAAGGACGCAAACCAGTCGCATTCATTTCTCGAACGCTGTCTCAAGCAGAACAAAATTACGCAAACATCGAACGGGAAGCACTCGCGATAACCTGGGCTTGCGATCGTTTAAAATGCTTTCTCGTGGGAAAACGGTTTAAAATCGAGACAGACCACAAGCCTCTTGTGCCCATCTTCAAAACAAAAAATCTGGACGACCTGTCACCTCGCCTGCAACGCTTCCGTATGCGCCTCATGCGGTACGACCACGAGATTTCCAACGTTCCAGGGAAGCACCTGTACATTGCTGACGCTCTCTCTCGCCAGCCTGTTCTTTCAAATGAACTGGGTGAACTCGAAGAAGAGGTCGGTGCGTACGTCCACCGAGTTTCTCTCGCCAGCATCAAGACCACTGACGAAAATGTTACTAAGGTCGCCCATGCACAACAGGACGACCCTGTCTGCAAAGAACTCAAACGACTTTTGCTCGAGGGTTGGCCTGCTAAAATGGAGCTCACACCAGAGTTACAAAAATATTTTCATGTCCGAGACGAACTCTGTGTGATAGAGGGAATTGTTCTCAGAGGAAACCGTCTGGTCATTCCCACCCAACTTCGGAATATCATGATCAACAAGCTCCACAGTGGGCATCTGGGAACATCAAAAACACGACTTAGAGCTCAAAAAACTATGTGGTGGCCAGGTATTTCTCAGGAAATAGAACACAAAATCAAAACCTGTCCTACCTGTGTTCAAAATTCTACCAATCATCATGAGCCTCTCCTACCCTCTTCATTTCCGGACTACCCTTGGCAGAAAGCATCACTAGATTTCTTCAAACTTGAGAATGAGTGGTATCTAGTCATTGTAGACCACTATTCTCGATTTTTCGAGTTCCAGAAAGTAAACAGAATGAGGGCCCAAGATGTTGTCGGATTCTGCAAAGCAGTATTTTCAAGGTATGGGATTCCGGAAGTTGTCCATTCCGATTCCGGTACTCAATTCTACAACCTCGAAACTTCAGAATTTCAAGTTTTTGCCAAAGAGTGGGGCTTCACCACTCAAAGCAGTAGTCCTCACCACCACCAGGCCAATGGGATGGCTGAGGCAGCAGTTAAAAACGCCAAATCACTTCTGAAGAAGAATAAAAAAGACATCGAGCTCGCCCTCTTATCCTACAGAAACACTCCGCTCTCCAATGGTTTTAGCCCATCTGAAATGCTTTTTGGAAGGAGACTTCGTGACAACTTGCCTTCAGCACATTTGCTTCTCAAGGGGAGAAAGAAGAGCACTCGGGCACTAAGGGAAGTCGAACATAAATACAGAGAGAGGTATAAGAAGAACTTCGACTCCCGTCACAAAGTTAAGGAGCTCAGCTTGTTGGAGTCTGGAGAGTTCGTCTGGGTAACAGATTTGAAGCGTCACGGAAAAATCGTCAAAGCTTTGGATAATCGATCTTATCTGGTGCAGACAGCCAAGAACACAATCAGGCGGAATAGATACCACCTCATCCCTGCGCCATACCTTAGCTGCGTACCAGACTCAACTGAAACAGGCGACACCACCAGCGGCTCAGCCACCAATAGCCCACCTTCCTCGCCACGCAAGAGTGTTCCCGTGGAGATCAAACCAGGAGGGCCACTTAACCACCTCAGCGTCGGGCAACCACCAATGCCTCAGGCTCACATCTCGATGCGCCCAAGCCTTCCCTCTGCGCCCCAGGCCACTCCAGAAGCCCAACCAAGTGAGCCACCTCCTGCGCCCTCTGTCACAACCAGGTACGGAAGGGTTGTTAACAAGCCTAATCGGCTTATAGCAACATGAGTACAAAATCCCCATCTTGAGAGGGGAGATGTTGTGGATTCCATATGTTTGGCACCGCCACCAGCGACCATGGAGACGACCTGCAATCGACCGACCTCCCGGACATTCTTATCATGCGAGGGTAGTACGACTTGACCGCTGAGTTATGCATTATTATCTTGTTTTCATGTAAATTAAAACGTGGTTCTCACGAACGTATTTGGACATCATTTATCCCGGTAGTCTCATTAAACTTAAAACAACTTCATACAACCAGTAACCCTCATTGAACTGAAAAATGAAATTCGCAATCTCAAAACGAACAAAGCTCCTGGATATGATATCATTACAGGAAAGGTAATTAAGCAACTTCCAGAGGAAGGCATGCGAATGCTATTGTACCTATCTGATAAACGTGGCATTGAGACTGAAATATGTACCCCGCTGCTGGAAAGTGGCAGAGGTTATCATGATAGTGAAACCTGGGAAAGAATCCAAGAATAAAGAGTCCTACCGACCTATATCATTACTACCAGTAATATCTATGCTCTTTGAGAGATTACTGATACAAAGATTGAAACCAATCGTTCAAGAGAAAGAGCTAATCCCCGACCGCCAGTTTGGATTCGGGGAAAACACTCTACCATAGTTCAAGAGCATCATGTAACTGATGTAATAGAGAATTGCCTAGAAAAGTGTGACCGGGTACCGCCATTGAAGGTTCGGATTCCCTCCGCTGCAGTTGGTCCAGCGCCTTCGTCGCATCCACCGAGCGAGTTAAGCCTTCGGAAGGGAGGCAACCCTGCTCGACGCCGGAAGGGAGGCAACCCTGCACGGATCACTGCACTGCCTGGCGGCCCCCAAGGGAACCGCGCCCGTTTCCCCCTCCAGCAGCATTCACTCAATCTTGTTGCTACGAGCCGATTAGTGTCTCACCTTTTTCTCTTTTAACTTCTTGGGTACGCGTACCCGTGTAGACTCAAAGTCGTGGTACTTTTCTGTACGTGTTGGTACAACTCGGCAAGGGCAATCCGTCGAGCTACCGTGTGGTGTAGTACTCACCGTGTTTGTTTGGTACAACTCGGCAAGGGCAATCCGTCGAGCTACCGTGAGCTTCAAGACTGCAGTCCCGGACTGGTGCTAGTGAGACCCTGGACATTTCAACTGATTTACCTGGTACGACCTACTCTTTTGTATTAGTCATCTCTGGAAATTACTTTACTTAACTATTTTAAATTCAATCCTTATTGCGCCTTCAGCACCAACCTTAACTTCTTCTCAAATAGATTCACTTGTATGCGTTTCTTTTGTCTTAACTGCCTTCAGCAACAACGTTATTTGTTCACTTACGTAGTAAACGCCCTTCAGGCCATCAAGGATTGCTTGAGACTCCTTCCTCATATTACAAGATTAAATCCTACGATACTCCGTATCAACTTTTACCTATAAAGAACCTTAGTCTCGAAGATTGCCTTCGCGCTACCGCTGTATAAAACACTTATTCGTAAATACTTTATTGTAAATAATAACAACTTGTTTTCTTCATTATAATTGTTAACTTCAAAGTTGTTTTTCCTTTCACCTAACTACTGAAAGGTGTCCTACGTTATCGTAGGTGGTGGCAGCAACCTCATTTCATTTAACAGTAAACTCGTAACCTCTACTGAGGGTTTGCTCGGGCTTCACCCACAACGACTCTCAAAAGAGGGTTACAAAAGAAACAAGTTTGTGAAAGTGTCTTCCTGGATGTTTCCGAAGCTTTTGACAAAGTCTGGTATCAAGGGTTAGAGTACAAACTTGAGAGACTTACCGAAGCCATTTTCTCAAATTTTGAAATCATATCTTACTGAAAGACATTTCAGAGTGAAACACGAAGGAGACTACTCCAGTCTCAAAGGGCAGGTGTCCCTCAAGGAAGTGTGCTTGGGCCCTTACTATACCTTCTGTATACACGTGATGTACCTAGTAATGAAAAAACGACAATTGCAAGTTTTGCTGATAATACTGCCATACTTGCGGTTGGTGACTCAGTAGAGGAAGCAACTAGGAAATTACAGCATTCTGTTGATGATGTAAGCGCCTGGACCAAAAAATGGCGGTGAAGCTTAATGAACTGAAATCTACTCATACAAACTTTACGACCAAGAACATAACAATGATACCAGTCATTATGAATGAACAACAGATTCCCTATGCTAATACAGCAAATTACTTAGGGATCACTCTTGATGCCAATTTAAGATGGAAGGAACATTTGATTTAAAAAAAAAATCAGTTAAATATCAAGTTCAAAAAAATGTCCTGGTTGTTCAGCAGGTATTCTGAACTATCTGTACAGAACAAATCGCTAATCTATAAGCAAATCCTAAAACCTGTGTGGACTTACGGTATCCAGCTCTGGGGCTGTACTAAAAAGACAAACAGCAAGATTATACAAACTTTTCAGAACAAGGTACTGAGGAGTATTGTCAGCGCCCCTTGGTACATCAGAAATGATGATCTCCATCGAGACCTCAAGATGGAATCAGCCAGCGTTGTGGAAGCCAGATTAAGTTCCACCGCCAATAAATTCAGAAAACAAGATGCGATTTTTTTTCAATTTAGTGCATAATCATGAGCAATAATACACGAACTCCAAGTTTCGACATTGATGGTGCTGTTGTGGCTGTAGGAATGAAAATATTCGTTTGTTGGTAACATTGTAGAGTCCTGCAAGGGTTATACTAGGATAACAGTTTTTTAAAGTATGTAACCTACTAGTCGTGTACACGTTGAATTTTCTGATGCAATATTACTAAAACTCATAAAATACCCCTATTTTCGGTCAAATTGTTCAAAATTGTGTTTCCTCGCGAGCTCGCTACAGAGGACCCGGAGTCCCGAACCCCAGCGGATTTATTTTCGTGATTTCCGCAGGGCCCCGTGAAATTCCTCTTTTTTCGAATTCCCCTCGATACATCCCTGGGATAGGAGGCTTCCGTTTGGAGACAGTGACTTCGGAAACGGGCAATTTCCCATTGTGAATTCACCGTCAAGATGTCCGTTCTTCCAGATTTCAACCTGATGGACATGCTGTTCGACAGGGACCACGGCAGATCCGAGGATATCAAAGGCGAAGACAAGCATTCCTTTGACAGCTATTGGGACACCAACGGGAGTGTTGACTTCTTGGACTCGATCCTTTTCAACCAAAACCTCAATGATCTCCTTCCGTCCCCCGATGGAGAAGAATTCCTCAAAAATCCCCTCACCAATGTCACTGGAAGCGTATGCTCCAACAGTGGCGTGTCCAGCGATCAACAGATGTCCCCCGATTCCGAAATTGGATTTCTTTCTGGTCTGTGTTTAAACGTATTCATGAGTCAGATGAGTATGATGACAGCGAAAAATTTCAGTACCTGCTCATGTACACAAAACAAGGTAGCCCGGCCAGGGAGTTGGTAGAAAGTTTCCCACCTCTAGACAAGAATTACCTACCCCAAGGCGGTTACTCAGTTAAAAGCCCGTTTTGGGAGAGACGAGCTCCTCAATGAAATGTATGTTAGAGAGCTAATGTCGTTGGTCTTAATACAAGCCAAGGATGATGGAAAACTCCCTCTCAGAAATTTGTATGATAAGTTAGAGACACAAATCAAAGCACTGGAGTCATTAGGTGTGGCTAGTGATAGATATACGTATTTGTTAACTCCACTCATCGAATCGGCTCTACCTGATCAGGTACTAAGAGAGTGGGAGCGTGAAGACAAGAAGCAGCGAACCGTCAATGAGGTAGCTAATGACAACAACCTCGAGCTTTTGCTGGGGAAGTTAACCCTTCAGGGGACGAAAGCGCCGGTCCATGACGCCAAACTACAGCGACTACTGGCGTTCCTTAGAGAGGAAGTAGAGAGCGAAGAGCGTAGGATTCTTGCTCGGAATACATTCACAGAAAACAATGGAAAGCCTATGACAACGTCACGTGAAAGCAAAGACTTTGCCAACGATGGTGTCACGGGAGTAAAACCCAAAATTCAGACGGCGGCTGGATTGGTCAATGTCAGGGGTGATGAAAAGGCGTTCACCTGTCTCTTCTGCAATAGCCAGAAGCATGCTTCAGAAGATTGTATTTCAGCTCGTGAGAAGACTAAAGAGGAGCTGGTTTCGATCGTGCAGAAGAAGGGCCACTGCTTCAAATGTTTGAGACGGGGACATAGCGTAAAGTCATGTAAGATCTTTGTGAGGTGCATAATATGTAATTATGTGCATTTTGCCTTGCTGTGTGGTGAACGGAAGGTTCCACCTAAAAGGGAGGAGTCAAAATCTGAACCAAAAGACTCAAAGGTAGAACAGAATCTACACAGCGCATGCCATAGCCCAGTCCTGATGCAGACCCTCCGAGTACGCATAAAGGGGGTTCCTGACCTCACCGCCATGGTGCTGTTTGACAGTGGTTCTCAGCGTCCTTATGCAACGAAATCACTCCTCTCAAAAATGAGTGTTGTTCCCACCGGAGAGATGAAGTTGGAGCATGCGTTATTTGGAGGTACTGTTTCTCAACCAAAAACACACAGGTGCTATAAAGTTCGTTTGCAGGATATGGACCAAGAATATTCTTGCAATTTTGACGTCTTGGACGCTGACACTATCTGTGTTGCAGTACCGTCAATTCCCATGTCTGGTATTCTGGCAGACCTCGAACACGAGAGCATAAAGTTAACTGACTTGACTGACGGTCCCATAGACCTTTTGATTGGCGCAGACGTGTCGGGTAAGCTCACGACTGGCAGGAAAAAGGAGTTCGATAATGGGTTGGTAGCCATACACACCCACCTGGGATGGACTCTAATGGGAAAAATTCCACGAGCTGACCCAAAGTCCATGGCCCACATCAACTTGTTCACAGCTGATCTTTCTGTCCAAGACCTATGGTGACTTGAAACAATCGGGATTGAGAACTATACACAAGTGAAGACCAGGGAACAGAAAGCTGAGGCTGCAAAACAATATTTCCTGGAAACTGTGAAGATTTTGGATTCTGGTCGATATGAGGTGAACTTACCATGGTCGGGTGATCACCTACCACTCCCCCGGAACTACAAGCTCGCTCTGAATCGTTTCGAATCGACTTATCGACGGTTGAAAGCCACCTCGAACGTAGAAAAATACTTTGGCGTTTTTCAGGACTGGCTAGATATGGGAATAATAGAGGAAGTTCCCGCTGACAATTGGGATGTTGGACATTACTTACCGCATCGTCCAGTCTTTAAAGAGACACAACCCCAATTCGTCCTGTCTTTGACGCCTCTGCCAAGGAAAAAAGTTGCCCTTCACTGAACCAGTGTCTTGAGGTGGGGCCTAATTTGGTTGAGCTTCTCCCCTCTGTGCTATTACGCTTTCGAGAAGGCCGGATTGGCCTAATTGCAGATATCAAGCGTGCGTTCCTACAGGTAAGTTTAGACCAAAGTGACAAGAGATTTCTTAAGATTTATTTGGAGGGGAGAAGACGGCAGAATGCGCATTTTCCGGCACACCCGGGTTGTTTTTGGCGAGTGTAGTAGTCCATTTTTGCTCGGCGCTGTCATAGATTACCATTTAAATCGCTGCAAAGAATTGTTAGCTGAGACAGGAAAGAATTCGTTGACATTTGACGTCATTGAAAAGCTACCCAAATGTATGTATGTAGACAACTTAGTGGGAAGTCTGAATAACGTCGACGAAGTAGAGGATTTCATACACCAGGCCACTTCTTTGTTTTCTCGGGCCTGTATGGAACTCAGAGGTTGGGTTCATACCAATGACAAATTGTCGGATCATAGCAACACGCCAGTTTTGGGCATGATTTGGGACAAAAAGGATGACACCTTGAGCATAAATGTTCCAAAGTTCAAGGACATCAATTCAGACAAGGTAACCAAGAAAGACCTGATGTCTGCAAACCACCGTCTCTTTGACCCTATTGGTTTTACAGCCCGACCTCAGTAATCCCAAAGAAACTGATTCAAGATGCGTGGATTGCTGGTGGAAACTGGGAAACAAAAATTGATGAAAAATCCATGAAGATTTTCCAAGAATGGACCAAAGATATCGACGACTTGGGAGAAATCAAGGTACCTAGGTGGGTCTCTGGGTGCAACCCAGAGGCTACTACCTACACTCTACACACCTTCAGTGATGCCAGCCAGGTCGCGTATGCAGCAGTGGTGTTTCTACGTACAGAGTGGCAGGATGGTGTAAACGTCCAACTGGTGGCTGCAAAAACTCGAGTTGCTCCAGTGCAGAAGGTCACAATACCTCATTTGGAACTCCTAGCAGCCACGGTGGGAGCTCGATTGGCACACCACATCATTCAGATTCTCCCTCAAGTTGACGCCTGCTATTATTGGAGTGCAGCAGGCGTGGACTCAGCAACCACAATCGCCTGGATAAAACAAGAAGAGCCTTGGGCAGTGTTCGTGGGGAACCGGGTTCAGGAAATCCGAAATCTGTCTGACCCGAACGCATGGAATCACGTTCCAGGCAACATCAACCCAGCTGATCTGGCGAGTAGAGGTTGCTGTCCGAGGACTCTAGTTGAATCAAGATGGTGGGAGGGACCTCATTGGTTGCGCTCACCCAAGACTGAATGGCCTAACAGTTCTGAAGAAGCAGATATTGAAGAAATCAGGAAAGAGAGGCTGAAAGGTGCAATTGTGGCCTGTACTGATGTACCTTTTAGTTCACGAGTTTTGACTGAAATGATGAGCCGATATTGGAACATTTTGAAAGTGGTCGGCTGGATCGTGCGCTTCAGAAACAATGCTCGCCCAGACTGTACTAAAACCAAAGGTCGGCTGACTTTTCAGGAAATTGACACTGCAGAAAAGTGGGTCATTCGCATGGTACAAAATGAGGTTTTCACAGGAGAAAACCTGGTGGAAATCAAGAAGCTTAAACCTCAAAAGACACAGGATGGTCTGTTGCGAGTAAGAAAAAAAATTTGGGCTCGCAAGGACTCGGAAGACTTTCGGTCACCCATCATACTTCCTTCAACACACATTATTGTTGACAAGCTGATTTATCATATCCATTGCAAGAACGGTCACATTGTGGGACAACACCTACTCAACTATATCAGGGAACGTTTCTGGCTTGTGAAAGGACGTCGCACAGTAAAGAGGGTAGTAGCGACTTGCAAGGTGTGCAAACGGTTCTCTGCTGAAAACCTACAGGCCGAATCTCCAACTCTTCCAGAGGACAGAGTCCGTGATGCTAACATCTTTGAGGTGACTGGGACAGATTACGCGGGACCACTTTACCTAACTGATGGTAGCAAAACTTGGGTGTGCATATTCACGTGTGCCATCTATAGGGCTATCCATCTGGAGCTGGTGACGTCACTCACTACCGAGTGTTTTATGCTCGCCTTCCGGAGGTTTATTGCTCGCCGAGGTCGTCCAAGTGTAATTTACAGTGACAATGGAACCAATTTCCGAGGATTGAAAAATGCCCTAGACACTGTCAATTGGGACCAAGTGGTTGACCATGGAAATGTGAACAAAATTGAATGGTGTTTCAACCCTCCATCTGCTCCCTGGTGGGGTGGATTTTGGGAAAGGATGGTCAGGACAGTAAAAACACTTCTCAGAAAGAACCTCGGGCGAGCTCATTAAATTATGAGGAACTCAACACTGTGCTGTGCGACTGTGAGTCACTGATAAATTCCAGGCCAATTACTTATGTATCAGAGGACCCCTCAGAACCACTTCCCATATCGCCTCAAATGTTTCTACAGGAAATAAGGGAAACTGGGGTACCAGATTGTGACCAGGTCGACACCAAAGGTTTTGGTCGCCGGTTGAAACATCGCCAAGTTATTCAGGAGGAACTTCGACAGCGTTTTAGGTCAGAATACCTGGGTCAGTTGACCTTATCGTCTGTTTTTGCAAACACTAGAGAGCCCAAAATTGGTGAACTAGTGATGATTGGCAGTGATGGCGCAAAACGTATTGACTGGCCACTTGGGGTGATCGAGGAAGTCTGACGAGGAAATGATGATAAAATCCGTGTGGTCTACGTAAGAACTGCTGAAGGTAGACTACTCCGCCCCATTCAAAGGATTTTCCCTCTGGAACTCTCTTGTACCGTAGAAGAAGAGACCTCAACAGACGAAACTATTGCTGAGGCACAAGACTCCATGAACGAAATTTTCCCTGACAGTATGGTCGCTGGGAGCGCTGAGGCCAACCAATCCGAAGAAGCCGTAGTGTCAGATGATCCGTCCCTGCCTGGAGATATGACTACGACTTCGTCCAAGAAATCTGAGAAGACTTGTTCTTCCCCCAAAATTTGCGATGCTCAGACAAGATGTGGTAGACAGGTCAAATTACCCTTCAGATTTCGTTAAAATTGTAATTTTAGTTTAATTTTCGTTGTGAGACCGGTTTTAATTTTTTTTTCTGTCATCGCTTCGAGAGATGATTTTGAAGAGAGCTTGTGCAATTGTTTAAAAGGAGAAAAATTGTGGATCGTTGAGTTCATTTTAGAATATTCTGCTGTTTGAAGCTTTGTCTTTATTGATTTTGTTTATGAAAGGTTTATTTTTAACCTTCGGGCGGGCGCTTGGGCGGCAATTTGGCCGCCTTTTCACTAAAAACGATCTTGCATAGACAAACGCATTCACAGCGCAAGGGAACGCACAGGTATTCTCTAATTACAACATAAGACACCAGATGGCAGGCAGAAGCTACGTCAGATTCCCGAACGACGCTCGTAAATCAGTGTGAAAGTTGACGACGTCGACGTTGGATCTTAAGAGCGGCCAACTTGCCGCCCAGCGCCCCACCACGAGAAAAAAATGTAAGTATACATTTGTTGTATTTTCGTCTTAATTTCGCTGTTATTTCATGGCTGTTTGCTGTAGTTTCAAATATATCAGTTTTTTTCGATTTTTTTGATTTTTTTAAGTGGTAGGTAGGTACTTCTACTTTTTTCTTTTTGTCTCTCCGTTTTACGATTATTTCACTTGTTTGTGCTTTCTTGTTTCTAGGGAACGTTACCACCGACCAGAAGATATTGCACGTATCCTCCAAGAATTGGAGGAGGACGATCCTGAGCAACAAGAGGAAGAACCCGTTGAAGAAGATGCAGATGATCCAGATTACGAGCCACAAGTTACAGAGGATGATAACCACGACAGCGATTCTGAAGTAGACGTTGAAATAGCCGATGGGGAAGACGACGTGGGATCAAGTGAGGACTTTCGATTTTTTATTGGGAAAGATCAGGAAACAATATGGGCAAGTGAACCCATAGAAAATATTGTAAAAACAAGGTCAAAAAACATTATCAAGATTTTTCCCGGACCTAAAGGTGCTGCTCGGCAATGTTTGACAGAGATTGGATGTTTTTTTCTGATCATGTCCCATGACATCATTGATGACATTGTACTGTTTACCAACATTTACATACATAAAAAGAAAAATGAAAATCCCGGAAGTCGAGAGAGAGATTTTAGATTGACAGATTGATAAAAACGAAATCCTGGCCTTTTTCGGAGCTTTATTCTTTATGGCAGTCAAGAGGGGGAATCGAACAAATCTGGCAGAATTTTTTGCGACTAATGGTTCTGGTTTTACGATATTGCGTGCTAATTTCAGCGAAAGACGTTTTAGATTGTTACTCAGATGCATACGGTTTGATGATATAAACTTAAGAAGTCAACGAATGGAAAGTGACAGATTGGCTCCAATTCAAGGCCTTTTGAATAAATTTATTCAAAATTGTAAACAGTCATATTCCCTTGGCGAATTCGTAACCGTTGATGAAATGTTGGTTGCTTTTCGCGGGCGTTGTCGATTCATCCAGTATATGGCTAAAAAGCCAGCTAAATACGGTGTAAAAATGTATGCCTTATGTGACTCTCGCACTTTCTATACGTATAACATAGAAATCTATTGCGGGCTGCAAAATACCGGCCCGTATGCCACAACCAACAAGCCTCATGATATTATTGTTGTATATTGTTCTAAGACTGACGGATCCAATAAAGAACAGTAATAGAAATATCACTGCTGATAACTGGTTCAGCAGTTATCCTCTAGCAGAGGATCTGCTGAAAAACGGGTTGACTTTTTTGGGAACATTGAAAAAAGATAAAAGAGAGATTCCTCCAGAATTCGTAGTGCAACATTCCAGATTGGTACCAGGAGATTATATGTTTGGAGCACAACCTGATACAACATTAGTGTCTATGGTTACTAAAAAAAAAAAAGTTGTACTAGTTTTGTCCACTGTGCATGACGATAACTTGACTGATGAAGAAACGGGTAAACCGCACCAGATAATGGACTATAATGCCACAAAAGGGGGTGTAGATACTGTGGATCTTATGTGTGCACGCTGCTCTACATCTAGAACAACTCGAAGGTGGCCACTGGTTGTTTTTTAGCGACTTCTTGATGTGGCAGGGATCAATTCCTTCAAGATATATAAAGCCAATAATCCCAACACCAAGACCGTCAGAAGAATTTTCACGTTCAACTTAGCTATGTCACTCATGGAGGAAAATTTGAAATGTAGAGCTAGAGTTAATAACCTTCCTAAAGAAATAAAGTGTTTTTTGGAAAAGTACAAAGAAGAACCTGATGGAGCAGAAGCTGCTCCTTCCACACAAAGACGAATTTGTTTTTATTGTGGTAGTAAGAAGAACAACAGAACTTCAATGACCTGCCACAAATGTGGAAAATATGTTTGCAAAAACCATTCAACCAAGCAAATCACGTGCAATTCGTGTGCAAAACCAAGAGGACGTGTAACTGTATATTGGAATACGAAATTTGTTTGTATCCATATTTCAAAGATGATCTTTTTTTCTCTTTATTACTCATATTACTAGTTCTCAATATTTCTAGTTCATAAAATTATATTTAGTTGTTGCCGCGTTAGTCTTGTTGCAGTGTTCGAGTTTTGCTAGAAAGAAACCCTGATTTTGGTGGCAATTTTTGGAAAGTAAACATGGGTAGGTAGGTGCTCAAGTGCTATGTACTCACTTTATTGTGTTACCAATATTATATTGTGATATTGCATTATAAAAGTTTATGCTGTGTTACTGGAAGAAAGACTGAATGTACCTACTTTTTTAGTCTGATTTAGTCATATTTTCAAATTACCTACGTTTTTATTTATACCCACCTAGTTGAAATTATTTTCAATAAAATGTATTTATTTTACCCAATATTCATGGTTGTGTACCTTATTTGTGTTTCCCTAATGTGAAAGTCAGTGATCAATGGTGTCCACATGCACTTATACGCTAAAAATATTATACTATTCGAAGGCGGCCAAAATGCCGCCCAGCGCCCATCGGTGTGAGCTCAGATGGTGCGCCCGCCCGAAGGTTAAGGAGTTCAAGTATTTTTTGGGTGTATTAAGTCTGAAAACTCGTAAATGTCAGAAAAGTCTGGAATTGTGTGATGATTTGATTAAGCCTAAGGCCCTAGAACATATTTTCAGAAGGCTAGTGAATTTTGTTGTTCTTTAGTATTTGCTAGCTGAGATTGTATATAGGTAGAAGTTATGATTTTGAATGGCTGTTCAATTTATTCGGAAATTTGATTCAAAATTGTATTTCTAGACTTTGCCATTTAAACCTTATTTTGAGACTAGTTATTTTTTACAGCTTTGTTATCAATCACAATTTGGTCTAGTTAAATTCAGTACTTGTGCAGCTAAAATAATTTTGATTCGAAGTTCTCCTAAATGTTGATTGATTGATTAGGATTCCATACAAATCAAGGTGGGAGTATGTTGTGGCTGTAGGAATGAAAATATTCGTTTGTTGGTAACATTGTCCTGCAAGGGTTATACTAGGATAACAGTTTTTTTAAGTATGTAACCTACTAGTCGTGTACACGTTGAATTTTCTGATGCAATATTACTAAAACTCGTAAAATACCCCTATTTTCGGTCAAATTTTTCAAAATTGTGTTTCCTATTTCTTCTAATAAATCCAGTTTATGAAACGTTCATGAGAGAGTTCTCATCTGGCTCCCAGGTGTTCCCTAATTTTCGTTCAAGTAGTGACCCTGCGTCACAGGTGCCATGACAGACTCTACAGTCCCGGAACCTCGCCGAACGCTTGAAGGAAAACTGTTTGTTATAGTGCGCTTGGCCTGTGTGAACAGTTTCTTTCTACGGGTTCGCGTATGTTTGTTTTCGAATGATCGCAAATGTTTGTTTGGGTGCTCTTTTCTACGTACAGGTAAGTACCTTAAGGCTATAGTTACAGTGGATGCGTCTTCTGAAGACCAGTATGTCTCTGCGTTCCAGCAAAGATGGACGACAGTGATGATCTATATTTCCTTGGAAGTCCGGCGTTACCTAGTAGGTATAATGAAATGTCTCTGTTGTGGTAGTAGCCAATGTGAACACCGATTTAGAATCCTTACTATGTTTGTTCTGACGAATTCATCAGAACTATAGGTCGTGCACAAGAATAATGTCCTCCGACCCTGCACTCTATAGGAGGATGGGAGAAGCTGAGGGCTCGGCAGCCTGAGTGGGATGCAATGTTGGGACTTTTACTCTGTTATGTTGGTAGCTCATTCCGTTCCCGTATCGTGTTTTCCTTGTTTGCATCTTGCTTTTCGTTTCACCATCCTACCTATATAGTCGTATTAACCCTTCTTATTTTAACTGTGAGTATCATCACAATCCCCGTCATCCTATTTTTGAACTGAGTATCATCACAAAACTCCGTACCCACCAGTTTCCGTGTGTCGCCTACACAGATCTCGCGATGGAACATCAACATTCATCGTCAGTAAGGTACCGGAAACCTGCTATCGCAAGAGGCTCTAAGGAGTCAGGCACGGGAAATTGTGTACAATGTGTGCCAGTATTTTACGAGGAAGAAGAAAGGATGACGCGAAATACAACGTTCGCGATGTGACTAGTGCAGCGACGGGCGTCTCTGCGAGAACAGTCGGCAACATTATGAAGGAAGCTGGAAACCAAACAACATCAGATCGGGCGAGACCTTTGTTTGTTACACCAACCAAGTCCACACCGCACAAGAAGGTCATCGATGCTGATGAATTCACCGATGCTGCTGTACGAAACAAGATAAGTGAATTCTACATTGTTCGGAAAGAGTGCCCTTCATTGAAAACACTGTGCGGAAATTGGCGAGTGACGGAGCTCTAGAGTGTGGTAGAAGTTACCTTCGGAAACGACTGGTTAGTAGCGGTTTCAGGTGGAAGAAATGTCAGTCCAACCGAAAAAATTGAGGATGACTACCGTCAAAAAGATCACTTAGTCGAATCGGAGATCGATAGTTTCATCATTAATGTTGTGGGGGGGCTTCTGATACTGATAGCAGTTCCGATGAGGATTCGGATTTTTCTGATTAGAAGTTTTACGTACCACAGTTAAGTACTAAATAAATGAATAATAATACAGCTGTCCCTCGATAATCCGACACTTTTTAATCTGACGTACTCGGTAGTCCGACGCGCTGCCGGCAGCAACATGCATCTCCCTCCCTCCGCTCCGGCAGGAAGCAAAACAAACCTGCTGCGTTGAAGCGTTATCGGCAACGAAAACTTTGCTTCGTTGGTGTGAGGAGAGAGAATTAGACTTTTCAAATATTTTGATGTTAAAAGGGATTCAAGAAGAAGCAATGACGGACTGCCTGCGTACGAAGAAACAAAAGAAAATCACAGACTTCTTTAATGTGTAAATATGTATGTACATATTGTATATTTTACTTAAATTTCTTTCCGTAAAAATTTCCTTTTAATTTCCTTCTTTCCGTAGAAATTTCTTTTAAAAACTTACATGTTGTAACCCTCTTTTGAGAGTCGTTGTGGGTGAAGCCCGAGCAAACCCTCAGTAGAGGTTACGAATTTACTATTAAATGAAATGAGGTTGCTGCCACCACCTACGATAACGTAGGACACCTTTCAGAAATTAGGCGAAAGGAAAACAACTTTGAAGTTAACAATTATAATGAAGAAAACAAGTTGTTATTATTTACAATAAAGTATTTACAAATAAGTGTTTTATACAGCGGTAGCGCGAAGGCTATCTTCGAGACTAAGGTTCTTTATAGGTAAAAGTTGATACGGAGTATCGTGGGATTTAATCTTGTAATATGAGGAAGGAGTCTCAAGCAATCCTTGATAGCCTGAAGGGCGTTTACTACGTAAGTGAACAAATAACGTTGTTGCTGAAGGCAGTTAAGACAAGAGAAATGCATACAAGGGAATCTATTTGAGAAGAAGTTAATGTTTGTGCTGAAGGCGCAGTAAGAATTGAATTTAAAATAGTTAAGTAAAGTAATTTCCAGAGATGACTAATACAACAGAGTAGGTCGTACCAGGTAAATCAGTTGAAATGTCCAGGGTCTCACTAGCACCAGTCCGGGACTGCAGTCTTGAAGCTCACGGTAGTTCGACGGATTGCCCTTGCCGAATTGTACCAAACAAACACGGTGAGTACTACACCACACGGTAGCTCGACGGATTGCCCTTGCCGAGTTGTACCAACACGTACAGAAATGTACCACCACTTTGAGTCTACACGGGTACGTGTACCCAAGAAGTTAAAAGAGAAAAAGGTGAGACACTAATCGGCTCGTAGCAACAAGATTGAGTGAATGCCGCTGGAGGGGGAAACGGGCGCTTATATAGGGGCGCGGTTCCTTTGGGTGCCGCCAGGCAGTGCAGTGATCCGTGCAGGGTTGCCGCCCTTCCGGCGTCGAGCAGGGTTGCCTCCCTTCCGAAGGCTTAACTCGCGCGGTGGATGCGACGAAGGCGCTGGACCAACTGCAGCGGAGGGAATCCGAACCTTCAATGGCGGTACCCGGTCACATCCCTCTCCTCTCCGGAGGCCGATGTCCTCATCGGCAATCCTCCGAACGATGGGGGCGGCTGGAGGAGCTGATGTCAGGACGAGGTTGACCCGTGTAGCTCAAAATCCGCGGCAGTGAGCAGCCTGTTGGGGCGTTGCTGTGTGGTCAGGCGCGGGACAGACTGGCGCAGGTGCTCCGCGGCGCGCCCCACGCTGCAACCGGAGACTGAAGGCGCGGCAAGCTTCGCACCACTTGCTGGAGCGGGAGCGTCGTGGTTCGCCGCAGATGGGACAAGGGAGTCCAGTAACAGGGATGGCATCGGTGGCGTTGGTCGCCGGGAGGGTTGACTGGGTCCTTGCTTCCTCTACGTCGTCCAAAGCTGCCGGCTGGGGTTCTGGGGAGCGTCTTGTGGGCAGAGGGCGGACTGGTGGTCTCTTCGGCCGAAGGGTGGTCTGCACAGACCGAGTGAGGCGGGGCCGAACTGAGGGATGACGGTCCTCGTAGAAAGTCCGAAGACGGAGGATGGCGGCGCTGGTCTCGTGATAACCAATCTCGCGACTGCGGGGATTGGCTGCGTGGTAGAGGGTGTGGACACCACGTTGCAGGTACTCCCACAAGGTCTCCTCCAGTCCAGAGTCGACTGGGGTCGGAGCACGAAAGACGACAGGGGGCGAGAACATCTCCCCGCGAGGGGTGGACCCAGCAGTCGTGAGAGGGGAGTATCCGGGCGAGTCCTCATCAGAACTCCAGTCCTGCCCAGTCAGTCTGGCAAGCTCGCGAAGGTCCTTTCCGGGGCGTCGGGGTGCGGACATGGTGCGAGTGAGAAGTCCTAAGTTATAACAAGTGAAGCGAAAAGAATTTAGAGACATTGAGACCAACAACCCTAGCAGTTGCCTAGCACAAGGATACCTGACTGCACAAACCGGGAGGTAAGGTTGGGTAAAGTAAACCCGTAATAAAAGAAACCGTACACCGAGGGGGCGACTCCCGCGGCTAGGACGCGGTACCGGCTTAAATTTTGTAGAATCGACATTTAGGAACGCAAAATTACACAGGGGTTATTTAAATTTTTTTTCCTTTTTTTTTTTGAATTGGTACAAAAACACAAAATTACAAGAAATGAACACTTCACTACAAAGCAAACAGCATATATAGATATAGGTGGAAATAACACATTTTAAAACACTTGAAAATTGATTTTTTTTTTTTTTTTTTTTGGACAGTAAAATTTATAAAATGTTTATAATAATAAACTTCTTTTAACAAACTGGTTTATGTCTCTTCCTGTTGCGAGCCGACGATAGTCCAGGCGAGGACGTTCTCGCAACTGGTACGGGTGCGACGGAGGTGGACAAATTGTGGGTGCAGGCACGTTTGTTTCTTCGGGGTCGGCGTCTGTGGGCTCACTCGTACGGGAGTCCTGTGGGGACGGCGCCTCGTCGGTTATCTCCGTGTCTTCCTCGGTCTCCGTCAGTGCCTTCTTCAGAGGCACAGGGGGGCGGGGTATGGTGCGGAACTCGGGCGTGGTGACGTACGAGTCGTCTGGTATGCCTCACACATATGCGGGCTTCAGGCGGCTTACATGGATGACCGACCTACGGCCCAGTTGGTCGCATACCTCATAAGTTACCTCCGAGAAGCGACGATTGATCCTGTGCGGCCCAACCCACGGGCTCCAAAATTTAGGGACAAGGCTAATTGCTAAGTGGTTTAATTTGTCGTACGTACACCGGGTCATTGACACTAAAATAGCGCGGGCTTTTTCGCGCATTCGCCACTTGTAGGCGCTTGTCGCAGGCTGTTTGTAGAGCGCGGGTGGCCGTCTTGTAAATCTGGCGGAGCTTTTTCTGAGTCGGGGTATAAGCTGGCGAGGGGTCGATCTTCAATGCAGCGTCGATCGGCAGGCGTACTTCCCGTCCGAGGTGTAAGAGGTTTGGTGTATACCCGGTACTGCTGTGGACATTTCCTCGATATACGGCGAGGGCGATAGGCAAGGCCTTTTCCCATTCCAACGTGGCGGGCGAGAGTTTTGCCACCAAACTGGCCAGAGTGCGGTGAAACCGTTCGCAGACTCCATTGCTCTGTGGATGGTAAGCCGTTGTTTGCACCTTGCGAATTCCCCATGCGTCGCACAGCTCCTTTACAATGGCTGAGGTAAAAGCGGTACCTCGGTCGGAAATGATCTTAGTCGGGACACCATGGACAGGGAAGTAGTGATAGGTGAGGGTTTCGACCACCATTTTAGAGGTGGTGTCAGGGACCACATACGCTTCTGCATACTTGCTGAAATGATCAACCACAGTGAGCAGGTATTTGGGTCCGGTCGGGGTGGTTAAGGGTCCCACATGATCGATGCCTAAAATTTCTCCGGGCGCCTTTGGTAGTTCCGGGGTTTGAACTGGTGGGTCGAGTCGATTCGGGGTGTTGCGGCGCTGACATATCTCACAGGAACGCACGAATTCTCGGACGTGTCGCGCCAGTTTGGGCCAGACGCCGTACTTCCGGACGGCGGTTTCAGTGCCCTCGATTCCGGGGTGGCCTGCCCATTGGCTTTCGTGGCATGCGGAAATTACGTGATGTCTCAGAGAGGCTGGTATCAATGGGATGGAGAGTTCGGCATGGTCATTCTCGGCGATGGTCACCCAAATGCCGTTTCGTTGGGTTGCATTCCACTTTTCCGGGTGTCTGCTGACATCGTTAATCCACGGGTCAAGTGAATAATCCACGCGATCATTAGTTCCGGGGATAATTGGAAGGCTCGAATGCTGGAAATGTGGACGCGACTTAGCGCGTCGGCGTGCTTCATCTGGCTCCCAGGTCGGTAAATCGGCGTAAAATCGTATTCGGCCAGTCGTAGTACCCATCGGCCGATGCGGTGAGTCGGGTCACGGAGATTCATGGCGGCGGTCAATGCGTTGTGATCAGTTTCCAACAGGAAGTTCCTCCCTAGTAAGTACATCTGGAAATGGCTCACGGCCCAGACCACAGCGAGGAGTTCTCGCTCGGTTGTTGAGTATCGCTGCTCGGCCGGGTTCAATGTCCTACTGGCGTAGGCGATGGGTCTACTTCCTTCGGGAGTCTCTTGACTGAGGATGGCGCCCAAGGCAATCCCAGAAGCGTCGGTGGCCAGCGTAAATGGGAGATTGAAGTCGGGATAGGCCAGCACAGGGGCTGTTGATAGGGCGTCCTTCAGGGTGTCGACAGCAATCTGATGGTCGGGGGTCCACACGAAAGGCGTGTCCTTTCGTAACAGGCTAGTCAGTGGCGCTGAGATAAGTGAGAAGTCGGGAATGAAACGTCGGTAGAATCCGGCTAGTCCCAGCAGTGCGCGGACACCAGTGGTATCGGTAGGAGTCGGGTATTTTCGGATGCAACTGATCTTCTCAGGGTCCGTCTGGAGTCCCTCCGCAGTGACGATATGTCCCAGGTAGTTCACTCGGGGGCAAAGGAAGTGGCATTTTCCGAGGTTGAGTTTCAGGTTGGCAAACCGCAGTCGCTCGAAAACTTGGCGCAGTTGTACCAGATGTTCCTCCATGGTGGGGCTATGGACGATGATGTCGTCGAGGTAGACCAGAAACCCATGTCCTACAAGCCCATCCAGTACGGCGTTCATCAGCCGCTGGAAGGTGGCAGGGGCATTTTTCAGGCCGAAGGCCATTTTGCGGTACTGGAAAGTCTTGCCCAGAGTGGTAAAGGAGGTCTTTTCTCGATCGGTCGGGGAAATCGTCAGTTGGTGATATCCAGCCTTCAGGTCCAAGGTGGTGAAATATCGGCTGCCACCAAGAGATTCCAGGGTTTCGGTAAGATTCGGTAGGGGGTAAACGTCAGACTTGGTGATTCGATTCAGGGCTCGGAAGTCGGTGCAAAATCGGTACGCTTGGGGCTGTCCCACCGGGGTTTTCTTCTTGACCATCACTACAGGGGCTCCCCAGGGGCTGATGGAAGGTTCGATCACTCGATCGTCCAGCATCTCCTGCAGCTGTTGTTCCACGATAGGGCGCAGCGCGTATGGGACAACATACGGCTTTTTATAGACCTGTGCATGGGGGCCAGTGTCAATTTTGTGTTCGATGGTTAGCGCACAGCCCTCCGGGTCAGGTCGTTGGAATAAATGGTGATATGTGCGGGTGATGTCCAGCAGGCGGGCCACATCCGGCGCTGGCAGGTGTTGGATCTGCTCACGGATAGTGGCTGTCACGTCCGGTGGCGGTGAGTCCCAGTCCTCGGTTGGAAATTCCGCGGCCTCGTCGTAGAGCGGGCACTCATCTGTCATGTCAAGGGGGGGTGCTGATGGGCTTAGTGCAGGGTCCCTTAGTTCGGTGGTGCTCCTCCGGATCGGCATAACCGGATGGGCCACTGGTCGTACCGGGGCGAGCAGTCCGTCATGGATTTCACTGACCATAATCTCCCTTCCATTTCTTGGGTCAGTCAGTCGGACCTCGCACCTGTCAAGGTGAATGGTGACGGGTAATCGGCGCAATAAATCTAAGCCCAGCAGGTCCAGTCCAGAGTGGTCACGCGCGAAGATGCGGAAGGCGTGGCGCAGCTTAATCGGCCCGATTTCCATTTCTACCGACTGCTGCCCCAAGAACGGGAGCAGTTGTCCGTCGGCACCGTAAGCCAAGGTCTTGGTCGGGGTAATCGGGACGCCGGGAACGGGGTTCGTCAATACGGAAATCTGTGCGCCCGTATCCAGCAGTAGGTTGCGTTCTATGCCCTGCAGTTTGACTTTGACGTGAATGGATTGTCTAAATGGGGAGTCCACAGCCGGCACACACGCGGCGTCATTCACTGGGGGTCGTTCGTACGTATCCGTATGTGATTGCGTCGGGAGATCGCTTAGTCCATCCGCGGGTGGCTCCTGGCGCACAGCGGCGGCCAACTCGCGGCGATCTCTCCTTTGGAACTGTTGCTTCTTTTGACAGCTAGGCTCCGTGTGTCCGTAAAACCCACAAAAGTCACACATCCGGCTCGTTTTCTTGAGGGCAGCTTACAGGGAAGTGTGTCCTACTCCCACAAAAAACGCAGGGCTGTCCCGGGGTGCCACGCGCAGGTCGGTTTGTCTGCGCTACCGGAAGGGCTCGAAACCCTCCATTTGCTCGACGCGGACAAGTGGCAACGAGGTGGTTCATGTCTCCGCACGCAAAGCACTTCCTCGGCGCGTCATCTGCCCTAATGTGCGCCACACCCCAGGGGTCACTCGTGGAGCTGTCGGAATCTAAGGCCTCCTCGGCCTCTTCCACTTTGAGGAGAGCTTCTTGTAACGTAGTGGGTGGGTTATTGATAAACAAGCTCGAGTATCTTGTAGGTATCCCCTTCATAAAGGCTTTTACCGATCGGGTGCCCACCCATGTGCGAGTTTGTTCGGGAGTGAGTTCTACGCCCTCGACCTTAGCGGCTCGGAGCGCGGTGTGTCGGACTCGATCAGCGAAGTGACGTAGGGATTCGCCTTCCCCTTTCGTCATTGTCCACAGGCGGGCAGCGGCCTTTTCCGGGTCCTCTCGGCCATACCACCTCAGAAGGGCCTCTCAAATGACATTGTAGGGATTTCCCCTTTCGGTGAGATGTAAATGATCTTGGACGAATGATTTGGCCGTCCCCTTTAGTTTCATTCGTAAAATCTTGAGGCGGACCTCCTGTGGTAGTTCCTCTGTGACTCCATCAAAGTTGTCTAAGAAGTCTTCGATCGGGGTGATATCATGGTCTTCTGGGTCCCAAGTATCCAATTCCACTAAAATGGAACGCGGGATCTGGTCGGCGGGTACAGGGGCTCGAGTTTGCATAGCCTCTTGCATCTGTTTCATCGCAGCAGCCACGGCATTGAGCGCTTCCACGTTTGCGTCCATCATTGTTGCGTATTTCTGGTTGGTGGTACGCGTACCGGATCACGAAAAAATCGGCGTGGAGAGTAGTTTAGGGGTGGCGTCGCAGGTTGGTACAGTCGTACCGGATCGTACCGGATTGTACCGGGTTGAAGTAGTAGTGGTGTACCACGTTGGGGTACGTATACCGATGGCAGGTTACACAAGTCACATAAAATAATTAAAGTCGGAAGTAATATAACAAGATAGAAAAATTATAACACAGTTCACTGGTACACGGTTGTTGATTTGGTACGGTCGTACCGGAGTAAAGGCGGTACACGAGTAGGGATGGACAGGGGGGGGGGGGATGTTTACTAGTTATTGTTTACTATGATAAGAGATATCGGGGTCGAAGTGTGGCAAAAGGTTCGACTAAAACCCGCACTTTGTTACTAGCACGAGGTCGGAGTCTCAATGCGTACCGGTACACTGAAGGTGTCCTGGTACGAAATGGGAGATCGTGAATCGTGAATCGTGAATGAGAGACTATCGGAGAGCGAGATGAATAATTACAAACAAGGGACAAGGTTGGGGACGATCCTACCCGCAGAAGCTACTCCGCTCGGTACGGTACGGTTCGGATTTTCGCGTTGGTACTTTGTTCCAGGCGGAACTCGTAAAATACGCCTAACGGTGTGCAAGTCAGATATTCCTTGAGTTACAGGTAATAAATCAATTTTTATAACTAACAATAACCAACAACAAAACACATATAATAATAATTGAAAGAGAAATAATAATAATATGGGAAGACTGCCTTTCTGCAATTTACAAAAATCCTACTCCTATCCCACCGCTTGCCAAAAATTATGTAACCCTCTTTTGAGAGTCGTTGTGGGTGAAGCCCGAGCAAACCCTCAGTAGAGGTTACGAATTTACTATTAAATGAAATGTGGTTGCTGCCACCACCTACGATAACGTAGGACACCTTTCAGAAATTAGGCGAAAGGAAAACAACTTTGAAGTTAACAATTATAATGAAGAAAACAAGTTGTTATTATTTACAATAAAGTATTTACAAATAAGTGTTTTATACAGCGGTAGCGCGAAGGCAATCTTCGAGACTAAGGTTCTTTATAGGTAAAAGTTGATACGGAGTATCGTAGGATTTAATCTTGTAATATGAGGAAGGAGTCTCAAGCAATCCTTGATAGCCTGAAGGGCGTTTACTACGTAAGTGAACAAATAACGTTGTTGCTGAAGGCAGTTAAGACAAGAGAAATGCATACAAGGGAATCTATTTGAGAAGAAGTTAATGTTTGTGCTGAAGGCGCAATAAGAATTGAATTTAAAATAGTTAAGTAAAGTAATTTCCAGAGATGACTAATACAAAAGAGTAGGTCGTACCAGGTAAATCAGTTGAAATGTCCAGGGTCTCACTAGCACCAGTCCGGGACTGCAGTCTTGAAGCTCACGGTAGTTCGACGGATTGCCCTTGCCGAATTGTACCAAACAAACACGGTGAGTACTACACCACACGGTAGCTCGACGGATTGCCCTTGCCGAGTTGTACCAACACGTACAGAAATGTACCACGACTTTGATTCTACACGGGTACGCGTACCCAAGAAGTTAAAAGAGAAAAGGGTGAGACACTAATCGGCTCGTAGCAACAAGATTGAGTGAATGCCGCTGGAGGGGGAAACGGGCGCTTATATACGGGCGCGGTTCCTTTGGGTGCCGCCAGGCAGTGCAGTGATCCGTGCAGGGTTGCCTCCCTTCCGGCGTCGAGCAGGGTTGCCTCCCTTCCGAAGGCTTAACTCGCGCGGTGGATGCGACGAAGGCGCTGGACCAACTGCAGCGGAGGGAATCCGAACCTTCAATGGCGGTACCCGGTCACAATGTACTGTCATTTTGTATCCTGGTATTAATAAATTACATGTACCTTTACTGTTTCTTCCTTTTTTTTTTAACTTCATTGTGTTCAAATGCATTAAGAATAAAACATCTTTGATAATATGACATTTTTGGTAATCCGACATTTTCGGTAATCCGACACTCTCTCGGTCCCTTAACTGTCGGATTATCGAGGGACAGCTGTATGTACTTACTAAATAAATAAATAAATAAATAAATAACATTTGTTTCCAATCTTTCCTTTTATATCTACCTACCTTCAAAAAAATTTCCTTATTTACCTCATTGTACCTTTTCAAAAAAGTACTCCTAATTTTCAAGAAAACATTTCATAGAAAAAGCCTATTACACACGAGTTTGTCTGTCAGCTCAAAGGAGTCACGCTCAGGGGTCCGATTTTACAAAAATCGGGAAAATGCTGCATTCATTCACTATGGCTTTTATGACAGTATCATTTATTATAACGAAAAAAGTTAAGTTTTTATGACGGTTCACACACTCAGCTAGAAAAAGGATTACAGGGGGAAAGTGCTGCCACTGGACAGGGGAAAAACAAAGAAAACGGGGAATTCCGTGTTGAAAATAATTTCCACGTTCTCCGCCAGAGTGCAGGGTCGGATGGCATTATTCTAGTGCATGGACTATAAGTACAGATTCTCAATGTGTGTTTACTTTGGCTGGGACCTTTTCGTCAGAACCATTTGATCGTTCAAACCAGGTTGTTTTTCCGGCAGATTGTGACGAAACAGCCCAATGTCCTATGGTCTGTACCCCCCCACATGTGCTCATATTCTGCAACCCAGTCCCGTGTCCTACCTCTGTAGGAGTGCCAACTACTGTTTTTTGCCATGGATATTGACAAACTGGTCAGTGCTGTATTCAATAATAAATGTCTGTGGGGTATGAAAGACAAAAACTATTGTGATAGGCTGAAACTACTTGTAAGCTGAAACTCTTTGTCCTCACCCTGAGCAGTTCATGGGGCTGCTAACAGATCGCGTGAGTAGGTACTCGGCGAGCTGTAACCCCCACCCTGCCATGCCTAGCCTCCTCACCTATCTCCCCGTACGATACCCCGTCGGTCGGTGGCCCCTCTACGATCCGAGCGTAGGAACGGTGTTGTCAGAACGGAAAAAGACGGTCGGACGGTGGAGTCATTCGCATGTTAGCCAGGAGCGAATCTGGTAGTGTGTGTGAGAGATTCAGTTTAGCAAATTATTGGGGTAATGAACTGTTAGTTTTAGGGCACAACAGGATTGTGAACCTACCCAGGTAGGTACGTTTATTATATAAGCAAACCGTCTTCGAACAGGAAAGTGTCGCATTACTGGATCTAGAATTAGAAATCCCCTTAGGCTGCTCACTAGACCTGATACTGAAGAGAGAGACAGAGAGAGAGAGAGAGAGAGAGCGAAAGAATCTTCGCGAAATACACAAAGTAGATTAGAGTGCCCAGTAACTGTCGGTAGTCTGCACGATCATTATATTTTCTGTTTATTCTGTGTTCCAGGTGACTGTAGTCTGAAATAAGATTGTTACAATAAACGACTTGGTTACTACCCTGCATTCCCCCTTCATTGTACTTTATATACCGATCGTGTTAGCCTGATCGAGAGGAGAAGGAAGCGACGACAATCCAGTTTCCCGTTGTGCGATCCAGGTCTGGGGTGCAGGGGTGTTAAGGATAGAAGTGCAGAAACTGATGTAGTCATTGGTTCATTGATTGTTAGTGTTGGAAAGCTCCTGTAGATGGCAGTTTTCTTATCTATTTTGTTCTCCCCCATCTAAGTAGTTCCCTCACTGTATTCAGTTCTAAAATAACATTTTCTTTTCAATAAAAAGGTGATCGGTTACTTGTGCGTTAATTCTTTCAATTAGCCTGGATCCCCATAACAGGTTTTCGGCTCAGTTCTCGCGAAATAATTTCGGGCAACGTCGATGTCAGTGGATACGTTTGGCCAGTCGGAATCCTAACCCAACTCAACGTTAATCCTAATCCACGGCAACGCGGTCCATAATTGAGACCATGTCCAGTTTGTTGAATATTCCAGTGTTAGCTGCTACCAATTTCAATAATTGGCGATTAAGAATCATTGCGATTCTGAAGAAAGAACAATGCGCAGTGATTGTCGACGATCTTGTGCAACCCCCGACCGAAGATGTTGAACTAAAGGACTACCTACTGAAGGACGTGAAGGCTCAATCCATCATCATCCAAGGAATAAGCGACAAGCACTTGGACTTAAGGACTGCAATTCAGCCAAAGAACAATTGTCAGCTTTACAAAAGATTTTTGCAAGAACCAGTTCGTTCGCAAAACTTACCTTATGGAGGCAGATATTTAACCTAAGATCGGGCGTCGATGGTACTCTCGAGGATCATTTCCTGAATTTGACTCAATCATTCGACCACTGGGAGAACTGGGATCAAAAATTGATGACAGTGATCGTATTAGCCATCTACTTCTCTCATTACCATCGAAATGCGATGCTGTTGTGACTGCTTTGGAGACAGTGGCTGAGGTCAAGATCAATTTCACGAAATCAAGCTCAAAACCCGGGATGTTAACTATTACGAGCATCCTGACCAAGAAACAAGTTTCAAGGCATCATACCACGCAGCTCCCAATAACTCACATCGCGGTTATTGTTGGGGTGGACGTCACGGACGTGGACGTGCTAGGCGTGGTCCCGGAAATATCGGGCAAAATCAACAATATGTTGTTCATAATCAAAACAATAATCAAAACAACAATCAAAGCAATCATTATCAACAAAACAACAGTCAAAATCGTCACCAAGCCAACGTAGCAGAACAACCCATAGCTCTATACGCAGCAAATATGATACGGCAAGTGTCTCATGAAGATGAAGTATTGTTCGTACTCGATTCAGGAGCTACAAACAATTTTGTGATGGGCGAGCTGGAACCAAAAAAGGAAAATGTTCGCAAATTGGACCACGAAGTACCTATCCATCAACAAAGCAAATGGTCAGGTTCTCAGGGCCAGTAAGGTAGGTACACTGTCAGCCTATTGTAATGATCGGACCATCAGTGTCGAAGCAGCAATTGTCCCTGAAATCAAACATAATCTCTTATCGATATCAAAATTGACCGAAAAGGGGTACCAGTTGGTAGTGGACAGTGAGTCCATGAAGATACGAGGTCCAGATTTTGTGTTGACTTGCAATAAAGAACACAATTTGTACACTTTGAGAGCAACTACCAATAAATTGGAGTGCCATGTTGCTGATGATAGGATATGGCATGGAAGATTTGGACACTTGAACTACGGGTCACTGCATCAACTAGATTTAAAGTTCCTCAAGAATAAATGTTCAACGTGCATGGAAGGGAAGTTGAAACGCCCTCCATTCAAAACCAATGAAAGCCACACAACAGCCATTGGACAATTAATTCACACTGACCTTTGTGGGCCGATTTGCCCTGAAACCAAAAATGGAGAAAAATATATGCAATTATTTTGAATGATTTCTCACACTTTATAGTGATTAGACTACTAATGAACAAAAGTGAAGCCCAAAATAATCTGATCCAGTACGTAAAGCAAGTCAAAACTCAACACGGTGTTCCAGTCAAGCGAATCAAATTTGATAACAGTGGCGAATTTAGATCTACAAACTTCAAGAATTTCGCATCAAACAACGGAATCCAGCTCGAGTACTCGACAAGCTATAGCCCTCAAATGGCGGAAAAATTGAGAGAATGAACCAAACTATTTTGAATATGATTCTTACAAAAATAATTGATTCTAAAATTCCCAAAGAATTCTGGGGAGAGGCAGCAAAATGTTCGGCCTACGAACTAAACAGATCCCCAACTAGTGCTCTCAGAAATGGCCAGACTCCAGCTCTAATTTGGCATGGGCGAAGCGATTTTACCTAACTTAGGATATTTGGTTGTCGCCCCTGGCATGTTGTGCTCCCCCGAAGAAATAAAATTGAACCTAGAGCACAAAAAGCAGTTACGATGGGCTACTGCGGAGGAGGATACCTACTTTACATCGCGTCTGAAGATAAAATTATTCGTTCTCGAGACGTCAAATTCGATGAATCGGTTATGGAATTTGAAACCTTACCTGAGAGAAAAATTATTGAAAATACTTACCTGAGGCCACGTGAGGATCGTCGTCAGGCGATCACGAAGAGGCTGAAAATCAAGAGGAGGCTAAAAGCCAAGCAGAAGGAAGTAACATGAGAGAGGAACAAAACAAACAATGTCAAGAGGGGGGGAAGAGAGAATCGAAAGTGGCAGCTGATCAGAGGAGAACAAATTCAGGACGAAACGTCAAAACTCCAGCAAAATTGAATGATTACGAGCTATATGAAGCCTATTGCCACTAATACCGAACCCGCAAACTAAGTAGGTAGGTACCAAGACAAGTCAAGATCCAGAGTAGAAAGAGGCAATCAAGAACGACTCCAGCTCAACTACCACATGGTGAAGTCGCAATCGATACACGCTGGATATTTAGAAGGAAAGAAGATGGTAAGTACCTACTCCGAAAGCCAGATTAGTAGCTCGTGGATTTCAGGTACCCTATGGAGAAATGGAACTCAGTTATGCTCCGGTATGCAGGATGTCAACCGTTCGAATTATTCTGTCACAGGCCGTCCAAAAGGGGTGGAAACTTCGTCAAATCGGCGTACCTACAGCTTTCCTTAAGGGTAGGTACATTGGACAACGAAGTAGGTATACATAAAGCGACCAGATGGAGTAAACAACAAGCCAAAAATATTCAAACTAAATCGTGCTCTCTATGGTCTTCGAAATTCACCCAAATGTTGGAACATCAAGTTCATAGAAGTCATGGAAAAACTTGGATTTCTCCGATCATGATATGACTTTTGCTTATATGCGAAACAGGATGTTTTTCTGGTTTCATTTGTCGACGAGGCTCTTATCACAGGTAGTGATGAGAACGTGAACAAACTGTTTAACGATTTACACGAGGAATTTCAAGTGAGAGATCTTGGCGAAGTGAGAAGTTTTTTGGGAATGGAGATAAATCGCGAAAAGGATTGTCTTAACATTACGCAAACAAAGATGCTGAAACGCCTAGTGAAAGAGTTCGGTATGGAGGGGTGCAAAAGTGTCAATTGACACTTCTCCATATTGACATTGGTATTGATACCCCTATGGAAGTGTCATTTAGTCATGAGGAAGTCGAAATCAATCATGATCTGACCTATCGCCGACTGATATGCTTGCTTATGTAGGTACACAGGTATCTTTGATTTCAAGACAGGACACTGAACCACCATTCAATGTCTCCTTCCTCGCTAAATACCTCGTCAAGCCAACTACCTACTCAACTCTTCAACGCAGGAAAACGGATACTGAGATACCTAAATTACACCATCGATAAAGGTTTGGTGTTTACAAAAGGAGATGAAACATTAGTTGGTATAAGTGACACTCACTGGATAGGGGACAAAGAATCAAGAAAAAGTGTAAGCGGATTTATTGCTTTCCATGGTCCTAATGTGATAGCTTGGCACTCAAGGAAGCAGACTTCAGTGGCACTATCGTCTATGTAGGCTGAATATAATATAGCAGCAGGCGCAGCAGCACAGGAGCTAGTGAATCTGAAAGGTGTTATCAGTGAATTTAGTGGCAAAAATCAAAGTGTGATTGCACATTTAAAAGTGGATAATGTTAGTGCCATATCAATGATGAAGACTTGGGAAAACTCAAAACGAGGTAAACATATTGTGGCAACACACATGTTTGTTGTTGTGTTTTGATTTTGAGTTGTTTATTTTGAAAATCTCGTCGTCAGTTTTTTTTTTTTTCGAAATTATATCTGAAAGGTTGCTATTCAATTGAATTTGTGTTGAGTTTGTGTAATTTTGTAGAAGGAAGTTACAATTTTGGGGCCCGTCCGGGATTGAATTGGGAAGTGTTATGCCACCTAAGCGAGCTCGTCTGCTGGAGAGGACGATGTCTACCCGGTCTCGGCCTGTTGCAGTTAGTGACGATCGTGTATCTGGCGAGCCGACCCCGTCAACATCACAGGGAGCTCCAACCTTAGACCAACGCGTTGCAGCGCTTGAAGTTTTGTTGCAGGGCATGTCTCAACAAATTGCCCAGCTGGTAAACATTCCTCCTCATGTCGAAAGAGAACCAGTGGGTAATCACAACTCGGTTCAGAACCAACCACCCCCTCACGTCTACCACCTTGCCGTTGGTGAGGGGGCTTAGTCCGCGGCGCACACCATCTATTGCACGATCGCACCTCCTTGGAGTGTGCTGATCACCGGATGGTGTGGGCCATTGCACACGGCAACTAAGAGTAGACAACCCTCAAGACCAAGGTGTACACGCCGTGCTGATGGTCTGCATGGTGCAGAGGGTAATGTGCACATCCAACGGCTGCTCCCAGGGTACCGGCCGACCCCCTGGGTGTACTTAGGCTTGCCCATACATGCGGGGCTCTGTATGGGTGGACGACCCCCTTTCCCTAGCTACTCGTGGGACCAAAATGAAACCCGTAATAGAAAACACACCTTTAAAAACCAACGATGCCAGTGAAGAGGAGAGCTGTACTGAACTCTCCTCCTCACTGACAGAAATGGCAATCTCGGATGCTGGGGCTGTACAAACCCCGGCATCTATGGATTGTGAAGGTGCAAGTGGCAGTTCGCAGGAACAAACCGCTGGCACCCAACGGTCTGGCCGCAAACCCTCTGGCGCTCAGCTGAGGAAGGCGGCCAGACAGAAGGCTCTTGAGAGAGGGGAGCCAATTAGGCCTCGGAAAAGAAAAAAGAGGCCGGGGAAGCTGGCTCCTGGTGCTGGGGCGGCGGGGGCTCGTGACGGAGCAGCCACCTCACGAGGGGCAGATACGCTAATCAGCGTTGACCAACCCCTTGTACCTGGTGGCGCCTCTGGAGTGGGTTCCCGCCCGCCTCTGGCGTTGGGACCGGTTGGGGGTGAGGTAGGGGCAAGTACGCCGGGAAAACGGCGACGCAACCCCAACACCACCCCTCCCTCGGCCTCAATTCCCAGGACCAAGAGGGCACGGGGAGGGACCCCTGCCCAATCCGGAGATTCACCCCAGGGTGATAGCTCTGGCGGGTACAGCGGTGCACTCTCCACCACCAAGATGGTCATAATCCATGGCAACCACCCCGTGGAAAGACTGTCGGAAGTGGAGGCCAGCTTGGTCCTGGGAGAAATAGTGCGGGCAACGTTCTTGGAGCCAGCTGGCCAGGGACCGCAGTTCACAAACGGCTACACCAGTAATGGAGTGGTCCACCTGACCTGCTCCAATAGCCAATCGAAGGGTTGGCTGGAGGAAAGGGTTGGGGAGCTGCGGCCCTGGGATGGAGCCACACTCCGGACGGGGCCTGCAAAAGTACTATTGGAGGGTCAGGTGAAGGTTGGGGTCTGGATCCCCACCGACTTCCTTGACCGCTCCGATGCTAGGAAGCTAATTCCCTTGTTTGAGATCCAGAACCCTGGACTCTCAACAAAGGAATGGCGACTACTGAACAGCCGAGCAGACGAGAAGGGGATGGAACTTGTGCTGACAGTAGACAAGGACTCTCTGGAATGGTTGAAGGGGCATAACTTCAAACCCCACTTCCACACCCGGAGAGTCACCTTCAGGCAGCTGTCCACACCACCAAGTGATGCTGCGGGTCATCCAAATAAACCTGCAGCATAACAAGGTGGCAACAGCCGCCCTGTGCCAGCTGCTTGCAGCTGGCAAATACGACATCGCCTTGATACAGGAACCCTGGGTCTACCGGGGCGAAATCAGGGGCCTCAATAACGCAGGAGGTAGGTTAATCTATAAACGCAATTGCGTTGATAATGTACGTGCCTGCGTATTTGTCAAAAATGACATCAATTCACTAGCTATGTCTGAGTTCTGTTTCAGGGACTTAGTAGCGGTGAAGATAACCCTCTCTGAAAACGGCCAAAGGGAGCACATAGTAACTGCCTCAGCCTACTTTCCAGGGAACTCATCTGAGGGGCCACCACCTGCAGAAATGCCGGACCTCGTTGAAAAATGCCGCGCAGACAACGTGCAGCTCCTAGTCGGCGCAGATGCCAACGCCCACCATGTTGCCTGGGGAAGCACTGACACCAACACCAGAGGTAAATGCTTGTTTGACTACCTGGTAGCGAGTAATTTATACGTAGCAAACCGGGGAAACAAACCAACATTTGTCACCACCAACAGGGAAGAGGTCCTTGACATTACCATTATTACCCCTCCACTAGATCAGAGAATAAGGAAATGGTTCGTATCCGATATCCCCTCCTACTCGGATCATAGGTACATTGTTGTGGAAATCCAAGGCGTGGGTAAAACACAGCAATCTTACCGCAATCCACGGAAGACGAACTGGGAGGCATACAGGGAGGAAGTGGAGGGCTGGTTGAGAGGGACTCGAACCAAGTTGCACAACATAGACGATATCGAGGCAGTAGCGGGAGAACTGGAAGAGGCGCTACTCACCTCATTCAACAATCACACCCCTATGACAACTAAACTCTCAACCACCGGGGTTCCCTGGTGGAACAGGGAGATAGAGGTCGTAAGGCGTGAAACACGCAAACTATATAATAGGGCGCAAAAGACGGGCAACTGGGATGCTTACAAGACCAAGTTAGCCCAACTCAGGAGCCTTATAAAGAAAGCAAAACGGGACACGTGGAGGAAGTTCTGTGAAGAGGTGGAAAACACCTCAGAATGTGCAAGACTCCAAAGAGTCCTATCTAAGGCTCCTATCAATCCAATTGGCACATTAGTTAAACCAGATGGAAGCTACACCACAACAGCTGGGGACACTCTAGTACTCTTACTGGAGACCCACTTCCCTGGCTCAGTGGTGACCGACGTTCAGGGACCTTCACCTCACCCACCAACCGGGGCTCAGGGTAGGAGAGCGACCAGAGCAGACTGGGAAGTGGCAAAGGGTGTAGCCTCCATGGAACGAATCAAGTGGGCCATCAGCACCTTTAGCCCATACAAATCGCCTGGCCCAGATGGCATTATCCCCAAACTGCTTCAGGAGGGGGGCCATGGGGTAACCAGGATACTGAGTGCTCTCTTTAGGGCTTGCCTGGCAACAGGTACAATACCCCAAAGATGGAGCAAAGCAAGGGTCATCTTTCTGCCTAAGCCAGGGAAACCTTGGTACAACCAGGCAAAGGCTTTCAGACCCATCTGTCTAACGTCCTTCATCCTGAAGACATTAGAAAAATTGGTTGACAGGTATCTGAGGGAAACCTCTCTCTCAGAGAGGCCTCTACACACCAATCAGTTTGCCTATCAACCGGGCAGATCCTGTGAGGCAGCACTGCACCACCTGATATCACGGGTGGAATCGGTGCTAGCAGCTAAGGAACTTGCCATTGGTGTATTTCTGGATATAGAGGGCGCCTTTGACAACACCTCTATAGACTCAATTATAAACTCAGCGCGCCAGCATGGAACAAACGACACCCTGTGTAGGTGGATCAAAACCATGCTGACAAGCAGAACAGTAGAGGCAGAGCTCCTTGGGGAGTCCGTGGAGATGTCTGTGGCAAGGGGTTGCCCGCAGGGCGGGGTACTGTCCCCCCTTCTGTGGGACCTTGTTGTGGACTCTCTGCTGGAGAAACTCAGCGGTCAAGGCCTCTACGTACAGGGCTATGCTGACGATGTGGTGATCCTAGTTAGGGGTCCCTTTGTCGGCACAGTCTCAGATCTGACACAATCAGCTCTGAAAGCAGTGGAAGACTGGTGTGGCACAGAGGGCTTAAAAGTAAACCCAAATAAAACCACGCTGGTTCAATTCACAAGAAAGAGGAATCTGAGAGGTCTCTCAGAACCCCAGTTTTACAATTCAAGGGTACCGTTTCAGCGTGGGGTGAAGTACCTGGGCGTCTACCTGGATGCAACACTCACCTGGAACAAACACCTTGAATACATAGCAAATAGGGGCAAGGGAGCCCTTATGTGCGCAAAACGCACATGCGGAAAAACATGGGGCCTACAGCCGCGGATGGTCCACTGGATCTACTCCGCGATAGTACGACCCATTCTTACGTACTGCTGCGCAGTGTGGTGGCCAAAGGTCAGTCAGGTAGGGGCCTGCCAAACCCTCACCAGTGTACAGCGACTGGCCTGTCTAACCATCACAGGCGCTATGCATGGTACACCCACTGCAGCCATGGAGATTCTACTGGGCTTACCCCCAATAGACATCTACATCAAAGGGGAGGCCGCAATGGCCTCCCTGAGGCTGAAATGGAATGGTACCTGGCGGGATACACCCCACCCAGGTCACACCAACATACTAAAGGCTATACAAGAACCACTGCTCGACATGGTGGCAGATGTTATGCCAAAAATCCTACCTCAACCACGCCCATATGCATCCGTGCTGATGTGGGCGGGGCATGGCTGGAAAAAATGCTGCTCCAACGATATAATCTGGTACACAGATGGATCAAAAATGGATGCAGGTACTGGTGCTGGAGTGTACGGAGCAGGACCCAGGTGGGAATTTTCCACCCCACTAGGGAATTACACCTCCGTTTTCCAGGCAGAAATATTGGCAATTGATGCTGCCGCCTCTGAGAGCTTGAGGAGGGGACATCGTGGATCCCACACCCGCATACTCTCGGACAGCCAAGCATCGATAAAAGCACTCACAGCCCCCACTGTCTCATCCAGAGTGGTCTGGGACTGTATGCAAACTCTCAACGCCCTGGCGAAACACAACAGAGTTACTCTGGAGTGGGTGCCAGGCCATAGAGGAATCACAGGCAATGAAAACGCCGATTCTCTCGCCAGAAAGGGCTCTCAAACACCCTTCACTGGCCCAGAACCGGCGGTCGGCCTATCAAAAACCACCATCAGAGGGGCCATCAACCGGTGGGTCCGCACTCAGACCACCAAAAGATGGTCACGTATAGATGGACATGCTCATAGTAAGCGGATGATGGCTAGACCCAACTCCAATGCTACTAAGGAGCTTCTCAGATTAAACCGCAGAGAGCTAAGGCAAACAGTCGGCTTCTTAACCGGCTTCCTCCCCCTGCGCTTCCATCTAAGTCGCATAGGGGTTACACAATCAACAACCCAGTGCAGATTATGTGAGGAGGCAGAAGAAAAAGTATCCCACATAATATTTGAGTGCCCAGCACTCGCCCAGCGCAGGTACAACCTCTTTGGGGCCCCAACCCCAATGAGGGAATTTCCCAGCGAAAATATAATCAAAAACCTAACAACCCTCACCAGGGGCCTGGGGTTATTTGATTAAACTGGGACACTCAGGAAAAGTACAATAAGCCAATAGGCTTCCGTGCTTTGGGGCAACCAATCCCCACCCCTGAGCGATCCCAAATACAATCTACAATCTACAATCAGAACCAACCAGCTTCTGCTAACCAAGGTTTGCTCGACCAAATCCAAATAACTCCTGCTGACCAAGGATTGCTGGCGTATGAAGGCTCTCTCATGGCATATGAAGGAAAAATGCCCTGGGAAGAATACTTGGTGCACGTTGAAGTCACTGCAGAATCCAATGGATGGACTGAAGCGTTTGGCCAGTGCCCTGAAAGGTGCCGCATTAACAGCTCTGACTGAACTTCCGAAAGCAGATAGGACTAATTATCGGGCAATAGTGGGGGCTCTTTCAAGTCGCTTTGGTCTCCGTCAACAAGCAACAAAATTAAGGATGTTATTAGAAAAACGGAAACAAGCAGGTGGCGAAGGGTTGGTCGAAGTAGCTATGGACATTGAGAAACTAGTAAGGGGGGCTTATCCTGATGACCCCAAGGGTTATCGTGACGCAAAAGGGGTTCAAAGCTTCTTGGATGCAATGAGAGATACCGACCTTAAAAAGATGTTAGCTCTTACTACTCCTGCTACAATTCAAGAAGCACTAACTAGAGCAGAATTAGCTGAAGCCTTAGCTGAATTAGCTGAATCAACAGACTAGAGGTGAAGTGCGGTGCTGGGGATGTAACAGGAATGGGCATACAAAAGCTGCATGCCCCAAAAGCAGTCAGAATAGAGTTGATGCGCTGGAACATCCGGAAAACTAATATGGGCTAGGGCTAAGGGCCGTGCCCAAGCCTCCAACACTACTCAAGGTCCTAGGATTTTTGTTAAAAGTATCCGGACAGAGTCAGAAGCTCTATTTCTGGACATCTTGTTAAATGCTAAAAGTTGTGCTATGTTAGTGGACACTGGAGCAACTGTTTCTGTAATCCGCCCAGACATTGTGAAGAAATTCGGATTACAGCAGCTACCAACTAGTTACCCACAGCTTCACACTGCTGGAGACGGTACACTTCCTGTCAAAGGTAGTGTTACGGTGATGTTGGAATTAGGTGGTAGTATGATTGAGCATGAATTTCTCATAGTACACATTAGGGACAAGGGCATTCTAGGATTAGATTTCTTGCAGAAGTTGGAAGCCCAACTAGACCTCCCTAAGGCTGTTTTACATACAAAAGGAGTCCAAATTCAGTTGAAAAAGCGATGGCAATGCTCTAAGTCTGTCTTACAATTGGCATTGGAGACAAACTGGATAGAAAAGGCCCTGAATTCATCAGCTCTACAAGTGGGGGCAGAGGAGTATGAAGCTGCTAGATCCTTGTTTGTAAAGTACAAGTCTATTTTTGCAGATACTGGCAACGTACTAGGACGAACCAATATTGTACAACATGAAATTGATACAGGTGACGCTCATCCCATCAAGCAGGTCCCAAGAAAAATCCCATACTCTCAGATGGCTGATGTGGACAAAATGTTACGAGAAATGATAGAACAAGGTGTCATTGAACCCTCAAATAGTCCTTGGGCTTCACCAATTGTTCTAGTTCCAAAGAAAGACGGTACAACCAGATTTTGTGTTGATTACAGGAAACTGAACGCAGTACCTAACAAAGAAGGACTCATATGCGTTACCCTGTGTCCAAGCCTTGATGGACACCTTAAGTAACTCCAGCTGGTTCTGCACTCTGGATCTGAGGAGTGGGTATTGGCAGGTTGCGCTGAAAGATTCTGATAAGGAGAAAACTGCTTTTACACTCTACCAAAAAGGTCTCTGGCAATTCAATGTCCTTCCCTTTGGTTTGTGTAACGCACCAGCAACATTTCAACGTCTGATGGAAACTATAATCCCTAATCATCTCGCCTTGGTGTATTTGGATGACATCATTGTCCATGGGCCGGATTTTCACACGGTACTACACAAGTTAGACAAAGTGTTACAGTGTTTGAAGGAAGCTGGGTTACAAGTTCGCCCTAATAAGTGTACTTTTTTTACTAGGGAGACTAAGTACTTGGGCCACATAATCTCGCAGGAGGGTATACGCACAGATCCAGAAAAGACGCGAGCAGTTCAGCAGTGGCCGGTTCCAAAAACGAAGAAACATGTACGCTCCTTCTTAGGATTGTGTTCGTACTACAGAAGGTTTGTAGATAATTTTTCTGAGATTGCACGCCCACTCAACAGACTAACAGAAGCACGTACGGATTTTCTCTGGGATCGTGACTGTCAGAAAAGTTTCGACCGACTGAAGCAGGCCATGACTAATGCACCCATCCTTAGGTATCCGGATTTTTCCAAACAATTCGTTCTCGATTGTGATGCGAGTGCACATGGAATAGGAGCCGTTTTATCGCAGGATGTCAGTGGTAAAGAGCAAGTTGTGGCCTATTACAGCAGAGCATTGAATCGTTCTGAAATGAACTATTGTGCTACCCGTAGAGAGCTTCTGGCAGTGGTCCGAAGCATTGAACACTTTCACCAATACCTCTATGGTGTGCCCTTTGTAATAAGAACTGACCATGCAGCACTAAAGTGGATCTCCACATTCAAACAGCCTCAAGCCCAATTAGCTCGGTGGCTCGAAACTCTCCAATCCTACAACTTCACCATTGAGCATAGAAGAGGAAGACAGCACAGTAATGCAGATGGTCTCTCAAGGCGTCCTTGTGATAAATTTTGTTCCTATTGTTCACGACGAGAGGAACAGGAAAAACTAGTTGTCAACGCCCTGGATCTGGGAAGCGAAGAGATGGACCAAAGAGATGATGCTGGCCTTCGTTGGCTCATAGATAAAGTGCAAGCCAAGTCAAAGCCTGAACCAGGCGACACGGCAGAAAAAAACACTAAAATTCAGCAACTTGTGCAGAGATGGGAATCTCTTGAAGTTATCGGCGGAAAGTTGTTTCATAGGTGGGAGACAAAAGGGAGGAGACACCATTGGCAATGGGTTGTTCCAGTTAAAGCCATCCCGATAGTTCTAGCCCAGTGTCATAGCAGTCTTGAAGGAGGCCACTTCGGGTTTTGGAAGACATTGGGAAAAATCAAGCAGTACTACTTTTGGCCAGGCATGACTTCAGATACCAAAGTGTGGTGCAAGGCCTGTTACATTTGCTGCAAGGTTAAAGGACCTGGGAGATCGTACCCTGCCCCGCTTCAGCAATCACAAGTGGGCGGTCCTTTTCAACGAATAGGGATGGATATTTTGGGACCATTCCCCTAAACGAAACGAGGGAACAGAGTAGTGCTGGTTCTGGCTGACTATTTCACCAAGTGGCCAGAAGCTATTGCACTCCCCAATCAGGATGCACAAACAATTGCGTCGGCATTGGTGGAAAAGTTCATCAGCATACATGGGGTCCCAAATGAAGTGCACAAAGACCAAGGCCGGAATTTTGAGGCGAAGCTAATGGAGGAGGTCAATGGTTTGCTAGGAGCCAGAAGAACTAGAACCACCCCACTCCATCCTCAATCCGGGGGTTTGGTAGAGAGACTTAACCGGACCCTCACTAAATACCTAGCCATGTTTGTAGCAGAAAATCAAGACGATTGGGATACCAAACTGCCACTATTTCTTCTTGCCTACAGGTCTGCCCCTCAAGAGACAACTGGACTATCCCCTGCGCAGCTTGTGTTTGGAAGGGACTTGAACCTACCCAATTCTCTTGTTCGCCACCCACCACATAGGACAGATCTCACCACTCCCTATGCATTTCGTCTTAGGGAAGAGCTTGAACAAGTCCGGGAATTCGCTCATGAAAGGATGAAGGTGACAATGAGGACCCAGAAGGAACATTTTGATAGACGGGCCAGACAGCCTGCATTCAAAGTGGGGGATTGGGTTTGGGTCCACGATCCAAAGCGAAAGCAAGGAATTTGTCCCAAACTGCAACCTCAGTGGACCGGCCCGTGGATCGTTTCAAAAAAGAGAAACGAGGTCCTCTTTGAAGTGAAGATGGGACGCCGAAAGAGGCTGCTACATGCAAACCGCCTGGCCCGAGCTCAGATAATCAGTCCCCCGGGGCTTTTGGACCCCGCAAATGATATGCCTCCACCCAAAGAGCTCCAAAGCTGAAAAAAAAGGAGGGAGCAGTGTGGCAACACACATGTTTGTTGTTGTGTTTTGATTTTGAGTTGTTTATTTTGAAAATCTCGTCGTCAGTTTTTTTTTTTCGAAATTATATCTGAAAGGTTGCTATTCAATTGAATTTGTGTTGAGTTTGTGTAATTTTGTAGAAGGAAGTAAGTTACAATATAGAAATAAAATATCATTTTATCAAAGACCTCTATTGTAAAAGTGAAATTCAAATTGATTATTATTTCAACAAATCAAAACTGTGCTGATATCATGACAAAATCCCTAGGCAAAGAAAAATTTGTTTGCTTTCGTGATAAGATCGTAAAATGATCTCATGTAGGTAAGTAACATTATATTCATATATTCTTGTCATTATTTCATACGATGATCTCAATTTAAAATGATACTTAACTGTTTAAGACCCGGATAAGACTTTTAAGACCCCTCTACCTATCTATTCTGTTCTCTCCCGTCTAAGTAGTTCCCTCGCTGTATAACATTTTCTTTTCGATAAAAAGGTGATCGGTTACGTATGCAAGCCCCGGCCAGTTGCATAGGTAGCCTTATCGCGACCGGTGATTAGAGGGCTCAGAATATGTGCCGTGATCCAGCACGCTAGTAGGCATGTTAGGTTTTTTGACCAGCCCATTAGTAACTTGTGTGGTCTTAATATTCTTCAAGTCCTTTGGCCCTTTTCACTTTGTTTAAATCCTTAAGCCCAATTGAAGAGTAGGTTCTTATAAACCATAACTAAGAGTAGGCACTTATAATTTTGAGAATCATTATAAACCATAGATAAGAATAGGTACTTATAATTCCGAAAATCATTAATGTAGCTTAGAGGGAATAACTCATTCCGAAACCATAAATAACATTCTGAGTTTCCATTATCATTCTGTTGGTCCATGTTTAATTCCGACCTTGTGAGCTTGTAAGTACGTTTACAACCTCCTTGTAGACTGGGACCAAAATATATCGATATTTACCATTCGAGTTACAGCCTCTAGCCCTTCCACCCAGCACTAGAATAGATAGGTACTGTGACCGGGTACCGCCATTGAAGGTTCGGATTCCCTCCGCTGCAGTTGGTCCAGCGCCTTCGTCGCATCCACCGCGCGAGTTAAGCCTTCGGAAGGGAGGCAACCCTGCTCGACGCCGGAAGGGAGGCAACCCTGCACGGATCACTGCACTGCCTGGCGGCACCCAAAGGAACCGCGCCCGTATATAAGCGCCCGTTTCCCCCTCCAGCGGCATTCACTCAATCTTGTTGCTACGAGCCGATTAGTGTCTCACCCTTTTCTCTTTTAACTTCTTGGGTACGCGTACCCGTGTAGAATCAAAGTCGTGGTACATTTCTGTACGTGTTGGTACAACTCGGCAAGGGCAATCCGTCGAGCTACCGTGTGGTGTAGTACTCACCGTGTTTGTTTGGTACAATTCGGCAAGGGCAATCAAGACTGCAGTCTCGGACTGGTGCGACCCTGGACATTTCAACTGATTTACCTGGTACGACCTACTCTTTTGTATTAGTCATCTCTGGAAATTACTTTACTTAACTATTTTAAATTCAATTCTTATTGCGCCTTCAGCACAAACATTAACTTCTTCTCAAATAGATTCCCTTGTATGCATTTCTCTTGTCTTAACTGCCTTCAGCAACAACGTTATTTGTTCACTTACGTAGTAAACGCCCTTCAGGCTATCAAGGATTGCTTGAGACTCCTTCCTCATATTACAAGATTAAATCCTACGATACTCCGTATCAACTTTTACCTATAAAGAACCTTAGTCTCGAAGATTGCCTTCGCGCTACCGCTGTATAAAACACTTATTTGTAAGTACTTTATTGTAAATAATAACAACTTGTTTTCTTCATTATAATTGTTAACTTCAAAGTTGTTTTTCCTTTCACCAACCACTGAAAGGTGTCCTACGTTATCGTAGGTGGTGGCAGCAACCTCATTTCATTTAATAGTAAATTCGTATCCTCTACTGAGGGTCTGCTCGGGCTTCACCCACAACGACTCTCAAAAGAGGGTTACATAATTGGTGGCAGCGGTGGGATAGGAGTAGGATTTTTGTAAATTGCAGAAAGGCAGTCTTCCCATATTATTATTATTCTCTTTCAATTATTATTATAATGTTGTGTTTTGTTGTTAGTTATTGTTAGTTATAAAAATTGATTTATTACCTGTAACTCAAGGAATATCTGACTTGCACACCAATAGGCGTATTTTACGAGTTCCGCCTGGAACAAAGTACCAACGCGAAAATCCGAACCGTACCGTACCGAGCGGAGTAGCTTCTGCGGGTAGGATCGTCCCCAACCTTGTCCCTTGTTTGTAATTATTCATTTCATAAAATAGAGTTTCAGTGGTACGATCTCCCATTTCGTACCAGGACACCTTCAGTGTACCGGTACGCATGGAGACTCCGACCTCGTGCTAGTAACAAAGTGCGGGTTTTAGTCGAACCTTTTGCCACACTTCGACCCCGATATCTCTTATCATAGTAAACAATAACTAGTAAACATCCCCCCCCCCCCTGTCCATACCTACTAGTGTACCGCCTTTACTCCGGTACGACCGTACCAAATCAACAACCGTGTACCAGTGAACTGTGTTATAATTTTTCTATCTTGTTATATTACTTCCGACTTTAATTATTTTATGTGACTCGTGTAACCTGCCATCGGTATACGTACCCCAACGTGGTACACCACTACTACTTCAACCCGGTACAATCCGGTACGATCCGGTACGACTGTACCAACCTGCGACGCCACCCCTAAACTACTCTCCACGCCGATTTTTTCGTGATCCGGTACGCGTACCACCAACCAGAAATACGCAACAATGATGGACGCAAACGTGGAAGCGCTCAATGCTGTGGCTGCTGCGATGAAACAGATGCAAGAGGCTATGCAAACTCGAGCCCCTGTACCCACCGACCAGATCCCGCGTTCCATTTTAGTGGAATTGGATACTTGGGACCCAGAAGACCATGATATCACCCCGATCGAAGACTTCTTAGACAACTTTGATGGAGTCACAGAGGAACTACCACAGGAGGTCCGCCTCAAGATTTTACGAATGAAACTAAAGGGGACGGCCAAATCATTCGTCCAAGATCATTTACATCTCACCGAAAGGGGAAATCCCTACAATGTCATTTGAGAGGCCCTTCTGAGGTGGTATGGCCGAGAGGACCCGGAAAAGGCCGCTGCCCGCCTGTGGACAATGACGAAAGGGGAAGGCGAATCCCTACGTCACTTCGCTGATCGAGTCCGACACACCGCGCTCCGAGCCGCTAAGGTCGAGGGCGTAGAACTCACTCCCGAACAAACTCGCACATGGGTGGGCACCCGATCGGTAAAAGCCTTTATGAAGGGGATACCTACAAGATACTCGAGCTTGTTTATCAATAACCCACCCACTACGTTTCAAGAAGCTCTCCTCAAAGTGGAAGAGGCCGAGGAGGCCTTAGATTCCGACAGCTCCACGAGTGACCCCTGGGGTGTGGCGCACATTAGGGCGGATGACGCGCCGAGGAAGTGCTTTGCGTGCGGAGACATGAACCACCTCGTTGCCACTTGTCCGCGTCGAGCAAATGGAGGGTTTCGAGCCCTTCCGGTAGCGCCGACAAATCGACCTGCGCGTGGCACCCCGCGACAGCCCTGCGTTTTTTGTGGGAGTAGGACACACTTCCCTGTAAGCTGCCCTCAAGAAAACGAGCCGGATATGTGTGACTTTTGTGGGTTTTACGGACACACGGAGCCTAGCTGTCAAAAGAAGCAACAGTTCCAAAGGAGAGATCGCCGCGAGTTGGCCGCCGCTGTGCGCCAGGAGCCACCCGCGGATGGACTAAGCGATCTCCCGACGAAATCACATACGGATACGTACGAACGACCCCCAGTGAATGACGCCGCGTGTGTGCCGGCTGTGGACTCCCCATTTAGACAATCCATTCACGTCAAAGTCAAACTGCAGGGCATAGAACGCAACCTACTGCTGGATACGGGCGCACAGATTTCCTTATTGACGAACCCCGTTCCCGGCGTCCCGATTACCCCGACCAAGACCTTGGCTTACGGTGCCGACGGACAACTGCTCCCGTTCTTGGGGCAGCAGTCGGTAGAAATGGAAATCGGGCCGATTAAGCTGCGCCACGCCTTCCGCATCTTCGCGCGTGACCACTCTGGACTGGACCTGCTGGGCTTAGATTTATTGCGCCGATTACCCGTCACCATTCACCTTGACAGGTGCGAGGTCCGACTGACTGACCCAAAAAATGGAAGGGAGATTATGGTCAGTGAAATCCATGACGGACTGCTCGCCCCGGTACGACCAGTGGCCCATCCGGTTATGCCGATCCGGAGGAGCACCACTGAACTAAGGGACCCTGCACTAAGCCCATCAACACCCCTCCTTGACATGACAGATGAGTGCCCGCTCTACGACGAGGCCGCGGAATTTCCAACCGAGGACTGGGACTCACCGCCACCGGACGTGACAGCCACTATCCGTGAGCAGATCCAACACCTGCCAGCGCCGGATGTGGCCCGCCTGCTGGACATCACCCGCACATATCACCATTTATTCCAACGACCTGACCCGGAGGGCTGTGCGCTAACCATCGAACACAAAATTGACACTGGCCCCCATGCACCGGTCTATAAAAAGCCGTATGTTGTCCCATACGCGCTGCGCCCTATCGTGGAACAACAGCTGCAGGAGATGCTGGATGATCGAGTGATCGAACCATCCATCAGCCCCTGGGGAGCCCCTGTAGTGATGGTCAAGAAGAAAACCCCGGTGGGACAGCCCCAAGCGTACCGATTTTGCACCGACTTCCGAGCCCTGAATCGAATCACCAAGTCTGACGTTTACCCCCTACCGAATCTTACCGAAACCCTGGAATCTCTTGGTGGCAGCCGATATTTCACCACCTTGGACCTGAAGGCTGGATATCACCAACTGACGATTTCCCCGACCGATCGAGAAAAGACCTCCTTTACCACTCTGGGCAAGACTTTCCAGTACCGCAAAATGGCCTTCGGCCTGAAAAATGCCCCTGCCACCTTCCAGCGGCTGATGAACGCCGTACTGGATGGGCTTGTAGGACATGGGTTTCTGGTCTACCTCGACGACATCATCGTCCATAGCCCCACCATGGAGGAACATCTGGTACAACTGCGCCAAGTTTTCGAGCGACTGCGGTTTGCCAACCTGAAACTCAACCTCGGAAAATGCCACTTCCTTTGCCCCCGAGTGAACTACCTGGGACATATCGTCACTGCGGAGGGACTCCAGACGGACCCTGAGAAGATCAGTTGCATCCGAAAATACCCGACTCCTACCGATACCACTGGTGTCCGCGCACTGCTGGGACTAGCCGGATTCTACCGACGTTTCATTCCCGACTTCTCACTTATCTCAGCGCCACTGACTAGCCTGTTACGAAAGGACACGCCTTTCGTGTGGACCCCCGACCATCAGATTGCTGTCGACACCCTGAAGGACGCCCTATCAACAGCCCCTGTGCTGGCCTATCCCGACTTCAATCTCCCATTTACGCTGGCCACCGACGCTTCTGGGATTGCCTTGGGCGCCATCCTCAGTCAAGAGACTCCCGAAGGAAGTAGACCCATCGCCTACGCCAGTAGGACATTGAACCCGGCCGAGCAGCGATACTCAACAACCGAGCGAGAACTCCTCGCTGTGGTCTGGGCCGTGAGCCATTTCCAGATGTACTTACTAGGGAGGAACTTCCTGTTGGAAACTGATCACAACGCATTGACCGCCGCCATGAATCTCCGTGACCCGACTCACCTCATCGGCCGATGGGTACTACGACTGGCCGAATACGATTTTACGCCGATTTACCGACCTGGGAGCCAGATGAAGCACGCCGACGCGCTAAGTCGCGTCCACATTTCCAGCATTCGAGCCTTCCAATTATCCCCGGAACTAATGATCGCAGCGCAGCAACTTGACCCGTGGATTAACGATGTCAGCAGACACCCGGAAAAGTGGAATGCAACCCAACGAAACGGCATTTGGGTGACCATCGCCGAGAATGACCATGCCGAACTCTCCATCCCATTGATACCAGCCTCTCTGAGACATCACGTAATTTCCGCATGCCACGAAAGCCAATGGGCAGGCCACCCCGGAATCGAGGGCACTGAAACCGCCGTCCGGAAGTACGGCGTCTGGCCCAAACTGGCGCGACACGTCCGAGAATTCGTGCGTTCCTGTGAGATATGTCAGCGCCGCAACACCCCGAATCGACTCGACCCACCAGTTCAAACCCCGGAACTACCAAAGGCGCCCGGAGAAATTTTAGGCATCGATCATGTGGGACCCTTAACCACCCCGACCGGACCCAAATACCTGCTCACTGTGGTTGATCATTTCAGCAAGTATGCAGAAGCGTATGTGGTCCCTGACACCACCTCTAAAATGGTGGTCGAAACCCTCACCTATCACTACTTCCCTGTCCATGGTGTCCCGACTAAGATCATTTCCGACCGAGGTACCGCTTTTACCTCAGCCATTGTAAAGGAGCTGTGCGACGCATGGGGAATTCGCAAGGTGCAAACAACGGCTTACCATCCACAGAGCAATGGAGTCTGCGAACGGTTTCACCGCACTCTGGCCAGTTTGGTGGCAAAACTCTCGCCCGCCACGTTGGAATGGGAAAAGGCCTTGCCTATCGCCCTCGCCGTATATCGAGGAAATGTCCACAGCAGTACCGGGTATACACCAAACCTCTTACACCTCGGACGGGAAGTACGCCTGCCGATCGACGCTGCATTGAAGATCGACCCCTCGCCAGCTTATACCCCGACTCAGAAAAAGCTCCGCCAGATTTACAAGACGGCCACCCGCGCTCTACAAACAGCCTGCGACAAGCGCCTACAAGTGGGGAATGCGCGAAAAAGCCCGCGCTATTTTAGTGTCCATGACCCGGTGTACGTACGACAAATTAAACCACTTAGCAATTAGCCTTGTCCCTAAATTTTGGAGCCCGTGGGTTGGGCCGCACAGGATCAATCGTCGCTTCTCGGAGGTAACTTATGAGGTATGCGGTCATCCATGTAAGCCGCCTGAAGCCCGCATATGTGCGAGGCATACCAGACGACTCGTACGTCACCACGCCCGAGTTCCGCACCATACCCCGCCCCCCTGTGCCTCTGAAGAAGGCACTGACGGAGACCGAGGAAGACACGGAGATAACCGACGAGGCGCCGTCCCCACAGGACTCCCGTACGAGTGAGCCCACAGACGCCGACCCCGAAGAAACAAACGTGCCCGCACCCACAATTTGTCCACCTCCGTCGCACCCGTACCAGTTGCGAGAACGTCCTCGCCTGGACTATCGTCGGCTCGCAACAGGAAGAGACACGTAAACCAGTTTGTTAAAAGAAGTTTATTATTATAAACATTTTATAAATTTTACTGTCCAAAAAAAAAAAAAAAAAAATCAATTTTCAAGTGTTTTAAAATGTGTTATTTCCACCTATATCTATGTGTTATTTCCACCTATATCCACCTATATGCTGTTTGCTTTGTAGTGGAGTGTTCATTTCTTGTAATTTTGTGTTTTTGTACCAATTCAAAAAAAAAAAAAAGAAAAAAAAATTTAAATAACCCCTGTGTAATTTTGCGTTCCTAAATGTCGATTCTACAAAATTTAAGCCGGTACCGCGTCCTAGCCGCGGGAGTCGCCCCCTCGGTGTACGGTTTCTTTTATTACGGGTTTACTTTACCCAACCTTACCTCCCGGTTTGTGCAGTCAGGTATCCTTGTGCTAGGCGACTGCTAGGGTTGTTGGTCTCAATGTCTCTAAATTCTTTTCGCTTCACTTGTTATAACTTAGGACTTCTCACTCGCACCATGTCCGCACCCCGACGCCTCGGAAAGGACCTTCGCGAGCTTGCCAGACTGACTGGGCAGGACTGGAGTTCTGATGAGGACTCGCCCGGATACTCCCCTCTCACGACTGCTGGGTCCACCCCTCGCGGGGAGATGTTCTCGCCCCCTGTCGTCTTTCGTGCTCCGACCCCAGTCGACTCTGGACTGGAGGAGACCTTGTGGGAGTACCTGCAACGTGGTGTCCACACCCTCTACCACGCAGCCAATCCCCGCAGTCGCGAGATTGGTTATCACGAGACCAGCGCCGCCATCCTCCGTCTTCGGACTTTCTACGAGGACCGTCATCCCTCAGTTTGGCCCCGCCTCACTCGGTCTGTGCAGACCACCCTTCGGCCAAAGAGACCACCAGTCCGCCCTCTGCCCACGAGACGCTCCCCAGAACCCCAGCCGGCAGCTTCGGACGGCGTAGAGGAAGCCAGGACCCAGTCAACCCTCCCGGCGACCAACGCCACCGATGCCATCCCTGTTACTGGACTCCCTTGCCCCATCTGCGGCGAACCACGGCGCTCCCGTTACAGCAAGTGGTGCGAGGCTTGCCGCGCCTTCAGTCTCCGGTTGCAGCGTGAGGCGCGCCGCAGAGCACCCGCGCCAGTCTGTCCCGCGCCTGACCACACAGCAACGCCCCAACAGGCTGCTCACTGCCGCGGATGCCGAGCTACACGGGTCAACCTCGTCCTGACATCAGCTCCTCCAGCCGCCCCCGTCGTTCGGAGGATTGCCGATGAGGACATCGGCCTCCGGAGAGGAGAGGGATGTGACCGGGTACCGCCATTGAAGGTTCGGATTCCCTCCGCTGCAGTTGGTCCAGCGCCTTCGTCGCATCCACCGCGCGAGTTAAGCCTTCGGAAGGGAGGCAACCCTGCACGGATCACTGCACTGCCTGGCGGCACCCAAGGGAACCGCGCCCGTATATAAGCGCCCGTTTCCCCCTCCAGCGGCATTCACTCAATCTTGTTGCTACGAGCCGATTAGTGTCTCACCCTTTTCTCTTAACTTCTTGGGTACGCGTACCCGTGTAGACTCAAAGTCGTGGTACATTTCTGTACGTGTTGGTACAACTCGGCAAGGGCAATCCGTCGAGCTACCGTGTGGTGTAGTACTCACCGTGTTTGTTTGGTACAATTCGGCAAGGGCAATCCGTCGAACTACCGTGAGCTTCAAGACTGCAGTCCCGGACTGGTGCTAGTGAGACCCTGGACATTTCAACTGATTTACCTGGTACGACCTACTCTTTTGTATTAGTCATCTCTGGAAATTACTTTACTTAACTATTTTAAATTCAATTCTTATTGCGCCTTCAGCACAAACATTAACTTCTTCTCAAATAGATTCCCTTGTATGCATTTCTCTTGTCTTAACTGCCTTCAGCAACAACGTTATTTGTTCACTTACGTAGTAAACGCCCTTCAGGCTATCAAGGATTGCTTGAGACTCCTTCCTCATATTACAAGATTAAATCCTACGATACTCCGTATCAACTTTTACCTATAAAGAACCTTAGTCTCGAAGATTGCCTTCGCGCTACCGCTGTATAAAACACTTATTTGTAAGTACTTTATTGTAAATAATAACAACTTGTTTTCTTCATTATAATTGTTAACTTCAAAGTTGTTTTTCCTTTCACCAACCACTGAAAGGTGTCCTACGTTATCGTAGGTGGTGGCAGCAACCTCATTTCATTTAATAGTAAATTCGTAACCTCTACTGAGGGTCTGCTCGGGCTTCACCCACAACGACTCTCAAAAGAGGGTTACAGTACACTGGATATTAAAGGTGCGCTCAGAGAGGGAGGGATAGCACACTAGGGCTCGTGCGTCCTCTGTAGAAATAGCGTTTAAGGGAGTTATACATAGGGAAATATATATGCATATGGGAACTATAAAGGTCAAGAAATAGTTGATTTGCAGACCACGGCAGATTTGACCAATAACAGAAATACTGGCAAGTAATAAGCGTTTGGATCCTAATCTAACAGTTTAGTCGCCTTTGATGTTGACTTGAATAGGTACCCTCCTAAGTTCCCATCTTTTCCTCGGACGAGGAACAATGGAGAGTAGCTAGTTATCTGCTTAGGGATACCAAGAGAGGGGGGGGGGGCTAGCACAACTACCACAACAGAGATATTTCTCGGCAAAAGTGGGATATTCTGAAGTAGGCAAAAAACTTCTCAGGGTTGCTTAACAGCTCTTGAAATAATATTTCGAACTCTCCCTTATTGTCCCTTGCAGCAAATAAGTGGTTAACATGTTCTCTTCTGTTTTTTCACTATCTATCAACAATAACTTCAACACTGGACTTTCAAGGAAATATAGATCATCACCATTGTCCATCTTTGCTGGAACGCAGAGACATACTGCTTTTAAGGAACCGCCCACAGTGTAACAAATAACCACCATGTTCTGACAAAGCCCTTAGGAACCTAGTCAGGCAGTAGCCCGCAGAGCCTCATGAAGTAAACTCAGTTGCTTGAGAGTTTACTTCAATTTGAGCCTCTTTACTCCATTCGAGGCTCAATTTCTAACATCTATCAGTTTCACCTCGATTCTAGGGTTGCCTGATTTTTCTCTTTATCTGTTCAGGTTGATGATGTCAAGATTCTTCAGTCTTTTGTAAAATAGGTAATGAGTATGATGTTTTTGTTCATGATAAAAACAATGGGACATTGGAAATTCTATTTCCCATTGTGTTATTATGGAAGTCAGTTTCCTCATGCTTGTACTTATGTAGGTACTCTCCTAATGCTAACTTATAAATGAAGTTTCTGGGACCATGGTTGATAAAATCAAAAGTTCTTTAAATGTACTTACAACTTTTTATTGGCAGGTGTAATAGATTCTTACAGTACTAATGATTGATGGTGAGAATCTAACAGATAATTGAGAAATAAGTTGTAATGTAATTAACCTTGGAATTGTTATGTAACCTAATCATATATGTTTGGAAATATAGAAGCAATTGTCCATCAATATTGCCAGTTGAGTCTTATGAGCTCGATTTCTCCTCTGTTTTTAGGAATGTATCTATCTTACCATCATAATGCTCTCATCAAAAAAGTAAAATGAGTTACAGTGATTGCACCCTGAACAGTTTTCATCCTTCAGTGTAATACTTAAGGTTGCATGAAGTATATTGAAATATAACTAGAAACTATGCAGTTTCACCAAGTTTCTACTAGATAGTGGAATTATAACCAAAACAGCTTCGAGCGGTCACCTTGCCAAGTCAGTGAAATAGTTTCCTACGTACTGCATTCATGGTAGGTACTGTGCTGTGTACAGTAAAGTAAAGCTATACAAGAAAACACATTGTATCACAGTTTGTAAATAGAGCATTCGAGCTAAGCATTGGCCATCTCCTCCACACTGTAAACTAGGATGTAATGTAGGTACAACCGACTCATTTACTTCTTTGTTGTAATTACAACCCCACACACACCTCAAGCTCATATGAATGACGAGGATTGAGCAACAGAGGTTTATTAAGATGATAACTGGTTTCCAGTTATGTTGCACTCTGACTGGAATTAGTAGGGGTGGGAGTACCCCATGATGTGTGTTGCTGATCCATACATCGAGTTCAACAGCCAAGCTATTGTAAGGGTGTGTTTACCTTAACTAACCATGGCTAGAATATCAATGTCATGATTTTATGGCACCATGTAGGCAGTACGAATAATTCGTATCCTATAATCAGAACTTAGAAGTGTACCAATCTATATGCTCAGCAGTACACAATGCATTTGCTAGCACAGCAAATTGAGGCTTCCTGTGGCCATGCCTCCTGAATAGGTTATTTTATAGGATACGTGATTTAGCCTCGATTCAATTGAGGAAGATGGGAAGGTATCTAATAGGATATCTTAAAATGAAAAATTCCGAACAACTAACATCAACGAGGTTACATTCATGTGCCTGTAGCAAGTGCTAAGGATCTTGGTTGAATTGGAACGGACCATGTTCTCTCAGGCTGTGTCCAAATGTACCCGGTGTTAGTCATTGAACAGTATGCACTGTAATACCGGCCTTCACTCCTGCAGAAGGACCACAGTGGGCACTTACATTTGAACTGATTCTGGAATTCTTCCTTGCAGATTTCATTCCACCAGCAGGTTCTCTGGAATAATGATTGAATTATGGTCACATTTGATAAGATTAATCACAGCAGTTGGTTTAAATTAGCAACATACATAGGTTTAGCACACAAGCAATGGGATACACACATGATAAGTAAATAATAAAATTATGAGTTAATTATAATATTACATTTACTAAGTATGTACTTCCATATATATGATAGTTACCACCATCATATTATACCTAATACCTTGATGTGAAGTATTCAGAGGGTGGAGCGAGTTTCATAAATCATTACAGAAGGAATACCCAGACCCAGGATCACTCAGTCATAAGTTCTGCAACTTGGAATCAGTAGGTAAAAAAAGTAAAGTAAGCAGCCATTTTAGGCTGGGTTTTTACATCAAACTGCCCTGCTGGCGTTTTGGACTCTAAATCAATCAGATCTAAACTCTAGCCAATCAGCATTGAGCATCAAACGTCATTACTCGTTCTTTTTAGCGAATTTTCGAAGAAAAGGAAGCTATTGTTCTCGGTCCAAAATTTTTAAAACTCGAATTTCCGAAAGATTTTTATACCAAAATCCGTTTTTGTTTTATATATATATTTATATATTTATATATTTATATATGTATGTGTCATTCCAGACGATAACTCTCGAAAGAATTGAGATAAAAAGTTCAAATTTGCACGAAAAATCTGTCTTGGCAATCGACAGGCTAAGTTCGAAGATGGGCAGAATCGGGTCACCCTAAGGGGGAGTTTTGGGGAGTTTTAGGGGGGGAAAATTACCCATAAATTCCCAAAATGAAAAAGTCTGACAAGTGACACCTCATTTTAAAGGTTTTTGTACGCTGAACACGATGGTGAAATCAGAATTGCGATATCTCATTCCATTCTCAAACTGGAGCACTTTGAAGATGAAGGAACGTGGTTATTTCTTGAGATGTTCTTCCTGGTTCGTCTGCTCTAATCTGATAACGGAATGGGATATCGCAATTCTGACTTCACCATCGTGTTCAGCGTTGGAAAATCTACAAACCGAGGTGTTACTCGGCAAAAAATGGAACAAAAAATTTGTTACGTAGGTACCCAATACCTACTCTTCTGGTATTCAAAACATTTTTGATTTCCCCCTCCCCCTCCTTCCACCCCAAATTTTACTTTGCGTAAAACTACTCCTGTTTTAATTTTGTATGGTATCAAGTTGGGAAAACATTGGCCGAAAATTAATTTTCAGAAAATTTTAGGCGGAGGAGGAAGATGCCGAAAACTTCGAAAATTCGCTCTTATAGCCATGCTGCATGACTGTGGTTTTTTTCGATTTCATTTTGTTACAGTAACTGCCATTCTCCTACCCACTGGAGTTCATTTGCACGATAATTTATTGGAATGCAATTAAAAATACCTTGAGAGACCTGGAAGTGGGAGTTCAATAGAAAAAGAATTTGTATTTCCCAACGAGCAATGAGACTGTGAGCCTGGATTGCCATATCATAATTCTTAGTCAATAAAAAAGTACTTGGAATTTTGCTGGCGCACATGCTACACCAATAGTACCGGTTTTGAAAAGGGGTGGGAGGATTCGCTTATGTGGTGATTATCAAGTTTCTATTAATCCGTTTGTAAAAATCGATCAGCACCCATTACCTACCATTGAGACCCTTTTCCAGAAAGTACCGGGGAGTAACATTTTTACCAAGCTGGATCTCTCCCAAGCATACCAACAAAAATGTTGTTGGATGATAATTCAAAGGAAATGACGACTATATCCACGCATAGAGGATTATTTTCTTACAAAGCCCTATGGTGTAGCATGTGCGCCAGCGAAATTCGAAAAAGCCATTGAAACACTATTGGATGGACTAGATGGTGTAGCGGTACTGCTGGACGATAGTGATAGGTGGTAAGGACAGGGAGGAAAAATGTTATGGTGGCTAGAAAAAGTTTTAGGTAGACTTGAAGATGCTGGTCTCACTCTATCAGAAAATAAATGTGAAATAGGTAAGCAATCACTGGTGTATTTAGATTTCGTACTGATGGTAGAGGGCTACATACAACCGACGAGAAAGTTCGGGCCGTATGGACGCCCCTAAGCCAGAGGATGTTAAAACCTTGCAATCTTTCATAGGGTTTGTTAAATATGTAGCCAAATTAGGTGGCTAAGGTGGCTGTAATTTTAGCACCATTATATAAATTGTTGAGGAAAAATGCTAGATGGTTTTGGGATGCCAATTGTGACGCAGCATTCCAAGAGATTAAAACATTGGTTGCACGAAATCGTTCCTTGAGTCATTACGACCCAAACTCGGATCTTGGTGTAGCAGGTGTCTTGTCACAGATGACGGATGCCAGGGATCAGCCTATAGCTTTCATGAGTAGAAGTTGTCTAAGGCTGAGCAGTCTTATTCGTCAATACCTAGGCCTTAGCAATCATCCACTCAGTAAAAAAATGTAACATCTATTTATATGGTCGGAGATAAACGCTTGTGATGGATCACAAGCCGCTGCTGGCAATTTTTGGGTCTAAAGCTAGCATTCCACCTTGCGCGGCCAATAGATTGCAGAGGTGGGCCATGTTTTTGTCCAATTATAGCTACAGAATGGAACATGTCTCATCCAACAAAAACTCAGTGGATTGGCTGTCGCATGCGCCCCTTTCGCCCTGATGGCACTGCAGATTTAACAATTAATTAAGTTTTTGATAATGAGAGCCTACCAGTTGACTACAGTAAGATTGTGACTGCCTCTAAAAAAGATATAGTTTTGATGAAAGTGATGGGATACACCAAATTAGGGTGGCCAACTAAAATTGATGACAACTTATTTCCGTTTAATAGGTGCAAGGATGAGCTGCATGTCCACAAAGGTGTTTTAATGCGAGGATATAGACTTGTGATACCTGAACAACTGCGATCTTCAGTACTAGAAGAATTACGTAAATCACATTTAGGTATAGTCAAAGTTAAGGCACTAGCACGAGCCTACGTCTTGTGGCTCCAGATAGACCAGAACATTGAGTCTCCGATCAATAGCTATGTGCAGTGCGCTAGGACTAAAGATTTTCCACTCAAAAATGCTTTAATACCGTGGGAATGGCCTTCCAAACCATGGAGTCGCCTTCACATAGATTATTTAGGGCCCATTTATAACCACTATGTGTTGGCCTTGATAAACAGCCACTCCAAATGGGTGGAGGCCGTCCCAACCAATTGAAATAAGTACAGATAATGATGTAGGTTGTAGGTGAAAGGTGAGCGTGATTGTCAGTCCGAGACATGAGATGGCTCCAGGAATGAATGCCAAGACTGGTGGTGGTAGCTCCACAGTTTTGCCACTCAGTGCTACCTTGATTCCTCCCCTCCCCATGGTGGTAGCCATGCAATTGTTTTATGGGATCAGTTCAAGGGACATCTTGAAAAGGTTGATAAAGCCCAGTATGAAGCTGTCTCTACTGTTCTTGTTGCACTGCAGTCTACTCCAGTAAATGTCACTACACCTGATATGAGAGGAAAAGCCCTTTTTGATCGTTACATGCTGAATTCCCTCCATCCTCCTGGTTAATAATTCAGAGCTGCCATTAGTGACAACCATTTTCTTTCTCTCAAATCTAGTGCCTCGACGGTTTCAGGCAGTTATTATGGCCACTCAACTGCTTGCAGCCCAACATAATGTCGAATTTTTCAAATTGCACTCTACATCCTCCAGAGATGTGTGGAAATCCGTGAATTCGGCACAGTCTTATCCATGGAATCATCTCCCCAGAGAACGCCATCAAGCTCTGGTAGGTACCTACTCATTCTACTAAGATGGCCTTGGTGTAATGTGGCCAGTTGTTGGCCTGAAATAGGCTACTGCCACTTATCCAGGTAGTGTTTGGCAAAGTCTTCCACTCCTTTCTATTAGGAGCTCCACCTCTTACCTGCTGCTGCTTTGCCGATTCAAATAGCTCTTTTGGAAGTGCGGTAACGCTGTTGTTGAAATGTGTGGAAACGGCTCCCTCCTTTGCAAGGAGATCAGCTGATTCCTAAGTTTATATGATCAAATTCATTCTTAAGTATGATGGATTTTTTCCTACTGTTCTTAGCTTTGCAGTCAATCCACCACCAAACTGCTTCCAAAGTTCAGAACCCGGTTGGATTAACTTGTGAGACAACCCGGTTTCTGAACTTCAGATGCAGCATGCAGTGTTGAGCAAAGAGGGAAGTTGAACACAATGTCCCAAATCGATTGAGAAGTATGATGCCCTTGATGTTGGAGGGTAGGCCTCCCTCTGATTTTCCATGTTCTCCCATTTGACGTACCTGCTGCTCAGTTTGATGTCTTCATTTCCCAGTAGGTAGCTTTTGTTGGTAGATATACCTACCTGCAGTTGAGATTCCACTGGCAAACCGCTTCCAAAGTTCAAAACTCGGTAGGTAACATCGTAACACCGGGTTTCTGAACTTCAGATGCTGCGTGCGGTATTGAGTGATGCACCGAAGATCGGACGAATCATCATGGTAATTGAATAACATGGTTATTTGGGTAATCCTAAAAAAAGCTCGACTTCTGAAGCATGAATCATGAGTACAAATGAACCTTCTCCAACAAATTAAGAAAAAAAACCAGAACACAAAGAAGTATTTGCAACCAAGACAGAGCTCAATTCACATGATCAACAATCATCAATCACTATAATAAATAGGTGGCAATGAGATGGATTGATGTGTGGTAATGAAAATTCGAAGTTGAGAGCTTGCCATCCCTGTTTTATTTGGACTAATTTCTAACTCAACGCCATTTTTTACTAGGCTACAAAAAGCATGTGATTTAAAAAAAAAAATTAATCAACATTGTAAGATGTGATGGTATATGGAAATCCTGTCCAATTTTATATTGGATTTCTTTCCCTATCTTTTTGACAAGTGGCTGGTGGGGTGATCGATTAGCGAAAACGAATCGTTATCTCCTAGAAGCATTGTGTAATAATCAAACCAATGTCCCTTCAGGGGCAGCTGTCACAGTAACCCCCTACTTTTCTGGAGTGGAGAGGGTGGGAAACTATCATGTATATACAAGATGAGAAAGTCCTTCGATCTGTCCTCCCCTAAAAATTGTTATCACCCGCCATTCTGTTCCTATGTTGAGTTTTCAATTTTCTGCTTACGTTTCGAATTGTGTATATGTTCCCATTCGAGTTCCCGTGACAGATTTGGGTTTGTGATAATCAAGTGCGTTGTGTCCTGTCTGTGGTCTTGTGGATTGATCGACGTCAACATACACAGATAAGTACCTAGCTTCTAGTCTGATTCTCCATCCAAGTAGGTACTGGCCGGCAGGTCATTACTTCGTTGTATTTTAGTCTAGTTCGTTGTTTTTAGTTGTTGTTTAGTTTATTTGCTTCTGTATTACTGTACCAGATGAATTGGGTGGCTAACTTACAGTCGAAATTTTCGCTGTTTTCCAACGAGGATAGATAGAGTGATGATTAAAAGTTTAGGAAGAGATAGGTTCACAATCGATTGGATTCTTTCAATTCATCTTGTCATCTCGATACGAGATGCTTGTCCTTCGATCTGTCCTCCCCTAAAAATTGTTATCACCCGCCATTCTGTTCCTATGTTGAGTTTTCAATTTTCTGCTTACGTTTCGAATTGTGTATATGTTCCCATTCGAGTTCCCGTGACAGATTTGGGTTTGTGATAATTAAGTGCGTTGTGTCCTGTCTGTGGTCTTGTGGATTGATCGACGTCAACATACACAGATAAGTACCTAGCTTCTAGTCTGATTCTCCATCCAAGTAGGTACTGGCCGGCAGGTCATTACTTCGTTGTATTTTAGTCTAGTTCGTTGTTTAGTTTATTTGCTTCTGTATTATTGTACCAGGTGAATTGGGTGGCTAACTTACAGTCGAAATTTTCACTGTTTTCCAACGAGGATAGATAGAGTGATGATTAAAAGTTTAGGAAGAGATAGGCCTTTGCTGAGTATTAGTCAGTATGAAGCTATAGAACTTTTAGCTTCTGGTAATCCCGGGTACTGGTCAGAACTAATGTGAACACAGTGCTTACATTCTGACTTGCTAAGAGCTGCGGTTGATTAAAATCCACCTATTTCTCATAAGAAGACTCCACTGTTGGAAAACATTTACAGGTATTTTGTAGAAAAAGCTGTTGATTTGTGTTCCGGTTTGGTGGCCCACCATTTTCAGAGCCCACGCACTGCTACTGATAATGAGCACCTCATTTGAATTCGGTGAGTGGGAATATGATAGAAACAATCAGCCGTAAGGACTTGGTGTGCAAAGATGTCGGTTTCGTGTAATTCTGGGGACATACTCAATATTTTCTCAAAACTATATCGACCTATCGGCACCAAACTTTGGATATTGCTTCATTCAAGGAGACTCACTACTGTTAGTCGTCAGTTAGTCATGTTGTTAAATAATATTGATTCGTCTGGACGTAGAATGCAATACCTATTAATTTTGATTTCAAAAAACAGTCTTGATAAGGACGCCTTGCTTCGGTGTGTTGTGTGTGTTGCGCCCTGAATCTATGGCTGGGATTTCTATGGCTAATTTCACACTGGTACACCCTTACATGTACGACTGAATTCAGTGATATTTCAAATAATGCACAATATATGTGTATGAGGAAAAGAAACGGAAACTTCACACGGTAAACTTGGAAACTTTGTAATAAATTATTTATATTATATTAGCTCAATAATATCACAATATTTGTCATCACCGTCATTTCAATAGATAAGCCATGCCAACCTTTCAGTAGGGAGTACTAACTACTTAATTGAAATAAATCACATTATTAGTAGAAAAATGTCATAAAAAGGTACATACCTTCAACATGATAGTCTTTTTGGAAAACAGTATAAGATACTATCAGTACAAAACAGTCACACTGTCAAGGAACACAAATGAAAGTCACAGCCTTAGTAAGATCTAAGTCCAGCTTCTTTGAACTTGGGTAGAAATCCATAGTGTCAGTTAACAGAACAATAAGTTCCAAATCCAAATGGTTTTCGGGTACAATGGAAGCACTAAAGAATTTTTCATTTACAGTTTTCAATAATGAACTTCTGAAACCTTCTAGTACATTTCGTAACTAGAAATTTTTAAGTTGAGCAGCAGACAGATTAGCACAAAATAGGTACCGTAAGGTGGGGCGAATAGGGTCACTTTTCAACTTTCAACTTCTGTAGTGTTTTCCCTGTTTGAGATAGAGATTTGATTCCAATGGCAATACACAGTTCCCTGCTTCTAGTTTTCATTACCATGGTCAAATAATGTAATACTATCACAGGGAAAGTGCTATGGTTCAAAAAGGGCCCTGACCCGATTGGTCCACCGGGTGAGGTGAATAGGGTCACCCATAGGTTTTTCAAGCAAAAAATTGAATATCTCCTATTCAACACTAGCGTGGACCAAATGGGTCACGAATCTTTAAAAAAAAAAATGTTTTCCAAAACCACCAGTATTTTTTTTTTCACCATTTTTTCGGGCTGTACAACAAAAAAGCGAATTTCTCAATAACTTGTTTATTTATAAAAAGTGGAATAAATATTTATTCTGTCTTTAAATGCTATTTATCACGTGAAATGACTGATATATTGAATAGGTAAACATTAACCATGACTGAACATTATTCTAAACCAAATAAATTATCACAATCGAGGAATGTTTAAGCTCGAAAATTGGAAGGAACTAGAAGAATTAGAAAAAAACTGACTCATAAAATTAACTGACTGAAGGCACTAGAATTAAAAATCACAATGAAGAATCAAGTTTAAAAAAATCACAATGAAGAATCAAGAATGATTGAATCAATTAAAAATCACAATGAAGAATCAAGAATGATTGAATCAATTAAAAATCACAATGAAGAATCAATTTAAAACTTGATTGAGACTCAATGCATCACAATTGGGAAGCTCCAAATCACTCCAAATGAGTGGCATCAACCATGAAGTGGTAGTGTCCTCGTTGAAGCTTCTTCAACCTTATAATCAATCCTCAGACAAACAAAAAGTTGCTGACCCGATTCGCCCCACTTTTGCCCCAAAACTGCCTCCTGGCGAAAAAAAAATCAAAACAAATCGAGAAGTTAATGCCACCGCTGTCAAATTCGGAGGGAATTATCTAAACAAGTTCAGGGTTGTGTTATCACAAGGACAGGCTGCCTACCTTCACACAGTTGGCGGGGTGAACAAAGTTTGTGGGCTATTGTAAAACAGCTGATTTAGGCATCGCCATTTTCATAGCATTGACGCATCGATACCTAAGGAATCGAATGCCGTTTGGATCGTCTCGATATCTTTGTCCGTTGCCGATATTTTTCGATTTTTGTAATATCCCCGAAAATTGACCCTATTCACCCCACTGACCCGATTCGCCCCACCTTACGGTAGCAGAAAAAATAACTAGGTACCTTAGTTTTCAAATTTCTTTTTTGTTTAGTTTTCTTGCTCCGTTGGGAAATCGCACTAACAGTATTCCTAGTCCTCCAGAGGGATGCAGACGTGGGTCTGGCTGCCACTAATGGTGACGTCAAGCTGGGACTGGGTGGTACTGGCTGTGAAGTCGAAGCTATAGGAGCAGATGGGCATAACACTGAACTATCAGCTTGGTTTTATTCTGGTGTGATGGCAGCTGCTTAACTGAAGATGGATATGTTTCCTGATCCAATTCGTCAAGAAAATCATCAATACGTTGCATCAGTTCCACTTAGCCAATGTTTTCATTGTAATCACTATCTTCAACAACCACTTCAGCAGGTGGAAAGAATAGACTGTCTCCCTCTCCTTCCGAGTGATGGGAATAACAGTATTTTTTCGGACTTGTGCCAAACATTTATGAAAATAATGAAGAAAGTGAGAATGATCTCGAAATGCTGTAAAAATTATCTAGAAACGAGAAGCTGGAGTCAGACAGCTTGTAAAAATTACATGGTGGCTGACCCACCATCAACTGGCCATTTGAAAATGGCATCCTTCTACACCTCCCAAATCCATTTTAATCGATTCCCATTATCAATTTACATCCTACAGGTCTCTAGTGAACAGAGGATGATTATCAGAATCGTGAGAACACGAAAATAATATGTACTTACTTACTTTGAAAGTGAAGACCAACTCCAAACCTCACCCCACTGACCACATGCCAAAAAATGCCTTTTCAGGCTGTATAACCTGCTCCTTCTTCTCTTCTTATTTGCATCTTCAAGTACAGTATTTCCATGGATGAATAGAAAAATAGACAGCTTAAAATAATGTACAACGAACACCCTCTGTACGATTATTTGAAGGGGATGATTCGCCAGAGGTTCACAGGCCGGAAAAAGAAAAACGCTGCTAAGTCCTTGTCACATGGCTTTATTATTCTGTTGGACATACCTGAAGCAATGCTGGCTGTTCATTTATTGTTTCTATCATTTGCAATAATTGAAATAGTAATTTTTGATAACAAATTATCTTTGATTATTTATTGATAGTGCCATTTAATTTTCTAGATTCACCTGTTGATACTACTTCTAGTGTTATTATACAAATTTATGGTGATTTCAGACGATTTCCCAGGTTTTTTACTAATAAAAAAATGAATTTTGGGAGCTGAACCTTCGCTATAACCTCAATTCTTCACTCTTTAATCAAAATCAACTTCACATTCGGTCTTCGCCCTTAAAAACATGGAAAACGATAACTCACAAGCTCATGTTTACTAAAACCTCCCAAAAATAAACCAAAACCTCGAAACCCATCTATTTTTACACTTATTTTTTCACCCATAACACACCTGGGTGTATCCCTGTCCGGCTGCCGAGCTTCGGAGCACAAACTAGAACCCAAATGGAGCATGTAAGTGGGAGAGCGACGATTTGAGGCTAAAACTTTATTAGAACCTCAATTCTTCGCTTGCTGGTCAAAATTGACTTTGATATTTCAGTCTTCTCACCTTAAAAACATGGGAAACGATACCTCACAAGCTCATGAGTTACTAAAACACCAAAAACCCCTATTCTTACACCCATTTTTCATCTGTAACAGCCTTGGGTATATTCCGATCGGGCTACAAAGTTTCGGGACACAACTAGGCTCCGAGTGGAGCCTGTGTGGGAATGAACGAATTTTTTAGACCGAAAATAAAGTAGATATATGGATGATGGGGTATAAGGAGGACGGACATAGCATTTTTGAAACATACCCACCTCGACGTAAAAGAAAAAATTTTGAGGGGGTGTTATCAAATTTTTTTTGCTGAGCGAGTACATAGGTGTATTATCCACAGAACAATAAATAAAAAATGATAATTTGTAACCCACGAAAATTGCCCATTATTGCAATAGGACTATCTACTACACACCTTCTGGTGGGCGTTCAGTGTTATGCATGCATCACCAATATGTTTTTATGCTCAACAATATGTTTTTGTTTTCAGTTCATCATTAATTCACAGGTGAAACCTGAAAATAATCTTTCTTGCGATCCATCATTTTACATAAGAAGTGTAAGTACCTAACTACCTACCTAACTTCTAGTTATTTGTGTTAGTTCGGTATCTAATAATAATGGGGAATTTTCGTCACTTTTTTTTTAGGAAAAAAAAAATTCGGAAGTCTTTGAAAAATTGTAGTTTAAAGCCCGTTTTCAAAAATAAGCGACATTTTTTAAATTATGGTGATTAAAAGTAAAAACGCTGCGAAGTCCTTGTCGCAAGGGTTTATTACTCTATAGGACGTATGTACCTACAGAATTGTTGGAAATACATTTATTGTTTGATTCATGTGCAATAATTGAAATAGCTATTTTTTATGGTTTCCACCAATTTTGGCCCCCAAAAACACGACCTCGGCTCCTTTTTTGGACAAATTATCTTTGATCATTGATAGTGCCTTTTAGTGTCTTGATTCACCTGTTAATATTGGTTCTAGTGTTATTATACAAGTTTATGGTTATTTCAGACAATCTCCCAGGTTTTTGACTCATAAGAAATGGATTTTGGGAGCTAAACCTTCACTGCAACCTCAATTCTTCACTTTTTGGTCAAAATCAACTTCATATTCGGTCTTCCCGCCCTTTAAAAACATGGTGAACGATACCTCACAAGCTCATGTACACTAAAACCTCAAAAACCCTCGAAAAACCCTATCCCCCCCCCCCCCCACCATAACATCCTTGGCTATATTCCAATAGGGTAGTGCATTTTTGGAATCTACACACCTTGAAACGTAAAAGAAAAAAATTATGAGGGGGTGTTACACACATTTTTTGCTGAGCGAATACATAGGTGAATTATTCACAGAATAATAAACCAAAATGTGGCAAGATATGATGATCAGGTCTGCTGACATCTGATTGGCGGGGCTAATTCTACCATGGTACTGAACCACAATGGCCAATTCTACCATGGTACAGAACCACAATGAATGGATGGATGGGACCTCAAATTTATAAATAAATTTAAAAAACGTGTCCCCAAAATCAGACTTCAGTATGATTCAAGTCAGTGTTTGCCATTTCTAATGTTGGGTTGTGGCAGCAATGAGAACCTTCACCTCTGAGGCTTTCCTCGCCACACGGAGCCAACCCATGGTATGCTCTGGTCGACTGATAAGCTGATGAGATGACGTCAGCCTCAACCCATCCAACACAGAATCCTAATACAAACCTAGTGTACTGCCTAATTTTTCCGACGTTTTTAGTGAATATACACATGTTTGAGCAAACACCCTTTATTTATTTGTTGAAGATAATTATTTCATGTATTTACTTTTTTTATTTAATACCCAGTAAACCAAGAGATATTTCATAAAACAAGCAACTTGAAGGTAGGTATCCTGCTTGATGGAAGAACAACCTAGTGTCCAGCCTAATTTTTCCGAAGTTTTTACTTCATAATAACCAGTATATTATGTGTAAATCAATCTAATTTTGTTAATAACTACTAGATGAGTATAACAACCAATTAATACACAGTTTTGTTTCGTAAGTTGGGTATTAAATTAGGTAGGTAAGTACTCACCTAATAATTAACCACAATAGCTTTCATTTTTCACCCTAGAAATATTACTCCCAAGAGTACCTAGATCTCAGGCTGGTATTATGCATTTTACCCCAAGTACGCAATTTGAAAAGGCAAGTAAAATAATGTATGGTTAGGAAATAATAGGAATAAATCAACTTACTGATATATAGCTATCTCGAAATGAACGGTCTATATTTACTTTACCATGGAGCCAAATTCAATGTGACAGGAGCTTTGTCCAATAAACCGAAGTTTGACTTTAGGTACTTAGGAAATGGGTAGGTATTCAAAGAGGAAACAGAACAACGAAGTGCATAATTAAAACTTGTTTTTATTAACTAAAACCAAACAACCTACTTTGTGTTTTGTGTAATCTTTTGGGCATACCTACCTATTTTTCAGGTTATCACACAAATCCTTCTGAATAAAATGTACACTGCAGATTGTAATACAATTAAGATTAACAGGATCTTAATCTTTCTTCCCACGGAAATCTACCCATTTGCTACGGAAAGGTTCGGCAGCTGGAAATTTTTAAAACGATACCCGTTTCGATGGTAAAAACTCCGCGTTTTTCTTGTTGTGGTTACAGCACCCGAAAACTGCATAAAACGGAATTTTTCCACTCTCCTACTCAGCATTACACTATCCGAACTGTTCAAGAATTTAAAACGAAAATTAAAAAAAAAAAAACAGAAGGGAGTAAAATAATAAGGTTTGGAAAAAGAAAAACAACAAAAATAATAGGAAATAGAGAGTAAGTTCTTAGTCTAAAGGCCGTTTGTGGAGTAAGAAGGGGATCCAGCGTCGAGGTGACGTCACGGCTACCCCCACTCCCATCTGCGCATAAGGGTTGCATTTTTGTCTTTGAATCCGGCCCCCCCTGGACGCATCCAACACAGAATCCTTATACAAACCTAGTGTACAGCCTAATTTTTCCGATGTTTTTAGTGAATATACACATGTCTGTGCATCCAACCTTTATTTATTTGCCAAAAATGTTATTTCATATATTTACTTTTTTATTTAATACCCAGTAAACCAAGGGATATTTCATAAAGCAAGCAACTTGAAGGAAGAACAACCTACCACCCAGCCTAATTCTTCCACTGTTTTTACAGCAATGCTATTACTTCATAATAAGCAATATATTATGTTTAATCATAGTAATTTTGTTAATAACTACTAGATGAGTATAATAACAAATTAATACAAAGATTTGTTTTGTAAGTTGGGTATTAAATTAGGTAGGTAAGTACCAACTTAATACTTGGCTACACTAACTTACAAGCTTAATTTGAAATTTTACTAGTAGGTATTATAAAGTTTAAATTCCAAATATAGCTGTTGCTGTTTTTAATGTTATATAAGTGCATCCCTATTTTATTCATTGTTTAATTAGATATATGTACTTTCACGAAGGTAGGTACCTAACTTTTATATTACCACGGGTATACCTGTTCAACTTTTATTATTCCCGGCTCCTTGGGGAAGTAAATTTATTTAATTTAGTAGACATAGCTAATTAGTATTTGTGAATGGGGAATACCAATTTATAGTAATATAGCAGTGTATTTAATAGTGATGAGTAGGTACCTACATTCGTTGTAACGAATAGGCATTTTTCACCCTAGAAATATTACTCCCAAGAGTAGTTCTCAGGCTGGTATTATGCATTTTACCCCAAGTACGTAATTTGAAGAGGCAAGTAAAATAATGTATGGTTAGGGAATAATAGGAATAAATCAACTTACTGATACATAGCTATCTCGAAATGAACGGTCTATATTTACTTTACCATGGAGCCAAACTCAACGTGACAGGAGCTTTGTCATTTAAACCGAAGCTCTACTGTAGTTACTTAGTTAATGGGTATTGAAAGAGGAAACAGAACACAGAAATGCAGAATTAAGAATTGTTTATATTAACTCAAATCGAACTACCTACCTACTGTTTTGTGTAACCTTTCGGACATACCTATTTTTCAGATTATCACACCGCTCCTCCCTAGTAAAATGTACACTGCAGATCGTAGCACACATTCTGTTATTCATAGCAGAGTTACTTGTATCAATTACTGAATCATTTGTTTCTTTGTCATTTCTGATGACGTGATACCTGGATCGCATCAGACCTCTTGCCCAACAGCCTTATCAGGTGGAATAAACCGGTTCCCGTGAGATCACCAAAGTTAAGACCCCCCCCCCCCCCCCCCCCACCCGCTACTTGGATGGGTGACCGCCGTGACACGTCCAAGTATGACCCATGTAGCTGTTGGGCGAACCCCTCTCCACTCAAGGGGGCGAGGCGATGAGCAGCTAGCCAAGAGCGAAATGATCAGATCGAATTCTGATCCTCTCATTGGAGGACAGCTGATCACGTCCGCGACGCTAGCAGGGCAGTTGGACGAAAAGTCCCAGCCTGCAATGGCTGTTACTTTACTTTTTTTTCGTAGCAAATTTAAGATTAACAGGATCTTAATCTTTCTTCCCACAGAAATTTACCCATTTGCAACGGAAAGGTTCAGCAGCCAGAAATTTATAAAACTATACCTGTTTCCAAGGTGAAAACTAGGTGTTCTTCTTGTTGTGGTTAGAGCACCCGAAAACTGCACAAACGGCATTTTTTCACTCCTACACAACACTGCACTAAACAAACTGTTCAACAATTTAAAACGAAAATTAAAAACAAAAAAACAGACAAGAGTAAAATAATAAGGTTTGAAAAAGAAAACGCTGCAAATCCCTGCGCAACGCCCCTTCTGTTACAGATCACAGCTCTTTGTATAGATAACCCGTCTATATAATATGTACTAGTCTATACATATTATGTAGATCGCAGACCCTCCGTAGGTTAGTACCTACCCCGTACTCGTTACTAGGTACCTACCTAAATCACGAGTTAAATGTTGCTAAAATAATTCTTTCGATGACAAACAGTAACTAAAATGGCGAAAAGAAACGCAAATAATGAAGTTCTGAAGGAAAATTGTTGATGCGGAGTGAAATAGATGCCCCTTCTGCGTAGATCACTGTTTTCTGTGGTCAGTACTTACCTACCCGCTGGTCAAGTATAATGAACCGTTGTGTAATAACTTGCCCATCAATAATACTTCAATGGTTGGTCAAGTTGCAAAAGTACCGATCAACAAAATCCAGCCCCTTCTTGTTAGATGAACTGTTGTGTAATAATTTACCGTTGTGTAATGATTTACCGTTGTGTAATAATTTGCTGTTGTGTAAGTAACCCATCAATAATACTTCTCAGTTTTTTCAAGTTTCACAAGTACCTACCAACAAAATCCAATAGTCCATCACTTATCAAATGAAATAATATCGCAGAACAACCAACTCGACTTCATCCAGCCATCCTTGATTATAATCAGGTGCTCCCTAGTGATGATATCCCGGCCGGATTTATACTGTTTGATTCACGATCGTGTTGACGAAGCTTTTTGGTGCACACGAACGGCTGGACTAGAATGCTCCGGGTGGTCTCAAAAAATTTTTTAGCTCAAGACAAATTTAATAACGTAAAAAAAACCATACCCTTCAATCGAAAGTTTTCGAGCTACGGCGTTCTGAAAATTTCAACCCCTATTTTGAACCCCTTAGAGATGACTGCCAGTAACGCCGAGCTTCGAGGACCAACTAGACCCCGAACGGAACCTATAACCCGAATTTCATCAATTTTTATTCATGGTAACTAAGAAAAGTGGCCAGTACGGCTTACGGCGGACAGACAGAAATTTGTTTATTGCATTTTCGGATTTTACATACCCTGAAGCGTAAACCGTCAAAGTTTGAGGGGGGGGGGGGGGGGGGTTGCATTTTTTTTTCCATGCTCGATTTCAATGGTTCATTATTAAAAATAATAAACCAAAACAACAAAAATAATCGGAAATAGATAGTAAGTTCTTTGGCTGAAGGACGTTTGTGGGGTATCCAGCGTCGAGGCTGACGTCACGGCTAGACCCCCCCCCCGTTCTGTGCATCCTTTAAAGTAATGCACTAGCGCTCTAAGCGGGATTTGAGTTGAACTACTCGGTGATTTAACTGCTACATCATTTTTTTCTAGTGGAAACTCGGAAATTCAAATTCCACGCTCGTTTTCTGTCTATACTTTCACAATAACACTTCTTTATGTGGTAAATAAGTGTTAATTTCCGTTATTGAAGAGAATATGGCAAAAAAGGGAATAGCCCATTAATTTATTACCTACATAGACACGGCCAGCTTCAGAGAAGGCCGCGGCAGTTGAGAATTGGCAACGTCACACTTCAGGCCGGCCGCGACAATCAGCCACCAATAAGCCTAGGTTTGTTTATTTCCGGGTTTCGATAGTTTACCTATAATAGATCTTCTCGCGAAAATTCTTTTCAATAATAATATTTTTAACAAAATGTTATTATTTTTAATGATAACACAATGCCGGGAAATTGGTCGTGCCAGGGTGCAAAAGTAATTACGGAAGTACAAAAGAATATGTGACTTGGTTTCGTTTTCCCAAGGATGAAGAGAAGAAGTGGATTCGTGCGATTCCGCGTACTAATTGGGAATCGGGTACAGTAAATAAGTAGGTACCTTCAACAGGGAAAATAGAAAGAAAGGACCCTTGCAAAACCTAAAGACACGTACAGTGATTTTTATCATAACAGAATATTCTGTGGCATTCTCCATTGAATGTTAAGAACATTTTAATCTCTCAAGAGTTCAAGGAACGTTTTTGAAGGCTCCTAACCAAAAGACAGCCTAACATTTGTCTCAAAGAGATCGCTTGATTGTGGGGACTGCACATTAGAAAACAGCATTAGAAGAAGTGCGGTCAATGTGATTTCGAATAATTATTCCAAGAATGTTTGTGATCAAAAATCAAAAAACGCTGCAAAATCCTTGCCAATGGGTCTACTGGACAAACCTACAGAAATGTTAGCTGTTCATTTATTGTTTATTACATGTGTAATAATACTGATATTTACTTAGCTATTTTTTATAGTTTTCAACAATTTTGGCTCCCATTTTTGACAAGTTATCTTCGATCATTGAACCTGTCATTGAATTTTCCTGATAAAACTGTCGATACTTCTTCCTGTGTTACACAAATTTCTGGTGATTACAGCCATTTTCACAGGTTTTTGACCCATACATATTCAGTTTTGCGAGTTAAAACTTCGTTAGAACCTCAATACTTCACTCAGTGGTCAAAATAAATTCATTTTGGTCTCCTCACACTAAAATCATGGAAAATGATACCTCAGAAGCCCAAGTCCACTAAAACCTCAAAAATACCTAATTTTGAGATACCTACCTGATTTTGGATGTTTTCCGATCGGGCTACCGAGATAGGGGACACAGCTAGGGCCCAAAAGGAGCCTGTGTGCGAAAAAATGATTTTTTTTTGTCGACCGAAAATTAAGGTAGATATCGATGACATGGCGGAAGGACATCGAATTTTTGGAATCTACACACCTTGAAACGCAGGTAAAAAAAAAATTAACATTTTGAGGGGGGGGTGTTTCTCCTAGTCATCTTGTTTGTTCCTTACTGTTTTTCTAGGTATTAGTTCAATACCTTTCTTTTAAATAAAGCATTATTCAGAAGACATTTGTTTTCATTACTAAACCTACTCGTAATATAATAACAAAATAACTGAAGCATTCATTCATGGAGCTAAAAGAACGCAGTGGTTATGAGATATGAGAGCTGCCTGAACCACGAAGCTATTACAGCAGTTGGGTTGGAAAAACATGAAAGTTCCTGATTAACCTTCTGACAGAATTACGGGTTTATCAATATCCTAGGTATCCTCCTATTCACTAAGCCAAAGTGACATTTCTTTTCAGTCTGTCTCTCTCTTTTGGCAGGAGAGATTTGTATAGTATTCATGAGAGGGTTATTCAGTAACTTCTAAAAGAGAGAGTTGGTGGCCATCTTGGCATTTTCGATCTCTTTCAGAGAGACACCTAATTAGGTGTCTTCCCTTTCTCATTTTTAGTTTGTTTGGTAGTGGTTGTGTGTCATCCTTCGTTCACTGGCTACCATATCAGTCATTTTTATGTATGTTTTTTTCATCTCTTAAAGGTAAGTCGATTGTTCATTAAAAATATATCCATATATCGATTCATGAGTGAACGCGTCTAAGTAGGTACGGGTTGAGAGCTATTCAGTAAATAGACGAACCTGGGAGACAATGGAAGAGACTGTCTCCCGAGGGTGATTATCTCTCCCATGAGATTTCCAAAATAGATAATCTATTTTCACTATCTCTTTTAGTGAACAGGCCCCCAGTTTTGTAGGGATTATCTCACAAGCCTGTATTCTTATCCTCAGCTGTGATTTCAATTATATGTATCCAGCAGATTTTCAATTATAATGTTTTCAAATTCTATTTAAAATTAATTGACATAATTTTAATGTCATATAATATCAAGCACAAATTATAATCACATTATTATTATTACAAATTTTAAACCAAGTTAATTCATGTTAAATTTTATTCCAATGTTAACTTTCAATTTATCTTGTAATTTTGTATCCTAACTTAGTTAGGTACAGGAAGGGGAGCAGTGTTGGGACGACATTATTAGCTCCTATCCTTACCCGTAGCTGTGGTATTCCAGCAGATTTTAATTGTAATATTTTCAAATTATATTTTAAATTAATGCAAATAATTTTAATGTTAAATTCAATATCAAGCACAATTTGTATTGCCAATTTCAAACCAATTTAATTAATGTTAAATTTCTGTGTTAGTACCCGTTTCCCCGGGCTTTTGAGTCGCCATGCTGATCTTGATGATTCCCATGTAAAATGTGAATCTCGTTGTATTTCAGTTTTATTCTGACAAAAGAGTTTTTTTATTGAGTCAGATATCTTTTATAATGAGTCAAATGAGTTATTATATTGTGCTTTAATAAAACCAAAGTATAATTAATAGGTAGGTATTAATAGGTAGGTGCAACGCAATAGGGATGGCATATGGGAAGCAAAATATTGATATTAATACCAATATCATATCGCTGCAAAAATGTCGATATTCCGATAGCTCCACCGAAAACGTCCTCTAAAAAAGCCTTCCTGACAGCTACAGGGATTTACCTACAGCTAAGGGAAGTAGGTAGCTAAACAATACCAGACAGGTACCTCAACTTCAGTCCCATCTGAAAGAATTTTTTCCCAAGCAGGGAAACCCGCCAGGAACAGCCTGAATGGTGGGCACAACTTCTCTTCCTCCATTCTATTCGAGAGGAATTGTTCTTATAAGTTTTCGTTAAAAAATTATAAAAATTCAGAAAATTGACTTTTTTTTAATATTGATATTTCGATGGTATCGATATCCCATCCCTACCTCGCAAATCACAATACACTTTACAGCCGTCGTTAAGTAACACCAAGCTAAGTCGAACGTCACCAGCATTTCATTTTCAATGGTTTTCTCAGTTTTGAAAAATCTGTGTTATAAACATAAGACCATATTATGCGCATAGGTAGGAAGCTACCTATTGAGTTTACTTACTGCGTGCCACAATATTGATAGTGATAGCAACTGCTATGGTTCAGAACATCCAAATAAGATCTGCTCTTTTAGTGTGACAGTGTGGCACCTACCAATCATTTCAGCCTATCTCAATTCAGGATAAAGCTGCGGCGACACTGCCACCGGACTTGACATGACTTGACTTGTCCGGTTCCACCGGACTGGCGACCGGAGGGGGGTGCAACACTGCCACTGGACTTGACTTGACCGGAGTCACCGGACTCCAACCAGTCCAGTTTGTTCTTAGACGTCACAAGAGTATGTCCTCCGAAATGAAAGCCATTCTTTGTGATCTAGAATCAGAATCCGATTCTGATGAAGAAATAGAACTAGCGACAAGTTTTCTTTCTTTGAATAAGTCGTGGATGTCACCATGTTTCCAAACGCGCACTTTACGGTGAATTTCACACTCTATTCGCCAAATTGAACGATGTTCAATTTCAAAACTATTTTAGGATGAGAAGAGAGCAATGGGGGCTCCGTTGGATGGGTCGTTGGGGTGCGAGGGGTTGAAAATCGTGGTAGAGGGGGGACCGGAGTCAGGTCTCAACCCATGAAGACCGGATCAGAACGTAGTCCTGCGGGTGGCTCAATTCAAGTCAGGTCCGGTCGCAGTCTCGCCGCTCCCCTTTGAAATACAAAGGATGAGTTCAGAGAGGCAAGCAAGTGAGGTCAAGTCAAGTCCGGTGGCAGTGTCGCCGCTCCTTGATGCTATTCAATTCAGGCTGATGTGAATAGTAGATTAACATAGATTAAATAAATGGTATGCTTGGTCCATACCTCGGTTAAGTAACCCTTTACTGACTGGTCACTGATGGTTGGCATCTGTACACATATTCTTGGCAGCGAGAACAGCAGGATTATCCCATAAAGAAGAAACTAGAAGAGAACAGAAATATGCAACATGAGTGTGTGTGTGTGTGATGTTAATATTTATATAGGTACGTCGACATTTAAAACGGTAGCTGGGTAGGTACAATCCATCTATTGATGTAGATTTTCTACTGTAATAAATTAGTAATGAGGTTGATACATTGGTACATGTTCTTTGCTCGAACAATGCCTACTCAGAATGTTCATAGTTCCCAGCGGTAATTCACAAGAACAGTACATAAATGTAAGTTTACCTTCCAAGAGTGACCTACTGGTTAAAGAAGGGGTAGTTCAGAGAAAGGAACATCACCGAACACCTACGTGATTTATGGGTTCTACTTACGATATGTACCATGTCAGAGGGGTCTCGAAGGAATAATGAATTCAACAGTGTCTGGGGTCTTAGGTGTGGTCTGGGAAGACTGGTCCAGCGCAGCCTCGATATAACAGATCAATGCAAGAGACTGAGGGGTGGAAACGTCTCCATGGCAACTGCTAAATACGTAGGTAGGAAGCTTTTCCGTTGAAATGCACGTCGACGTGTTTAATAAATAAACAATTTCTCCCTAGGTATGTAGGTACCTTGTAAATTTATATGCATTCTTGTTGCATGGATAAGTATGTACACGTCATGTGCCATATCTAATCACAACTCTTCATAATCAAAACCTCAAAAAATTATTATGTCACCCAGGTAACCTACATTGTCGTAGGTAGGTAATTTTACGTATTCATCAATTCGTTGAGCACCTTCCTGCCTTATGAAAACTTCGGTAGATACCAATAATTAGGTGGGTAGGTACTATTCCCTATCATAATTATTTTAAACCATTATGTATTATTGCAGTTGCAGTTTTCATTTAAGGCAGCTAGGTACCCATTTTATTTTTGTCATGACACTGACCTTAAGACAGACAAGATAGGTGGGTACTAACCGTTTAGGATTCATAACATGTACAATTATTTTTGGAGCGGTACAGTTTCCACGATGGTGCGTGCGCAGACGAAGTACCTACCTACCTATAATACAGGGTATTAATAATTGAGATGTGACAAACTTCAAGGATCGATGCTTCAACAAAAAGTACCGCTGTGAATTTTTTTTAACCCCTAGTTTTCGTGAGCTTTTTTAGATTCAATATTTTTTCCAGGTTTTCGACCTTATGCCATTAAAATTGCCATGACCTCCTTAAATTACGCTGTAAAATTAAAAATAAGGGCACCGTTGATAAGAGCGTTGAGTTTCCTATGAGAATGTGGCCCTAACATACCTACATTCGGGGTAATTCAGTGGGCAAAAAATCAGACTGAAAAGAAAATTACCTATCTCAAATTTTCTAAATAACTTATTTCTCAAATTGCTATAAGTACATCTCAAAAATAGTAGGTGATTAAACATGCACGTGACGGGAAAAACTTCCTCAGAATATCAGCTTTCGAAGGAGTGGTTATTTTTCATTTTACTGCACTAGGTAATTAGGGGAGAATATTGAAACTAAAAAAGTGTGTTTTCGAGGAAATCTGAAGTGTTTTAGGTATGACTTGACCTCACTATAACTGGACGAGTTAGGTGTTGTTTTCAACCTGGACGACTTAGGTGCCGTTTTCTGTAGGTAGGTAGGTACCTTATGTTTCACGCTGAATCGGATGGTGACATTCCCGAACCTCCCCGACCATTAAAAAAAAAAACAGTCATGCAGCATGGCTATAAGAGCGAATTTTCGAAGTTTTCGGCATCTTCCTCCTCCGCCTAAAATTTTCTGAAAATTAATTTTCGGCCAATGTTTTCCCAACTTGATACCATACAAAATTAAAACAGGAGTAGTTTTACGCAAAGTAAAATTTGGGGTGGAAGGAGGGGGAGGGGGAAATCAAAAATGTTTTGAATACCAGAAGAGTAGGTATTGGGTACGTAACAAATTTTTTGTTCCATTTTTTGCCGAGTAACACCTCGGTTTGTAGATTTTCCTACGCTGAACACGATGGTGAAGTCATAATTGCGATATCCCATTCCGTTATCAGATTAGAGCAGACGAACCAGGAAGAACATCTCAAGAAATAACCACGTTCCTTCATCTTCAAAGTGCTCCAGTTTGAGAACGGAATGAGATATCGCAATTCTGATTTCACCATCGTGTTCAGCGAACAAAAACCTTTAAAATGAGGTGTCACTTGTCAGACTTTTTCATTTTGGGAATTTATGGGTAATTTCCCCCCCCCCCTAAAACTCCCCAAAACTCCCCCTTAGGGTGACCGGATTCTGCCCATCTTCGAACTTAGCCTGTCGATTGCCAAGACAGATTTTTCGTGCAAATTTGAACTTTTTATCTCAATTCTTTCGAGAGTTATCGTCTGGAATGACACATACATATATAAATATATAAATATATAAATATATAAATATATATATAAATATATAAATATATAAATATATATATATATATATACATATAATTTTTGGTGTCTTTCGGCAGTGAATTCAGGATGGTCTGAAACGGATTTTGGTATACAAATCTTTCAGAAATTCGAGTTTTAAAAATTTTGGACCGAGAACAATAGCTTCCTTTTCTTCGAAAATTCGCTAATTAAGAAAAAAAGTTGAAAGAAACATCAGTAAACTGATGACGAGTATCTACACTGCATGCAGATACATCTGTACATGGATATGTCTTATGATGGCAATTTAAATGAATCGAATGTAGCGCAGCTATCAATATTCGTGTTTTTTTTAAAACTACCACGCATGTTTAAATAGGTAGCCATCATAAGACATATCCTTGAACCTACAGATTGATGTATCTGCATGCAGTGTAGATACTCGTCATCAGTTTACTGATGATTTGCGGGTTTACGATACCCCACGAGCTACATTTGTGTAAGGGTCGGGATAAGAATTGCTTTGCAATTAATACAGTACTAGCTGTTGTGCCCGTCGCTGACGGGTAGAACTCGGGGTGGGTCCATCTGACTTTGTTACCTCTCGCAGAAGTAAACCCCCCTATGTCCTTCCCCGGTCATAGGAACATTTAAATACGCGAGATGGGTTCGATCCATTGAGCCGTTTTCGAGAATTTAATTTTTTTATGTTTCGGCTTCCCTGTAAACCCCCACCCCTATCCATCGGATCCGGAAGTAAACCCCCCTATGTCCTTCCCCGGTCATAGAAACATACAAATACGCGAGATGGGTTCGATCCATTGATCCGTTTTCGAGAATTTAATTTTTTTATGTTTCGGCTTCCCTGTAAACCCCCACCCCTATCCATCGGATCTGGAAGTACTCGTAAACCCCCCTATGTCCTTCCCCGGTCATAGGAACATTTAAATACGCGAGATGGGTTCGATCCATTGATCCGTTTTCGAGAATTTAATTTTTTTATGTTTCGGCTTCCCTGTAAACCCCCACCCCTATCCATCGGATCCGGAAGTAAACCCCCCTATGTCCTTCCCTGGTCATACAAACATTCAAATACGCGAGATGGGTTCGATCCATTGAGCCGTTTTGGCGTGATTGAAAGACAAACAGAAAATATAGATATCAATCATATAGATATCAAATTATAGCGCGGCTTCTTCCAATATTTCTAGATGATCCCTCACTGACTCCAATAAAGATACGTTTCGGGTAACATAATAAATAAAAAACCTCAATAAATAGGATTTGTGGAAAACCCGTCTATTGTTTATTTCAAATGGTGTACCTATTTCATCGAAACTACCACATAGGTAAATCATTTCGGCAGGGTTTTCTTCAATGAATTTAGATGTTCCTCTGCCGAGCGCTGAACCCTCAGGCACCGTGCCTTCAAACTAGGGATGGGACATCGAAATCGATATTATCGAAACATCGATGTTTTACTTCGATATTCCGATTTTTCGCCATCGATGCCTCACATTCGATAACATCGATATATCGATGTTATGGTCCGATAATATCGGCAGAAAACACCCTTCAACCAGCTCTTGCCTCTTGGATCCCCCTCCCCACTCTTCCTTGATCCACATGTCTCCTTACAGGTCATAAAATACTCAGAAGTCATCAATGACTCATCAACGACTTTATTGACTTCATCAATGACTTTATTTTCATTTTCAGAAATATTTGAGTAAAAAAAAGGAACAAACATTGCATTCCGAATTCAGTCATTTACAAAATAAAAATAAGAAACATTCCAACTCTGAATTATACAGGGTGAAACATGAGTGATGCAAAACCTCTCTCCCACGTGTTCTACATCTAATTTCCGACCAAAGGTGTCCTATAACATTTTTCACTCCTCAAATCATCCTTAAAAAAATTTGTTAGGCGTTAGAGAGACAGGAAATTAAACGCTCTTTCCAACGGTATCTTAACATTTGAATTTACCCTTAAAATTAAGGAAATTATAGCAGCTTTAGTGAGACGAGGTCGGAAACTCGAAAAAAATCTTAAAAGTGAAAAAAGTGAGGTTTTAAGCGTAGTAAAAAAAAAAATGTTATAGGACACTTTTGGTCGGAAATTAGATGTAGAACACGTGGGAGAGGTTTTGCATCACTCACGTTACACCCTGTATATGTACTTGATTGGAAAAATAGGTAACTCTTCGTCGAGTGAGTGGAGGAAAATAAGTTTCTTCAGATTTTCTGCTTTCAGCCTATTGCGCGTGGGCGTCAAAATGTTGCCAGTTTCAGAAAACAAACGTTCTGAAGGTACACTCGCAGAAACGCGTAGAAGACGGATATCGATATCGATATGGAAAATATCGATGTTTAGGCTTGATAAAACATCGTTATCGATGCTGGCTACAAAATATCGACATCGACATCGATATCGATATTTTCTTTCGATGTCCCATCCTTACTTCAAACCCCGCTGTTTTGACAGCTCCGCACACAATAAGGCAATTCGCTGTTCGTGCGACTTTACCATCGACTCAGCTTCGACTCGCTGTTTTTCTAGATGATCCCTCACTGACTCCAATAAAGATACCTTGACAAGCTGTGGAGCACAAGTTATTGTTTAGAAAGAACAAATTAAGTAATATGTAATTGGGAGTATGCCGAGTAAAAAACCCCTACTTGTTACAAAATTACGACTACCTACAGAACGTAACTCACTCTCTTGTCCACCCAGGTATTTGGGTCCGTCGCATCCAACATAAATGAATCGTCTCCGTCTGAACCGAACGGTTGTGGATCGGCCGGCGTTTCTTGATTGTTTTCCTCCGAATGTATTTACCTCTCGTTGAAATTTACGTTCTCGTAATTCTCGCGATTCAGTAGATGTCTTTGGTCTCTTTTTCCCTACCATTTTACTTATTTACTACAAAAGCTGAAAACAAAAGCACTATTCATTCACAAATTCGCGTTCTACGAATCTCGATTCGTACACATGTGGTTGCTACAACAGAAGGTAGTAACCGTGTAGTAACCAATAAAAAACGTTGCATTTTTTTGTGTGTCGCAAAATTTTGCAAGACCCCAGGACTAAGACATATATCCATGTCAAAAAACCAGTTACAACGCAAACAACTGGTGAAGTTCCGGTGTGCAGAGTGCAGCACAGTTATACTTCCATGTTCTTCTTAATAGTATGGATACAAGTTTGGCTGAAGACAAGACTGGCCGCCCGTTTCGGCCTGGCAGGCCGACTATTGCGGCCCGACTGGCTGCTCATGTTGGCCTGACAAGCCGATCATGAGAATATGCTATAGTGAGCGATTACATACCTAGGTGGTGTATCATTCACAGAATAATAAACCAAAAACTACCTACAGTTTTCCTTAGATACTTTTTTCTTCGGATTTCAATTTTTCCCCATACTAGCTGCTTCTAGAACTCGACAACCACTCTCTGGAGGACACAGCTGCAAGGACAGAATCGTCATTTCTGGGGCCCCAGGTAAAACCGACGTCGACGGCACACGAGGTCAGTTTTCCCGCACCTTTTGTTCTTCCTTTACTACCCTATATTTACCCGGAAAACCAATCACCTGTTGATTGGTTTTCCGGGCTTTCCCACTTTGTCAAATTCCGACAGGGTGTGCGGTCGGAAAGGCCTCGCTTCTCAATCATAAATACAATTTATCATAAGTAGGTGGTGTCGAATGTTGAAATATTTGATCATGGCGTCACACTCCATGGTATTCATTAGAATGATTTTCTATGGCACGGTGAAACCTTCCTTACTGGTTAGGTATACAATGTGCCTGTACCTTTTTATTGCTTCTTCTCTGTTTCGGTTTTTATAAAGTAATGATTCTCTTGTCTTACTGCTAATTTCTATTAATAAAACTTAGTTAAAGTTATTATTCACATTGTCGCTTTTGTGCACTCTGCCTCAAACATCTTTAGGTTATGGTTCCCAGTGTAAAGTGATGGAAGAAATTCAGCATTTCCGCCACGTTTTGTACAATCACCCATTTGTCTTCTTTTTGATAACTTCGCCTTGAGTACCTAACTACTGCCACGATATTTTCGTTTCCGTTTGATGAGTTTTCAACTAAAAGTTTACTGTCATGGATTTATGCACACATAATAATAATGCAATGAACTTTGAGAAGCTCCGTGGTAGGGATAATTTCCGTGAATCGAAATTTATCATGCGCAATAGTTTGGTGATGGATAATTTGTGGTGTGCTATCAATGGGTACCCTGAAGGGGGTACTACGGGTGCCGCTAGCAAAGCACGTCGTGAGGAGAAGGCTTTAGCCCGTTTAGGTTTATGTGTAGATAAATGCGCATTTCCTTATGTAATGGATGCTAAAACTGCCGAAGAGGCCTGGTCAGCTTTCGAGGACAAAGGTCTCTACCGACGACGGTATATCACTAATGAGACGTATTTGTGATGTTAAGTTGAATGAATTTTCGTCCATGGAGGCATATGTTAATGAAATTCTTAGTATTTCGCAGCAATTATCAGCTATGGATAAGTCTCTCGACGACGAATTTCTGGGTGTCATAATGTTGTCCGGATTAACTGATGACAATGAACGGATGACTGAGGATTATGGCACTGGAAAATTCTTCAACTGAAATAACTTCCGACTTGGTAAAGACGTGTCTACTCCATGACGATAAATTTGGGAATGGTCGGTCTTCAGACCAAGCTGCTCTTTATTCCCAGTCATACAATAATAATAAGAAAAAACCTCCATATTGTTCGATATGCAAGACGAAGGGCCATTACAAGAAGGACACTTGCAAACCACCTGTGGTAAATAAGTCGGAGGGAGCAAGTAATCAAGTCAAGTCTTCACAACAACCCACCAATGCCAACAAGGGTGGTGGTGGTGCCAAACCTAAAACAAAGACATTTTTCACGTCTTCCAGTGAGTTTCCCAGCCAGTTGTGGTATGTGGTGCTAGTTCCCAAGTGACAGGTGACAAATGCTTGCTTGATGACTTTCAACCTCTGACCATGGGACAGCAAATAACCATAGCCAGTGACAACAAACTAAAATGTTGTGGTACTGGCAATGCTGCTATTAAATTGTATGACGGTGTGGAAAGTCATTTCCAAGGTGCAGTACGTACCTGGTCTAACAGCCGACTTGCTTTCTGTCAGTTCCATGGTGAAGAAAGGATTCTGTGTTGTCTTTGATGACAGAGGTTGCCACATTTCGGATGACGAAGGTTTTTCATTTGAGGGAGAGGTAGCAGCTCATGCTTTTAGTGTAGGAGGCCTCTATGTGCTGAACTCAAATGGGGGACACCAAGCAAATCTTGCAAAAGAAGACTCAAGACAGCAGCTATGGCACAAGAGACTTGGCCATTTAAACCATGTGAGTATGCGTCTACTTAAAAGCAACCTCGCCACTGGCATTTCTTTCGACAACACGTCTTTTGACAAGTGTGTAGCTTGTGTAACGGGAAAGCAGGCTCACGACCCCTACAAATCTTCTTTGACTGATCGTGCCACGAACTTACTGGATCTGATCTGGACTGATGTGTGCGGTCCTTTGCCCGAAGTGTCATATTCAGGTTCGAAATATTTTTTAACCTTTATCGACGACCACTTTCGCGAAGTATTTGTTTATTTTTTGCACAGCAAGGACCAAGTAACTGAAAAATTTATTCATTTCAAAGCTCTCATTGAAAACCAGACGGAATAAAAAATAAAAATTGTTCGTTCTGAAACGGCACTGAATTTTGCAATGGTAAGATGAAGTTAATCTTCCGGGAGTCTGGAATCTCTCATCAGATGACAATTCCATACGAACTTTCTCAAAATGGTCTGGCTAAGAGGTATAACCGAACCATAATGGAAAGGGCTCGCAGCATGATGCTTGAGGCAGGTTCGGACCAGAAAATGTGGGCCGAAGCAGACAACACTGCTGTATATCTTATTAATAGGTCTCCAGCAAAGAAATTGCGTGACAAAACGCCTCAAGAAGTCTGGTCTGGTAAAAAGGTGGAGCTCAGCCATCTTCGAATTTTTGGAGTTCATATACCTGACCAGAAAAGGAAGAAGGTGGATCCTAAAGCCAAAAAACTAATTTTTGTGGGGTACAGTGAAACGTCAAAGGCCTGAGCAAAAATTGACAGGATTTACTGATTCGGACTGGGGGAATAATTCTGATCATTCACTGGTTATGCTTTTATTTTTGCTAATGCTGCAATATCATGGGAATGCCGCAAACAAAGCATGGTAGCTCTTTCTTCAACTGAAGCAGAGCTGGTTGCAATAAACGAAGCTAGCCGTGAGGCAATCTACTTGAAATCTTTAATTAAGGATATTTTTGTGAATTCTAAAACCATACTGGATTATGATGAAATTGCCTTGTTCAATGACAATCAAAGTGCCCAAAAGTGGCATTTAATTCAAGCAATAATCATAAAAGGTCAAAACATATAAATATTAAGTATAGGTTTGTAAACGATAAAATTGATCATAAAGTCATAAATTTAATGTATCTTCCCACAGAGCAGATGCCTGCTGATATGTTAACTAAAAGTTTGGGTCCAATTAAGCATGCTTTCTGTAAAACTCAACTTCTTGGCACTGCCTGATGTAATCTTACTGAATTGTAATATTTGTTACGTTTATTATTTCTGACTTGTGTGACTACCTAGATCAAGGGAGAGTGTTGAAATCTTTGATCATGACGTCACACTCCATGGTATTCGGTAGAATGATTTTCTACGGCACGGTGAAACCTTCCTTACTGGTTATACAATGTGTCTGTACCTACCTTTTTATTGCTTCTTCTCTGTTTCGGTTTTTATAAAGTATGATTCTCCTGTCTTACTGCTAATTTCTATAAATAAAAGTTCGTTAAAGTTATTATTCACATTGTCGCTTGTGTGCACTCTGCCTCAAACTCCTTTATTGAAGTTGAAAATATATTGTAACGGTATATCGAAAATCCTATCCTATAATACAGTCCATTTCGTCCCCAACATACCGTTTTGTTCCGTAGCTCACGGATGTTTCGTTTTTGGGAAAAATTACGGCAGTTTTGTCCCTCTTATTGAGACTGTCTTCGATCCTTATTTAAACTTACTATAGATCGACTCATGCATATATAGAAATCCGTATAACTTCGCTTCCTCCCAAATAAATAGTGTTTTGATATTGGGTGATTTTTCGTGGGTTTTGCGACCACGAGGTACTGCGTTCTCGAACTTTCCGTGTCGTCACAATAGGAATCAGTTTGAGCTCTATTCAAAGGGAACCTTATAGGCACTTCATTTCCCCGTGCCGTTAAGACAAAAATGAGCCTGTGCACAACTACTGAAGAAGATGTATATAAATCAATTTTATCAATTAAGGGTGGAACAGGACCGGGTTGGGATGGAATATCCTCAGATTTAATCAAGCACATATCACTTTTCATGACTTCATCACTCACTCACATAGTTAATCTTAGTATACTACACGGAAAATTTCCAGATGTCCCCAAAATTGCGGTAGTGTGGCCACTGTATAAAAAGGGAACTAGAACATCTGCTGATAACTACCAGCCAATCTCACTACTCTCAAACTTTGCAAAAATTCTAGAAAAAATAGTTAAATCACAATTACTAGACTACCTGGAAACAAATAATCTTCTGTCGTCCTCGCAACATGGATTCAGACAAAATATGAGCACCCAAGACGCCCTAGCAGATGTAGGGACAGAAATATCAAACGGTTTACATAATAACAACAAGATTATAGGAATATTTATTGATTTAACTAAGGCGTTTGATTCCATTGAAACCTCCAGGTTAATTCTCAAACTCAGGCAGATGGGACTCTATGAGGTGGCCATTAGATGGCCCACCTCGTATCTATCAGACAGGCAACAATTTGTCAGATTTCAAGATGTAGAAAGTACCATGGAACCAATAAATTATGGAGTCCCTCAAGGGTCAGTTCTTGGTCCAATCTTATTCCTCATACACATAAACGACCTATTTTCAAAAAACATTGGAGGCAGATTTGTTGCATTTGCTGATGACGTGGCCATATAGTTAAGGAGAAGACGTGGCATCAAGCTCATTCGAGTGCTGAATTAATCATGGACAAGGTAAAAAAATGGTTTGCCATGAATAGTTTAACAATTAACATCTCCTAAACAAAATATATATCATTTTCAATCAATTTAGTTGGACAACCAGTGGATTCAAAAATATAAATACATCAGGGAAATTGCGGCTCTGAACATGCTACACTTACTTGCCAAAGACTGGAAAAAGTAAACTCCATCAGATATTTAGGGCTCTTGCTTGATCAGCATATGAAGTGGAAGGAACACATACAAAGTCTAGTAGCAAGGATTAGGAAAACATTCCACATCTCCGTCTTACTGAGAAGCTGGCTTAGCCAGAAAAACTATGTATGGTTTTCTATGCTTATGTTTACAGCAAATTGATCTATGCCCATTTTGGGAGGTGCTTACGTGAGTAGTTTTGGTAACCTAAATTTGGTTGTGAATACTGTCTTACGTGTAGCCACGAAATCACACAGGCGCACCCGAATAGTGAACCTTTACGAGGATTTTGAAGTGCTTTCTCCAAGAATTACGTATGTTTACAGATTGGCTTTGTATGTGCATAAATCCCTCGGCTTGTTCAAGAAAAGAAGTGATGTGAAACCTACCAGGTTGAACGCACAAAGTGTTTTATCAATAGCCCGCCCAAGCAATGACTTCTACACTAGGCAGTTGCCTTGGCTAGCACCCTCGGTTTTCAAAAATCTTCCACCAGAAATTAAAACGACTAATTCTATAGCCATATTCAAAAAGCTACCATTTCAACACTTGATGAATCGAACAAATGCCAAATCCATCTCATCCTTAAATTTAAATTTTGAATAATAGAAATGTTCTTTCATAATGACCCTCCAAAAATCCATCATCCCTAGATTTGAAATTCTGGATAACAGAACCGTACCTACTACCACAACGACCTTCATTAGACGTTAAGTATACTAGATTTAGTTTCAAGTACTTATACTAGATTCAAGTTTGTTAAAATTAAGATAGGTACCTATTTAAGAAGTAGATATAATGTATAAGAATTATAAACTATAATGTATTACCGAATGAACACATACACAAGCTGAGCTGGGAGAGAAACGAGCCTGGACAGGTCACTGACCTTAGGCTTAGGTAATAAACAAAGGAACGTTGCATTCAAAATTTTACCTGTGAACCTATCTGTATTATGCAAAATGTGCATTGCAATCTTGCAAATCTGTATTGTGCATTGTGTAAATAAACTATTTATTTATAAAATGAAAAAAAAAACTTTCCTATAAACATCGACGTACGTGCATAGGTCGAGTATGTCAAGCCACGTTACCCCGGAAACCAGTAAACTCTCTGCTGTACGGGGTTGTTTACTCATTGGTTGCCGCCCAATATCTATTTTCCTGTTTCCGAATTAAATTTTCGTAGGTACTTTTTTTTTCCTTCTTTGCCATCACTCACCTTATGTACTTGCTAAGTTCAGTCATTTCCTATTGAAAATGAGTCTGGCGACTGATCTCAAAAAAATTGAGCGACAGGAAGGAGCGCATTTCTAGGCATGTTCAAACTACTTTTGACATGATAGCGGGAATTCCCACCAATGAAGAGATATTTCTCGTTAGGTGTGAACGAATTGAAAATTATTACGATCGTTTCGTGGAAGTTATAAGCCAACTGCAGGAGTTCTGTGACGCACAAGTCGAATATAGCAAGAACGTAAATGAAGCTAAGCTTATCAAGAGTTTTGATATTAGCTACACAAAGAAAATTAGCCCCTCCCCCCCCCCCCCAGTGGTTGTTTAACTATTTTAATAAAAGATAGAGTATATGTTGCCAGTTGTTAGAGGATAATTACTATAATGGAAAACTAAACAACAAAATGGTGACACCAGACGCCTGCCTTCTTGATAGCAGAGCAGCAGTGCTGCCAACTTTAGTTTAAATTAATATTCAACATACCCCCCTTAATTTAGACTAAATTTGGTACAGTAACATTGAGATCGCATTAACCAATGGTGCCAGAATTTTTTTGTGTAATTTTTTGGAAATTTTGATATATTTGTACTCAATTTGACTATGATAAATGAAAAAGCACTTTGGTTTCACAATCCCGTTCATTGTGCTCGAAATTTAGGCCGTTACCGCATGGTAACGCTAGGTGCTTCAGGTGCTATGTATTTGCATTTCAATGTAATTTGCCTGGCTTCCTGTAATTCCATCTCACGTTTCTATATTAAGTTCTGTATGTTTGCATGGGGATTCGTGTGTTTATAGGTTTGTTTTGGTGACTGAAGGGGTTAAAAATCTAAATTTACTCACATGACAAAACATAGATAGGAACTCAACGAAGATACTTTATTCGTAGGAACTCAGTTATTATAGGAACTTTACAATAGGTACTCTCAATAATTTGCCTATGGTTTAGTATGAAACTTTTTAAAACAGCCAAGACACATACCTACCGCACATGTATCACACATGGTTCTCACAGAAGACTTGCACCTGTCAGCAGCACATCTCTTTCTCTTTGCACCTTCAGTTCTTACAATTGAATGGGTTCCATTCCACCTGAGGGAGTCAGTAATTCGAGAAGTGGAACACTCTTTGAATGATCTGGGTCGACCACTTCCTTTGGGTGCCTTACCATACCTTGCCAGATATGACTGAACTAGCCCATGAATGCAGTCAAGTTGGGTAATATTTTCATGATTCTTCCTGTAAATTTGATAGCTGTTCTGTTTGGCTAATTCTAGTAACCAGGTGAAGATTGACCACCACCATTTGTTTCCTCTAATACCAATTCTATAGCATGCAATATTCTGATCCATTCGATCAGTACCACCCATTGATTGATTATAGGTGGCAATTAGGTACTTTTTGTTGGAATAAATGAACATGTTTTCGTTCTGCTCGTGAGTAACGACGTGCTGTTTTCCCTGCAAGATCGATGGATAACGTAGTAACAACCGAGTTGTCCATCCAGCGTACGTATAGTTAGCCTTCATCCTTGTGGATAGTGGTCTCGTAAGATCCTCTTGATTTCTTCAAAAATAATCTCTTCAGAGGCACTCTGTTTTCCCGAATTGTGCCAACCGCCGAATATCCTCCATCTTTCAAATAGCTGAAGAGGTTTTCACCCGTGAATAAGTTGTCCATGGCAAATCGATAATGCAGAGATTTCTCTGGCAATTCGTCAATCATTGTAACCAAAGGAGCGGAACATTTGCCAAATGCAGTCTCAACATCAGCATGACCTGTAGGATTCTTCTCTTGACACAAGTCGAATTTTATCAAATATCCGTCTGTGGAATTGAGGCACCGAATTTTGAAACCAAAAAGTATTGGTTTCCCTCTTATAACTTACATGAAAGAGGACCGAAATATCGGATCAGACTCGTCAGTCAAAACTAAGTTCTCGTTGAGGTACCTACGACGTTCTTGAGACAATTTTCTTTTAGTTTCCTTATGAGAGACCTCACTTTCCAAGCCTTATCATCCACGTCCATTTTTGTGTTTTCAGCACAATGAATGAAACGGCATATTTGTAGGAATCTATCTCGTCGCATTGCATTGACCACTGCCTCGTTACGCATGTCGATATTTTGGTCCCAGTAATGCCGTTTAGATGGTAAAACATTGTACCCACTCAGAAGCAGGATAGCTATAAAACATTTTATTTCGTTTGCTGTGATTTTGGGGTCAGATAAATTCAAAAATTGTGAATAAAGTAGCGTCTCCTCTACAAGCAACTGAATTATGTGGTTGTCAATAAAAAGTTCAAAAGTTTCAACGATTGACAAATCTTTGTAAGAATCGTAGTTAGGAATAGGAAAGTGAATAGGAATCACTTCCAAATTCCCATCCAGCCACTCTTCCCTCGTCGGCCCTGGAGTCCACAATCCACGATTTTTGGCGTTTTTTAGATCACGTTGCTCTTCCTTTTCATTCTTCTTTTTTGAATTACACTTTATAGCCCATTCTTCAGCTCGGGACGATGTACACGATGTTGTCTGAGCCCTGATGTTTTTGGCAGAATCCGTCTTATTCCAATATTACCTGGCAATCGTATTTCAGCAGGAGCCGTAAGCTGCCGCCCAGTAACATTATCCGACGTTCCACCCTCCTCATCACCCGAATCTTCATCGGTGTTTTCAGCTGGATCTGGAGGTTCGACAAACACGTCACCTTCTTCTTGGGCGAACAGAATGTCAATAGCTTCGGCAACTGTGAGACCTTCTCTAAAAATGAGAATACAACAGATTATTGTGAATGAAGTAGTGGTTGCGAGACAGTAAATAAAACTGGATGTAAAATTTGATGTTGTTGGATTTGTAAGGGTGGTCAGAGACGAGGAAAAGGGGAGAGGGAGGGGGGATGATTAGCTACCTATTAAATTAAATAAAACTTACTCTAGTTCGATATCCTGGAAGCATTGATAATCTACATTTCATCCATCTCTGAGATTTTATCTGGAATCCAAAAACACAGTATAAGTAGGTCAAGCGCCTAGTGTGACCATATGGTAACACCAAGGTTTTGCATGAAGCAGCAGGCACACAATTATATTGAGAAATAGTGTAAGTAGTCAGATACATTACTCATATATCCTAGAAGGTTATACCTATCAAAAGATGAAAACTATAATTTTACAAGAAAAATCACAGGGTACTTACCAACGTCGAAAAATTGATCTGACAGGTGGAAAATCTTGAGCACTGATTGTAAGAAGTGAATTAGAGAGCAAAACACACGCTGTAAAGCTGGGAACGTAATGAGAAGGCTGTGGGGGGGGGGGGGGGGCGAAAAACAAGTGAACAGGGTTGGTTCAAACCAAAGACAGCTAGCTGCTCATCATTGTAAACATCGTTAGGCCTAACCCTTACCTTCGTTACCGTATGGTAACGCTAGGCGCCATTGGGTAGACCCATCAGGCATGCCAAAAACTTGCTCAACATACATGCTGGTATTCATAATTTCATTCTTAACTTGTAACATAGCTTGAGTCAAGAAAACACCATTTAAAAACTAAATACGTAAAAAATGCTAAATAATCATTATTATAAGTAAAAAAATGTTAAAATCACATTCATCATTTTATCATTGTCATTTCAAGAAAAAACTAACATTAAGGCAATAGGAGAAGTGTAACAAACAATCTTTGATCGGAATTCGTTGAATTTTAAAGCATTAAGAGGCTTCGTCAATAAATCAGCAATTTGCCTGTCTGAAGGACAATATTCGCCTGACAGTAAACCTTCAGAAAATTTTTCCGCTATATAATGATATTTTACATCAATATGCTTGCTCCTTTTGTGAACAACACCATTTTTAATCAGTTTAACTGAGCTTTTATTATCAATGTTCAATTTAAGGCTTAAATCTTTACTTGTCAGTTCTTCAATTAACCTTTTCAAATACACCAAACCCTTAAATTTGGCTGCAGATATGTATTCGGCTTCCATAGATGACATGGCGATGACAGGCTGTTTCCTCGAATACCAGGCAATGGGTCCACCACTGAACATTATGATGTTGCCAGTCGTGCTTTGTCTTTGTTCCGGGTCGTTGGCACAGTCTGCATCACAATAGCCAACTAGCGTATCACAGCCCTCATCTGTGTACTGATTTCCAAGCTAAGACGTTCCAACCAAGTATTTGAGAGTTCTCTTCATGTTGGCAGCATCTTGAAAGCTAGGATTTTCATTGTGTCTACTGCCAAATGAAACAGATAGATAGATAGATAGATAGATAGATAGATAGTTTTATTGTAGAAAGCCTGAAGGCCATTACAAGGTTGGCGAACCTACAAGTTTTAGATATACTATAATAATATAGAGTAAATTAAGAAAGAAAAGTATTTTTGCTACAAAAATAAACGAAATTGACACAACAACTAGAAAAAGATTCACTGATAAATTTATTGCTTCTTGTCCATCACAAGGGTTATGAAACCTTCAAAAAAGCACTTAAAAAATTGAGCCATCACTTAAGGCACACATCCTCAAGCGGAGAGTAGTTCTCAGAAATCCAAGTAATTTAGAGGGGCAGGCCAACGCGCAGACCTCAAGAAGCTCATCCGCAGATAGAACAGCCCGACCAAGGAACTTGCCACGCTCAGTCCTGAACACGGCACAATCCGCGATCAAGTGGCCAATAGTGTCAGGCGACCCAAGGTTGCAGACCTGACATGGGTGAGCGCTGGAAAAAGTGCTGGTGATTCGGTCGATTGTTATGCGGCTGAATTTATCCCCAGCTGCTCGTACCTGGGCCAGTGCGCGCTTGATGAAGAAAGGAAGGTCCAGGCTGAGGTAGTCCGAGCATTTACCGTTAAGAGCATGTGGATTCCGTGGCAGGGTATTATAGCGAGACCTGCTTGCAGCCCCCACATCCTCCTCCCTGAGGGACCTCTCAAGGTTTTTTCTGAAGGTCATCTTCATCTCCCTCAAGTCACCCACTCGAGGCACCATGCAAGACCAGCAGTCTGCCCTCACAAAAAGGGATTCCAATTGGAGCACCCAATTGTATCTGTAGTCTGCAGAAACAGAAGCGAGATCTACAAGTCGGTTAAAACATATCCTGGGAAGCCTTTCATCATGCATCTTCATTAGTTTGGCCCACCATACGAACATACACTTGGCAACTGAGAGCTTCATGTGAGTAAGGCCGACCTCTGTCCGCACCAAGCAGTCTGGAGTCGACCAGCCCAAACCCAGTAGGGACTTGAATGCTCTCACCTGGACCCGCTCAAGTGCCTCCATCTGACAAAATCCCCAGGATTCACAGGCATAGATAGCAGTGCAGGCGATTGCAGAATTGAAGAGTGTCCTCCAGGTGTCAGGTGAGTTTGCTCTCGTCTTGAAAACAACTGACCAGATATTCTTATATGCAGCTACACCCTTTTGAATAGCCATTCTCGCATGGGCTGAGAACAGACCAGAGCGTGAAAACAGTACTCCCAGGAAGTTGAACGAGTTAACCACCTCCAAGGGCTCATCCCCACAAAGAAATTCGTAGGGTTTGACACGACCTTTCCTTTGAAAAACCATCACCTTTGATTTTGAGGTGTTCACAACCAACGCGTTCTGCTTGCAGTATTCATGCAGAGCTCGGAGCAGCCGTTTCTTGCCTGCATATGAGTCCGCTAGCAAAACAAGGTCGTCAGCATAAAATAGAGAAGTCAGCTCAGTTGACGTGTTGATGCTGACACCTCTGATGGCATTTGCTTCTAGGAAGCTGTCAAAATCGGAAAGAAAGAGGGCAAAAAGGAGGGGGGACAGTATATCGCCTTGTAAGATTCCCTCAGTGATTGGATACTGTCTCGATGACTGGTCTCCCAGCAGCACGGAGAATGAAGCGTTTTCGTATAGGGAACGAACCAGCCGCAGAAATCTGGCACTCACTCCCAGGCTGCTCAACTTCTTCCAGAGCAAATCATGTGAAATGCTGTCAAAAGCTCTACGAAAATCTATAAAAGCAGCAAACAGTTTTCTTCCTGGCTGCCGAGTTGCAATGCTGACGACACTTGCAAGGGTAAAAACTGAATCCGCAGTGCCTCGACCCTTCCGAAAACCATTCTGGTTTTCTGGAAGGAGTGATCGTTTGTTGGCGAAGCTCAGAAGTCTGTCTGTCAGGATTTGAGAGAAGATCTTTGTCAGTGAGTTTATGAGTGAAATACCTCGGTAATTTGCGGGGTCTGCATCATCCCCCTTCTTGAACAGCAAAAAAACCCTAATCCGAGCCCATGCATGAGGTACTGAGCCTGACTCGAAGATTGAATTGAACAGACGACACAAGTGTATCAGTCCTACCTCTGGGAGGTTCTTGAAAAATTCGTAGGGGATTAAGTCCTCTCCAGCAGCCTTCCCATCCTTGCATCGAGAAAGAGCGGCATTCAGCTCCTGTAGTGAGATAGGTCGATCAAGGTCTGGGTCAAAAATACCAAGCAGCATTTCACCATCAGGCATTGAGGAGGTCCTGTACAGCTCATAAAACTCCTCTACTTTTTTTATAGTAAGCCACCCATATCGCCTACCTCTACCACGGAACATGTTAACTGCGCTCCAAAATGATAAGCTGTCTTTACAAGTACTCAATGTTTGTCGTATCTCACTGAAGTATTCTTTTTTCCGCTTCCTGAGAAATCGCTTGTATTGCCTCCTCTTGTTGACGTAGTCCGCTAGCAGTTCAAAAGAGTACCCCTTTTTCAACTTCCGGAAGGCTCTTCTCATCTCATAACGCAAAGTACGACAGTCAGAATTGAACCAACTGTTACGGGACGAAACTGATAAAGGCTTCCACTTGGCTGCATGGTACATATTTAGCGTTTGGGAGCAATCCTGTATCACGCTCTTCAAGTGCTCGTAAGCCCTGGATGGGTCTTCAAAGGTTATATCAGACTGGCTGATCTTCTCAGAGACAAGGTCCTGGTATTCTTTTCTTTTCTGAGGGTTCCACTTAAATTTAGGCTGAAGGAGAACAGGAGAAGAGCTGCTGGTCAGTAAGTCGTCATCCTGCAAGGCAAGCTCCAACATGCAAGGCTCGTGATCTGAAGCTGCGACAAAGGGGGATGTAGAGAAGTCACGGACGTCTCCCAAGGCCAATGTGTTAACCCAGACTTGATCGACAGCACTCATACCATTGTGGGAAAAGCACGTGAACCCGCCTGCTGAATCACTCAGGGACCGTCCATTGATCACATACATTCCAAAAGTTTCCATGGTGTCCACAAGTCTTCCACCCTGCGAGTTAACGGTCCTGTCCTTGCTACAACGGAATTCGGTCAAGTTCGTTTCTTCGAATAACTCCTTCTGACCGGTGTTTAAGAGGCCAATTCTGCTATTCCAGTCTCCTCCCACTATAATTCTTAGTCCCTCATATTGTTCCTCCAAAAACTGCAGAGCCTCCCTAAACTCCAAATCCCTCTCCTCGGTGTAGCCTTCATTGAAATACACTGTGCCCAGAATGAGCTTTTCCCCATTGATCTCTATTAATACAAAAAGCCAATACCTTGTAGAGGAGATACAGTTTAATTTATATTTTGATTGGTACAGGAGCAGTAGCCCACCACTAGCTCTACCCGTGCGATGTGTTCGGAAAGCATTTACATTCAATGTTTTATATCCAGGTATTTCTCCATGCAGGTCTTTTTCCAACCATGTTTCTTGTAAAAAAATAAAATCGTAATTCTTCTGTAAAATATTATCCTTTTCAAGTGAGAAGTTTTCAAGTCCAGAGCAGTTCCAGTAGACCAACTTTAAGGGCATCAGTTTTGCCAAATGAAAACACAATTTAAAAACTAAATACGTAAAAAATGCTAAATAATCATTATTATAAGTAAAAAAATGTTAAAATCACATTCATCATTTTATCATTGTCATTTCAAGAAAAAACTAACATTAAGGCAATAGGAGAAGTGTAACAAACAATCTTTGATCGGAATTCGTTGAATTTTAAAGCATTAAGAGGCTTCGTCAATAAATCAGCAATTTGCCTGTCTGAAGGACAATATTCGCCTGACAGTAAACCTTCAGAAAATTTTTCCGCTATATAATGATATTTTACATCAATATGCTTGCTCCTTTTGTGAACAACACCATTTTTAATCAGTTTAACTGAGCTTTTATTATCAATGTTCAATTTAAGGCTTAAATCTTTACTTGTCAGTTCTTCAATTAACCTTTTCAAATACACCAAACCCTTAAATTTGGCTGCAGATATGTATTCGGCTTCCATAGATGACATGGCGATGACAGGCTGTTTCCTCGAACCAGGCAATGGGTCCACCACTGAACATTATGATGTTGCCAGTCGTGCTTTGTCTTTGTTCCGGGTCGTTGGCACAGTCTGCATCACAATAGCCAACTAGCGTATCACAGCCCTCATCTGTGTACTGATTTCCAAGCTAAGACGTTCCAACCAAGTATTTGAGAGTTCTCTTCATGTTGGCAGCATCTTGAAAGCTAGGATTTTCATTGTGTCTACTGCCAAATGAAACAGAAAACGCAATATCTGGTCGAGTTTTGTTCGACAGGTACAGAAGACTCCCTATGACTTCACGATAAGGGAAGTTGCTGCTGTCTCTTGGTGAATCTGAGATGGTGTTAGATCCAGTAGCGATTGGAGTGGGGGTAGGTTTTGCAGATTGCATACCATATTTATTTAGCACTTGTTTCGTATATGTTTCTTGATTAATTGTTATCGTACTATCATGTTTCGTTATTTCAATTCCAAGAAAGGTTTTTGGATTAAAATCGTAGACAATTTCAAAATTTTCTTGAAATGAACGAAGAAAATTTTCCATTTCTTGCTTGTTTTTACCGAGAAGGATCCCATCGTCTACGTGTATGGCTAGAATCATTGATTTGCTAGCATCGACAAAAATGCATTGGTCGCTTTTTGTCGAAATTAGGCCATTATCTTGAAAAATTTCTTCAATTCCTTATTCCATTGAAGAGGAGTTTTTTTCAAGCCCTATAAAGCTTTTCCGAGCTTACAGATTCCTTTTTTATATCCCTGAGGTAGGTACATGTAAAGGGGTTCTTGTAGGTCTCCATAAAGAAAAGCAGTTTTTACATCGAATTGCATTATGTGAAAATCCTTTTGGGCACCTAGAGCAAGAATGACCCTCAGTGAACTAGCACTGACAACTGGACTGAATGTATCAAAAAAATCAATATTCGTGCTCTTTGTTGACAACCTTTGATGACAAGTTAATGTCCCCGATTTTATTAAGACATTTTTTCAAGAGATGGCAGCACTATCTGGGGCAAATTTGGAAAAGGTTTTATGCCCGGACGGCTGAACCGATTTTCGTTCTGGATTTTTTTGGGAAACCATAAGTAGGTAAGTAGAATTGATATGACACTAGTTTTTTCCATTTCCGTTTTTCATATTTTTCGCTATGATACTCTACCTATAAAGAAAAAGTTATTCACGAATTTGAAGGTCCAGGCGCGCTAGGGATATTTATTTGGAGTTCAAATCAGTTTGAAAATTGAAAATCGGATGAATAGCAAGGAAATAGTATTGTTATTACGATTTGGGGGGGGGGGGGGGGGGGATTGTGAATGGAGGCGCCAGCCCCTGCAATGAGAAGGGGGCCCCAACATGTAGGGTGGTGGGGGGGTGGGGGGTGGGGGGGGGTATCCGTATGAATACGGATATCCGCTATTGGGTCCTCGGATGCCAGAAGTGACATATTCGAACAAGCCGAATGGGGTAATAATAGCTGTTTTGGGGATGTCGGGGGGGTATTATGTTGATGTGGTGGTGGAAGGCTCGTGCGATGTCGATGGTCAAAAAAACGGTGGCGCCGTGGAGGTGGGGGACATTGTAGAGGTCCGGAGTCGTACGGGAGTTGAGCCGCCGGTAGTCCCCACAGGGTCGGATACCGCCATCGGGTTTCTGGACTATGTGGAGGGGCGAGGCCCATGGGGAGTTGGAGGGGCGTATGATGCCGTCGGCGATGAGTTTATCAAAGTGTTCTCCGGCCTGTTTGAGTTGGAGGGGGTGGAGTCTGCAGGCTTTGGCGGAGAGGGGCGGTCCTGTCGTTTCTAAGTGGTGTTGGATTGTTCGAAGGTGGGCGGAGGGGCGGGGTCGGGGTTTGTAGTTTCTGAGGAGTTCAGTTGATTGGTCGGTTGGCGATATTGTGCTGATAAATCCGGGGATGTTGGTTTTGGTGGAGGGGTCAAGCAGGCGCACGTTTTTGACGTCGACCTGGAGGCCGAAATAAGAGACAAAATCGGCCCCCAGGATGGGCTTCTCTACGTCCGCCATGGTGAACGTCCAATCGTAGGCAATATTACCAGATGGAGGGTGGAGTTGTAGTTGCCATAGGAGGGGATGAAGGTCCCGTTGGCGGCGTAGAGTAGTTGTCGGTTGCAGGGCGCCTGCCGACGGAGGAGGGAGTTTGGAAAAATTGACAGGGCCACCCCTGTGTCGATGAGGAAGGAGTTTGTAGTAATCGAGGGGATAGAGGCGATGGCACGGGTGCCGGCTTGGGTGACATCGGCCACGCCGCGGGTGTGGCCAGTGGTGATGTCCCCGGGGGGGTGGTCTGCGTCCCCTTTTCCGTCGTCGTGAGGAGTGCCTTCGTCAAGTGCCTGGCGTAGGTGGCTACGGTAGCGGTGGCGGGCGAGGCTTGGACTCCGGCTGTGTGCTGGGGGGGCCGCCGCGTCCCGTGGATGCAGCAGTCGCTGCAGGTGCCGGCGTACGGCGGTAGCTGCAGCGTCACGGTGTGGTTCGGGGCGGTGGTGACGCTGAGCACGGGGTCCCCGGTGCTGCCGTTGAGGGTGGCGGGGAGAGCGGGCGAATACCGGGCGGTGGCTGTAGGTGGGGTGCCGTGTGGCGTGGCGCTGTGTCCTTCCGGGGCCACGCGTGGATGGGGATCGCGCTGGCTCTGGAGACGGCCATGGCCTGGCGGATCGGGAGTGGCACGTGGCGGCCGGGCGGAAGAGGCCGGGTCTTCGTCCGTTTCGTCTGGGCCGACGGCGACGGCGTCAGGGCGAGATCCCGTATGAGCTGTGCGGCTGATGGCGGTTTCGGCGACATGGCTGAGGTGTGGTTGTCGGGTTGGTGCGCGGAGCCTGTTTATAGCCGCTGCGGTTGGGTGGGGGGCGTCGGTAGGCGTGGCGGCGCGTCCAATGGCGATCGAGGGGGAGGGGGCCGGCTTGCATTGGTCGATGGACACCGATGGCGTCGTGGAGTCCTCCCTCTGGTAGGTGATGGTTTTCCCGTCATTTGTTAGTATCGTGTAGGGGCCGATGTATGGGGCTCCAGTTTCCCGCGCGGGGTATCGACGCCGGACGTATACGTGCGTTGCGTGGTGGAGCGTCGTGGGCATATACGTGTGGGCGAAGTGGCGGTACGTGTCGTGCGTGCGTAGGGGTACGGCCGTCGGCGGTGGCTGGGTGAATAGGTCACCCAGGAGGCGTGGGGTGGCGGAAAAGAGACGCTGTGCGGGGGAGTAGCCATCCGGGCCCGGGTGGTTGTGGAGGCCGAGGAGGAGGCCGCTGAGATCCGTGGCCCAAGTGCGGGATGTGGACGTTGTAATGATGGCGTCTTTTAGGACTCGGTGCAGTCCCTCGACAAGGCCGTTGGCTTGCGGGTGGTAGGTGTTGGTGTGGTGTATTTCGGCTCCTATCGACGCACAGAATGCGTAGAAAAGGCGGACGTAAACTGCGTCCCCTAGTCCGTCGTTATGTGTGCGGGGGAACCATAGCGTGCTATCCAGGTTGTATGTAGTGCCGTAATTACCGTATCCGCTGAAATAGTGGAGAGGGGGGCACACTCCAACCATCCAGTGGCCCTGTCTACCATGGTGAGGACGTACTTTTTTGTCGGGGAGGGGGCCGAAGAGGTCTATATGTAGGTGTGAGAGCGGTGTTGAGTCGGGGAATGTGCCGAGCGGGGCCCTGATATGTCGTGTAGTTTTGGTGCGGTTGCAGCTCGGGCAGGCGCGTGTAAAGAGACGGATGGAGGACGTCATGTTCGGCCAGTAGTAGCGGGCCCGGATGAGTGCGGTCGTGGCTTTTATGCCGGGGTGTGTCATCCCGTGGATGTACCGGAACACGGGGAGGCGCAGGGCCGTTGGGATGTAGGGGCGCGGCGCAGAATCGGCCGTGTTGCACAGGATTTCGTGCCCTTGGATGGTGTGGGGCGTGAGATCCATTGTCGGCGTGTGCTCGTCGGTGGCCTGTGCGTCCGCTAGTTGTCGGAGAGTGAAGGGGGGGGGGGGGGTGCAGTAGTCGGTTACGGCGTGTGTCCTGTGCGTTTGCGGTCGGTGGTAGGCGTGACAAGTAGTCGGCGACGATATTGGTGGTCCCCTCGGCGTAGCGGATGTCCGTCGTGAATTCCGATATAAAACGGAGGTGTCTGAGGCGCATCGGTGGGGCGGTGTTTGACTGAGTGGTGAGAGCTGTGGTGAGGGGCTTATGGCCGGTATATACCGTTAGGGGGCGCCCCTCGATTTGTTGGCGAAAGTGGACGATGGCGAGGTATATCGCTAACAACTCGCGGTCGAATGTGATGTAGTTGCGTTGAGCGGGGTTTAGGGAGCATGAGAAGAACCCCAGTGGGCGTAGGTGCGGTCCGTCGAGGAAGTGCAGGGCTGCGCTGACGGCGAAATCGGACGAATCCGTGTGTAGGACCAGCGGGTGTGTGGGGCCGGGATGCGCTAGGGTGACGGCGGCTTCGAGGAGGTGTTTGGCCGTGTTGAAAGCGGCCGCGGTGTCGGGAGCCCATGTGAGTTGCCGTTTATCCTTTTTTCTAGCGTCCGGGGGTATCATGTCATGTCATGTCATGCCGGCGCAGAGTAGCGGCGGCTCGTGGGATGGCGCGGTGGTAAAAGTTGATGAGGCCGAGGAATGTCCGTAGGTCGTGGACGGTGTCCGGGCGGGGGAATTTAGCGATCAGTGCCGTCCGTTCAGGTAGGGGGGTGATTCCATTAGCCGACACGTTGTGTCCTAGGAATTTGACGGATGGGCGGGCGAGCTGGCGGTGTTGATTCGAAGGCCGTATTTTGCGAGAGTTGTGAGTAGGGTGCGTACGTGTTCGTAGTGCTCGTTCGGGTTTTTTGAAGCTACTAGAAGGTCGTCTAAGAGTCCTCGGAGGACGTGGTCCATATAGCGCTGCCACGTCTGTGCCGCGTTGCGAAGGCCAAAATTCATTCGCTTGTATTGGTAGGCGCCGAAGGGAGTGAGGACGGTGGTTTTCGGTATGTCTTTTTCGCTGATCTTACAGTGAAAAAATGCGCGTGCGAGATCGAACGTACTGTACACTGTGGTCCCGAAAAGGGCTGTTGTGAAGTCGTGGAGATGCGGGATGGTGTAACGGTCCGGTACGGTGAGGCGGTTGAGCGCTCGGTAGTCCCCGACGGGGCGGATGTCGCCATCTGGTTTCGGGACGATGTGTAATGGGCTGGACCACGGGGCTTCGGAGGGCTTGACGATGCCAGCCGCGAGCAACTCGGTGAAGTGGGCCTTCGCCCGTGCGTAGAGGGCCGGAGAGAGTCGGCGTAGTTTCGCATGGCAAGGGGGCCCCTTTGTGACGATATGGTGTTCGACTGGGGCGTCGCAGGGCGTGTTAGAAGGTGTGTATCCGTCGAGGAGGGCCTGAAAACGGGGCTCGTTCGTCGCAGTGGTGCATATGGAGGTACCCGGGGGGACGAGTGTTGTCGAGCCCTTGATATATGTGCTAGTTGCGGCGTTGATGAGGCGGGCGTTGGGGAGGTCGACGAGGAGTCCGTGGTGTGTGAGAAAGTCCGAGCCGAGGATCGGGGTTGAAACGTCGGCGACAACGAATCCCCACTCGTAGGGCGGTAGGTCCGGGAGGTGTACGGAAGCGGCGTGAGTACCGTAGGTGCGAATTTCAGTGCCGTTGGAGGCTCGCAGGGTGCTCGGGCGCTTTACCGTGCGTCGGAGGAGAGTGTTCGGGACTATGGAGACATCGGATCCGGTGTCGACGAGAAATTGGAGCGCCGTTTTCTTGCATTTGAGGAAAAGCCGGGAGGTGGGGTGTGTGCGCACGGCCGTTACGGCTGATCGGGCCGTGCGTTGTCGTTTCCCGCCGGCTGTGGGTGCCAGGTACACGGGCTGCGGCATTTTTGTGCGCGGGGGCCCCATGTACGGTGGTAGTAGCATAATCCCGAGGGAGGCCGGTGTGGTGGCGGTTGTCGCTGCGTCGACGGTCGCTGATGGCGTCTATTCTGGATTACTTGTACCTCGTCGTCGACGGTAGCCACACGAGGAGGCGGGATGAAAGGTAGGAGGCGATCGGCGGTCGTAGCGAGTTTGGTGATGTCCGGTTCGTCTCGGGCCGCAACGTGCAGGCGGAGGCTCTCGGGTAGTGCTCAGAGGAAGAGCTGTCGGAGGAGAGGCGTTGGTGTATCAGCCGGGAGGGCGCGGCGGAGTCGCCATGCGAGTACGGGCAGAAGTTCATTGTCTGTGGGCGGTTGTAGGGGCGCGGTGAGCTGTTAGCCGGCTGAGGGTGCGTGCGCGGCTAGAAGCCGTTCCTTGAGCGTCCGGTAGCTGTCGGCGTGAGATGCGGGGGGTCCGCTTGACGAGGCTCGAGCCCGAGGAAGGCGCGAGCGAATTGTGCCTGCGGTGTCGTGAGGCCTTCGTGGGCGAGAACCAGCTCCAATTGGGCGAACCAGACGTGCGGGAAGACGGGATCGAACGGTCGCAGCTTGAGAGAAGGCGGCGGCGGAGTCGGTTCTGCGGGTTTCTGTGTTTTCGTGTCCATTTTCTTCGTAGGCGCCAGTCCGGGAGAGGTGGAGTCGAAAAGTGATCGTTCCTGTGGAGGCTGCTCGCGTTTTACGTAGAACGCTGGGTGGGGCGGGGAAGTGGTGGCGCTGCGTTATCGCCGTAGACACGGCCGATGTAGTGGGGCGCTTGAGGCGAGGCGATGGTGGGGCGCCACTGCGAAGGCGCTCTCTCAGCTCAGACAGCGGGCGGAGGCTGGGGGGTGCGTGTCCTCACGTCGGTTGGTCACCAGTGTAGTAATCGAGGAGATAGACGAGTCGATGAAAGCTTGATTTGAGAATGGTTATTTATTGGATAAATACAACTTCTTTTATGCCCCCTGACATGGCCAGAGGGGGGTCGGGGGGTCCCCACTCTGGGAGGTCGATCAGACTCGACCTGTCTGTGCATTCATAGGTTTTTGGAGGAGCAGCCGATCACAACAGAGTTGTTAGTCTTTTCGCACTTGACGAAAAGGCGATGGTGGGAAGGAGTGGAGTGGGGGTGTACGGCGTCCGTTGGTGCAGTGGCCGGAGGGGGGCGTGCAAGAGCTTGGGCGTACGTGAGGGTGGGGGTCGGCTCGACGGTGAAGGAGACTGTTTTGCGGTGGTGGGGGGTGTTGAGGTGGGCGGAGCCGGTGTGGTGGTGGAGGGGCGGTGTCGTCCGGTTCGTGCGGACGGCATCGGTGTTGTCGGGGGAGGAGCCGTTGGTTGGTCGGCGATGCGGCGTCATCCGGTTCGTAGGGGCGGCGTCAGAAGGGGAGCCGTCGGGCGGGTGCTGCGTCGTCCGGGTCGTGCGGGCGGCGTCGGTGTAGGTTGAGGCGGGGGTGTTGGAGCAGGTTGCGGCGGAGGCGATTGCGACGGGGGGAAAAAGGCAGTGGTCCCCCCCCCCCCCCCCCCCCCCCCCCGAGGGCGTGAGGAGGGGGGCCCGCCAGATTTACCGGCGGGTGTCGGCGTTTCCTGAATTTTTCGGGAAGGCACATGGGGGCTGGCAATTGCGGGCTTTGTTCCCGAAATTAACATGGTAGAAGCAGCGGTTGGGGGGGTCCGCAGGGAGTAACTCCTTCCGTGGCCGTCGGTTGGAGGAGGAAGACGTGGCCTGTCGAGGTGGAGGGGCGTCCCGACGTTGTTCGGGAGAGCGCCCACGTCGGTCGGAGGGGGGAGAGCGTCGCCTGCGGTCGGAGGAGAGGGAGCGTCTCCGGCGATCGGAGGAGGGCGGGCGGGGGGTTGTGAATTTTGCTGACCGTGGCGGCGGAGGTGAGGTCGTGTATTGTGTTGGCCAGTTGGAGGAGGTCGTCGTCGGCGGCGTCCAGGTGGCTTGCGAGGGCGATTTGGACGGAGGGGGGAAGTGCCCGGAGCTTGTGTCGAACCGGGTGGTACAAATAGCCTAAAGTTGTCCTAATGTGACATGGTTACACATCCCGACTCAGGACAATCCAGCAGACTCCGCAAGTTGAGGCCAACTCCCCTCAGAGTTTCTAACAGATAGGTTGTGGTGACATGGCCCTACTTTTTTGCTAGACCCTATCGAACTATGGCCCATGAATATACCTTCCGAGTCACCTGCAGTGGATGCAGAGATGAAAGTTGTTCAGCCTGTTTTCCTATCTCAAGATGCAGAACAAAATCGCTTTTTGTGTTTGATCGATAGATGCTCCTTCCTTGACAAGGCAATTAGGACGTGTGCTCGCATCATTCGGTTTCTATTCAATTTAAAAATGAAATGTTTGAAGCAACCCCGGGCAAGATGGTTATTGGGCCCTATTTCTGCTACTCAGTATAAAGAGGCCAAGTTGCATTTGGTAGAAACTACTCAGCTTAAACATTTGAAATCTGAAATCGCACTCATGAAGAAAGGCGAGTTTTGTTCAAAAAAGTTCAGATCACTCTCCCCTTTTATTGACCCTTTGGGTTTTGTCAGGGTGGAGGGCAGGTTAAGTCATATGCCCATTCCTTAAAAAACTATCCCTAAGCAGCGCGGATGCCGGGGTGGTGGAGGGCGTGATAATGGTCGAACAACTGCCGCCTGAGGTCTGGTGGGACGTAAGGGCGGGGTGTGTCAGCCGTTACGTCACACCAGAGGTTGTGGGGAGGCAGTTGTTGGAGCTTATCGGCAGCGATGAGGTTGGTGAAGGCGGGGTCTGATGCGGGCAGTTGGTGGGCGGCGATGACTGGTGGGGAGAGGAAGGGGAGCAGTTCCTCCACTGGCGCGGGTGTGGGGCTGTGCACACGTATTTTTTTCTTTCTTCGGTAAGTGAATTATTTCTTGAAAATGTGTTCAAGTTGAATGGACACCCTATATACGTACATGGAACAAACGGCTTCCAACCTAAGTATATATTTCTACCTTGGGAACAATAAACTGAAAGTAAAACACAGTAGGACCTCAATTTAGCGAATTCCAGAGGAACATGAAAACATTTAGTTAAAACTCTAAATTCGTTGTATGGGAATCAGTGTATCAAGCTCGCTGAGCAAGAAATTCGTAGAAGAATACAGTTTTCAATAACAATAATATACATATTCGCTAAATCGAAGTCCGACTGTAGTTAAATATTGCAAATTAGGTGTGTACCTATGGGCATGAACATAACGTTGTTCTACAAAATAGTCAACTGGCTCACCTTCTGTGTTGAGGCACTCGCTGATCTCCTGCCAGGCATTCTCTCTCAGCGAATTCCATTCTCAACCAAACAACCTAATCTGAGAGAACAAAGATGTCGGGGGAGGGCATCAGAAAGAAAGGCACTGGTGTGAAGGTGAACGTGGGGAAGGCGAGATGAACGTGGAGAAAATTTGGGCGGTGGAGGGAGAACGTCCCGTGTCAGGAAGCGCCGTTTTAAGCTTTGAGAGCGATCGCGGCGCAACCCGTCCTGTTCCTGCCTCTTGCCGTGACCGCCGCGTCCCACCTAGTGTGCTTATCTCCGTTCAAATACACAGAAGTGAGAAAATACGACCCGTATCCCATGACTGTTTCCCGTCCTGTTCCTCTCCTGTTACTGCCTAGTGTGTGAGGACCTTTACATCATTGAAATCCCTATTGGTTCCGGATTTGGGGGACTTCCTGTTACTCAGCATGGGAATCAGGATAGTGGATGCAGACCTTAGGACCAAATTTGAGGCTAAGCATTTGGGCAAAGATTTTCCAAAGTTCATAGATTTTGTCTCTTTTCTGCGGAATTATTTTATTGTCGCAAAATTGGCTGGTAACCCTTTTGTTCACGGTCCTGGTGATTCCAATTCGGCTGGGTCTTCACCATACACTCCCTCTTCTAAAAGTAACCAGTCTTCTCACAGTAAGGCTCTCGTATCCACAGATTCATCTGTGGATCTAGTAATGCATCACCTTGTGCATGTGCACCTCCTGGGCATGTTAAAATTTCTGCGTGTCCCAAATTCCGTTCATTGACCATTGATGGTTATGTCGCCCTGGTTGAGAAACTTAGCCTGTGTTGGTCTTGTCTCGGCTGATCACATAGTGTGGCTCAGTGCACACCGAAATTCACCTGTAGAGAATATAACTCCCCAAAGCATAATTCTCTTGATAGTCGTGTAATCTGCTTCACTGACTCGTCTTGTAAGTTGGCGTGGATACATATGCCCCCTCATAAACTGAAGACATTTGTGTCGAACCGGGTGGTACAAATAGCCTAAAGTTGTCCTAATGTGACATGGTTACACATCCCGACTCAGGACAATCCAGCAGACTCCGCAAGTTGAGGCCAACTCCCCTCAGAGTTTCTAACAGATAGGTTGTGGTGACATGGCCCTACGTTTTTGCTAGACCCTATCGAACTATGGCCCATGAATATACCTTCCGAATCACCTGCAGTGGATGCAGAGATGAAAGTTGTTCAGCCTGGTTTCCTATCTCAAGATGCAGAACAAAATCGCTTTTTGTGTTTGATCGATAGATGCTCCTTCCTTGACAAGGCAATTAGGACGTGTGCTCGCATCATTCGGTTTCTATTCAATTTAAAAATGAAATGTTTGAAGCAACCCCGGGCAAGATGGTTATTGGGCCCTATTTCTGCTACTCAGTATAAAGAGGCCAAGTTGCATTTGGTAGAAACTACTCAGCTTAAACATTTGAAATCTGAAATCGCACTCATGAAGAAAGGCGAGTTTTGTTCAAAAAAGTTCAGATCACTCTCCCCTTTTATTGACCCTTTGGGTTTTGTCAGGGTGGAGGGCAGGTTAAGTCATATGCCCATTCCTTAAAAAACTAAGCACCCTCTATTGATTCCCAAAACATCTCATCTTGCTGCCCTTATTTTATCACAAATTCTCTGGCCATGGTGGCCGTCGTCTGGTGTTATCCCTTATTCAACGGGAATATTGGACACCCTCCCCTCGAAGCCTCTTGAGACGTAGGATTTTTCTTTGTTCGCATTGCTATAAATTGTGGCCCCAGCAGCCCCAAATGGCCAACCTGCCCCCCTAAATAGTCACCCCAGGTCATGCATGTCTAGAGTCAGGTGTTGATGTGGCTGGTCCCTTCTCCATTAGGTGTAGCAACTTACGCAATGCTTGCATCAAGAAAATGTATTTCGCCCTTTATGTTTGTATGGCCACAAAAGTGGCCTCCGTGGATCGGTTTGTGTCACGGAGAGGTCTACCAATCCAAATATATTCGGACAAGGACGAAATTTCTGTGGGGCAGCGCGCGAGATTTTGGAAATTACAAGGTTCTTGAGAAACACTGGTCAGGATGTCCATAATTATCTAGCGAGGAGGCAGGTTGAGTGGGTTTTTCAGCCCCCCTATTCGCCTTAATTTGGTGGTCTATGGGAGCGGGCAATCAGATCCGTCAAGTTCCATCTTAATCAAGTGATCGGTGATCAGTGGAGGAATTCATGACCTTACTGACTAGAATAGAAGGCATTCTGAACTCTTGCCCCCTCAGTGATATTTCCACATCCCCTCATGAATTTAAAACACTTATGCCTGGTCACTTCCTGATTCAGGCTCCATTGCTTGCCTTGCCTGAGATTATTGACCTCTTAGATGCCCCCCAAAACCGTCTTTCCCACTGGCAACTCCTCCGTCATATGACCCAATCGTTCTGGAAATGGTGGGTTCGCGAATACCTCCAGTCTCAGTTAAAACTTCCCAAGTGGCATGAAACCATTCCAGATCTGAAGGAGGGCGATTTAGTCCTATACTCTCCAGCAGGGCTACCCACATCTGTGGTACTGGAGTGGCCACTGGGACGATTAGCACAGGCTTTACCAGGCACTGACGGGACAGTCATTGTGGTACGTATTCACACCCCTAACAAGACAGTGATGCGTCCCACCAACAAGGTGGTGATCCTTCCTTCTCAGCAAAATCTTAGCACGGGGGGGGTTCTTTCTCTAGTTCAAGTTGCTATTGTTTTTTTTTTCTTTCCCAATTTTTTATTATTTATCAAAATAGATTTTGGTGGTGGGGGGGTATGTTTATCAAATTTTCCCTGTACTGGCTGCTTCTCAAACTCGAAAACCACTCTATGGAGGACACGGCTGCAAGGAGAGAATCATCATTTCTGGGCCCCAGGTAAAACCGACGTCGACGGCACACGAGGTCAGTTTTTCCGCACCTTTTGTTCTTCCTTTAGTACCCTATATTTACTCTATCACCTGTTGCCTCTATTCCGGGCTTTCCCACTTTGTCAAATTCCGACAGGGTGTGCGGTCGGAAAGGCCTCGCTGCTCAATCATAAATACAATTTATCATAAGTAGGTGGTATCGAATTTGAAAATATATTGTAACGGTATATCCAAAATCCTATCCTATAATATAGCCATTTCATTTATATATATATATATACTCGGCGCTCCGCGCCTCGCCAGGGGGCAAGCCCCCTGGACCCCCAATCTCTTATCTTCTATACTTTGTATAGAACGAGGAATTTGCAACGCAATTCGAGTCCGAAATGACTCCCCGAAGAAGGCCTTAGCTTCAGGGGCCACTCAGCTGATTAGGGGCCTGTGCAATGTCAAGTTAAAGTCCTAAGGAGGCTAAATACCAAATTACAGCTTCATAGCGTGAATAGCATAGAGATTAGCTTCAGGGGCCACTCAGCTGATTCGGGGCCTGGGCAATGTCAAGTTAAAGTCCTAAGGAGGCTAAATACCAAATTACAGCTTCATAGCGTGAATAGCATAGAAATTAGCTTCAGGGGCCACTCAGCTGATTCGGGGCCTGGGCAATGTCAAGTTAAAGTCCTAAGGAGGCTAAATACCTCCTTAGGACTTTAATGTAATGAATAGCATAGAAATTAGCTTCCCTAGCAACGGTATCGCGGGACAAAAAAGTGTGACATGTGACAAAAAAACTAGTTGGGGGTCGGGCTAAGAATTGCGTTGCAATTAATATATATATATATATATTATATATTATATAATATATTATATATATATATATATATATATATATATATATATATATATATATATAAATATATATAAATATATATATATATATATATATATATATATATATATATAAATATATATATATATAACGAAACACCCCTCAAAGGGGGTGGCACAACATTAAATATAAGTTAATTAATTATTAAAATAATGGGGAGACGCCCAGCATTACCAAACGCTGGCCCGTGGGGGTAGGGATGATGAAGGAAAGACTATTTTTTTCAATAGCTCTGTTTTTCTTTGAAATGGGTTTCCACGATTTCTTCGCGAGTGATTTAGTTCATATGATGAAGGAAGTTGGGAAGACAAAGCGGGGTGAAAGGAAGTGCCCCTAGAAAACGACCACCAGTTTCGATATGAGCTGCGCAAGACGGGGATGGTGATACCACGGAGTACTCCCACAGAGATGCCCAGCTGGGGTAACTCAGTGGCAATTTTCCCACACCACAACCTGCGCTACAAAAAGGTTGCTGCCAGTACCTGGATGCTATCAGCCGCCACTCCCTTGTGCCGGGACACTGATTGCCGCAAATCATTCCTGTTGTACTTGCTTTTCTTAGCCCTCTAGGTCTGCTCCATGTCCACACTGCCATTGACAACCTTGACATCCAGGACAATTGCAGACCAGGATTGCTTCAACCCACTGCTGCTAGGCGCATGGTGCAGCCTCTCCCTCTCAACATCCTAGCCACTAGATGATAATGCACCTGCCACCTGCCTGGCAACCAACCGCATCGTGACTGTGGATGCGGCCACCATGAGTCTGTGGACAGACTTGCACCACATGATAGAGGTGCCACGACTACCTCTGGAACACCTTACCGCTGTGGCTAGTGAGGCCACACGGACGGCATGAAAGCTCTTGTAGTCGCGGGCCCCTGTGCCCTCCGAAGCCCATGCTTGTTGAGAGAGAGGCAATGCCAAGGCCACCTGCTTTCACGGGCGCATGGATATAGGCGCCCGGGACACCAGGTGGGAGCTTCAGCCAAGAGCCCACAGCACAGCCAACTTCCCAATCAAGACTCCGCAGCCCCCCTACAGTAAGCCTGCCAAAGACTAGCCTATAGGTTAGGTTAGGCAGGAGGTACGTGCGAAGGAGGTGCAGCTGCTGCTGTGGCTTCAGTGGAGCCGTGGTGATTCTGGATAAAGCCTTACCAAGGTCCACACGGCCTGCTGCTACAGTGGCCACACCAGTGAAGCCAGCAGGACAACATCCTCAACAAATGCCAACACTCCTACCCGCACCCCAGGGGCGAGATCAAACCCTTCTTCTTTTGGCAGCTTCCCCAAGGCCGTCTCAACGGCAAGTTGAAAAGCACCGGCGACAAGGGTTCCCCCTGGTGTACCCCAAGCCCAATGATCACATCCCCAGACATCTCACCTCCTGCCTGGAGGACCTTCACGATACAGACATGCTACATACTCAACTAAACGAGCTGGAGCCCCGACACCGCGAACACAATCGGTCAGGGCGTAATGGCTTACTGTGTCAAAGGCTTTAACAACGTCTAGAGTGGCAAGGTGGAGTTGCCGTTTCTTGGCCCGGGCCAGCGAGATGACAGTCTGCAGAACCGTTAGGTTCTCAGCGGTGCCATCCGCTGGCCGGAAAGCTCTCTGGACATCACCAATGACACCAGCCATCTGGAGACGAGATGCTTTAATCTTCTGGAAGTGACGGAAGACTACTGACGACACAGAGATCGGACGGTAGCTTCCAGGCCAGGATCCTCCTTTCTTGGGGATGAAAACAATCCGGGCGCGATTCATTGCCTTCGGGGGTCTTCCCACTAGAAGAAGTAAGTTGAGGATGAGCAGCATTACAGACTTCGAAGCATGATTCCAGCGGCGAGCGGAAATACCATCAGGTCCAGCAGATGTGGATTTACGGCATTTATGTGCCTCGCCCTCCAGCACCAGGTTACACATTACGCCACACAAGGAATCCCTGGTGGGGGCTGGGGGCACCACAGGCTCTCCCGGGTTGTGGCTGGGCACTACTTCATCTCCCTCAGCACCCTCCAGTACCTCCGTGGCTAAACAGGCCAGATACTTCTGTGGTGGTTCGGCAACGTTTTGTTCGATATTGTTCAACTCCAAATTCTAAATTATTATTCCCAACCTGTTGTAATGCAGTTACCAAAACAGGTGCTGGAAATATCCTAGGAAAATAAATTAGTTCTTTTCTGTGGCTTGAAAAAGGAATTTCTCTTCCTAGCAATATCTTCCTCCTAAAAACACCTTAGGAAATTAATTGTGCTAGCCACAAATTGGTGACCCCGACGTGATGGCCCAAGCGGGGGATGCTGCAACGCCGTCGCCGCCTCAATCAACGCATTTCAGAGTGCCACCGTTTTGGAAAGCAAATGTGCCGGTTTGGTTTGCACAAGTGGAGGCGCAGTTTCGGCACCAGAAGATCACGAGCGATCAGGAGAAGTATGATTGTATTTTAAGCGCAATTGATTCAAGCATTTTAGGGCAAGTGAGCGATATCCTCACGAACCCTCCAAACGATAGGTATGAAGTATTAAAAAAACGATTAATAGATTGCTATACAGAATCAGAAGACCAAAGATTGCGGAAGTTGCTGATGGACGTCACGCTCGGTGACAGGAAACCAAGTCAGCTGCTGCGAGAAATGAAGGAGCTAGCTAATGGTACCGTGAATGATGACTTGTTAAAGAAGCTGTGGTTGCGCAATTTACCCCTTAATGTGCAAGGAATTCTTTCAGTAAGTACAGATTCCGATTTGTTGACGCTTGTTTCTTTGGCGGACAAAATTGTAGAAGTCGTGGGACCAGGTAGCAGCGTAGAGGTTGTTCAGGCAGAGGTGACAAATCGAGGAAAGGGTCTTGGCATCGACGAGTTATCAGATAAAATAGCCGCACTGACCAGAAGGTTTGACGAATTGAATTCTCGCCCTCGGCAAAATTCCGGGTGTTCAGGTTGTAGGAGTCGTTCCAAGTCTCGGGGCGAGGACCTCGGGGGGTGGAGGAACGGAAGAAGGAAGCAGGCACGTGGAAATGTCGATTCCATTTCAAATTTGGGGATAAAGCTGGCGCTGCGAGTCGCCATGTGCTTACGCTAAGAAGTCGGAAAACTAGAAGGCCACTCGTTTGTTGCGGCTAGCGAGTCTGGCCCTACGACCAGCCGCTTGTTTGTTAGCGATTGTTCTTCAAAATTGAGTTTTTTAGTCGACACTGGCGCAGATGTTTCGGTTGTTCCTCCTACGGCAGCAGATAAGAAAAATAGTTCTCTTTATCAGTTGTTTGCAGCTAATGGGTCCAGCATTTCGACTTATGGTGTTCGTTTGTTGGAGGTTGATTTAGGATTTCGGCGCTCGTTTAAATGGCCGTTTGTGATAGCTGATGTGTCGAAACCCATAATTGGGGCAGATTTTCTTAGTCACTACGGTTTGAATGTTGACCTCAGGAATCTCTGTCTACATGATTCTGTGACTGCACTGAAGACGTCAGGGAGACTCAGTAAGAACTGCGGGGTACCATCGGTGACAATGGTAGGGAAAGGGCACAGTCGGGTCTACACAGCTCTCCTGGAAGAGTTTAAGGACATAACCCGACTTTCTCTGGGAAACCATAAGCCCAAACATACTGTAGTACACTATATCGAGACCAGGGGACCCCCAGTAGTTGCTAAATTTCGCCGTTTAGATCCTGTTAAGTATAAGCTCGCTAAAAAAGAATTTGATGTGATGCTGGAGCAAGGGATTTGTCGGCCATCAAGGATTCCGTGGGCAAGTCCGTTACACTTAGTTCCAAAGAAAACAGGCGACTGGAGACCGTGTGGTGACTACAGAGCTCTGAACAAAGTCACGGTTCCGGATAGGTATCCTTTACCAAACATTCACGACATGACGCATGATCTACACGGTAAAGTGATATTTTCAAAGGTGGATTTGATGAAGGCTTATCATCAAATAACGGTAGCTCTAGAAGATATTGAGAAAACCGCGATAATAACCCCTTTCGGTTTATTCGAATTTCCACAGATGGCCTTTGGACTTTGTAATGCTGCTCAAACATTTCAGCGTTTTGCGAATGAGATGGTTAGAGGTTTGGAGAATGTTAAGGTCTAGATCGACGATTGTTTGATTGCCAGCGCAACTGAGGAGGAGCACGTTAAAGATGTTAGGGCATTTTTGGAACGCTGTCGGGAATTCGGGGCTGTTATTAATCCTGCCAAATGTGAATTTGGAAAGGCGAAAGTTGAATTTTTGGGACACCTAATAAGCGGAGCAGGAATAAAGCCATTGCCGGAGAAGGTTGAAGCCATCAAGAAATTTCAGCAGCCAGTAGATATCTTAGGACTTCGTCGATTTCTGGTGATGTATAATTTTTACCGTCGTTTTGTCCCTCAGTGTGCTCAGCGTTTAGCTCTTCTCAATGGTTTTCTGAAAAATCATACGGGGAAGCAAAATTCTTTGATTCGCTGGACTGATGAAGCTCGCAAGGCGTTTGATGATTGCAAGGATGCTCTCTGCAATGCAACACTTCTCGTTCATCCATTGCCTTCTGTTCCCTGGGCTTTGATGGTTGACGCATCGGAGTTAGCGATCGGGGGCAGCGTGAATCAGTTGGTTAGTGATACTTGGCAGCCACTGGCATTCTTTTCTCGTAAACTGAGTGAGACTGAAAGAAGGTACAGCGCGTATGATCGGGAGCTTCTGGCTGCATTTGCCGGTGTAAAGCATTTTCGTTATCTCCTGGAAGGTCGAATCTTCACTCTCTTCTCAGATCACAAGCCGCTGATGTATGCTTTTGATCAAAAGCTGGATAAAGCGTCTCCGCGGCAAGCTCGTTTCTTGGAGTATATAGGGCAGTTCACCACTGATATTCGACATTTGGCTGGGGCAGAAAACGTCGTAGCTGATTTCTTATCCCACATAGGGTCGGTCAATGCCATCGATTTCGCTCAGATGGCTGGCCAGCAAAATGAAGAGGAATTACCCAGGGACGATACAGGTTTAGTGTGGAAGAAGGTGCAGATGCCAGGAGTCGATAAACCACTGTTCTGCACCATTTCAACTGGATTTGTGAGACCTTTCGTGCCACTAGGATTGCGTAAGAGAGTTTTCGAGAGTATTCACGGATTGGCCCATCCTGGGGTGAAAGCCACCTTGAAGCTTATGCAGCAGCAGTTTGTTTGGCCGGCAATGTCGAAGGATTGTAGCAGGTGGGTTACGGCGTGCATGGAATGTCAGAAAAACAAAGTCCAACGACATTTCCATTCTCCGTTAGGGCAGTACCCACCGGTATCCGACCGTTTCACGCACATCCACATCGATCTCATAGGACCCTTGACCCCATCGCTGGGTTACACGTATGCCTTGACTTGCGTGGATAGGTTCACCCGATGGCCGGAAGTCATACCTCTGGTAGACAGCAAAGCGGAGGTGGTGGCAAGAGCGTTCTATGCGGAATGGTGCAGTCGGTTTGGTATGCCCGGAAAAATTGTGACAGACCAGGGGAGGCAGTTTAATAGTACGCTCTTTAGGGAACTCACATCGTTAATGGGGACGGAGCATAGCTTCACGTCAGCTTATAACCCCAAGGCAAACGGTCTGGTGGAGCGGGTGCATAGGCAGCTGAAGGCAGCGATAAGGTGCCATAATACCGAAAAGTGGGTCGAAGTTTTGCCAACCGTGTTGCTAGGGATGCGTGTGGTGGTGAAGGAAGATCTTGGTTGCTATCCAGCTGAATTGGTGTATGGGACCACGCTGCGACTGCCTAACGAGTTTAGGGAGGAGGATAGTACCACGAGGCCGACACAAGAATTTATGCAAAATTTACTTCAGACAATGCGCTCCCTTAGGCCGCAGGCAGCAACGCGCCATGATGCAACCGCTGTTTTCGTATACCCCGAATTGGGCACGTGCGGGCATGTCCTGGTTCGGCATGACGCAGTTCGCCGCCCCCTGCAACCGCCATATGACGGCCCGTACCGGGTAGTCAGGCGCACCGAAAAGAATTTCGTCATTCTGCGAAACGGGCAGGAAGTGGCAGTTTCCATTGATCGGTTGAAGCCAGCGCACTTCGTCAGGGAGGGCATTCGGGAACCGCAGTAGTTTGATATTCCCAGGGCAAATGCCGGCGAATCCAGGGAAGACAGCGCGGAAGGTTCTCCGGAGACGACAACCACGCCCGAGCAGCCAGCGGCGAGGCCTGAGCGGCCAGCGCCCGTGACGCCTTGGGTTGCGCGTCCCAAGACATCGACAAGGGGACGTCGGATCAACCTTCCAGTCCGGTTTCGGAACAACGACATCCTCTATTATGGGAGGGGAGTCGTTGTGGTGGTTCGGCTACGTTTTGTTCGATATTGTTCAACTCTAAATTCTAAATTATTATTCCCAACCTGTTGTAATGCAGTTACCAAAACAGGTGCTGGAAATATCCTAGGAAAATAAATTAGTTCTTTTCTGTGGCTTGAAAAAGGAATTTCTCTTCCTAGCAATATCTTCCTCCTAAAAACACCTTAGGAAATTAATTGTGCTAGCCACACTTCCTCCAATAACATACATACATACATGACCCCTTTATGGTCACGTGGCATATAATTGCAGCTTTCCAAGTTCTGTGCCACTGCTCAGTTAACCCATCTGCTTGAAGGTGGTACGGGGCTGCCTTGATATGATCCACACCAAGGAGACAACCTAGTTCTTTGAACAACCAGGACTCAAATTTTCATCCCTGATCAGATGACAGACCTGGGTAATCCAACCAGTTAGAATGGTTCGTGCAACCGTCTCTGCAGACATGTCCTGCATCGGGTAGGCCTCTGGCCAGCGCAAAAACCTGTCGATGCATGCTAGGACGTAAAGATAACAGAAAGGTAACGAGTTGCCGAATCACACTACTTAGGGTTATTTCGAAGTGTGGGTTTTCGGAACTCCGGGACTCCTTTACATGAAGTCGCTCCAGGTTTAGTTGATGACCTACGTATTTTGGGAGGGGTTTTCTCAGTACTTCGGATGTTCCCAGGTAGCTGATTACCGGGCGTTTCGTTTTCCGAAATTATTTGTGAATTTATTGGGTGAAGGTGGTTTTAAAAGTACCAGTACAGCTCCTACGGGGGTTTCGCCATCTATATTCTTCATTTTAAAGAACTGTCCCAATGTTGAAATTTGAAACGTATGGTGTTTAAATACCCTCCACCATCAGTTTCGCAAAGGAAAACGTACTTACTGACAGATTCAACAATTTTTGTGGGAACCCATCCCCGTTAGTTCGGATGTTTATATTCCTGAACATAAACTCTTTCATTCAAATCGAATATTTTATTTTGTGTATATGAGATCAGCTTACTATCACACTGAATGTTTTTAGGTTTAGTTTTTCTTAGCTGGTCTAATCGTTCTTTAATTTTTCGATTGATGATTTATATAATAACACTGAAAGTAGTATCAGTAGGTGAATCAAGGCAATTAAATGGCACTATCAACGATCAAAGATAATTTTCAAAAATAGCAGCCTAATTCGTGTTTTTGGGGGCCAAAATTAGTGGGAACCATCAAAAATAGCTATTTCAATTATTTTACGTGAAAGGAACAATAAATGAACAGCCAACATGTCTGTAGGTATGCCCAGTAGAATAATAAACCCATGTGACAAGGACTTAGCAGCGTTTTTGAATTTATGGAGGTGTAGGGTCCACCTTCGCTTGCTCTATTATTGGAGCATGGAGCTTCCTATGATGTACATATTGACGGCAAACACCTGAGAAGTGATAGAACATGGCTCAAACCATCTACCGACCGAAATTGCCGCCAATGCCCCATCATCGAACGTTGCTAGTCACTTCATCATCACTGTCTCCAGAGAAAGCGCCACCAGCTCAGAGCTCACCTCCGCAATCACCCTCATAAAACTCGCCACCCAAACCAACAGCCATATCACCGCCACTATCAAACCACAAGTCTGGGCAACTAAGAGGCTTCTCAAGAACCAGCCTCAAACCACCGCCCCAGGCTCACCCTGCTCAACTGTCGTCTTCCACTACTTCTAAATATGGAAGAGTATAAGACCCCTGAAGAAATTTTCGATCACAAGTCCCCCCCACCCCCCCCCCCCCCCCCAAATAATAATTAGAACAAAGTTATTTAGGTATATATCCATTTTGTTTAGAAGTTTGCTTCAAATTATATTTGAAGTTGAACGAAGTTGTTGAATTATTTGAGTTATTATTTTTTTTAAAAGTTTAGGTATAACCTCGTAAGAGGTTACTCCGTTGTTTTTAGTCCGTGATAATTTAGTCAGTATAAAGCAATCGTCTTAATCGAAAACGTATGCTCTCTTTCTCCCCGTATTCCCGTCGAGTTATAGTTAATTTTACATGGAATAAACAATAAAACATGTCATGGGTGAAAAATGGGTGTAAAAATAGAAGTTTTCTATGTTTGTTTTAGGTTTTAGTGAATATGAGCTTGTGGGGTATCGTTTTCCATGTCTTTTAGGGCAAGAAACCGCATATGGAGTTGGTTTTGACCAAAGAGTGAAGAATTGAGGTGAAGAATGTAACGAAGCTTCAGCTCTCCCCAAAAGCTCTGCTTAAGTCAAAAACCTGGAAAACTGTCTGAAATCATGATAAATTTACATAATAACACTGAAAGTAGTATCAGCCGGTGCACCAAGACAATTAAATGACACTATCAACGATCAAAGATAATTTTCAAAAACATCAGCCAAATTCGTGTTTTTGGGGGCCAAAATTAGTGGAAACCAACAAAATAGCTATTTCAATTATTGCACATGAATGAAACAATAAATGAACAGCAAACATGTCTGTAGGTATGTCCAGTAGAATAATAAACCCATGTGAAAAAGACTTTGCAGCGTTTATGAACTTAAGGAGGTGTAGCGCCCACCTTCCCTTGCTCTACTATTAATTCTCAACTTCTCTTGGGGGAATTTTTTCATGTGCCACACTCCATGAGCTTGACGTCCTTGCTTGCCAGAGGGAACTGGCTGATGGAAAGCACTGTCCAAACGACCTTTCCTAAAATCTGGGATGAATATATGCTCATGCATGTTGTATTGTACAATAGAAACATATGCTGCATATAGGGCTGTATAAAATAATAAGTTCATTATCCAAATGAAATATGTGTATTTTTTTAGAAACCATATTAAACCAAATTATGGGTTAACATTGCATACATAGTTTATGCATAATTGGTTTGCTACAACAAAACAGGACTAATTCACTTACTTCGAAAAAGGTAAAACTAATTCAACATTTAGTCATAGTAAAATATATTTTAGTAGGTAGACTAACCTGAATTTCAATGCTTAAGAAGTCTAACAAAGATGAGCAATGAAACCCCATGCCAGGAAATGAGTGTTATAACCTAATAAATAAATAACAAGTGAGCTCTAAAATACTGCACAACCTAAGAGGGATGCACGGGTCTACGTCACCATGTTCTCTTGTGTGGTATGTCAGGATTTACTGGTTCATCTTGTTTTCTTCTGCTGTTTCTTCTCAAATACTAACATTTGAAGCCTGTGAGCTTCATCTCAATCAATACCTCCAAGCCATACCTACTAAAAATGCACCATAGCTATATTATATTGCAGTAATCTATTGTTCAGTAATAAATCACCGTATTTCTCCTGACAAAATGTGACCACTGATGAAAGCTAGGAGAAGGGCAGCTACCGTGAAACATATTTTATTAAAGTTTTCTAAGTGGAAAGAAAAAAATCAGAAAATGATTTTGAATCATTTTTTACGGGAGGGCACTCGTTTTTTGGTAGATTAACAAGCACAGGTACATGAAATTAGGAAAGATCAGTGACCTACCTGTCTGCTGGTGGGGAATGTAGGGGTTACATTTCGTATGCACATTGGTTTAGTAATATAAGTCCAATATGGGGTTGTTCTAAAATCATAGTTATAACTGTGGAGTGTGGAGTCAAGCTTCTAGATTAGTTAGCTGCAATTCATGTTTGGTGGAGTGGGATTGAGAAGTTAGCCCACTAATATTGGAGGGATTATTTTTCACAATGAGGTGGGCAAATAGCACAGTATTATTGTTACTGCAGAGAATGATTGTGCTGCATACACGGATCTTCCCAGTTCAGCCGTAGATCATTTTAGAACTGAAAATATTGGGAGGGACAACACTGAACAACTTAACTGATGAGTATGTAAGTGCCAATAGGTATGTTTTTAGTACTTCACCTATAACTCTACTCCCCACTGGAAATCTATCGCAGGTATACATAAGTTTGAAAAACTAAAAAATATAATTTCTTTCAAATAATTTCCTCAACCTTGTTTGCCATGGTTCATTCTAACCTTCCATTTCCCCAGAAGTTAGCTTAGTAATAAAGAAATCAAGTTCACTAGTGATGGGACGCTGTCCTAATTTCTGAGCCTGTTTTTTTTTTTTTTTTGGGTAAGTGCAATATACTATATTTCTGTTTTCTAGAGAATTCCTTACTTCAGCTATCATGTGATCATTTCCCATCTGAATTCATTCATGTCCTGCAATTAATCCAGTAGCTGCCTACATCCCAAAAGAAATCATGGCACATTGCTCAAAAAAAGAACGCACAGGTCAAACTGGGGAAACAATAAATTCCATCCTTAATCCATGATCACAAAACCTTCTGCTACCAACAATTTAAACAGCCACAGAAGAAAAATAATTCACAGCGAAAACGAATCACACTATGAAAGTGAAATCAACCTTCTAAATTATCAGATATCAATTTAAAATACAAAGATGCAGGTTTTATAAATGCTGAGTGGAATGTTAGCGACGTCCCCAAAAATCCTAAGGATTAATACTACTATAAATAATAATAATACACACAGTCTCCAAGACCACTGGTAACATAAAACAGCAATGCTGAAGTAATACATTATGGTTTACTGATAGAGGATAAACTAAAATCTGCTACAACCAATAAGTAACAGATGAAGACCATATAAAAGTTACTAAACAACAGACTGTTTAATGACCATCACTCCCGTAATATTACTTGTAATTGAGTACAAACAAACAAAGCAATTAGATCAATAATTAAGCCTAATAAAGTACCTAGTTTCCATTAGTTAAATCTTCACACAACTGCTATAGGGGTAGTATTTGCAAGTAGGAACTTACAAAGCAGCACACATTCATGATTATAATCAGGGTCGATACAAATCAATCCTATTCATAAAAAATGTATCAACCATTGAGAAATATTGAGTGGTACGGCATTAACCTGCATTTTTTTTTCGTTTTGTTTTTAAATAGGGTTTTTCATTAAATCCATAAGCATTATTTAAAATATCAAATATTGTGGGTTTTCTTCAAAATATCACAATGCCTAAGTATATTATTTGAGATAACAGAACAGTATGAATATTTACAAGGAGGCAAATATAATTCATAAATCAATATGCATATTTTCTATATATACATATATATATGTATATTACAATATTAACACACAACATTGGAGGGATCAAGATGTACAAAGGCCTGTATTTCCCATTCATATTTATTCAATAATACTTTTGGCACATTTATTTATTTCTTCACAATTATTCATCTTTATTTTCGCAAATGAGTTTTAAAAACTCAATACCTACCCTATACACAATAGAAGCCTCCTCATCTTAATAAGTACTGGCCAACTTTTGAAAAATATAGTCCAGAATTAGATTATCTGTAGCTTATTGCCGTATCCTAATATATATGAAAATAAGAAGCAATTGAAAAAATAAAATAAAATGAACCAAAAATATAAGATGTATTGCATTACTAGCAAAATCTAGAATGAAGATAATCATAAATGAATATTAAGAGCGAATTAAGTACTACTGATAAGAAGTTCGCAATGATTGAATCCTAAAATGCCGTATTTATTACCAGCCCTCAATTGATCGTTTACAAAAATGTAGTGCACTGCTCAATGCATTATATTGCAACTGAACTCCAACAACCTGAATACTGCAGGTAGTTATAATCATGCGTTAGAAGTAGTGGTTTTCACATGGAATATACGTTTCAGTAATTGTAGCCTTGACTAGTATCTTTGCTGAAATTCGTGATGCCACCTGTTGAAGTCAACATGAAACATGACTATTGAACCAGTGGCCAAACCAGCTAGAAGAAACCTGAAATGAATAAAAATTAATTGGAATATGTCGTGATATCCTCCCAGAACATCATTCTCTTATCTCATATTAGCACACAAATAAACTGAATGAATGAAGAGGCCTATGTGACCAACTGCAGGGCAAACCCTCCTCCTTCCTACCATCCCTCAACGGTCGGCAACGACCGTCAAGGGACTGGGGGAGGGTAGAAGGATAAAACCCCGCCGTTTTCACCCGTTTATCATTCTATACTCAAACCTCAAGTCGATGACTTCTCTCTCTCTCTCTCCTCACGCCTCCTTACCTTTTCTTCCGAAAACAACTCAGAGTGGTGGAACCGGTACGGTGATAACCAACCAGGTGGCAACCTTCTGGGCAAAACCCTCTAGCGTTTTTAGCGGCGGTAACCTTCCTGGCTTCGCCATAGGTATTAACCTTTTAAACGCTAGCTCCATCACCTTCTCTTCCATCTCACTCAGTCACCTATCCGAAACTCACCACTACCTTCAACTATCAAACCACCACAGAATATTTATTGCAGCTCTTCTGATGGTTTACCAAAATGATGTAGTTGACAATGGTATAGTATAAAAATTATAGGTAGTAAGTAGTAACTAACATTACTTTCATCCCTAAATGATTTTATATGAAAACATGATGTCTCTGTGAGTTTAGATGGTCACAAAATATTCTTGCCTGACATAGGTCAGACAGAGTAGCAGAATCATAGGCTTACTTTTGATCATGAGTAAGGGCTAGAGAACGGATAGTGCTGTCACATGCTGGGAACGCATACAATAAGGCTAAATTGAATGTTCTCCATACTTCAACAACCCCTTTGTTTCCTCCAGTCATCAAGTATTCACCATCTCTACTCAACAGTAAGCACTGAAAAAGAGGAAAAAGGGACGGGTATTTAAATCTAGCTTGGCAAAAAATTAATTTGCATAATATAGCAAGTAGATATAGTTACAGTTATGCAGAACTATTAAAGTTTTGCACCAAAATACAAAAAAAATATTCAAGATTGACATAAAATTAGTGAAGAAAAATAATAACCAAGATATTACTTACTTGAAGATTATCATTGTGTACTTCATATCTCAAGCGTTTGCCATTGCTTGTGAAAGCAGCAATGTTTCCTTTCTCGTAATTAACAACAATAATACCCTCTCTGGCCATTGCTATACTTTCGGGACTGATGAATCCAGCAGGAGCTTCTAAACAACGGAGCAAATCCCCGAAAGTGGTATGCACAAGGACAGGACCATCTGAAAATAAGAAAGTAATATCAGTTGAGATAGAACATTAAAATAGACGAAAATTTTCAATACACAGGATAACATCAGCGCTCAGTACGCTCTAGTTCCTTACCCACAGAAGCAGAAACAACTAATCCTAGTTCAGCTGATATAACCACCGCAGTTACTGGTTGTTCATGACCAGTTAAGGTTGCCCTCGGGGTGGGTATGTCGCCTTCTCCAACTATGGTTTGAGAACGAGCATTCCAGTGCCAGAGAAGCACAGTGCAATCAGCAGATCCTGATGCAATGTAGCAGTCAGAAGTAATGTTGCACTCGGACCGAGACAAACAGGTCACAACGCCATAATGTCCAAATACAATTTGAACGATTTTAGCTGAAAAATTAATTAGAAACAATTTTTAAGACGGTTTCATTTTATTCAAGAGGGAAATCGTATTTGAACTCACGAGAGATTGTTTTCAATCTCATTCTTCGCAGTTTCAGTTAATTCGCAGTTCATTTGAAAGTCATGGAGAATTGGAGGACATAAATATAGGTAGTCACAAGACAAATTACGAGACCAGGAGCTTCAATTATGGCTAGAAGAAACTATACAAGGTAAATAGGTACCTACAAGATGACTATATTATTGAGTTTAACAAAACAATTCAGAAACCCTAAATCCAAAAAATGCAATAGGTACCAAATCTTATTTTTCCTCATTTGGAGGGTAGTTTTTCATATAGGTACCGCACATTCATATGTGCGATAATATTGCCAGCCCTCTAACGTAGGTAATAGGTATTTTCAAGGAGATTATGATACATTATTCTTACCAGATTCGGTAGAAAACACTCGGAAACTATTATCCCAGAAACCACAAGCAACAAGGAATCTGGAATCCACTGTTGTAACAAAGCAATTCGACCTAACCTTCAGTTTCTGACTGAAGTTATCTCCAAGGTGTCGTTTCTGTGCCATGTTATTGTTGTTATTGGTTTGAACTGTAAGAAAATTAAATAAATGAAAACAAAATTAAGTACATGTATTTGTTTTTATTACCGCAAAGAATTTACTAATGAGGGAGGTTTGAGGAGTAAACTTGAGTGCATCCTTCACCCTTCAACACTATGGAGTCCTTCGAAGTATCTTTCCAATAACAAGAACATCATTTAGGGAGTCTTGATTATATGATCAATACACTAATAAATGGTGTGCAAAAGTTGGCATAAAAGATACTGAATAGGGGAATATTAGTGGGTACACAGTCCAGCATAAATATTTATGATGACGCAGCGGTGCGGTAGTTTTCAATGGAGCTTTAAAAATACTCACATAAGAGCGGATCCATTGAAAGAGGTAAGTTCGTATTTTGGTTTTGTGGTGCTTCAGCGTAACTTGGTGGCTGAACGGTAGCTGTAATAGATATAACCATGTGTCACACAACATCTTTTCATACTTGATCAGGAGGATAGATTTTGATGCAAAAGTGAAGAAATTGCAAGCCTGTGCTGATTATAGCCCATGTATTTACATTGTATATTAACACGCTGTTTGTCACTTCACAACTTTAGTTGGTGATTATTTAATAACTAGTTTGACAAATAAATGGTGATACCGGTGGTATGAATCGTCTGTAAAATGTATCAGCACTTGGGAGGTCTCATGCTCATATTAGAAAGGGATGAATATTAGGTAAGTGTAGCCTTACCTACGTACGTCGAATTCCATCTATTAACTGCAAACTGGTGGCTGGCAGTAACAGTGACTACAGACGGCAGTGGGAGCTGGGGGTATGTATTTGCTGAGATATGACAAATAGCAGCATTTGACGGGAATTTCATAGTCATGCAGACGTCATCAGGAACAGGAGTAAACATCATGGGACTCTGGAATTTCATATTTACAATACAGTATATATTAACAGGTAAAATGAGCTGTTCAAAATTGACGTTATAAATGAATTATGAAAAAAAGCAGTTTTCACTTATTCACTTTATTTAAACATGTGTTGGATACTTTTAGGGTTAGCATAGGTACCAGATGCATAGCTGAGCTTCGTGGAGGATGAGGTTCCATCAACAATTGAGAGGGTGTCTGCCCGAAGTTCCTAATCTGATTCTCGATTGCTTCTCTCATAAGAGGATCAGTGATACTATCCATGTCCACGCTCCCTTCATAAGTCAAATAGTAGAACACGTTTGTGGCTCTTACAGCTTCTGGTCCTATTTGAAAAGAATCCAGAGACAAAAGTTAGAAGATAGTATGGAACTCGACAGAAATACATCATAATTCAAAAGAAACAAGATTGAATGCTTTCATACCTCTTTGTTTGTATCCAAAGATAAGATCAATCCACTGATGAAGCTGACATGATACAAACTCGGATTCCAGAGCCTAGAAGGAACATAATATAATTTAGCTTACAGCCAATTAATTGTTGTGAGTTATTCTGTGTCCTATTTTCTATAAATGAATGTCGATTTACCATACCTAGAAACACCAAGCTATACTAAATATAGGTTAAGGTTTAGTGACAGATATCAGGGATATAGCTGTTGATCTTATTTGCAACACTCCGATTCATTGAACAGTCCAGTAATACTTAGTGAACACTTAGGTACCATGCGGTTGATGCGTATGAACTCCTCAGGGGTTGATGCCCATGGTGGCAGCTCAACATCACCAACAGAAGTTCCGTCATCTTGTTGTCCAAGTTGGTATTTATTTGAATTTACCAACATTTCAGGCAAGAAGAACAGTTCTGGGATCAGTTCCTGGAGAATATGAATAAAATGAGCGCCATGACTTACAAAGATATATCATACAATATCAGCGTTATCTTCAGCAGCACTGAGCAAAACTAAGAAATAACAGTATCCATTGCTTGATGAGTAAACTCACTTTAACATCAGAAGTATCTCTTTGACAATTCTTCCAGGATAAGGATATGGAAGAAAAGAGCCTGTTTGGGTGGTCAAATTTACCACCTTGCAGGGCCAGAAACATTGAGGTGAAGGGTTCCTAGAAGATAGTATCTCTACGTTAATTTTACGAGGCACAGATACATTACATAACAGTCACAGGTAAAAAATAAGAACAGCAGAATAAATGGTTGTTTTGATTCAATTAACGGAGTAACCCACAACTCCATCACAGTCTTATGACCACATCTACCATATTACATACCAGTAGGTAGCATGTCTTTCGAAATAGTAGGTACCTATTTCGGCATCGGTAGGTACGTACTCAACTTTGTAAGAGAAGGAATCGTATAATGTATAAGAATATACATTAGGTGACATTAGCTTATGTGCGCATGCGCAATACACACTAACTTTGTTTTTTCACATGGGGAATCCACATGTTGTATTGCTAGTTTGGATTCTACTTGAAGTTTATTGAAAAACGCTGCAAAATCCTTGTCACTTGGGTTTATTATTCTATCCGACGTACCTACAGAAATGTTGCTGTTCATTTATTGTTTATTTCATGCGCAATAAATGAAAAAGTTATTTTAGATGGTTTCTACCAATTTGGGCCCCCAAAAACACGACCTCGGCTCCTTTTTTTCCTCCAGATTATCTTTGAACATTCATAGTACCATTTAATTGTCTTGATTCACCTGCTAATACTACTTCTAGTGTTATTATACAAATTTATGGTGATTTCAGACAATTTCCCAGGTTTTTGACTCATAAAAAATGAATTTTGGGAGCTTAACCTTCGATACAAACCTCAATTCTTCACTGTTTGGTCAAAATCAACTTCATATTCGGTCTTCTCGCCCTAAAAAACATGGGAAACGATACCTCAAAAGCTCATGTTCACTAAAACCTCAAGAAAATATCGAAAACCGCTATTTTTAAACCCATTTTCTCCCATGACACCCCTGGGTGTATTCCGATCGGGCTGCCGAGCTTTGGAGCACAACTAGGACCCAACTGTGTTCCCAAATGGGGACCAAAACTGTGTGCGAAAGAACGAAGATTTTAGACTAAAATTTAACGTAAATTTAAGGCTGAAACTTCGTTAAAACCTCGATTTTCCACTCTTTGGTCAAAATCGACTTCAGATTCAGTCTTCTTGTCCTAATAAACATGGAAAACGATACCTCAAAATGCTCATGCTACTCCAACACAAAAATCACAAAAAATACCTTTTTTTTACCCATTTTTCACCCATAATATTCTGATCGGGCTGCAAAGTTTCGGGACACAACTAGGGCCCAAATGGAGCCTTTGTGCGAAAGAACGAATTTTTTAGACCGAAATTGAAGTAGTTATGCGCGATACGGCGGACGGACATTGCATTTTTGGAATCTACGCACCTTGAAACCTAAAAGAAAAAATTTGAGGGGGGAGGGGGGTGTTTTTTGCTGAGCGATTACATAGGTGCATTATTCACAGAATAATAAACCAAAAGTGAATCGTCACTCAAATTTTTGCGTGAGCCAAAATGTGCGCAAAACGTGCACAATTTGTCCATAAAATGCGTATAACAATTTGCTATACAACGGGGATTCCCATGTGAAAAACAAGGTTAGTGTGCATTGCTGACGTGCACAAAAATGTTATATTCCAATTCTAAGAAAAAAATTAAGGGTTGGTACCTAGTTATCATTTGAAAGGTCTGCGTACAATGGCATTACAAAATTAGGAGTAGTAAGAGAGGGGGAGGGGGATCATTAGCCGAGACACTTGTACCTACTGAGCAAATCGAAAAATGGACATCACCACGTCATTCAGCGTGAAAAACACATTAAAATCATGTCACTTGGTAGATTTTTACTGCACCCACCAAACTCGATTTTTGCATTTGACCGACAACTTGAGCGTATTTGCACAACTTTTCGCGCGCTCAAAAATTCGAGTGATGGGTCGCTGTTATATGAAAGTTTACGTAGAATTCGAATCTGCAATAAAAAATGGGGTTTTATTTGGAAAAAACAAAAATAGTGTGCATTGCGCACTTTTGCACATGCATACGTGCGAAAAAATTACATATTCGAATTCTACGCTAAGAAATAAATGGAGTTACCATTCAAGTTTTTTCTAAAATGGACTGTTACAAAATTAACGAGGGGGGGGGGGGGGATCATTGGCTGAGACACCCTGCATACATATTCCTTATAATACTTACAACTCTGATCATCCAATTCAATACGAATGCAGCTATTGAGTAGTGTGTTCCATAATGGAACGGTGGTATGCTGTCATGTTCCCAGCTATTATATCTTTCCTCAAAATACGCTTTTCTGCTAGGATTCAAAGCACCAATGGGCTGTAAATAACGATTAAAATAATTTTCGTTAGATACTAGAGTGACGATGCGTATTTATTTAAAAACTGACAAAAAAGTTACCGGTCAGCGGGTACTTTGTTTAAAATAGCTCCCTTTTTATGAAACCAATGATAAACTCTAGCACAATACGGAGCAATAGAGTTAACGCAACTCGAGAACAATAAATACCAATAACAGTAGGTACCCATGTGTTGTGAGTAATAGTAATAGAGTCGATACCAACCTTAGACAAGTCTCTGTAATTTGCAGGGAGACTCAAGTCGAGATCTTTTGCTTCATAGTTGGTCAGCACCCATGGGAAAACAGGATACTGATTCAAGTCATTGTACGTTCGTCCTGAAAAGCAGATTGTACACACTTATGTATCAGTAATTTGTAGTCACTTATAAAATGCTAAGAGGTATGTAGGTCCACCTACAACCATTTCAAGGGAGACAATCGTACTACTAGACAATCACCAACCCTAAGCAAAAATAGTTAAGTAAACAACCATTTCAGGCTGGGGCCAATTGCCCTGACGGCATCGCGGACGTGATCGGCTGTCCTCTCAGAAGGACCAGAACTTGATCCGATCATTTTGCTCATGGCATCCTATTGCCAGGTTGGAACGAGGGGCGTTGAGATTCGATTCGATGCACAGTTCTCTGGGTTTAGGAAAGAATTTTATTTCCTTGAAAAATAGCAAAAATCCAACGCTAGATAGTCCCTGAGGCCGACTTGAAAGCTTTGCAGTCATAACAAACCATGTTCGTCCAAAGATCAGCAAAACTCTACAGCCTTAGCGTCATGAATGACACAGTGGCTGATGTCTGAGTGTCGACACCGCCCCAGAGGTCATAAAAATCTCCTTTATTCATGGCTGGTGTGAGCACAAATAGGTAGAGCGTGTGAGTTATTACCTACCTACGACTACATACACCTTCCCCAAACGTCAGAACGTTCGCAGTTTAGTAGAAAATGTAAAACTCCAAAGGAGCTCTAAATTTTATTTCGTGGGAGAATTTATCGAAAGGTATCAAATGTATTTTTCCGATTTTTTACAAGTCAGTCTTCAACTATTCCTTGACACAATCCCGCGGATTTTTCCCAAAAATCGGGATTTCTATGAAAAATAGAAGTTGGGGGCCTCTAGCCAGTGAAAAGGGAAGTAATCAGCAATTCGACCATTGTAATTGACCATGATGTCAATACGAAATTCCATTTTTTTCTGCTGATTGTTGGTAAGAAACGTAAAGTGTGGAAGAAAAAGTGTGGTTTTTGAAAACTGTAACAGCTGTTCTCGATACATTTTTTCTTCCGGTGGAGACGGAATCGCTTGGGGAAGCCTAATCGATATCCCTTCTTAACCGGTGATAATCTCGCTGGTCTAGGTGAGGGACTCTCGAGGGTCCACCCCCACTGTTACACTCTGTCACATGGTAGCAGAGCATGGTTCGGTAGTATGCGCTGAGCACTTCACCATACTCCATCCACTTTTTGTGGGCTTACCGGAAGGATAAGCCCAAAGGTTTTCCAGAAGGATTCCTTTACTAACAACCTGTCCCTTTGATAATACATAGGTACATCTATTGGCTTCCCCACCCCCTTTCCAGAGTGTCAGTATAATTAAAATATACTGAGCTCATTAGAAGCCGATTGATGCCATGTCCCAATTGACAAGTCCCAATAGTTGTTCCATCCCAACGATGGAGGTTGATCACCTAGAGGTTGCCCAGATGAGCACAATTCACTGGACAACAACCTCTGACAACATTATCCGCCAATACTCGTATGTAGGAGCTTTGTTCTCCACCAGCAAAATATTACTGAGGTAGTACCATTACGATGGAGGTTAGTCACCTTGAAGTTGTTCAAGTGTCTTTTCCTGAACCAGAACTTCATACTACTTTTCATTCTCCCTTTTCCCTCTCATACTTCTGCTACCCAGAAGCATGTCATGTGGGGAGGAGTGTAACAGTGTGAGCTAATCTCGATACATTTTTTCTTCCGGTGGAGACGGGATCGCTTGGGGAAGCCTAATCGATATCCCTTCTTAACCGGTAATAATCTCGCTGGTCTAGGAGGGGGACTCTCGAGGGTCCACCCCCACTGTAACACTCTGTCACAAAACAGACATAAAAAGTGGCGGGAAACGTCGAGGTCAACTTTTGCTCTGTTTTGTAATATTACATAATCTGTATACTATTATCAATTTCTTTATATAAGTAGCAACAGTTTCTGAATTTTTACAGGAAGTTTTTTCAATGTCATTCACTCAAACAATTATACGTGGAAAAATACATGAAGATAGCCTTTTTTAGTGCCTCGAAAATAGTATTTACTCTTTTCCACGTTTACCGTACAATCAAAGCGCTTGTACATTCAAAGCGATGGACCGCCAGTGGCCTCAATTCCAACCACCAAGTGACGGAGCGTGAATCATCATCATCAACCATCATCGCTCGGCCACCGGCTCACCCTAACTAGACAACCACGGCCCTCAGGACAAGCCCCCGTGAATAAATATTTAGGGAAAGCGAAGTTCTTCAAGCAAGGCTTCTGGGACAATATTGCCCGACGGAGCTCCTGAAGATTTGAGGATTCTACTCCTCCTCTGTGCCACTGAATTTGCTGCCGAGATCAATAAATTTCTTCCTGTTCATCCACAACATGTCTCTGAGAAATGATAATTTATTTAAGTGTTCTCCACAATCTATTGCAGTAGAGCAGGAAAGGATCCGCTGTATCTTCACCAACTTCGCAGTCGTATCTATTTTACAGTGAATACCTATTTTCCATATCCTAGGCCACTATGGCAAAGGGACTGTTGACAAGACTGGTGGGTAATATAGCCTGGAGGAGGAGTGCTAGGATCTGGCCCATTTTACATTTGAAGGACCTGACTCACGTACATACCTACTTTACCGGTCTGCCTACATACAGCTACACATTGGCGGGTGCCCACCCTCGTTCGAAGTGGATGGAGATGAGGACACAACTTGAAGCCCAGCTATTGATTGATTGATTGACTGATGGTTTTATTTGTAAACTAGCACAAAAATAGAGCCCGAAGGCTCTCTCTACCTTCTTGGCAAGAGAACATCGACATTAATACAGAAAAATAATATCAGTCTTCAGATGGATTGTGAAAGAAAATAAATGAGAAACAATAAACAAAATAAAGAGCCGTTAGAGATTTAGAAAATTGATTAAAATCGAAATAGCTTACCAGCGATTGTATTGAGAAACATAAGGTATTCGAAGTTTGATATTTCTCGTCGCTGCCATTTCTGAGTCATGTTTGAGTTTCGCATCAGCTGCCGAGGTGACATCATTGAAGCGCGCCTGTAATGATTAGGTAGTGAAATGTTGGGTCTTTTCGTTTCCACTTATAATAATCAAGCAACGGCAACTCCAAGAGATTATGCAATACCTAGTTGAAAAATAGAGACACCTGTATACATAGTGCATACTTAGTATGAGGATACTAAGGCAATATACCTGGTTTGAGGAATACCATATTTTATGCCAACCCCCACACGAGGCAATGCTTTGATTACTCTCTTCACGGTTGACTGATCCGGAAACGCGAACATTATTGATGCTAGAACAACAAAGATATTTGTGAGGATATTCTACGTCTATACGATTGTCAGTATGATGAAAGATGAAATGGTCGCTCTTCAATGGACAACGCAATGCCACGTTTCGTACTTAATAATTTTCCTGTCGACAATGGACGGGAACAATCAAACGATGCATCAAATATCAATTGTTTTGAACAGATGTACATTACGGTACACCCGACAAAAGTAAAGTTTGGATGATACTCACTTCTGCTGGCGAGGAAAATTTCTATTGCAACGTTTTGCAGCAGATATCTCCGCGAGAAGATGGCTCGTACTTCGGAGAAATACCATTTTCCGTGGAGGTGGTCACAGTACTTCAAAACCTGGAACAAAATGGAAGACACTATTACAATTTCCGAAAATGTTTTTACCTAACAATCGAACGTTGAGTTTTTTTACTTGAAAATTACTAAACCTGTGTAAAATATACAAAAATGGGGATTGGCGGTAATTTGATAGGTACAGTAAAAAAGTATTATTGAATAAAAAAAGTTAGGAGGGCAGTAAATTATATATGGTAGAAAAAGGTACTCTATATTATTCAACACTGTAAGTAGTAGATACCTAATGGGTTTTGAAGGGGTCTTTAAGCAAGTTCCACCAAAAATTCGCTCATTAGGTCATGGCTGGAACTTTTCTGATACTGGCCAATTTCAATTTTAGATGAGATTAGAAGGGTTGCTCTATAACGTAAAGTTACCAAGGTGCCAAGGCTACTTTTTCCGGCTCTGTTATTATTTTTCATTCGTTTCTTGTTCAAATCCGTTGTTAATACATTATACCTCACTGTTAAATGAATATTGTTAGTAATTGATTATACTCTCAGTTAGCTCAGCAAATTACGGGCGTAACTAAATTACCTGCATAAGAAAAACTCTACGACACTAAATTATTCAGCGCACTATCTCATTTCATATTTCCGAGTTTGTTTTAATCAGTTTCATCGTTCCAAGTACCGGAGCGTCAACATTCAATCCATGATGTGTCGTGGTCTCTGTGGACGTGGCATTGTAGGAGGGAGAAAACACTTCTGCAGCCAGTGGAATATGATGCTCATGGTTACCCTCACAGAACCGCGACATGATTCGGAGGTTGAAAAAAAAATGGTTTGGCCAAATGCCTCAGGGACATTATATCATAATAGGAACCAAAATCAACTTATGTACGCACTGAAAAAGTGTTAATTTGTTCCAACAAATTAATATGTACCTAATAGTACAGATAATCGAAAATTTTGGAAAGAACTTTTGGAATTTCGGGTTCGGAAAATTATATTCGAAATTGGGGAACCTGTCTGGTAACGGCAGAAAAACCCCAATGCAAAAATCCCATAGGAAACTATGAAGACGTATAAATACATCTAAGTACTCATGTTCAACCTCATAAACTAAAGTAAAACTTTACCTAAATCTACGTCACTAACCAGAGCCGTATTGATGAGGTACTCGTATGTTATAGGTCTCCTTATTGTTGGATTTAAGTAAAGTTCTCAGTGAGGTTCTCAGTAATTATTAGTTGCTATTTTGAACAGTTGCCATATAGATACCTATTTTGATGTTTGTTTCAAATTTTTGGTACAAACTGTACATGCTGTCGTATTCTTGAATAGATTATTTATTATTATTATTATTACTTTATTACGGGCAAGCCCAATTACTTTACAGGTCAGTGACAGTGAGATACAGACATAGGTAAACATTCTTACGAGTTATGATTATAATTGTTACGCACTGAAAATAATTACGGAAAAGGAAAACAATGGTGAAACTATAAAATTTGAAAAATGGAACATGGAATCTTTCACTATAGGACCACATCGGGGGTACCGGGAACCACGGCCCTCAACCACGAGAGGGAATCATTAAAAAAATCAAAATCGGGATTCAAGTTCAAAAAGAGGTTTGCAGTTCGTGGGATACGACGAAGGGGGCGATTTAGTTGGTAATTTGTCGGCGAGAAAGGAATACCAAACAACGGCGAAGAACGTGCAGACAATCGTGGAACACGATAGATAGATAAATAGCTTATTTTGCCATTGCTGATCTTATTGGTGTGTATATCGGAATGGATTGTTTGTGGCAAAACTTTGTGCACATTCCTTCTGATGAAACTACTCAATAATATATTATTATGTTTGGCAGCACAATATTGGCAGCGCAGGGTTGTCTTAGAAATGCCCCACCCACCTTTATTTTTTGATTCTGGGAAATTCAAGGCTTTTCAAGGCTTCGTTATCTAGCAGTGAGGAAGAAAAATAATGGAAACGAAAATGATTTTTTTGTCTCTCTTACTCTGCATCAAAAGAAATGTTCTAAGCAAGCAGAAAGGTAGGTACTTTATTCACAATATCTACCCAGTGTAAATCCCGTAGGTAGATATTTGAGTAGAGTAATCGATATTTAAACACCAAGTATAGTATAGATCACCAAGCGTAATAAATACCCGAGTACGAAGTCAAACGGCACCTTACATCGACCCCTTTCAACACTTTTCGAAAGGTCTCACGTTCACAAAATACCGCCAAAATAGCAATGTGAAACCTGGTAGAATTCAGATTTCCATTTTTGACCAAGCACCAACCAGTACATGATGATAATTTACAGAGCCGTTTGAATTGCCTTTCCTCACCATCGCATTATGTAGGTTTTCGTTTCAAGAGTTACAAAAGATATCTTTGGCCATAAGAAGGGAGAGGATGGCTTCGGTATCGAGCTTTTTGGTCACTAGGGCTATGTTCATGGGAGTCTCGGAATGCATTCAATTTCTGGGAATAGGTATGGATTTTCTGGACGAAAGCTATCGTGTATTGCGCTTGCTTCGTGATGGCCGCTCCTAGATCGATCGGCGCCATCTTGTCTTGAGAACTCAGTAACAACTCAGTTTGTTGTATTTCTCTCTCTTCCTCTTCCCGTAAACTCTCACTCCCTCTCACACCCTGAGACCATCTTTTCTCCTTCGGAGCGATTCTGGCCACTACATTTGAACAACGAATTGTCCTTCTTAGACTCATTTCATTCCTTTTCCGTTTTTGTGTGCTGTAGATATGTAAAATCACTAAATTGATAACAAGTACTAGGTACCTACCTACTTATTTATTTAAGTTGGTCGAACTCATTCAATCAACAGTGATGAAGAAAGAGAGGGATGGAGGCGTACAACCTATTACGTCAGTATGGTGTAATAAGTAGATCTACACATATGAAAACTGCACAGTAAATGTCTGAGTGTTGGTACCCAGGTACTTCCGCAGGCGCCCCCGCCAAACCCGAGCTATTGGTTTTAAGGAACCTTCGGATCACCCAAGAAGCTTACCATTGTAATCTAGCAGCGGTTGAGTTTCAATGTGAACCTGATATGGGTGATTCCAGTGGGTCTGTATTTCGAAATTTGGATGGCATTTTGGGAGATCCGATTTCGTAATCTGGGTGGCATGAGAGGGATGCGATAGAAATAAGAACAGCCTCAGCGTAGCGAAATCCTCGCAACACATTCCTATCACCGATTCTTTCCAACAGATTCTGATGACATTTCCGGGAAATCTGTATAGGTTGGGTACCAAATGATCCGCTGTGAATACCTATAATCTTGAACCTTCGCAGTGTACGAACTAAATCACTCGCGAAGAAATCGTGGAAACCCATTTCAAAGAAAACACTTTTATACCGGTTTCGGTTATCAAACCATCGTCAGTAACACACAATAACAGTTATTGTGTGTTACTGACGATGGTTTGATCACCGAAACCGGTATTAACAGTGTTTTTTGCGTTTTTCGTGTATTAGTGGCAATAGACTATTTTTTAAATAACTCCGGTTTTCTTCGCAGTGTCGTATGTGGATGCGCAAACATGAAATTCTCATAACACCCATATTATTCAACTGATTTCAATACAAGAATTTATATATAATGTAGAACGGGTTTCAAATTGTCCCCTGTGACTAGCCCAGTGATCGGCGCAATAGCTGTATAGGATACGTAACATACGTACTGTACGTATGTTGGATACGTAACTGTACGTATATTGTAGTACCAATACTACAATATACGTACATACTTGAATACCTATAATTACCCAATAAGTTTAAGATTGTCCATATTTGAATGGGATATCCCAAACATCACATTTTACATAAAATCAGTTATTTCTTCGAAAATTCGCTCTTATAGCCATGCTGCATGACTGTGGTTTTTTAAATATATTGTTATGTGAAGGATGAAAGTAGGGTTGAATAGGGGAGCAACGCTCTCTTATTTTTTTGCGAGACTTAGGAAAATCGAAGTTTGAAAAGAAGCGGGAAAAAGGGGGCGAGAACAGCAGTGACGTCATGTTGGGAAGTCTCACTGACTGGGTGACATCTGTAGCTTACTGGGCTCAATCATTTGCTCTGGTCAGCGCTGGTTCATTGGTTCCCTGGACAGGGTGAGTGAGTGGCCGCTCTGTGATGGTTGGGAATGAGACGGCGACTGCGGTCCTTCGGTTCGAACGTCCCTCGCCACAGTTTAGGGCGGCGAGGCAATAGGCAGTACAAGCTAAGTGATCGGATCAAATTCTGATCCTCCTGAGAGGACAGCCGATGACGTACGCGAAGCCCCCTGCGGGGCAATCGGACGCGATAAAATGCAGTTACTTTTTTTTTGACAATGCGTTTTTCAGCCCTAAAAACAATGTTTTCAATGTGTAGAGGAGTGTTAACAGAAAGTCAGTAGGTAATTCCCATTAGGTAGTCCCCCCCCCCCCCTCCCCGTTCCCGCAACATCATTCTGCTATAAGGTGTAGCATGAAAAGTCTGATCAAATTCCGATACAACACAGATAACATGGTCATAAATAAGAAACTGGCAAATGGAAAAGTTCTCTTCTCGAAACGCCCCCCATTTCTTCAGTAGGTATGTCTCTGATTGATTGATGATTTCAAATGCCGTTGAGAATTTTCGTCAAGTGACGATACCTCCGTTGTTGTGATACCTCCGTCAAATGTTTTTCATTCTTGATTCACCAATTGATTCTTCTCGGGTGATTCACATAACTTTTTCCCCTGCCGTACCTGCTTCTTTCTGCAGTGAATGGGATGAGCGAGATGGAATTAGTTCCAGATCGAATGAGGTTGGGAACGGATGCACGTGGATCAGCCCACCTGGTACCGCTCACAGAATCACAGGGTGATGCATTGCCCGTCATCACGAAAGCGTAAATAAAGTTTCCGATGAAATGTGGCCCGAAGTGCCCCTCCATTAATGACAACAATAAATCCCGACTTGGATCATTTAGGTACCGCCAGTTGATTTATGTTTCCGCGATCTGACCCGGAACCAATTGCCAAGTTATTAGAGAAAAATAAAAAACGAATAAAAATAATAATAACGAATTCATATAATGATTAATGATAATGAATAATTAATAATAATAACAAAAACAAAACAAAACAAAAAACAAAAACAAAATTACAAGATGTATTGGGACAAGGAGCTACCGACTGTTCTGCCAATCACCGCGCGCCGGCCGCCTGATATTGTCCTCGTGCACAAGGCGGAGGGAACGACCAACCTAATTGACATCTCTGTACCTCTCACATCAAACCTCGAAGCCAAGCACAGGGAGAAGGTAAATAAGTATTTATCCCTTGCTAACGAGCTAAGGACGATGTGGGAGCAGGAGGTGGTATACGGATCGTTCCCGTGGTCCTGCCTGCCACCGGAGTGATACCCAAGGAACTCCATGAAAGCTTGAGTCTCCTTGGGTTGCCCGGTGGACTTGACGAGGACATGCAAAAGGCCGTGCTGATTACTTCGTGTAGCCTGGTGAGGGAGTTTTTGGGGGAGGCTATTACGCCCAACCACTGAGCCCTCCACATGCACTTGCGGGTGGGAATAGGTCACCCCATGGCACTATTTACCCCCCCCCCCCCCCCCCTACCCACCCCGAGTGATGACCACCGATAATAATAATAATAATAATAATAAATTATGAAAATAAAATAACATGAATAAAATAAAAATAATAAAGTAAAATGGGGAAAAAAAGAATTCATTAACAATAACAAGGAATTCATATAATGAAGTTCGAATTTGGAAACTAGCTGGTGTATCGATCAGCTGGGTTCGTTAAAAACTCGTTTTTTGAAATTTATTTATTTATTCATTCGTTTACAAGTTTATACAATTTCAGGACTGATAACCATATTATGACGACTTAGAGGAGGTACTTTAAAATCCCCATACAGTTTTTCAATTGAGGTGCGCCCATGTGGTTTAGTGGCTATGCGTATTACCCTATTTAAAACAACCTCCAAACTACTAAAAATACTAGCATAAGCACCATCCCAAATAGATATACATGAGAATCTTTGGTGTGTGTCTTTGATATTGAATTTAACGACATATTTATATAACTAGTTAGGAAATACCGATAAAGATAGAAAGCCATTGACAAAGATAACCAATGTTTTCGTAACTAGAGCAATCACATGATCTTTCGTGAGTTTCATATATTAAATGGATGGTCATGTTTGTCACAACGCTCTCTACCTCTCTCCCCCACACAGTTAGACCGTATTTTCGTCTAGCGACACCCCCTGGTCTCGCAGAAGCGTGAAGAAACAAATGTGACAAGCGGCAAAACTGATTGGGTTCTGACTAGGCGTCGGGTGTCCCCTTTACCCGTACTGCTCTGAAGCTATTAGCGAATATCAAATTTCGCTCAAGTCAAAAGCCTTCCCCCATCTGCAAACAACAACCCCGGGAGACTGAGCAGGAGGCAGGATTGGATTCAACCCTCCAGATCCACTAACTTTATCAACCCTTCGAAAGATGGCTGGACAAAGCTCATGCGATTCTTATTCATAAGTAAGAAAGACGTGTACAAACCTAGAGGTCAGCATAATACTCCGGTGCTCCACCAGCGACATTAAATTATAAGGTTTCTTTTAAATTATGGGTTTATATTGTGTTGTTGGTAGGAGAACGTTAATAGAGTGGTCTACTCAAGCATCTACTCAAGCATAGTTAATTGAGTGGTCGAGAACGTTAATCATATTTATATTGTGTCACGCAGCTTATGAAGCGGATCTTTGATTAGAGGGACTTCCCGTTTTCTCGAATGCGATGCATCGGAGTGCCCTCTACGATGACCTCTTGATGATCCACGTTTCTAATGTGATCGAAACATATTTAAGTTCCTGTCATCATACGTAGATTACTGTCTGTCTAGGTATCTACTCAAGCATAGAGAATAATTTCCAGAATAAATAATATATTTGCACATGCTTCTGTGAGTCAATAAGCAAATCTTCACAAGGATGTATGGGCCTGGATGGTACTTGACTGCATGACTGCACTAGTCACTGCAATTGCCTTTCCCTAGACCAACTGGGCTATGCTGACCACAGTACCAGGAGTGTCACAGTGGATTCCAGTCCTCAATTAACCATATCTACCAACTTTGGTCCGACAAATCAGGGATTTCTGGGAAAGCGAGTCATGTGGTGAACTCACGCCCCAGTTTTCCAAGTGTTTAAGTTAAACATATCCATCAACATATAGATCTAATGACTCCAACACATCACTCAAGGTTCCAGCCATGGTTCCAGGATCTTTCCACCAACTTTATGAAATACAACCTTGTGCGAACTCGAGCCATTCCAACACACTTCTGCTCTACAGTAGATATTAATTATATAAATGTAGGTATCATTGTTGAAAATGTGAATCGGCCTATGATAAATCCGAGATCTGAGGCCTTTTGAAACTCGAACATCGAAGACCCGATCCAGAGCTGGATAAAACCCGCTTCGCATAAATACTGTCCACCCTGTTCCCCTGTAATTGGAGACCTTCCCATCAACGGGATGCATTACTCTTCCGAACTCCTATCGAACCGCTTGACCGTTCCTTGATTTTTTTCTCCCGCTGAACCTATTGTTTTGGAGACAATGTCGCATTCGACTGCCCATTTCTCTCCCTTTTGCACGGTTCTCCATCGCGAGGGATTTGCAGGACTCCAGCTTTTCATTAGGATGGTGTTTCTTGAGTCTAAGCCAACATCGAATCGCCGCTTGTTAACCTGATATTAAGCTCGATGTCGCACAGTGGTGTGGAAACGGTTTTATGCTAAAATAAGATATAGCAAAGGGTCCAAAATCTTCACGCTGGCACATAATTTAAGCATACAAATCCGATCGTGAATTCGACCCTAGATTTTAACAACTTTTATAAGTATATGACATTTGTTATATGTGTGGGTACAGTAGGTACAGTATGAAATGTTGGCAGGTATATAGGTACAATCCCCCTAGGCATTGTGTACAATGTCTTAGGTATGAAATGATATTTAATTGATTGGTGGGCTCTCTTGCTGATATTTTAATGAAGGTATATGTTCATCTGAATATGGGGATGGTTATTTCATTCTGCTGAGGTGCGAGCGCCCGCGAGGATCTAGATCAGCGATTACCAACCTGGGATGCGCGCACCCCCCGGGGGTGCGCGGGAGCCCCTTTGGGGGTGCGTGGAAAAAATAGAGTAATGGCGGATATTTTTGGGAAAAAATTTGATTAATATTTTTCGTTCTTTTGCCACACCGCCGCTACCACAACCAACTGTGAACTGATCTACTCAAGTGTGAATGGGGTGTACCCACACATTTTTAATATTTTTTATCTTGAAAGTAGATGTTGAGAAAAGACAGGACCTACATCGTTTTTGTGCGAGGGATGTAGTGACGCGCCGAGAAGGGGAGGAAGAGAAGCATAGAAATGTGTACCACGATACAGCCTCAAGGATATCATTAATTTGCCCCAAAATTACTCGTTTATTTATTCATTTATAAATTTACGGGCTAGTCTAATTTAGTCTCATTCCTGTCTTCTTGTCAATAATGTAATTTTGCAATATTAAAACATTATATTATTATAGTTACATATTATGTAACTCCTACTCTTTCGATCTCTTTAGTTACCTACCTACCTACCTGTGTTACTTTTACCTTGATGCTCATGTGCATTGTTTTTACTACAAACTTTATTTTAAATCTGTGTGCATACTTATACACTATATTTTATACTTTTATATATATACTTATAAAATAAAATGTGTGTATACTTTTTTGTTTTTTGTTTGTTTGTTTTGTTCAAGTCTGTTATAAATCAACTTCTGACACAGCGCCTTTACTATACCTATCTATTTGGTATTTACGTAAGTCGGGGGTGCGCCGGCTGAAACTGAGTTGCTGGGGGGTGCGAATGAGAAAAAAGGTTGGGAACCGCTGATCTAGATAAGTAATCTACGCAGGAGGGCGATACCCACGAATTACTATTATTTCTCACTTCACTGACGATCCTAGCTCCGGGAAAATACTCCGGTTCTCCACATTGCCGAGCACACGTCAGGTATTGTATACAATGCTTAGGCAAAAAATAACAAAAGAGCTGTTTCTTACCAGCCGATTTTATACTTGGCCAGTAACATAATACATGTAACACAGAGTGGAGACTTCGTCGTGTAAAACTTCATCCAAAAGGAGAACACTGCCAAAACTCACCGAAATTAAGATACCTCGAGCTTGGTTATTGAATGGGTAACCGCCATGACACGCCCAAGTATGACCTACGTAGTGTTGGGCGAACCCCTCTCCATCCACTCAAGGGGGTGAGGCAATGATTAGCCAATAAAGAGCGAAATTATCAGATCTAATCTGATTCTGATCCTCTCATTGGAGGACAGCTGATCACTCCGCGACGCTGGCAGGGCAGTCGGACGAAAAGTCAGACCCCAGTCTGGAATGGATGTTTACTTTACTACCTACTGCCAAAACTTGGGACTTTTTACATACTTAGAAACCGATTTGTCCCTATAAACGCTGCAAAGTCCTTGTCACATGGGTTTATTATTCTATTGGATATTCTACAGAAATTTTGGCTGTTCATTTATTGTTTATTTCATGTGAAATAATCGAAATAGCTATTTCTGATGGTTTCCACCATTTTTGGCCCCTAAAACACGAATTAGGTAGGTACGCTCCCCTTTTGGTTTATAATTCTGTGAATAATACACCTATGTATTCGCTCAGCAAAAAATTTGTATAACACCCCCTCAAAATTTTTTCTTTTCCGTTTCAAGGTGCGTAGATTCCAAAAATGCAATGTCCGTCCGCCGTCCGCCGTACGCCGTCCGCCGTGCGCCGTATCACGTGTACAGGCTTCATTTTCGGTCTAAAAAAATCGTTCTTTCGCACACATGCTCTATTTGGGCCCTAGTTGTGTCCCGAAACTTTTCAGCCCGATCGGAATATATCCAGCGGAGTTATGAGTGAAAATGTGTATAAAAATAGGTACTTTTTGTGTTTTAGTAACATAGTAGTAAAATGAGATTTTGAGGTATCGTATTCCATGTTTTTGGGGACGAGAAGACCGAATATTAAGTCGATTTTGACGAAGGAGTGGAAAATTGAGGTTGTACCAGATGTTCTGCTCCCAAAATTGATTTTTCGTGAGTCAAAAACCTGGAAAATCGACTGAAATCACAAGCATTATGTATAATAACACTAGAAAAAGTGTCAACACGTGGATCAAGACGATTAAATGGCACTATCAATGATCAAAGATAGTTTTAAAAAAAAAAGCGTACCTAATTTGTGTTTTAGGGGCCAAAATTAATGGAAACCATCAGAAATAGCTATTTCGATTATCACGCATAAAAGAAACAATAAATGAACAGCCAGCATTTCTGTAGACCAATAAAATAATAGAATAATAAACCCATGTGACAAGGACTTTGCAGCGTTTTTTCCCTTTTTTTTCAATTTACCTTTGATTATTGGTAATACCATTTAACCGCCATTATCCAAGTGTTGATACTACTTCCAGTGTTATAATACAAATTGATGGTGATTTCAGACGATTTCCCAGGTATTTCACTCATAAAAAATCAATTTCGGGAGCTGAAAATTTGGTAGAACCTCGATTTTCCACTCTTTGGTCAAAATGGACTTCATATTCGGTCTTCTCGTCCCCAAAAACATGGAAAAAGATACCTCAAAAGCTCATGTTACTAACATGTTACTAAAACACAAAAAGTACCTACTTTTACACATGTTTTCACTCATAACACCCCTGGGTATATTCCGATCGGGCTGAAAAGTTTCGGGACACAATTAGGGCCCAAATGGAGCATGTGAGCGAAAGAACGACTTTTTTAGACCAAAAATGAAGCCTGTACACGTGATACGGCGGACGGACATTGCATTTTGGTTTATTATTCTGTGAATAATACACCTATGTATTCGCTCAGCAAAAAATTTTTATAACACCCCCTCAAACTTTTTTCTTTTACGTTTCAAGGTGCATAGATTCCAAAAATGCAATGTCCGTCCGCCGTACGCCGTCCGCCGTCCGCCGTATCACGTGTACAGGCTTCATTTTCGGTCTAAAAAAATCGTTCTTTCGCACACATGCTCCATTTGGGCCCTAGTTGTGTCCCGAAACTTTTCAGCCCGATCGGAATATACCCAGGGGTGTTATGAGTGAAAATGTGTGTAAAAATAGGTACTTTTTACGTTTTAGCAACATGTTAGTAACATGAGCTTCTGAGATATCGTTTTCTATGTTTTTGGGGACGAGAAGACCGAATATGAAGTCGATTTTGACCAATGAGTGGAAAATTGAGTTCTACCAAATGTTCAGCTCCCAGAATTGATGTTTTATGAGTGAAAAACCTGGGAAATCGTCTGAAATCACCATCAGTTTGTATAATAACACTGGAAAAAGTGTCAAGACGTGGTTCAGGACGATTAAATGGCACTACCATTGATCAAAGATAGTTTTAAAAAAAAGCGTACCTATTTCATGTTTTGGGGGCCAAAATTGGTGGAAATCATCAGAAATAGCTATTTCAATCATTCCACATGAAAGAAACAATAAATTTAACAGCCAACAAAAATCTCTAGAACTCCAATAGAATAATAAACCCATGTGACAAGGACTTTGCAGCGTTTTTGGAATCTACGCACCTTGAAACGGAAAAGAAAAAATTTTGAGGGGGTGTTATAAAAATTTTTTGCTGACCGAATACATAGGTGTATTATTCACAGAATAATAAACCAAAAAAGCGCTAGACCGCGCAAGGCTCGCGTTGTCTGCAATAATTACTTACAGCACTTCAACGATTTCAGAAATATTTCACTTGAGTTACACCCACGGTCATGGAACCGCCAGTGTGAAGGAAAGGATGAAAATTTCATTATTTTTCAACTCCGAAATATTCAATAAACGTTTCTTTTGTTTATAGTTATCTAATCATGTCCCCCTCCCACCCTTTTGGTTTATTATTCTGTGAATAATACACCTATCTATTCGCTCAGCAAAAAATTTTTATAACACCCCCTCAAACTTTTTTCTTTTCCGTTTCAAGGTGCGTAGATTCCAAAAACGCAATGTCCGTCTGCGGTCCGCCGTACGCCGTCCGCCGTCCGCCGTACGCCGTACGCCGTATCACGTGTACAGGCTTCATTTTCGGTCAAAAAAAATCGTTCTTTCGCACACATGCTCCATTTGGGCCCTAATTGTGTCCCGTAACTTTTCAGCCCGATCGGAATATATCCAGGGGAGTTATGAGTGAAAATGTGTATAAAAATAGGTACTTTTTGTGTTTTAGTAACATATTAGTAAAATGAGCTTTTGAGGTATCGTTTTCCATGTTTTTGGGGACGAGAAGACCGAATATGAAGTCGATTCTGTCCAAGGAATGGAAAATTGAGGTTGTACCAGATGTTCAGTTCCCAAAATTGATTTTTTATAAGTCAAAAACCTGCGAAATCGACTTAAATCACAACCAATTTGTATAATAACACTAGAAAACGCTGCAAAGTCCTTGTCACATGGGTTTATTATTCTATTGGAGTTCAAGAGATTTTTGTTGGCTGTTAAATGTATTGTTTCTTTCATGTGGAATGATTGAAATAGCTATTTCTGATGATTTCCACCAATTTTGGCCCCCAAAACATGAAATAGGTACGCTTTTTTTAAAAAAAATAAATTATCTCTGATCATTGATAGTACCATTTTATCGTCTTGATCCACCTGTTGACACTTTTTCCAGTGTTATTCTACAAATTGATGGTGATTTCAGACGATTTCCCAGGTTTTTGACTCATAAAAAATCAATTTCGGGAGCTGAACATCTGGTAGGACCTCAATTTTCTATTCTTTGGTCAAAATCGAGTTCATATTCGGTCATCTCGTCCCCAAAAACATGAAAAACGATACCTTAAAAGCTCATGTTACCAACATGTTGCTAAAACGCAAAAAGTACCTATTTTTACACACATTTTCACTCATAACACCCCTGGGTATATTCCGATCGGGCTGAAAAGTTTCGGGACACAACTAGAGCCCAAATGGAGCATGTGTGCGAAAGAACGATTTTTTTAGACCGAAAATGAAGCCTGTACACGTGATACGGCGTACGGCGGACGGCGGACGGACATTGCATTTTTGGAATCTAGGCACCTTGAAACGGAAAAGAAAAAATTTTGAGGGGGTGTTATAAAAATTTTTTGCTGAGCGAATACATAGGTGTATTATTCACAGAATAATAAACCAAAAGTGTCAACACGTGGATCAAGACGATTAAATGGTACAATCATGATCAAAGGTAATTTGAAAAACGCTGCAAAGTCCTTGTCACATGGGTTTATTATTCTATTGGAGTTCTAGAGATTCTTGTTGGCTGTTAAATTTATTGTTTCTTTCATGTGGAATGATTGGAATAGCTATTTATGCTGATTTCCACCAATTTTGGCCCCCAAAACATGAAATAGGTACGCTTTTTTTTTCCAGATCATCTTTGATCATTGGTAGTGCCATTTAATGGTCTTGATACACATGTTTACACATTTTCTAATGTTATTATACACATTGATGGTGATTTCAGACAGTTTTCCAGGTTTTTGACTCATAAAAAAACCATTTTGGGAGCTGAACCTTTAGTAAAACCTCAATTTCCGCGTCTTTGGTCAAAATCGACTTCATATTCGGTCTTCTCGTCCCCAAAAACATGGAAAAGGATACCTCAAAACCTCATGTTACCAACATGTTGCTAAAACGCAAAAAGTACCTATTTTTATACACATTTTCACTCATAACACCCCTGGGTATATTCCGATCGGGCTGAAAAGTTTCGGGACACAACTAGGGCCCAAATGGAGCATGTGTGCGAAAGAACGATTTTTTTAGACCGAAAATGAAGCCTGTACACGTGATACGGCGGACGGCGGACGGCGGACGGCGTACGTCGGACGGACATTGCATTTTTGGAATCTACGTACCTTGAAACGGAAAAGAAAAAATTTTGAGGGGGTGTTATAAAATTTTTTTGCTGAGCGATTACATAGGTGTATTATTCACAGAATAATAAACCAAAAGGAGCGTACCTAATTCAAGTTTTGGGGGCCAAAATTTGTGGATACCACCAGAAATAGCTATTTCAATATTATTTTACATGAAAGAAACAATTAATAAACAGCCAGCATTTCTGTAGACCAACAAATTAATAGAATAATAAACCCATGTGACAAGGACTTTGCAGCGTTTTGGTTTATTATTCTGTGAATAATACACCTATGTATTCGCTCAGCAAAAAAATTTTATAGCACCCCCTCAAAATTTTTTCTTTTCCGTTTCAAGGTGCGTAGATTCCAAAAATGCAATGTCCGTCCGCCGTACGCCGTATCACGTGCACAGGCTTCATTTTCGGTCTAAAAAATTCGTTCTTTCGCACACATGCTCCATTTGGGTCCTAGTTGTGTCCCGTAACTTTTCAGCCCGATCGGAATATATCCAGGGGAGTTATGAGTGAAAATGTGTATAAAAATAGGTACTTTTTGTGTTTTAGTAACATATTAGTAAAATGAGCTTTTGAGGTATCGTTTTCCATGTTTTTGGGGACGAGAAGACCGAATATGAAGTCGATTTTGACCAAGGAGTGGAAAATTGAGTATGTACCAGATGTTCAGCTCCCAAAATTGATTTTTTATGAGTCAAAAACCTGCGAAATCGTCTGAAATCACCATCAATTTGTATAATAACTCTAGAAAAAGTGTCAACACGTGGATCAAGACGATTAAATGGTACAATCAATGATCAAAGGTAATTTAAAAAAAAAGAGGAGCGTACATAGCACCTAATTCAAGTTTTGGGGGCCAAAATTTGTGGAAACCACCAGAAATAGCTATTTCAATTATTTTACATGAAAGAAACAATAAACAGCCAGCATTTCTTTAGACCAATAAAATAATAGAATAATAAACCCATGTGACAAGGACTTTGCAGCGTTTTGGTTTATTATTCTCTGAATAATACACCTATGTAATCAATCAGCAAAAAATTTTTATAACCCCCCCTCAAACTTTTTTCTTTTCCGTTTCAAGGGGCGTAGATTCAAAAACGCTGCAAAGTCCTTGTCACATGGGTTTATTATTCTACTGGACATACCTACAGAAATGTTGGCTGTTCATTTATAGTTTCTTTCATGCGTAATAATCGAAATAGCTATTTGTGATGGTTTCCATTAATTTTGGCCCCTAAAACACAAATAAGGTACGGCTCCTTTTTTTTTTTTTTTTTAACTATCTTCGATCATTGATTGTACCATTTAATCGTCTTGATCCACGTGCTGACAATTTTTTCAGTGGTATTATACAAACTGATGGTGATTTCAGACGATTTCCCAGGTTTTTGACTCATAAAAAATCAATTTTGGGAGCTGAACATTTGGTAGAACTCAATTTTCCACTCTTTGGTCAAAATTTACTTCATATTCGGTCTTCTCGTCCCCCAAAACATGGAAAACGATATCTCTGAAGCTCATGTTACGCAAAAAGTACCTACTTTTACACACATTTTCATTCATAACACCCTTGGGTATATTCCGATCGGGCTGAAAAGTTTCGGGACACAACTAGGGCCCAAATGGAGCATTTGTGCGAAAGAACGACTTTTTTAGACCGAAAATGAAGGCTGCACACGTGATACGGCGGACGGCGTACGGCGGACGGCGGACGGACATTGCATTTTGGTTTATTATTCTGTGAATAATACACCTATGTATTCGCTCAGCAAAAAATTTTTATAACACCCCCTCAAACTTTTTTCTTTTAGGTTTCAAGGTGCGTAGATTCCAAAAATGCAATGTCCGTCCGCCGTACGCCGTCCGCCGTCCGCCGTATCACGTGTACAGGCTTCATTTTCGGTCTACAAAAATCGTTCTTTCGCACACATGCTCCATTTGGGCCCTAGTTGTGTCCCGAAACTTTTCAGCCCGATCGGAATATACCCAGGGGTGTTATGAGTGAAAATGTGTGTAAAAATAGGTACTTTTTACGTTTTAGCAACATATTGGTAACATGAGCTTCTGAGATATCGTTTTCTATGTTTTTGGGGACGAGAAGACCGAATATGAAGTCGATTTTGACCAAAGAGTGGAAAATTGAGTTCTACCAAATGTTCGGCTCCCACAATTGATTTTTTATGAGTGAGAAACCTGGGAAATCGTCTGAAATCACCATCAGTTTGTATAATAACACTGGAAAAAGTGTCAAGACGTGGTTCAGGACGATTAAATGGCACTACCAATGATCAAAGATAGTTTAAAAAAAAAAAAGAAAAAAAAGAGCGTACCTAATTTGTGTTTTGGGGGCCAAAATTAATGGAAACCATCAGAAGTAGCTATTTTGATTATTACGCATGAAAGAAACAATTAATGAACAGCCAACCTTTCTGTAGGTATGTCCAATAGAATAATAAACCTATGTGACAAGGACTTTGCAGCGTTTTTGGAATCTAGGCACCTTGAAACGGAAAAGAAAAAATTTTGAGGTGGTGTTATAAAAATTTTTTGCTGAGCGAATACATAGGTGTATTATTCACAGAATAATAAACCAAAAGTCGTTCTTTCGCACACATGCTCTATTTGGGCCCTAGATTTGTCCCGAAACTTTTCAGCCCGATCGGAATATACCCAGGGGTGTTGTGAGTGAAAATGTGCGTAAAAATATGTACTTTTTGCGTTTTAGCAACATGTTGGTAACATGAGCTTTTGAGGTATCGTTTTCCATGTTTTTGGGGACGAGAAGATCGAATATGAGGTCGATTTTGGCCAAGGAGTGGAAAATTGAGGTTGTACCAGATGTTCAGCTCCCAAAATTGATTTTGTATGAGTCAAAAACCTGCGAAATCGTCTGAAATCACCAACAGTTTGTAGAATAACACTAGAAAAAGTGTCAACACGTGGATCAAGACGATTAAATGGTACTACCAATGATCAAAGTTAATTTGAAAAAAAAAAAAAAAAAGATCGTACCTACCTAATTTGTGTTTTGGGGGCCAAAATTTGTGGAAACCATCAGAAATAGCTATTTCAATTATTTCACATGAAACAAACAATAAATGTACAGCCAACATTTCTGTAGAATAATAAACCCCATGTGACAAGGACTTTGCAGCGTTTTGGTTTATTATTCTGTGAATAATACACCTATGTAATCGCTCAGCCAAAAATTTTTATAACACCCCCTCAAAATTATTTCTTTTCCGTTTCAAGGTGCGTAGATTCCAAAAATGCAATGTCCGTCCGCCGTCCGCCGTACGCCGTATCACGTCTACAGGCTTCATTATCGGTCTAAAAAAAATCGTTCTTTCGCACACATGCTCCATTTGGGCCCTAGTTGTGTCCCGAAACTTTTCAGCCCGATCGGAATACACCCAGGGGCGTTATGAGTGAAAATGTGTGTAAAAGTAGGTACTTTTTACGTTTTAGCAACATATTGGTAACATGAGTGTCGTGAGTCCCTCCCGGGAACACTCCTATCATATTAAGTTCTCACCAATATCCAAACGCCAAACTAATGCTCCGTAAATAAAGATATGAGTGGGGACAGGCGACAGAACCCAGGGTTACTCAACCTGGGGCCCCACTACCAGCTCCCTGCAAGGAGCTGGAGGGAGAGGCCCCCAAGTACTATAAAACCCCGGATCCTGGCGCTCAAGCTTCATTCGACACTTCCTCTAACCAGCTCTCTCTTCTCTCTCTTACCTTCCCTCTCAGATGATCGGTTGACTACAGCCGCCTGAGAATTTCACCTCCTCTCTCCTCCTCCTTGTCTAGGTGATCGGTTGAATACAGCCGCCTAGACAAGGGACCTCTCCTTTCCTCTCCTTTACCTAGATGAACGGTTGACTACAGCCGCCTAGGTAAAATTCCCTCATCCACCTCTCTCTCTCCTCCAAAGTCGTAGATGTTCGGTTGATTACAGCCGCCTGCGACTTTTCCTCCTTTCCTCTCCTTTACCTAAATTCACTCACTCACCTTCCTTCCACGCCACCGTGATGAGAATTTTAAATTCATCACAGTGGTGAACCCGACGTTCACTCAACCTTCTTCCTTCTTTCCCACCTCATGTGTCGCCCCAGTCTAGTTCGGTGTCCCAAATTTTAAATTCAAATTTCAACAGTCAGTGTAAATTCGCAATTCTTGGCCCAAACCTCACCACTCAACTCTCAACTCAACGCACCTCCGCTCCCGCCGATTGCGAATTTCAAAATTCAAAACCACGTCAAATTTTTGAATTTTAGTTACAGACATGGACCCGAACTCACCGACGCCGCCGCTCCTCCGGCCGTCCCTGCTGCAGCCGCCGACCGCTGCGACGACGGACGCCGCCGACAACCCCTTCACCAGCCTCTCACCGCCCGGCTCCTCCGCATCCGCAGCAGCCACTGCCGCCGCCGCCGCTACGGCCGCGGCCGCCGCCGACGTCATGACTACGTCCGCTGCGTTCCCTCTGTCGCTGCCCCCCTTCTACACGCACGACCCCGCGCTATGGTTTTTCCAAGTGGACGCTGCGTTTTCGGCCGCCAACATCCGCAGCCAGAAAACTAGATATTCCCGGATCATTTCGTTGCTACCCTACGAGATCCTACTTCAGACTTCAGATATCTCCCCCGACGCCGCCGCTGCGTACGACGACCTCCGCAGCCGCCTCATCAACACCTACCAGCCGTCAAAAATCGCCCGAGTCGCCGCCCTCTCCCAACCTCAACACCTCGGCGACCAGAAGCCCTCCCACCTCTACCGACGGCTGCGACACCAGCTGCAGGGCATTATGACCGCCGACATCTCACGCACGTTCTGGTTACGTGCCCTCCCCCACCCCATCCAGATGGCCCTGGCCAGCCATCTCGACGGTCCCGACGAGCCCCTCCTGCGGCTTGCGGACACCGTTCACGACTTGGCCGCAGCGGCCGCCGTCAGCGAAGTACGTACGCCGCGTCACCCCCCACCTCTACGGGACCGCACCAAGTCCCGAGACCGCGGCCGGCCCCCCTCCCTCGACAGACGTCGACCCACTTCGACGGATCGCCGACGCGACTCCTCCGCCGACCGCCGTCGCCAGCGCTCACCCGAGCGCCGCAACGCATCCCCTCCTCGCCAACGCAGAGGACGGTCCCCGGCCGCTGCACGCCCCTCCACCTCGACCCGCCCCACCAACACCACCTACCTCCCTGCGGACCCCCCCCACCGTTGTTTCTATCATGTCAACTTCGGTGGGGAGGCCCGCAAGTGCCAACCCCCCTGCTCCTTCACCCCTAAGCAGGGAAACGCAGACGCCCGCCGGTAAACCCGGCGGGCCCCCCTCCTCGCCAACACGGGGGGGACCATGACCAACCCCCCCCCCGCCCGCATTCACACCACCACCACCAAGCCCCGCTACCCCTCCTACGCCGCCGCCACGGCTGCCAACCTCCCGGCCGCGCCGCCAAAACCCTCACCCCACCACCAACGGAACGGAACCTCCCTGCCCGCCACCAGGGCAACCAACCTTCCGGCCGCCACTCCCGCCGCCGCTACCGTTCCCCCACCCCGGAACGGCCCCTCCACGCCCGCCACCAGGGCCGACAACCTTCCGGCCGCCACTCACGCCGCCGCGACCGTTCCCCCACCACGGAACGGCCCCTCCACGCCCGCCTCCAGGGCACAACCCCCTCCGGCCACCACTCACGCCGCCACTACCGTTCCCCCTCCCCGGAACAAAACCAAACCACCTCCTACCAAAAGGATCAGCCCCCCTGCCGACTCCACCGTTCCCCCCCCTCCGGAACGGCAAGAAACCACCCCGCGTCTCCTTCGAAGCGGACCAGCCAACGCCGGCGCAAATACCCACCTCCGCAATCCTGCAAAACGCCCTGCCTACCCACCAGCGACTTTTCTTGCGCTGCAAGAAAACGAATGTACCTTTCTTGGTGGACACGGGGGCGGCGCTGTCCATATTCCCCAATAACATCCTCCGTCGTCAGGCGCGCTGCTACCGGCAACTTCTCTACGCCGCCAACGGTACCACCATCCCCTCGTACGGGACGTACCGCTCCTCCGTTTACATGAGCGGACTCGCGTACGAGTGGGACTTTACCGTGGCGGACGTGGAGAAGGCGATCCTGGGGGCCGATTTCCTCGCGTATTTCGGTCTCCAGGTCGACGTCCGGAATGCGCGCCTGATAGACCCCGCCACAAATAAACCCATACCCGGATTTATACATGCCATCAACCACCCCCCCACACAATTTGAACGCCTCCTCCTCAACTACCGCCCCCAGCGCCGCCCCTCTGCCCACATCTCCACCGTCCAACATCACATTGAGACTTCCGGCCCCCCCATCACAGCGAAAGCCCGACGACTCCACCCCCTTCAACTATCAAAAGCCCGACAACACTTTAACAAGCTCATAGCCGACGGTATCGTCCGCCCCTCAAAATCCCCTTGGGCTTCTCCACTCCACATCGTGCAGAAGCCCAATGGGGATATCCGCCCCTGCGGGGACTACCGGCGCCTCAATACTAAAACCACGCCGGATCTTTACAACGTTCCCCACCTACGGGATTTCTCGTCACATCTACATGGTGCTACTATTTTCTCTACCCTCGACATTTCAAGGGCGTTCCACCACATTAACATCCACCCCCCCGACGTCCAAAAAACCGCCATCATTACCCCGTTCGGACTATTCGAATACGTGAAAATGGGCTTCGGGTTGAGGAACGCTGCACAGACGTGGCAGCGCTATATGGACAGCATCCTGCGAGGCCTACCGTTCGTCTTTTGCTTCCTCGACGACGTCCTGGTGGCCTCCAGGACGCCGGAAGAACACCTCAGCCATCTCCAACAGATCCTCGACATCTTCTCCACCGAGGGCCTCCTGGTTAACACGGACAAGTGCGTTCTCGGCCAACCCTCCGTCCGCTGCCTCGGCCACCAAGTTTCGTCCGAGGGCATCAAACCCCTCTCGGACAAGGTCCACGCCATTAGTGACTTCCCGCAACCCCGCACGGTGACGGAACTCCGCCGCTTCCTGGGTATGTTAAACTTTTACCGCAGACACATAAAACACGCAGCACAACATCAACAACCACTCATACACGCCATCCCCCAACCCTCCAAAAAAAATGACAACCGTCCCATCACCTGGACCCCCCAACTCATCTCCTCCTTCAAATTTGCAAACAGGACCTAGTAGACGCCGCTCTATTGGCCCATCCCGATCCCCATGCCCCCCTGTCCATCACTACCGATGCGTCCGACTGGGCCATCGGGGCAGTGCTCCATCAGCACACCGGCGCCACCCCCCAACCCCTAGGCTTCTTTTCTAAAACACTGTCCCCCACCCAGAAAAATTACTCCACGTTCGACAGAGAACTCCTCGCCATCCACGAAGCCATCAAGCACTTTCGTGACTTCGTGGAGGGCAGGCAGTTCTCTGTCGTCACCGATCACAAGCCCCTGCCCACGCCCTCCTACAAAACCGCAAATCCGCCTCCCCGCGTCGCCTCCGGCAACTCGAGTTTATCGGACAATTTACGTCCGATATCCGATACTTGCCGGGGGCTGACAACTGCGTGGCGGACGCACTCTCCCGGCCCACCCCTACCCCCGCGCCGGTGGCGGAGTTACTGCCGTTCCCCTCCCCCCAATCCCTCAAAAACAACCAAAACCCTTCCACTGATCCAGCCCTCTCTAACCTCATTTCCGCCTCCAAGTTGGAACAACTGCCGCCCCTCAACCTCTGGTGCGACGTAACGGCCGACTCACCGCGCCCTTACGTCCCACCGGGACAGAGGCGGCAGTTGTTCCTCCACTACCATTCCCTTCACCATCCTGGCATTCGGGCTAGCCGGGACCTTATCAAGACGCGGTACTTCTGGCCCCACATGAACACAGATATTCGTAACTGGGTTCTGGGGTGCCAGAAGTGCCAGCGGTTTAAGGTCTCGGCCCACCCCCATGTCCCCCCTCAAACCATTCCCGACTCCCTCCCGTGGGAACATGTACATCTGGACTTAGTGGGCCCCCTTCCCCCATCCGAGGGGAAGAAATACTGCCTCACGATGATCGACCGTGCCACCAACTGGGTAGAATGCATCCCGCTCGCCCACATCACCGCGGACGCCGTCGCGACGGCTTTCCTCACTCAATGGGTTAGCCGTTACGGTTGTCCGCGAACAATCACGGTCGATCAAGGGAGGCAGTTCGAGTCCGCCCACTTTTCCGATTTACTACGTTCCCTCGGCATCCAAAAAATCCACACTACCCCGTACCATCCCCAATCCAACGGGAAAATAGAGCGGTGGCACTCGGTCCTCAAACAGGCCATTTCTACATCAACCAATTCCCCTTCCTGGACAAAATCCCTTCCCTACATTTTACTCAGCCTACGCACATCAGCCCGTCCTTCAGACCAAACCAGCCCCGCACAAAATGCCTTTAAAGACCCACTACGTCTACCAGCCGACATTTTCACCCCAAATCACACACCGTCAATTAACAGGGAACCGCTACACTCAACAACACCGACAAACGACACCACTTATCCCAAACGCTTTTTCACCACCACACACATGTACCTGAAAGAGCCCGGCATCCATAAAACTTTCCAACCACTTTATGCCGGGCCCTTTCAAGTCATCCGCACAACACACACCACCGCAACCCTGTTAATTGACGGCAAACCACATACAGTCCCGTTAGCCAGGTGTAAACCCGCACCTGTGCTAACCCAACCCACTAACACTATCAGTCTCCCGCCGTCCGTTCGCAATGTCGCACCTCTTCCCGATGCACCCGTCACCTCCGTCGCCGTTTCCGGATTTCGATTCGGATCCGGAAATGGCGGCGATTCTCCGGGACGTTTTCGTCCCGGAACCGCTCTCCCCCCTACCCCCTTCGCCCGGGCCGACTTCACCGCTTCCGTTCGTCCCGCCACGGATCTCCGGACTACCTCCCCGGCCCCGGCGATGGAAGTACCCCCAGTGGAAAATCCTGCGCGAATTTCGCACGGCCCAGGCCACGGGGGTACACCCTCCCTACTCCCCCACGGACCCGTTAATGTCCTCCATCCTTCGAGAGTTCCGCCTCGCCGGAACTCATGCCCCCCCCGCCCCCCGTTCAAATCATCATTCCCCCAATAAATTTCGACCCCCCACTCCCCGTTCAATTCACCAACCCCCCAGAAAATTCCGCCCCCCCAATTTTACCGCCCCCACCATTTTCAATTTTCGACCCCCCACCATTTTCCATTTTCGACCCCCCCATGTCTACTTCTCCCCCTCCAACACCCCCTCCCCCCCCTCCGTCACCGGGGATATCCACGATAGCTTCCGCCGGGACGAAACGGCCCGGGCGGCGAAACGGACGGAGGGAGCGTCCCCACGTTCCCCACGTCCCGGCGGCCAAATTCCCCGCCCCGCTCTGAGCAATCACGGCGGGGCCTTGAGATTCCGGAACAGTGCTGGTGTCCTCTTAATCCACTCGCACTGTACCGGAACTCGGAGCCCCGTCGTGCCCGCCTCGCCACGAGCTACGAGCACCCACCACCCCCGCACACCTCACTCACACACTCACTGTCACTCACCACACCCAACACACACCCAGGAATCGGCGGTTTTCCAACACCCCGTTCCAATTTGTCCCCCACATTTGCACGGAGATTGTAAATATTGTAAATATTGCAAATATTGTAAACATTGTAAATCTTGTAAATATTGTAACTGTTGTACGTCCTGTAAATATTGTCAATCCTCCTCATCTCGCCCTTGCCGATCACTTTCATAAATGCCAAATGTTTATGAATCCTGACCAATACTCCCATCATCCTGTAAATACTCTCACCGCCCTTGTCATGCCAGCCTTGTACATATTCATCGACTCATCCTACTTATTTTCTATTCCTACTTATAATCTACCTACGTTTCTTATCCTATGTCACTACTCCTATGCTTACTGTAACATGTAAATACTGCCTATGCTGCCTGTACCATGCTACTCCTAGATTTAAGAACCGCCTTCAGCTCAAACCTTGTTTGCCTCGGCCCTCAGCCCCTGTCACCTTGCGCCCTCAGCTCCACCTCTTGTTTGCTGTAGCCCTCAGCTCCTGTCACCTTGCGCCTTCAGCGACCACCTCTTGTTTGCCGTAGCCCTCAGCTCCTGTCATCTTGCGCCTTCAGCACCAATATTGGTTCAAACTGGGGGGACCTCTGTCGTGAGTCCCTCCCGGGAACACTCCTATCATATTAAGTTCTCACCAATATCCAAACGCCAAACTAAAGCTCCGTAAATAAAGATATGAGTGGGGACAGGCGACAGAACCCAGGGTTACTCAACCTGGGGCCCCACTACCAGCTCCCTGCAAGGAGCTGGAGGGAGAGGCCCCCAAGTACTATAAAACCCCGGATCCTGGCGCTCAAGCTTCATTCGACACTTCCTCTAACCAGCTCTCTCTTCTCTCTCTTACCTTCCCTCTCAGATGATCGGTTGACTACAGCCGCCTGAGAATTTCACCTCCTCTCTCCTCCTCCTTGTCTAGATGATCGGTTGAATACAGCCGCCTAGACAAGGGACCTCTCCTTTCCTCTCCTTTACCTAGATGAACGGTTGACTACAGCCGCCTAGGTAAAATTCCCTCATCCACCTCTCTCTCTCCTCCAAAGTCGTAGATGTTCGGTTGATTACAGCCGCCTGCGACTTTTCCTCCTTTCCTCTCCTTTACCTAAATTCACTCACTCACCTTCCTTCCACGCCACCGTGATGAGAATTTTAAATTCATCACAATGAGCTTCTGAGATATCGTTTTCTATGTTTTTGGGGACGAGAAGACCGAATATGAAGTCGATTTGGACCAAAGAGTGGAAAATTGAGTTCTACCAAATGTTCAGCTCCCAGAATTGATTTTTTATGAGTGAGAAACCTGGGAAATCGTCTGAAATCACCATCAGTTTGTATAATAACACTGGAAAAAGTGTCAAGACGTGGTTTAGGACGATTAAATGGCACTACCAATGATCAAAGATAGTTTAAAAAAAAAAAAGAAAAAAAAGAGCGTACCTAATTTGTGTTTTGGGGGCCAAAATTAATGGAAACCATCAGAAGTAGCTATTTTGATTATTACGCATGAAAGAAACGATAAATGAACAGCCAACATTTCTGTAGGTATGTCCAGTAGAATAATAAACCCATGTGACAAGGACTTTGCAGCGTTTTTCATTTCAGAGCGCTGTACCCCCAACTGTTGGCACGTTCACGGTGGTTATAATATGGAAGGACAAGAATATCATCAACCTGGGAGTTCGGATCAAACGGCAAAACTTGAAAATATTCGCCGGACTTAGTTGATACATTGTTGGGACCATCTTGGGGACCAACCCGTAGCTACGCTCAACATAAGCTCACCGCGACCATTCTTTCATGAGGGCGTTCGTATACAGGAACAGCCTATACACACTGGTCATCAACTGACAGTGTCGGAACCTATCACGTTATTAGAATGGAAAATGTTGAACCGTGAATTTTCAAAGTTTATTTAAGGTAGATCTTGAATAAAATATTGCACCAGGTTTGTCTAAAAATGTGAAATTGCATCAAGTTTATATCAAATTGTTATATCAAGTTTACATGAGTTGTGTCTATCCTTAGAACCAAAACCCGCAAAATTCATTTCATAAGGTGCACATATTTTCCTTGACGATTTTAATTGAAACCACGAAGTTGATGCTGAATGCTCACACCACTTCAGGTAACACAACCCCATTTAATGAAATTCATACAGGACCATCTAAGGCTTTATTCGGAAAGGTTTAAATTGCAAAATGTGAGCAAAAATTTTGATTTTGGACGAAGACAATCTCCCCCCCCCCCCCTCCCTAAGGAATTGTACGGGTTAGCCCCTAGACGGTCCCCAATGAATTTCATCGCCGTTGGACCAATGGTAGCTTGTGCGCATGCGCTAACGTGAATTTCATGAAAACTATTTATCAGTTCCTAACGGACCGGTTTCGCTCAAATTCGGAAGGTAGTTGGGGGCTGGCTCCGAGAAAATTGCCAATGAATTTCATTGCGCTCGGACCAATAGTAGCGTGTGCGCATGCGCTAACGTGAATTTCATGAAAACTATTTATCAGTTCTTATAATGGACCGATTTCGCTCAAATTCGGAGAGCAGTTGGGGGCTCGCTCCAAGAAAATTGCCTACAAATTTCGTGGTGTTTGGATCAGCAATAACCACTGCGCATGCGCAAACGCAATATCATGAAACAACGATTTTTCAGTTCCTAATGGACCGATTTTGTTAAAATTCGGAGGGTAGTTTGGGTGGCTTCAAGACGATTGCCTATGAATTTCGTCGTGATAATTTTCTTGTTATTAACTGCCTATGAAGTGTGCCATCGATGCCTTCAACCCGTATTCTACGAATATCTTCCGGAGCGACATATGCCTGCACTGCCGTCATAACACATGAGAGTCCGTGGACATTAGGTACACGGTCACCGTCAGGTGTCATGACGCCAGCTGGGTCCTCTGCAACGACATGACAATTCGGCCAACTTCATTCGACAACTCACTCCATAATGCTTACGTATTATACTCCTACGAAAGATGTAACCTATTTTTGTGACATCAATATGTATATAACTGGTTTTATTATGATTAGCTTAACTGAATTGTGTCAGTACCTACCTATACAATCTTGTGATTCATTGACATTGTAACTTTATTGATAATTTATAAATATACTCTCTTTTCGTTTGGTTCTTTCAGTGGTTTATACTACAAATATTTAAAACACTAATATTAATTCCTGTAATCCTATAAAGAATATAATGTAATTTATTGCTACTCTATTTATTGCTTTCAATCATTTTGACACCATTTTTTACCAACTGATTCTATACGTCCATGTTGCAATAAGTGAGGAAGCTATACTGCCCATCTAACTTGGAAGACTTTTTTCCTCTCAGAAGCCTTTCCCCCAGACTATGCTTCGGCAACCTTGGTAGACTCGGAAGCAAAGTCAACATACCGTGGAATTTAACAACTTTCAAAAGTTTCCCCCAGACAAAGCAGTCAAATTCTCAAAGCTTTTGCACACCTTTACAACCCATTCCTGCATTGATTATTGGCGGAAGCGTTCGAACAAAGGGCTACAAATTGGCATCGGATCGGGTGCCTCTTCTATTTTTAGCCCCAGAGGCCTCAGTCTAGTAGCCCGCACTTGAACAGAACATATGTGGTATTTTGTCAAGGGAAGTGTGTAAGTAATTAGTAGGGCTCCTCTTGGATCCTAGCCCAATTCCGTTAACTAGCTGACAAGAACATCATCCTTTTCCTTGCCCTGTAATAAAGAATGTCCTGTTTTTGATGTCTAACCTTCGCTACTCGTCAAGATATTTGTTCACTATCTTTTTATTGGTCTACATCTGGTCCCTTAAATCCATGCCTAGTATTAAAAAACGCTGCAAAGTCCTTGTCACATGGGTTTATTATTCTCCTGGACATAACTTCAGAAATGTTGGCTGCTCATTTATTGTTTCTTTTATGCGTAATAATCGAAATAACTATTTCCGATGGTTTCCATTAATTTTGGCCCCTAAAACACAAATTAGGTTTTTTTTAACCATCTTTGATCATTGGTAGTGCCATTTAATCGTCTTGATCCACGTTTTGATACTACTTACAGTGTTAGGTATTATACAACCTGATGGTGATTTCAGAAGATTTCCCAGGTTTTTAACTCATAAAAAATAATTTTGGGAGCTGAACATTTGGTAGAACTCAATTTTCCACTCTTAGGTCAAAATCGACTTCATATTCGGTCTTCTCGTCCCCAAAAACATGGAAAATGATATCTCAGAACCTCATGTTACTAACATGTTACTAAAACGCAAAAGTACCTATTTTTACACACATTTTCACTCATAACACCCCTGGGTATATTCCGATCGAGCTGAAAAGTTTCGGGACACAACTAGGGCCCAAATGGAGCATGTGTGCGAAAGAACGAATTTTTTAGACCGAAAATGAAGCCTGTAGACATGATACGGCGTACGGCGGACGGACATTGCATATTTGGAATCTACGCACCTTGAAACGGAAAAGAAAAAAGTTTGAGGGGGTGTTATGAAAATTTTTTGCTGAGCGAATACATAGGTGTATTATTCACAGAATAATAAACCAAAACGCATTCCAAGTCGTCGAAGTTATTTTCTTGAGTCAAATAAACGCAATGACATTTTTTCCCAGAATGTTAAGCTAATGTGCAGTACTCCAGTCCCTTAAACAACCTTATTCCACTGGAAGAACAACCGAAACGAGCTAAAATGCTGAGGACACTAGCGGTTTGATTTCCAGAGAGACCTGAGAGAATTTAATGAAAATCCGACAGCCACTTTCTTCTCTGCAAGCGCTAGAAAGAAAGAAACTGACACTCCCGTAACACCGGCATTACATTCTCAGCCGATTTTGTTAAACATTTCAGATATCAAGCAGGATGGGTGCTTTATGGTCTCCTAGCACATAGGGACCAACAACGTTTCCCAGATATTTATTTGTGATCCGTCCGGGATCAACACAGGGATCTGTGGATTGGGTTCCCAGTGACAGGAGTAATATTATGGTCTGCGCATGCGCCTTCATAACATCTAAATCCCCGTTCCGTTGGAATTTCCCACCCATACTATCTTGTTGCAATTTCCACGGATCTTACATCAATAGATCTCGCACACGCGAAAACACGCTAACTTTCATGAACACATGACATTCTGTGTGGGTACCCAGGGTGAATTTGATCTAGTTTTATAGGTAGGTAGTTGGGGAATGCTTTATTGACTGTATAAACTATCTACTACTGTTGTAAGGTATACGTACTGTTGTACACCTTACAAGATATTGGGCACAAATGGTCATTACTATAAGTATCAATAATAGCGTTATGAGGTTACATTTCCCACCCACCTGGCCGATGCTTTTCCCATGTTCCACGATGTTCAATACCCCTTGTAAGCCTCTGGACTACCACCATACAATAATGAAATAAATTCGAAGATATATGAGAACGACGTATTGTTTTTCAAAACAGATCCGATCATTCCAGGACGCATTGAACAAAATAAAAGGAAAACGCGGCAAAATAAAATAATAAAGAAAAAACATCACTGTTGGGCAAGATTGTTGACAGTGAGTCATTGGCTGGAGAGGGGACGGAGCGACATTTCGTGGTGGTGTCTGAGAAACTGGTCGCTCCCGCTCTGGCTATCTCATCTGCTCATCTATTCCCTATAAAACCGGCGAGTTAACGAGCTTGTTCACCTCCTATTAATCACCTCGACAATAGAATTTAAGGGGCCCCTCTTTCCCAACCCTTCACGTAGGAAATCCGTTTGAGTTCCTTCAACCCCTTTTTCTATACGCTAATGACGTAATAGGTACGGCTATTTATTTTTAAGGGTAATCTAGCGATTCCATTCGAATCATCACAATACTGCGGTATTTGAGACATTGCCAGAAACAAACACTCTCACAACAAACATCCGGAAAACTGAAAAGACAGAATGCACACACACACACAGAACTAATTGCTTATATATATATATATATATATATATATATATATATATATATATATATATATACATATATATATATATATATATATATATATATATATATATATATATATATATATATATATATATATATATATATATATATATATATATATATAATGCATCTGGGTTTGATGATTACCTACATATCATTCAAAGATTTATTTGACCTACCAGACAATTTTTTTGACATTTTCGAGTACACCCAACATGCTTCATTCGGGGCAAAAATGAAGAACCTCAACAAATTGTCTCAATCAATCTATACAGACACCATGACAGTTCATTTAGCCAACTCGCAAGCAATTAGCGAATTTTAGGAAAACATTACAACTGAAATGAGTCCAAACGTTTCAGTAACTCACATGAATTTTTGTTTACGATACAAATCCGTTCCGCCGTAATGAACCTCTGATATTTGTGAAATACGGAGGTGTGGCTCACGACTGTTCTTCTATGTTAATTTTATAAATAAGCCATTCTTCCTACAAATGCACTATAACTATACGTTACCTCCGTAAATAGTTATCTTTTGAATTCGTAAAGTAGGTAGAAGTCGCTTAGTAGAAAGGCGGTTAGAGGAATAAGTCGGTGATATAAGGATAGAAACCCGATCGGCTGTATGTAAATACACAGGGAATTGGCCTGTTATAGTGATCAAAAGGTCGGTTATACTGATCAGTTTTTGAGTTTTTGGGGGTCGAAAGTCGACAAAATAGGTAAAAAAAACCACAGTCATGCAGCATGGCTATAAGAGCGAATTTTCGAAGAAATAACTGATTTTATGTAAAATGTGATGTTTGGAATATCCCATTCAAATATGGGCAATCTTAAACTTATTGGGTAATTATAGGTATTCAAGTATGTACGTATATTGTAGTATTGGTACTACAATATACGTACAGTTACTTATCAAACATACGTACAGTACGTATGTTACGTATCCATTACCTACTCTGTATTGTATTGGATATTGGTAAATTTTTTGTTCCATTTTTTGCCGAGTAACACCTCGGTTTGTAGATTTTCCAACGCTGAACACGATGGTGAAGTCAGAATTGCGATATCCCATTCCGTTATCAGATTAGAGCAGACGAACCAGGAAGAACATCTTAAGAAATAACCACGTTCCGTCATCTTCAAAGTGCTCCAGTTTGAGAACGGAATGAGATATCGCAATTCTGATTTCACCATCGTGTTCAGCGTACAAAAACCTTTAAAATGAGGTGTCACTTGTCAGACTGCTTCATTTTGGGAATTTATGGGTAATTTTTCCCCCCTAAAACTCCCCAAAATTCCCCCTTAGAGTGACCCGATTCTGCCCATCTACGAACTTAGCCTGTCGATTGCCAAGACAGATTTTTCGTGCAAATTTGAACTTTTTATCTCAATTCTTTCGAGAGTTATCGTCTGGAATGACACATACATATATAAATATATAAATATATAAATATATATATAAATATATAAATATATAAATATATATATATATATATATATATATATATATATATATATATATATATATATATATATATATATATATATATATATATATATATATATATATATATATATATATATATATATATATATATATATATATACATATAATTTTTGGTGTCTTTCGGCAGTGAATTCAGGATGGTCTGAAACGGATTTTGGTATAAAAATCTTTCGGAAATTCGAGTTTTAAAAATTTTGGACCGAGAACAATAGCTTCCTTTTCTTCGAAAATTCGCTAAAATGGCTGAACTCTCCGAAAATTGGTGTATATTCACCAAAAGTGGTACCGATTGATGACCCGGAACAGAAGATAACTTTATCGGTTTTAATAAAATTTCCTCAAAAAAAAAAAAATTAACCAAAGTAGGTAAATTTTGGGGGTCACAATTCGCCAATATCGGTAAAAATCGCTAAAATCACCACAAAGCATATATATAGCAGAAGCCGCTTACAGAGATTAGTCGTGTATAGTGATTGTGACCAGTCAGTCCCAATTCGATCACTATAAGCGACTTCTACTGTATGATAGCTAGCAGCATACCCATTCATACCCATTCGACCATAATGCCCACAATCCTAAAAGTTTTAATACGCCGCTCAAAGAACTTTACAATTTCCCTGTGTTGCCTATAAACATGTTAAATAATGTACCAAGTTTTCCAAGACGATAGTCAAACTATTACGTCAGGGGGTGTAGCAATTGATGTGCATAACGGCGAGTGTGAGCAAGAAATCAACGCTGGGCTTATGAGGCGAATATAAATAGGGGAGCAGTACGTGCTTTATCTTGGAGAGGCTGATGCAGGGATGTTGGCTTATGAGACTACCCCCAGCTTAATGGACTCCTGCACACCGAAAAAATATTTCCGAGTTTGGCTACAAGGGGTCCTTGAACCCAAAACGTCGCAAAGGAAAATATTTTATGAGACGTTTCTGCAAAATCGTTGGAATGGATCATTCAGAATCAGAATGGCGCAGAAACCACAAATGATAGATGACTGCATAAGGCGGGAGAATATTGTGGGTCATGATGCAAGGATCTCGAAAAATCTACAAGTTATCTTTAAAGGCTTTTTCGTCAGTTTGTCTCGATCCCACCTTGTTTTCCCACCTAGATTTACCAGTCAAAGATAGTATTAACCATTACCATAGAAAGATTCATAATAAGATATGATAATGCGACAGGAGATGAAGATGATGTATGTATGAATATGTGTCTGAATTGTAAGGCGTGTAAGGGAGTTCACCAAAAATCCATGGGAAATGTTAGATAGTTTAAGTAGGCACATTAGTTTAAAAATTCACTCATAACATATCTGTATCTTCTTGACACCACCATAGTTCTGATCTAGTTATGCAAGAAACTTGGGAAAACTAGTCTAGAGTAACGGCAGTACGAGTAGGTAATATCAACCCACCGCCCAATGCCTATCCCCTATAACAGTGCTACGTTCCTCTTTCCCTTCATGCACCTAATCGTTTTACGGAGATACAAACAAAATACACCTTAATGTTATATGAATTTCCAGTACATAATGCTGAGTAACAGGGGACATCATTGGAAGTCGGGTGGATTACTCGTATAGGTACTTGAGTTACTCACACTATAGTTCCCCAAATTTCTTGCACAACTAAACCAAAACCTGAGTCGACTGAAAACGAAACCATTTAAACAATGGACGTAAATGGTACAAAAATTTCGTACAATCACGCACAGTTCGCGTGCACACACACACACACACACACACACACACACACACACACACACACACACACACACACACACACACACACACACACACACACACACACACACACACACACACACACACACACACACACACACACACACACACACACACACACACACACACACACACACACAGACACACATACCTATCAAGGTAGCGGAAGCCTTGAATGAAACTTCGGAGGAAAATTTTTGCCCTCCATAATTAAAATTTCTACGCACGTTTTTGACCTTTCTAGGCAAATTTAGTTCCGACTGTCCCTCTGGTTTTTTTCTTCTGCGATTTAGTCTCAGAATGGTCTGAAACGGAGTAAGTGGTTATTTTTTCTGCAGGCATTAGGTTGACTTCCTCCCACAAAAATTGAAAACAACAGGCGCACCCCTTATGTATGTAGAAACCTTGAGGAGGCGTCACCAGGAATATATTTTTCTGATGAGTTCTCTCCACATTCCCTGATAGTCTCCCTGAGGCGTCACCTCGATCGACAACGTGACCGGTGCTTGAATGCAGTAGATGAGGGAGTAGTTTTTATCGACAGGAGTCCCACGGTGTTCCGAGAACCAACGCCTCGCGAGACGGAGCGCGAGCGTCGCGGTGTGCGACACCCCTCATAAAGACGGGTAGTCATTTTAGATTGTGTCGCTCACATTCCAACAGACACGAGACCACACACTCACACACCACTACAAAATTTTTGAATGGAGACGTCAATTGGGTGGGCCAAAGTGAGGCTCGAGTGTGGCGTTTTTTTCCCCCTTGTAAAACGGTCCTGTCAGAAAAACTTCTTCGAACCTGATGGGCTTCGAGGTCGACCGAAAAAGGTGATCGAATATCAGCCGATATCAATAGGGGAGGTAACATGAAAATCAAAATAAAATAAAAAACGCGAAATATTGAAGGATGAACACCTTTGTCTCACTCAAAACGTCTTCTTTCAGAATAGGTTTTGAATAATTATGATAATCCTGATGAAACAGCCGGCGACTAGAAATCAAGTAATTGGTATCGTTGCATAAGTTTAATGAGATGATAAAATTTTCGATCATAGAAACTCGTTCACGACTTCTTGCGAACACCTGACATTCTTGTTTCAGAAATCCATACCTCTATAGGAATCGGCTGTAATTCAACCAACGAATCATATCTACTCAAGTGTCCTACTCGTCCATTAAAAGTGTCCGAGCTATTAATTTTTGAATATTTTAGCACCGAAAAGATTCTCCCGAGCGATCCTGTATGATCTGTTGATCGAATACTTGTGCACCTGCTGTAGTTATTGCCTGCGAACTTTGAATCAGGTTTTCGGTCTCTACCTTTACTGACATTAACGTAGGTACGTAGTAACCTACATCCTACGTGTACGACTGACGTGCTTTTATCACACCCTTCCCTTATTTTATTCATGGTAATTTGATTAATTTTATTTAGCGCAAGTACAAGTGAGAGAGAACTTACAAATGTTTACAATCACAAGGGTACAATGAACAATTTCAAGTCGAGCAAAGCACCATTATACGGGTGGCGCCTTCAATAACCATATCATGACAACAATCCATAAGTACGTCAAGCAATTAAGGAAAGTGTATCCTTGTGAATGTGGACAATAGTTCAATGTTGTCGAATACGTCTGATAACTTGGCAAAGCCGACATGCTTTGCCGTCGTGAGATGGGTGCTCGTCACAAAATTCACATGACAACTTAAACTGGAGCCCTCTAATAAATATTTGTTATAAGGTCGGTTGTCAGTTTCATTTACCTTTTCATCAATTTCATCTTTCAGGCTGTCAAGAAAGCAAAATCCAAATTGGGATTGAGAAAACGGGAGAGGAACACTACCATTTTTGTCAGATCTTCTCGAGCCAAACAAACCTCCTTAAATATCTGTTCATGATGTTGAGAGAAAAGATATTTCAAATGTATGCTAATTAAAATTTCGGCCTACTGATTTCGAGGAGAATAACCTCGGGGCGTGAAGTGTAATAAGACCGCATACCCTCATGTAGTCTTAAGCTTGTTTACCCAACTTCATACTTGATTCCCATTTTCTCCTCATAGGTACCTGGCTTCTTCGGAAACAGCAGTACTACGCCTACTTTGTTGAGGTACCTAAACTGCAATAAGTATCTTTCTTGGTTGACATCGTACGAATTACCGAGGAACCACAGAATACCAATGCGAGGAATGACAAAGCCACGATATCACGGATAAAACTGCAACTCGCCTTCGCGATCTGATGGGCTCTAGTTCAACGGTTGTCCGACAGAGGTGCTGCAGTAATTTTTGCGGTGCCAATAGAAATGATGATTCTATAATTAAACCTTTCAGTGACGTTATGTATTGTCAGTGACGTTATGTATTTCCTAGCTTCTAGGTACATAGCCTAATTTGATTTATATTTGTATGCCCACAATCGATTTCAAGGATCCGAAATTCACACTTAGGTTTCTGCCTCGTCTCCGGATGTTATCTAACATTCATATTTATATTAGGAGATGAATTTTAAATTAATTGCTTGTATTATGCAAAGGTGTGGGAACTATCCGACAGGCTTAATCCTACCCCTTTGCCAACATTGTTATATCAAAAATCCACCTGGTTTACCCATAAATCACTTTGTAAACACATTTGAAGGTAGTTGTATATGCGTTCCAAAAGAATACTAGTTTAGGCATACATAGACGAAAGATACAGAATTTCGATGCAATTCATGATCATCTAAGGGCCACCCCACCTGCGTCAGCTCACTACTACCACTCCTTTGAGGTAGACTCATTACGGCCGTTCTCTTGAGTAGACTTCTTCCAAACAAAACACGTTTGTGCATGGGCAGACGAGAAACCAAGTTCAATTTTGACAGATTCATGAGAGACCAGGAACCCCCCCCCCCCCCCCCCCCCGGCATACCATCGAAATTCAGTCCAATACGGCTGTTATCACGTACAGTTGTTGGCATTGTAAGGATTGCGCACAGGTGTATCTGCTTACTCAAATATCAGAAGCAGTCGAATGAGATAGGCAAATACGTAGCCAAAGCTTTTAATAAATTCGAATATTTCAAGTAAATCCAACATGCTCCAGGCAGAAATTGTGCAGAAATGAAGGTTATTTAACAAACTGTCTGTCTGTAAGATCACAATTGAAGCTATGACTGGATTCATTCAAGTGACCTGCAAAGGCCGAATCACCCTTATTTTCCCTGAAGTCTTTTTCATATTCCTTTATTCTTTCTCTAAACTTCCTACCAGTTTGACCACAATTTTGACAAAATTGGTAAAATACTAACTTCTAAAGGGTTCAACGTAGGATATAAAACTAACAATAATTTCAGATCTTCATTAAGTTCAGTTAAGGATAGGTAAAACTAATGTTCAAAATGAAAGTAGTGTTTATAAATTAAAGTTTTCTTGTGGATTTAACTATTGTGGTCAAACTGGTAGGAAGTAACCTTCCTTTCACTTTTTGGCATTCACTTCCAGGGCCAATCAGAATCGACCCCCCCCCCCCCCCCCCCTTCACTGTGACAAGTTTACAGAACTGATAGCGAACTGCAGAATTGACGGCAACTACAAAATAGGTACCGATAATGAGCTCCTGAGGGGGCGACTTGGTGAGACTTGCATTAGTCGGGTAGTTATTTCCACTTCCACCCACCAGACAGGAGTCGGCTGGTGGTCTCCTCTGGGACGTACTAATTCAAAACAGCCCACTTCCGGAGGCGCCTCCGACGCCATACCCTTAACCGGAGTATTTGGTTTTGATTTCCTTCCCATCCGCACAGCCAGGGGTCTAGCTACCCCTCTCAATCCCTCCGTTCATCGGCACTATTGGTTTCACGTGGTAACTCCCAGAAGCCTAACTTCCGAAGTGAGGTGAAGGAATCATAATAGTAGCAGTACAGACGAGAAACATGATGAATCAGTGCAGCAGTTCCTAACAGTTGTAGGAGTTTAGGTAGATACATTCATAACATTGCGCTAAACTGATAGATAACTGGAAAGCACAATGACATCTTTTGTAAAAAAGCACCTTATTTCAATGAAAAACTATTCCAACATTATGCTGAGATGCTTGGTAGCTGTTCAAAATTATACAAACCATCCACAAAACTGTGACAGGACGTTGCAGAGACTACTCCAACAAAGATGGACGCGACAATGAATACCCGACGCAGGTTGGGAATAACTGAGGGTGTTATTACGTTAAAACGTACCAAGAACCCAAGTAAGGATAAACAAATGTTTACCCTCAAGCTTTTACATTGCCCATTCATCCTTCAGAAGTTCAATCAGCAGTAAGAGAACCATTGCCCAGAAGAAAATCAGGTAGATGAGCACAACAACTAATACATTAGTACCAACTGCCGCCATATCACTGTCGGGCATATCACTGTCTTCATTATGAGAAGTAGCAGCAACTAGCGCCAAAATCGAGGTATGACGTAGACAAAATACCAGTCGCTTCAAGCCATCCAGTTATATCGCTTCCAGTTTCAATTTTGCCGCAACAGAAGTAGCTACCCCCCCCCCCCCCCCCCGCAACCCCAACGGTAGATAATATTGAGGAAATTTATCAGTTAGTCCTTCGTAACACATTTTGCAGGTTTATATTAACCTGTTAGTATTTAACTATTAAATTAAATTAATATTCAAATATTAAATAGTTTATATTAACTATTCATATTAACTTAACTGGTATGCCGGACAACAAGGGCCTTGACTGCTTTCAATTCAGTAGGTCCTGAGGAATTTAAAGGTGTAAACATTATTCGAAGCGTTGCTCTCACTAATAACGCGTTCAGAAAAAGACATCGTTGTGTAGGATGCAAAATCGAAAGCAAATTTCCTATTTATACATAATACACCTGACTAAATTTGAATAAATATATCATACTGGTTTAAAGCAGAATTAGACGCTCCACTAACTCAAGAGAGTTTTCACACGTATAAATGTCTTTTCACGGACATTCGAAAGTAGCTAGTGGGGTTTTGAGCGAAGTTTGTCAAAGTCGCCATTTTTGAAGATAAGTGAAACGCTTTTCCATCTTACGGGAGTAAACACTAAGTTTTTGACAAGTTTTAACGGAGTGATTCCAAATTTACAAAATAATTCGTTATATTTTCTTAATACCCCTATCAAATATTCCTATTTGAGAATAGATGTACAGGAATCAATTAGAATTTTTGTCGGTTGTTCTAATAGTAATAAACGGACGTTTTGAATTAAACGAATAATTCCTGAATACAATTGGACTTGAATACACTTCTCACTCTGTTAACTGAAATTTCGCGAGATTACTCTTTGAATGCTGAACCTCACAAACCCAAGTTTTGATGCAAACCACCATTAATCAACTTGAGATATAATTTTATATAATTATGTAGGTATATAGCGAATCTGACTTCAATCTTATTGGCGGCTTTACAAATGGCAAAATAAAAGGCCCGGAATAAATAAAATTAAAATAAAGCAGAAAGCATTAAAAAACACTACCAACTCAAAAAATTAATAGGGCAATAAAATGAGGAATCGAATGTACAGTTAAGTGGTTTTCAGGCTGTTACCGGCAGGTTAATGATATGAATCGAGTCCGACTGGATCTAACGACCAACAAAAATATAATGTTTGGTTTAATATCACTGAGATTTCATTGGAGATTGTGCCGGAGGAGAAAATATACTCTTAAGGGAAACAGCCCGAAAAAACTTGTAAGAAAATTCAACAGATGGCAACACTCGAGGGCAAATTTATCATCGCTCTCAGTTCGTTAATAATTGATCGATTTTCAATCTTTAAATTGCATTCGATTTGGAATCAGCATAGAATTTCCGCAAATCGGTTCTGGTGTTCAAAATTCCAAAATTTGTACATTTGGTTCACTGGCGTTCAAATTTGGTTCATATTTTCGGAAATCTCAATTAATCGAGTTCTAGAGGAGTGTGTCCTAATTACGATGGTCTTTTCAAATTTAAATTTTGATCACTAAAACCCCATCAATCCTTGTCCAGAAGGTGATTGGCGGCGGGGTAGGGGAGGAAAGTGGCTTGTGCCTGGGGGCAAGCGCCCCCCCCCCCCCCCCTGCACAGCACAGGTACCTGCCTTGTAATTCTCTTCCAAGAATCGTTTCTACCCAACTAACCATAATTGTGTCTACCAAAACATTCAGTTTTGGTTCATCATTTTCAATGACGAACCTTTGTAATCAAGCATGAAAAAATTGTCTTTGACCCCCCACCCACAACCCACCATCAAAATTTGATGGTTTCTGCAAGGTACGTAGAATTCGAAAATGGAATAAGAAACGCTACAAATTATTACACAAAGGTTTATTATTTACTTGTAATAAATGCCCCTTCTGCGTATATCACTGTTTTTTGTAGCCAATACCTACCCTTGTGCTTTCCACGAGAGAGCCCTAAATCGAGTACTGGAGCCAGGCGGGCACTCACATTTCATAAATGCGCAGAGAAATGAAGAATTCGATAATTATTATTTGTATCTATAATTATTATTTGATAAATTATTTGTTGTTATTCATGAAGCGCAACGTTTTTTCTATCAACAAAATCCAAAACACCCATCATTATTAAAATGAAATAATATCACGATATAAACAACTCCATAATCACTTCACACAGCCATGCGCAGTAATAATCAGGCATTCCCTAGCAATGATATCTGGGCTGGATACATACCGTTTCATTCACCATCATGCTGACGAAGCTTTCGGTGCAAACGAACGACTGGACGTACAGTGCAGTGCTCCGGGTGGTCACAAAAATGCTCAAGATCGATATTTTTTTAGAATTTAAAAACGTTAAAATTTATAATTTATAATTTAGAAACGTAAAAACCATAGGTACACTTCTATTGAAAGTTTTCAAGCTACGGTGTTCTGAAAACTTCAACCCCTATTTTTCACCCCTTAGAGATGACTGACAGTAACGCCGAGGTTCGCGGACCAGCTAGACCCCAAATGGGACCTAAAAACCAAATTTAATTGATTTAGGTTCATGGTAACTGAGGAAGCGGACGGACAGAAATGTTTTATCCCATTTCGGATTCTATGTACCTCCCTTGAAACGGAAACCATAATTTTTTCCCCCCATGCCATTTCCAAAGATTCATTATTGAAATAATAAACCAAACATTTCTGTCTGTCCACCGTACTTCGCCCTTTCTTATTTACCATTAACGAAAATTAATGAAATTTGGTTTGTGGATTGGTTTGTGGGTCTGGTTGGTCCGCGAAGCCTCGCGTTACTGTCAGTCATCTCTAAGGGGTGAAAAATAGGGGATTGTACGTTCCAGAATAACGCCGCAGTTCAAAAACTTTCGTAGAAGGGCATGTTTTGTTTTTAACGTTTTTAAACTGATCTAGAACTTGGGAATTTTTTAAACTGTAAGTCCAGCCGTTCGTTTGCACCGAAAAGTTTCCTCAACATGATCGTGAATGAAACTGCATAAATCCGGCCCAGATATCACTGCTGAGGAACAAGCATAGGTATGAGATCGAGTTGGTTCTTCCGTGATATTATTCTATTTGATGAGTGTTGGCTGTTTTGGATGTTGTTGACAGGTACTTTTGAAACTTGAACTTTAGAATTTTAGGTCCGACCGTCCTGAAATAACATAGATATTTAAAAAAAAAATTTAACTATGGCGCAGGCCCTGCTGCAACTTCCTAATTATCAAGTACTACCTGTTGTGTATAATAACACGCCAACAAATCGTTTTTTGAAGTAGGGAGGTGATCTGAAAATCATCGACGTTGAATGAACAGTAATGTGGTGTACAGAGTTTATATAATAATGCACAGAGAGATAACGATGCTATTAATTTATAACAGAACTTTGGCCAACCCAGTTTTGTGATGCACGTGGGTATGGATTAGAGTAGTTTATAAATCAGATGAGAAAGCATAATATATACCTTCCACAGATCTGGTCTTAATTGGAGATAATCATCGGTGTCCATTCTACGAAAGTACGTGGGTTGGTACTTTGTTGCGTCAGAGAATACGGATTTGGAGGTGACAACAGAGGTATCTAGTACTCATGCCTAATGTATTATACCCAATTATTATTTGGAAGGTCCAACTGGCGTTTAACGTTGAATTCAGGTATTTGGGTAATATAATTTTTTTATTTGTAGTAGGCTATTTGCAGTTTCAGGCGGCTGACCTCAAAGTCACTAACTTTAGTCTAGGAAACCGAATATTCAACCGATCGACAAGTTTGGTCTTAAAATTAGATTCAAATGCGATGCGTAAAATCGGGAAGTGGGAAGAGGTGTTTAGTTTAATTTTGATGCACCTACATAGGTAATCTGTTATACACTGATCAAATTAAAAATAAATTAAATTATCAAAATAAGAAATAATAATGATAAATTATACCTACTTGTTCAATTTAATTGATTATTAATTGTTTATATTGTACATTTTGTTGATCACCTGTACTGACTGTGAGTTTCACGACTCATGCAAGACTGATGCATCAAAAATAGCTCACATTTTCATGGTAGTTTGGCACTTGGTCATAGATGGGCCCAAACAATTTCATAGCAATTCTTGAACAGGGAGGAACAAATCTAAAACTCTTGAATGGTGGGGCAAAAGCTACACTCGGAAATGACAGGTATCCAAGCTGCTCGGGCGGGAAAGCCCCTCCGAAGGGGCCTGGGAACTGGGAAGCCGCCTGCCCCCAGGCAGAAGCCACTTTACTCCCCTACCCCCGCCACCATCACCTTCTGGAATTTATGGGGTTTTAGTGGTCCAATTTTAAATTTGAAAATACATCGTAATCAGGAAAAATCCCTCTAGATCTTGACTACTTAATTGGGATTTCCGGAGAAATTAGCCGAATTAGAACGCCAGTGAACCAGATGTGCCAATTTTGGAATTTTGAACACCAGAACCAATTTGCGGAAATTCTATGCCGATTCTGAATCCAATTCAATTTAAAGATTGAAAATCGATCAATTATTAACGGAAGGAGAGCGAAGATAAATTAAGCTCATTTTGGTGCTACCACGTGGTGGCGGCTTTTGGAATTAGTCGGACAAGGTTTTCATCACCCAAGCGCACCAGAAGCGTGAGTTGAATGCAAATATAAGATAAGGAAATGCGACGTTAAAACCACGATTTAAACGCCTCAGTTCGATTGCAGAATACAGCAATAAGTAATTTGTTTTGCAGATTTTACCGGCTGGTTATACGTTTATTGACACGTTCAGTATCTCGGAAAAGTATTACTTTCTGGGATGCGTATACTCTCTGTCTCTGGATCGAGTCACTGCTCCCCTTGGTCGACTTGTCATTTTCGAATGATTGATCAACCATTACTTATAAAAGATCTGTTTGATTTTCGAGGAAAATTATAATGTTTGAGAGAAGATGAGAGAAGATTATAATGTTTATTGAACTGGGTAGGCTTGGTCAAATACTAAAACGCAGGGAAATGGGGGGTATCGACTGGAGGTGCTTAGAAACCTCTCTCATAAAGCTCCACTCAGCAGATGGTACAATCATTGACTGTTTTATAAAGTTACCAACAACATCCGTCTATGACAATTGATTGCATTATTGAAATATCATAATAAGCTGTACTAGTGTAAAGTTGCGCGTTATGGAAAATGGCATCTTATATACATTAACGTGGCTCAGTGACGGATGAAGCAGGAGGAGGGGGGGGGGGGGGGTGTCGGCGGAATGCTCCAACAGGAATTAAACGATCCACTATACAGAGATTTACCAGAAACACCTTCGCTACTGGTAGGGATCAATGATCTTATTACAAGCACTTGAAAAAAGTATGGACTATCCCAGAGACAACCATTCACTGTAACCAACTGCTTCTCCCAAACGTTGAGCACGCCAGCAGCCTAGCAGAAGAGGAAAGGATATTCAAACTTCATTAATAACCCCAATTCCCTCAATATACTCATCAAAGTATGGTGCATGGTGCTTTCGACGGAATTTGGCATACTGATTCACTCATTAGTATCAGCTAATTTCGAAGTATTAGGTAAACGTTTGCGGGTCTACCAAGTATTTATATGAGCTTTGAGAAGAATATGAACACACACCTGAACAAATTCCATTAATTTTGTTACACCTCAGTTAGGTTAATGGCAAGCGGAACGATTTTTTTGAAGTAGGTCAACTATTGGAGTAATGGAGGAAATCCTGGAACCTTAATTTTCAGAAACCCTCAAAAGGCACCGCCGCAATTCTTACTTATCCTCCATTCTTTTAAAATCATTTGTTTATAAATAGGTGAGATCGAGTTGATGAACGACTCAGTGCCCGACGATTCGAGGGACTCGATAGAGGTTTGAATAGGTGTCCCGATGATTGGGGAGCTTTATCTCGAGGACTTAAGGGACCAAGCTCAGGTTTTAATAGAAGTTCGGTGTTCACGGAAATGGGCACCCCGACCGACCCAGGTCTCTGTCAACTGCCTCATTAATATTGTCTAAGGAAGACTCGTAGTTTTATTGTAGACGACCTCAGCTCTACCAAGACCCCCCCCCCCCCCCCCCCTCAGAGGGACGTATTATTAAAGGTTCGGCTAGGACCATCGAAATATACATACTACGATAGTAGTATAACTCGGTGGCTAGGACCACTGTTAACGGTTTGTAGTCGAACCACTGATTGGTAGGAGGCGTATTGCCCATTCCAATGAGATTGCTTTTAGTACCTATTCAAGAACGTAAAGCAAACGAAAAATATTAAATTTCATCTAAATCCAGGGTTAGGATCGTTGCTAGGGTATCACATTTACGCATACTGAGGAAACTACGATTGGCATTGCAAGGATTACTTTCCAAAATCCAGTTCAGGTTGACCACCATTCCGCAAGGCCAAAAATATTTTACTAACAGTTTTTATGGAAAACGCAGGCAATGGTCAAAAAAAGCTAGTGTGCGTGCTTTGGTTCATTATTTGAATAATGAACCTTTGAAATCGAGCACGAACATTTTTTGACCCCCCCTCCCCCCTCAAAATCTGATGGTTTCCGTTTCAAGGTAGCTACGTAGAATCCGAAAATGGATTATTAAGGAGCGAATTTTCAAAGAAATAGTTCGGGAAATCGAGAATTTAAACGAATGGTCGTTCGTTAGTGAGTATGCTATGTAATCTGAATGAACATGTCCGCCAGAGCATTCATTAAGGCCTGACTGGGCACTTGTTGAGACCACAGCGGCAAGTAGTGCAGAAAAATTATGTCAGTCATTTTTGGGTGTTCTGAACCAACAAAAATGTTATCTTGATTTTGCTCGCTCTATGCAGTCTGAACGTGCTGAAACTACTAGCAATTGATTCACCGACCAAAAAAGCATGGTAAACGACCCCTCACATGCTTACATAAAAAATATGCAATTTTTTGGCTGTCGGACTACATACACACACCCACACAGATACACACACACGCGCGCGCGCGCAACTCTATAATTTGGATCTCGCTGCATAAACGGATTTTGGAGGGTTTTCCGGTGCGTAGGGAGCATCTCTGAAATGCTGGAACGAGCGGAATAGCAACACTTTTTTAAAAATTCGCTAAGTAATGAAATTTAGTCCGCGAAGCTCAGGATTACAGTCTCAGCGCTAAAAACAGGGACTGAAATTTCCCGAACGCCGTGGCTCGAAAACTTTCAGTAGAAGGGTATGGTTTTTTTACGTTCTTAAATTGATCTCGAACTTGGGAATTTTTTGAGACGACCCGGAGCAATTAATTGCACGTCCAGCCGTTTGTTTGCACCGAAAAGCTACGTCAACGTGATCGTGAATGAAACGGTATACATACATACATCCAGCCCAGATATCATTACTAGGGAACACCTGATTATAATCACGCATGGCTTTATGAAATCGAGTTGGGTGTTCCGTGATATTATTTCATTTGAAGAATGATAGTTATTTTCGATTTTTGCTTCCTCACTACCGAAGGTAAGGAAGCCTTGGATTCGTGATTGAGTAAAAAAAATTTATGTCCTCCAAAATGAAAATTTTTACTACCATTTTGCGTTTCAGACATCGAGGAACATTTTTGGTTCCGTGTCTGTCTGTCTGTGGTAATTCCTTGTAACGCCCATAACTACCCGAAATAATGGTCGAAATGAGCTGAAATTTAGAGGGTAGGTGCGGGTTGGGTCACAGATGGTCCCCACACCAAAATCATTGAAAAAGTACGGTAACTTTCGTCTGTGCATGCGCAAACGTGAAATACTTGAAAAGCCCATAACTGCCCTAAAGATCGTTGAAATGAGGTGAAACTTACAGGGTCGATCAGGAATAATACTTCGATAGATCCAAATGAACTTCATTGGAATCGTAACGTAGCTTTCGTCTGCGCATGCGCGAACATGAAATGTTGACCATTTCCTTGTAATGCTTCTAACTACGCGAAAAACAGTCGTAGAGAGCCGAAATTTTGAGGGTACACACGGGTTGGATAGTAGATGGTTCCGCTTCAAAATCATGGCAATCGTTTCGTCTGCGCATGCGCAAACGTGAAATACTTGAAACGCCCATAACTACCTTAAATATTGTTGAAATGAGTTCAGATTTGGAGGGTCGATCAGGAATAATTCTTTGATAGTTCCATATGAATTTCATTGAAATCGTAATGCAACTTTCTTCTGCGCATGCGCGAACATGAAATGTTGGCCGTTTCCTTGTAATGCTTCCAACTACGCGAAAAATAGTCGTAGAGAGCTGAAATTTTGAGGGTACACGTGGGTTAGATCGCAGATGATCCCATATCAAAAGAACCTACCGCCGCGTGTTACAAATCGCAGCCAGTTCCCTAGTCATTTCGCAGATGAATTCGTAACAAAAACTGGAATACTATAAAAATAAGACCAATGCAGGTCAAACCTACTGAACATGGACAGCTCACGGGGTTTTAGGTCGGTTGATTGGATGATGATTCAGTCTATCGAAGGGTTTTCCGTACAAAGGACGTACCTATGTGCCGTGATCCTCAAAAAAAGTTACAGCGGTTCCAAGGATTGGTATGTTCTTTGTGACGGTATTAGTTATATTCTAAATACTTGAATTTGTTTCACACAACCTTTGCAGTTAGTACATTTATTTCCTCTAATCAGCAACTTCATACAGGGTATGTGTAATTATAATAAAATATAAAAACATTTTTGGCAAGGGCCTATGTATACCACCCCTGTTTGTCATGGTGCACCATGCCTCTACTTTGTTATTAATTTTGCCGTCACCTTAACTCCACATGACGATTCCCGGATTGAAGCCGATTTCCTCAACCAGTCATTTCACGGATGAATTCGTATCAAACCCTGAAATACTATGTACAAAGGACGATGCAGATAAAACGTACTCAACTTGGATATTTCCAAGGGGTTTCTAGTCGGCTGAAATCCATGAGGATTGCACTGCCTTGCCTTGGCTCTTGTCTTACGGGTCGGATTTCATCCCAACCGCCGATGTTGACTAAAAGACGCATCCGATCGTGTAAGATTAAACTGGAAAAGTTTCAACCCTCAGGCCCCAGGGGTGAGGCTTGGGGTACAATAGGAGTGGCAACTCTACCTACTCCTTGCCGTCTCTGGACAGATGTTCCTCCTTCTTCTAGATCTGCTTCTATTATTGAGCTCATCTCTCTGTCATGTCGTGCGTGTGGCAACTCAAGGCCGTTCATTATCTCTCCTTTTGTGCCTACAGTACAACATGTCTATCTAGAAGATTTTACGTCGCCACAAATTGAAGTGCTTCCTCATTGTATGAGTTACCCCATGCAGATATGGAAATAAAATTGAGAATTGAAATAATGAAATGTTACACTGCCGCAGTACTTTGACGCAATAAAAAATGAAAGTTTTGAAGCCCACTGAAAACAGGTTACTTAGTATATTATTGTCTTCTCATTGTTGTAATATCAGAATTTTTAACCCTGATGAAAACTGCAATATTTTAGGTAAGTATAGAAAAGGGAAGGATCGTATTTTGCATTCTGGAGGTTCAGGTGTGGGACTGGATTTGTTATGTGTGATACAAACTGAAATATGTATGGGAGATAACAGTGACGTTTCATTATAGGTACATCGCATTTTGGTGGTTGAGATTGTGAGGAACGTTCATCAGGGAAAGTCAAACTTCGGAATAATCGCTGTCGTTTGTTGGACCAAGTTCGTACTAATCGGGTAGTTTAGTAAGGGAAGGAAGAAAAGATGGGATAGGTATTCAGCAAATCATAACTCTGCGCAACAGAGTGCATAAAGTGTGTACCACCAGAGTGTTATGGTACCTAAACTTCGTAATTAGCGCTTTTTTAGGGCTGCCCATCTGCGAACACGATATAATTCGAATGCAGTAGCTTCCATAATTAACATTAACTGTTCGCCATAAATCAACTCGATCACAGTTGATCAAGTCGATCACAGTGCAGTGAATGCAACTGAAATGGTGTTTCATTTTCATTTATTAGTGATTCTGTTGGAAGGTTTTGTCTCCAAATTTATTATCGACCCTATTCTACCTGCCAGATACTCTTGGTTGTGACTGTGCTAGTTTAATTTTCCTAAATGGATCTCTGAATCAAATCTTCTAGAATTAGTTTCTTTGCAAAATGAGCTGATTCACCTCTCAATTTTACCATTCTTTTCATTTATAATGCACCAGCTGACAAATAACAGTGACTTTACTTCGGTACATATAAGGAACTTCATAAATATGAAATGTGAAATATGACCTTGGATAGAATTTCGAGATTACATTCATGCATCAATGCTGTCATTACTATTCGAACTCCGAATAAAAACTGCGAGGTATGTGCTATAACATTCCCCACTGAGTATTAAGATTCGAGCTGTCTAGAGAATTAAGATTTCTAGACCAGGGAAACTTCAAACGAGAAACACCAACAGACAACTCAAAATAGAAAAGCATGCCGTACTTACCACCCGTATTGAATTCAAGGAATGTGACGCACTTACCTGAAACAAAAAGAATGTATTTAAGAATACGTGGATGAATGCATCATTTTGAGATGGAGTCCTTGGATGTTTGCATTCTTTGAAAGGCCTACCAAACGAAAAAAAAGTCGGGAAGAGGCTGAATTTGAATGGCAGGAGTAAGATGGTATAATCCATATTGCCCCATAGGTACAACCTCTCAAAACTGTACGTACATGTTGCGTCGGAATAGTGTAAGAGAAAAATATTGTACAGGTACAATAGAATTGTAAAGCGATAGTATTTTTCTACCTTGCAGAAGTGAAAAAAATCCGTTATTCGTGTCTGCTTTCGAGGTGCCTAATGCATGTTAATCGTCAGATCGGTTTCAAGGTAGTGTAAACTAGTGAAATGATGGACATTGACTCAATTTTCCTCACTGAAATGCCGGACTACTGCATAAAGACCATGCAGTAGTTTGGAATGGCAGCCCAGTCTCGTCAAAATTGTACACATTTTCAGTGGAAAATTCCTCCAACATTTTAGGCCATTTATCCACTCGTTCGCTCCAGTACCATGAGAATCTTGCTTCGCCCCAACAATAAACCTTTGTTTACGAGTGCCCCAATGTGTTTTTCTCACCGGATTAAACGGAAAGCCCTGCTGTATTTGCAAGCGAAAAAGACAAAGAGAAGGCCTACCTGGTCCTGTCCGACCACCATCATTCACCTTACCAACCGAAAATCCAGTTTAACCTGCGAAGGATTAAGCGGCAACCCCTGTATAAGGGTTTCATAAGAGTCGGCCTTGTAACAGTAGCAAGGATGCGCAAACATATTTCTCTTGAAACCCTGGACAAAAGTGGTTACTGTGAGCTGAAACTTAGAAGTTGGCTCCGGGTGGGTAGCCCGATACCCACTGAATCTTACCACTGATTCCAGCTGTATCTCCCTCTTCCACATCTGCGAACGTGTTTAGCTTGAAACTTCTACATGTGACGCTTAGGTACCCTTTGCTCTTCTACCCGGTTATCGGAAAAATCATATTAAAAAATTAGCATTGTCAACGGAAGCATGAACTAAATATGCGTCTCATTCTTTCACATATGTTCAGAGTTGACGATAAATCCTACTGTTGTTTTCGCCGTGTTCGTCACGCTTCTTTCACTCACAGATCCCACACTAGGTAGTTAAAATTAAATGAAAGACGGAAATTTTGGAATTTTATGTTAACTTCTGGACACTACCTGTTCCGTTAAACTGTGCGACTGAGCGGCGGCGGCCTTGGGGAACGGTCCATAGTGGGACTCTTGAGGGGAAATGTTTTCAACATAAGTACTAACCAATTCTTATAGGAAATGCTGATGATAGCGTCCCATTATCGGGGGGGGGGGGGGGAGAAATTTGCGCCGGTTGACTGTTTAAGTAGTTTACTCATATCGGTTATTTCTAATTTCGGTTATTCTGATTTTTCAAGTTAGAAAGCTCGTTTTTTCCATGCCAAATGAATAAGGGGTCAAAATTGATATGGGTCAAATTTGATATAATTATTGAGTTTCCTTGAAGGAAAGTTTAATAGCCGCAAAGAGGATTGACATCCATTTTGCCCGCCAAAGTAGCATGCAATGTGCATATAGTTAAACCGGTCCTTTCCGCCCCCTAACGGGGGTTCCCCTCCTTCTTACTGCTTCTTTCAACGCTGTTTCGCGGGGAGTTTGAAATTTGTTTCAGCGCTGTTTGGCGGGGAGCTTTTCGCTTGACAAGCGAAAACTGTTTGCTGTTTGCCCGCCGAACAGCGTTTAAAGAAATATTTAAAACTTCCCGCCAAACAGCCTTGAAAGAAATACGGAAACAGGAGGGGAACGTTAGAACAAAGTTAAGTTTAATAAAAGATATTTTAGTAATCCACAAAACAGAAAAACTTTGGCGAGAAATACAGAAGAATATGAGCGATGCAGATAGTTTTCCTTAGAGAAGGGCGTTTCACGCATTTTCTTATGTTCGTATATTTTTAGATTTATTTTCTACATAATATTATTGTATGTTGAAAATGTTCTCCCTCTAGAACCCTATTGCTTCCTTACTACCGGAAGGTAGGGAAGCTTTGGGTTCGTGACTGAGCAAAAAAATCATGTCCTCCAAAATGAAAATTTCTACAACCATTTGCGTTTCAGACACCAAGGAACATTTTTGGTTCAGTGTATGTCTGTCCGTCCGTCCGTACGTCTGTCTGTCTGTGGGCAACTCCTTGTAACGCCCATAAATACCCGAAATAATGGTCGAAACGGGCTGAAAGTTGAAAGGTAGGTGCGGGTTCACAGATGTTTCCACACCAAAATCATTGTAGAAGTACTGTACCTTTCGTCTACGCATGCGCAAACGTTAAATACTTGAAACATCCCTAACTACCTTAAATATCGTAGAAATGACTTCAAACTTGGAGGGTCAATCAGGAATAATAGTTTGATAGTTCCATATGAATTTCATTGGAATCGTACAGTAACTTTAGTCTGCGCAAGCGCGAACATGAAATGTTCGCCACTTCTACGTAACACTTCTAACTACCTGAAAAATACGCGTGGGTTCGATCGCAGATGGTCCCGTATCAAAATCATGCACGGATACTCCACCTGCCCAACTATTCTATACGTTCGTGTGATTCAAGTGAGGAAGCTATACCGGCAACTCGAATTGGCAGACGTTTAATACTATGCGGCGCGCGGTGGAACGAAAATGATAGGCCACCTCTGTTTGTAGCCTCAATCGTTCAAGTTTGCAGAGAACGGCAATCATTATAAGGCATCTTCCAAATGAGACATTCTATTTCACCGTATATACATCACTCTGTCTAGTTTCCCTTCATAGCGACATCAAGTCAATTCTCGTTCTGCCGATAAAGACTAGGATAACGAGGGGAAAAAACCGATGAGGAAAAAAAGCGGCCAAACAGATGCCGGTTTTGGTTGTATCCCTCGATGGATCAACGAAGACTAGAAGTAGAAAATGAGTTCGAGCCGATTAGAATCAAACGATGGCGAAGTCTGTGGAAACTCGAGGCAGACGTTACGGAGTCTTGAGCAACCGGATGCCGACCGCGAACCGCCTCAACACCCAACATGGCCGTCAAGAGTTATGTGTGGGAAAACACGACGTGAAAAATAACCTTAAAGGTGGTAAAGCTGCCGTAACTCTTTTCCGAGTATTGTGTTTCCATTTAGGGGACCGATTAATTCCGTAGGGAATCGATGGTTTATCATCGTTCGGAAAACATCGTTGGTCACTGATGATTTGGACATTGAAACACATCATTGATGATCAACCATAATTATTGTTAATTAATCTGTGCATCCAGATGATGCCTTAAGACTTTCTTGCATAACTGAATCGGAATCGATTACAAAAAGAAACACTGAAATCGAGTAAAAATTGCGGTTATTGCTAACTATAAATCATAACTCACAGGAAAAAAAAAAAAACTGAGAGCAAGATGCAGCACGGAAGTAGGTACCTATATGGTGATATCTATGCCGTCAAAAATAGGCGTTCGAGAAAACCATGGAATCTAGTTCAAAGCTGTATTTGACCCCCTAAAACTGAGTACAATGAAACCAGTCCTGCAGCATGGCTATAAGAGCGAATTTTCAAAGAAATATTCGTGCTAATGAGTAAAAAGAAAACCCGTACCACTTTTCGCAATGTGTAAAAAGAAAAAAACCCGTACCACTTTTCGTAAAATCATATAATTTTTTCGTTATTTTAGCATTTTTACCTATTTCTGACCCTTGTAAAGTTTGACCCACACTTTTTTGAGAAAAATATTTTCATCAGTGACATAGTCCCTCCCCGTTAATCACCATTCCACACAGCGCCAGGTGAATTAATACTGATTTTAGCCCTTAATACCAATGTTTGACCCCAAAAAATCCTCCCCAACTTTGACTGCTATTCCTACGAAGTACAACTAAAATGGTATTTTTCTGTCTTTACTCAATCTTTCATACCACTTTCAATGATTTTATATCAGCTGTTCGAGATTTTATCCGTTTTACTGATTTTTGACTTCCTAAAAACTCAAATTTGACCCCCTTAGAATTTTTGAAAATTGTTCACCTTCTAATTCATCCTTTTACTTGGCAATTCGAACGTTTTGGCGAAATTTGGAATTTTTATCATGCACCCAAGGACAGATATCGTCTGGAGTGACACATACATAAATAAATACATATACATATACATTCATGTGGATCTATTGGAAGATGACAGCAGTTCGTTAGTGTAATATCTAAGGTGTTAAATTTGGTACAGATATGAATAATAAATGTTTTTAAGCTTACTTGTGGTCCAAAGGCAAGTATGATAGGTGGATAAGTGATGTTAATTTCCAATTTGATTTACTGACCAGAGGTAAAAAAAGAAACCAGTCTTAATGACGCTCATGACTTAATGAGCGAATTTTCAAAGAAATATTCGAATTAATGGCTATGGTTTTGAATAAAAGAAAACTTCGGTCTAAAATTTGGTTTTCTATGTATATTCTCTTCGTATTTATTTTAATTTGTACGTTTTGTCCATCCTGATTCTACCGTTTGTTATGAGTAGATTCCTTGTTCCTTCTGAATGGCCTTTCCTCTTGACTACGATTTCAGGCCTGGTATCTAAAACCAGTTCAAGATTTGCTCTACTAGGTAGGTAGATCCTTCCTTCTTCATTGATATTATTTTTATCATGTTAAGTACCTACCTACCTTTGAATATCAAATATTCGTATGATACTGATAATAAATTGATAAGATACCTACCTAACTTTCTTCCTCCTACTGTCAGTACCTAAATTGAATAATTTGAAATAGATTTTTTCTTTCGTCTTCCATCTAGTAATACGTGGGCCGGTACTTGTCTATCTATGAAGGTATCATAACAATTATATGTCAAATGGGAAATTCAAGGAGTTGTACTAATCGTTTGCCTCCCCCTTTTTTGCTTCGAACTCTCGTCTTCAATTAATACTTCTCACATTTTTCAATCTGACCACTCTAAGGGGGTTGGGGGGGGGGGGGGGGGGGGTAAGAGTTTAATGATTATCCTAGTTTTGGGTAATTTTTGCGCACTTTAAATGCTCTAATTTAAGAACGGATTTAGATATCTAAAATCCGATTTCACCATCGTGTTCAGCGTGCAAAAACCTTTAAAATGAGGGGTCACTTGTTAGAAAATAACATTTTGGGGATTTTTGGGTAATTTTTGCGCACTTTAAATGCTCTAATTTGAGAACGGATCAAGATATCTAAAATCCGATTCCACCATCGTGTTCAGCGTGCAAAAACCTTTAAAATGAGGGGTCACTTGTTGGAAAATAACATTTTGGGGATTTTTGGGTAATTTTTGCGCACTTTAAATGCGCCAAAACCCTCCTTAGAGTAGGCCAATTTCACCCATCTTCGAACTTAGCCTTTCGATTGCCAAGATAGATTTTTTGTGCAAATTTGAGCTGTTTATCTCAATTCTATCGAGAGTTATCGTCTGGAGTGACACATATATAAATATATATATACATATAAAAAAGTGTTAAATTTCAGGAATCGTTTTAGAATGGTCTGAAACGGATTTCTATGAAGAAAATTTCCAAAAATTTATATTATTTAAATTTCGAAGCCATTGCAATAGCTTCATTTTCTTTGAAAATTCGCTAAAACAATTTGCTGAAAGTAACATAACCTGCTGATGTGAAGGTTATACTATGGATGCTATATAGATCCTTTACAGTTATGGATACCATTGATACGTTGTTGTTACAAGGTATCTAGTTAATTAAAAATAATTAGAAGATAAATGATTACAAGTAGAACTAGTTTGCTAGTAGTAGCTAAGTAATAGTTTAATAAAAAATATAATCATAATTAAGTTGTTTAGGTAGGTAAGTAATTGTTTACTTAGGTAGACATGGAATTTGCAGGTTCAGTGACTATATGATTAGAAAGCGTGAAAAATGGGCAGACTGGTCATGGATACCAATAAAGCAGCCTATCATACTTACCTTTGGACCACAAGTAAGCTTAAAAACATTTATTATTCATAGCTGTACCAAATGTAACACCTTAGACATTACCCTAACGAACTGCTGTCATCTTCCAATAGATCCACATGAATAGGACCCAGATCCTGGGTAGAACAGTTGTGGGAATTAAAAACCATCAGAAACAAGACTAGACTGGTTATATATATATATATATATATATATATATATATATATATATATATGCGCATATGCACATAAATTTTTGTTAAAATCGGTATGGGATGAATTCAGGGTGCTATGAAACGGATTTACCTACTTATTAAAAAATTCATGTTCTCAAAATTATGGACCGCAACTTTTGCAATTTTGCAACAGCGTCATTTTCTTTGAAAATTCGCTAAAGGAATCATAAAAGTCGGATGTAAATGGGGTACGCGCATGGGTCACAAAACATGTTTATACCTATTATTTTTTAATGAAACTAGATTCCATTCTGAGAACTTTGACACCAACCGCATTGTCCTACGATAAGTACCATTTACTTCCATGTTCCTATAACACAGGCATAAATCGATAGTAAAAGATCAAAACCTCGGAAGTAACCAAAAAAAAAAAAAAAAAAAACTACAGGAGGCGAGACAAATCTTCTAGACTACACTATCTGTTTTACCTATTAGTTCAGGTTATATTGACGGATAAACAGAGAAGGAACGAACTGAAAACTGAGAAAGTAATTTCACCTAACAGTACAAGAGATAAGGAACAACCAAATTACGTACCTACCTATATAAAACATTAAATACTATAATTTCATAAACTCAGATTTACGATGTTTTTCACCTTTTCTCTCAATACACGTTGACAATCCCAAAAATCTTTAAAAAAAACCCAAAAAGCTATAGCCTAAATCCTTAAAAAACTAGATTCGCAGTAAGTAACTACCTATCTATAGAGAGCACTCCCAACTAACTAAGGATAGGTATCAAAAGCGGGCGAAATGGGATGAGTTGTCCACGAAGGACTTGAACAACTACACAAGATATCGCAGGGTTAAAAAGTACCCACGTCCCAAATTGTTACAATTCAGCTGCGAAAACTGAAATTTTATGATTACTGATTAACTGCTGGGGAATCTAAATCATCTTGAAAAAAGTTCCAAACCAACATAAAGTAGTTTTACGATTTTCGAAAAATGTCCAGTTTAATACTTTCTACTAGTACAAGTTTAAATTTGACGTGCTCAATGATTTCATAATGGTGACTGTTTTTTCTTTAAGATTGCGATGTAAACTCGGAGTATTTTCAGATCTGTCGTGCCTCCAATCGCAAATGCACCCCTGAACATTTCAGCAAAATCGGTCGAATGGAACCGGAGATATTTTGAGAGTAACAAGGTTTTCGTTGAGCGCGCGGTTCCGCGTAGAGGGTATCATTCGTGCTACTATCAAAATGCGCGTGGAAATTTCGATTTGGGAGAACACGAAATTTTCACGTACTTGCATGAATACAAGGGCTTCCTTACCTTCGGTAGAGATGAAGCTCACCCATTTCCTTCTTCATAATCGAAAACGTCGATTGTGATGATCATCATAAAATAGGCACAGTTTTACGATTTTCTTCTATCGCGTAAAAATAACAGCCAAACAGCCCGTGAAAATCGCTAGCCTCATACATGATTGACAAAAGTGCCTCTTCATAATACTGGAAAATTTTATTTGACGTTATAAATGTTGAAAAAACATAAACTTCCTCCAAAATCTTCATACAGTTAGGCATCACGAAAGAACTTAAGTGCCTCCCCCCCCCTTTTTTTGAAATTTACACCTACCTAATATATATATATATATATATGTAATAAAATCTACTTACTACTAAACATTTTCAGAAAATGAAGTATAGAATAAATTACTTTTCTTTCAAGCCAACGATTTGCACCATTCGTAAAACATCTCGGGGGGGGGGGGGGGGGGGGGGCTAGGTACGTACAGCTTTATAGTTTCAAGCAATAAAGATGCAACGTAAAACTATGTATATATTTTCCTTGGTGTTCAATGTAGTCCTGAAGATGTTCTCCAAATTAAACGAATTGTTGCCTGAGACAGAACAAGTATTCACCCTCGATTGCCACACAAGGCCCAAGCCGATTCTGTTGCCGTCTATTCAAATTTACACAAAACGTTAAGAAGGGGCACAATATTTTTTACACAGCATGGATTGCTTCGAAAATTCCCGCAATAAACGCAGGACTGGAACACTGTCTATAATAGCTAGTAGCTGAAAATTGCCTGTCTTCGTGATATTTCTAAAAATGGTTGAAGCGGTGAATCTGATAAAATGATAAATATCTTTTAACTTTTGATTTTAAGAAATTGGTATCAAGATGCGTCAGTTGGATGGATTTATTAGCGTTATGCTTCCTCACTATCGCATTCAGTCATTATCGCCTATCAGTCACTGGTATACAGTAAATGTCACAACAAACAACAACTTGAGCACTCCTAAATCTACAACTGCTAATAAGATGAATACAACGCTAATGAAAGAAAACTAAACCTTTGGAACGCAACGGGAACTACTAGGTATATTGTCAAAATCGGTAAAAGAGTCACTTTTCTCACAATTCAATGCACTGGGTACCACTCAGATTGCAATCAACCAACGAACCCCTAATTTCCTTTAAACATCTCAACTTTTCACCTCGGTCGATTGTATTTTGTCTCAATTGATATCCAGGTGTTTTCAATAACCGACCATACTTTTCCTGGAGGCGCTTTCGTGACATGCAGTAGGTACATATTTTGGTTCTTGTCGCCAACAGTAAATCTTCATTATCTTGGAGTTTTACAAGGAACCGTAGATGTGAGAACAATATAGATTTTTGGTAGGCATGGCCTATGTACATTATTATTGAAAGTCGGAACATACAGGTGCATTTAGATTCTCTTTCTTTTTTTTTTTTTTAAGAAAAATTCAATCACATTGTATTCTTTCTAACATTCATTGACAACTCTACCTATCAAACATTGACAAATGATCGAACATCCATTCGATAATTTAATAACTGCTGTTCACAACTTTCATGGCACTCTGCCAGACATGGAATCCAATTTTAGGAATGATTTGAAACGCAAAATTGTTGATGCACATTTTGATTTTGGACGACAAAACTGTATACTTTATAAGAATTGTAAATATGAGGTGGAACTCGGAAGAAATAGGCCGATCGATTCAACTGCTTCATTTACCGCATTCACCTTCCTCAATTGAAGCGACCACTCAGCCGTTCAAGTCCGACAAGTCACGGCTCTTCAGCAGCGTTTGAATGGGTGACACCCACGTTACTCCCTGACGAGGAAAATGTGGACCCTTCGCTCTGGCGAGGGGGACACGTTACTCCGATAAGAAGTATCGGGGATTGCCCACGTTACTCCCGTAATATTTGGGGTCTTCTGGGGTCCACGCGAGGAAAATATGGACGGTAAACACGGGTAGACTTTTGACCCCCGATAACAAATGAAGAGTCTTCCACTGACATCAAGGCAGTGAGCCTCAGTTCATGTGTTGTACCTGACCATGTCGGATGTTAAGACTGTTTTTGTCGAAGGTGGTAGCAAAAAAGGGAGGTGCGTCGTTTTCCGCGATAATTATAAGTTCGTCTTTCATAAATACTTAGCGGGAGGAGTGAAACGATGGTACTGTGCGGACCAAAAGAAGTGGCGGTGTAAGGCTTATATTAAAACCATAGGGAGGGACGTTTTGGAGGGGTCGGAAATCCACACGCACGACGAACAAAACAATGACAAACGAGTGCAGGGAACCGTACTCCGCGCAACTGTGAAGAGAAAAGCCACCGACGAGCTGTCCGCATGTCCTTCCAAGGCAAGTAGTCCAATGAAATAGCACAGAACGTTAATGTTCAGGTTGAGTTAGAAAACTAAATTAACAACAATGTACTCATGATGTTACAGATCGTGAGATCCGCGCTGAAGGAGTGTCCAACTGACGACGTGAACGGGACTGATCTCCTACATTTACGCAAAGCTGCCTACATGATAAAACGTAAATCCATTCCCACCCTTCCGAAAAACCGCAAGGAAGTTTACGAAGCTTTAAGATCAATCGATACCCACACTCATATGGGGGAAGCATTTTTATTACTTATCGATGAGGCATTTGACATCATAATTTTTTCGTGTCAATCTAACTTGAAGTGCCTAGTTCAATCCGACAGGATATTTATGGATGGTACATTTAAGACATGTCCGGCCTTCTTCACCCAACTGTTCATCGTACATGGGTTCCGATGAGGATGGTACGTTCCCCTGGTATTTTGCGTCATGCCATATAAACAGCAAGCAACTTACGAACAGTGCTTTCGGCTGTTAGTTACGGCATGTGAAGACAAGCTATCTCAGAAATTCGAACCTCAGACCTGCACTACAGGTCTCGAAGTAGCCATGCAAAATGCAGCAAGAAATGTGTGGCCCAACAGCGTTCTCGTCGCCTGCAAATTCCACGTCGCACAAGCATGGTAATTAAATTATATTAAAATTAAAAAGTGGATGGGTTAAATTACATATTCAGTTAAACATGTCTGTTGGATTCACTTGTTGCAGGTTCCGCAGAATCCAGAATTTAGGCCTTGCCAGCGCGTACAAAGCGGATGATGACCTGGGAGAATGGCTCCAATGGGTGTTCGGCTTGCCTCTGTTGGACCCATCAGACGTCGGCGACGGATACTGCGAGTGGTTAGACCAAATGCCTGATCATGATCATCATACGGTAGAAACGTTCGTAGAGTACCTACATGACAATTACATCGCACACGAGTCTCCGTTCCCTCCAACTCTGTGGGCCTCCAAAACCGCCGATGCTGATCGCACTACCAACTGTTGCGAGTCATTTCATTCCAAGTTCGTCAAAAATTTTTCCTCTCCTCACCCAAACATATTTGTATTCTTCGACGCTCTAATCTCTATGCAAACAGAAATATATGCTAAAGTTAGTTCAGCAATGGGAGAGACCAGTCGGCCTAAGCTTGCGGCCTCCAGGAGAAAAACCGGCTGGTTGTCCAAAACTATTGAAACATATGACGCCAGAACAATCTCTCTTTTTACGTTCATGAAACGGGTTTCGGACTACTGATTTTTTCTTTAAATTAATTTTCTTGACTTATCCTCGTCGCATCAACATTTAAGTACTTGATTTAGTCTGTATAGGCACCGATATTTGGCAAAAAAAACATATTTCTTTGAGCTTTTCATTAAATTATTTTTTCATCCACTCAACTGCAGTTTTTGTCCTTTCTCCTTGGGAACACGGGAGAATATGCTAGGGAGTAAATTGTCCGTCGGGTAGTTTCCTAACCGGAGTAAAATGGCCTGCGGAGTAAGGTGATCTCAAATATTGCGGGAGTAAACTGTCCACCATTTTTCACACGCGGAGTAACGTGGGCAACTCCCGTTTGAATACCATCATGTCGCATCAGACCTTTGTCCGGAGTTGAATGATCAGGCTATCAAAAGACCCAAAATAGAAAGTCTGTTGTGGAACTGGAAACCTCCAACTTATTTACAGAACACACGCCGGTGGAACATAAAAAGTGCCGAAGACTAACGCACAACGTCCCCAGTGTCGACTCAATTATTGAAACATTTCTCAGGAAAGTTGGCTTTGAAAATATCCTTAGGAGCCCAGCGGAGGAAATTATACCTGTCGTTGCTGGTTAGCGGGCACACAAACTACTTTAAATTTGGATGAAGAGGGGGGCACAACTTCCCTGACACAGGCGGCCGTGCCAGTGGATTTAGAATGACTCGCTACCAACTCTGTGCCACCATACAAATCTATTTTTGAAGGCATCTTGATGAAGAAAATACGAGTCGAATGCTCCTCGGTAAACATTATCGCGTCCAACATTTGACACGAATCAAATGGAGAGGTAGGCATAGTAAAACTCATTTCAATACATTATATGTCCTTAGTCGGACAAGGAATAAGCCATAGTTATTTGAAACAAGCACTTCCCGTCAAAATCAGCCCGCAATCAGCAACAATGGGGTTCGTTGGATGGAGAAAATAAATTTTGAGGTAGTTCCTAGATATCCATACTATGAATGTAATGAGCTTTTTACAAACTGATGGAAATTCCATAGCAAATTCAATTCATATTGGTTGGACAGACATGGACTTTACGAGCACCGAAAATTTGTCAAGAGCGCATGCGTACCGGCTGCTACAACAACGATCTCCGCTTGAATTCATATTTTCCTCTGTGAATTTCATCAAAATCGAAATGATAGGTACCTAATCAAAACGCGAACGGAAGTTTTGATTTTGGAGGATTTTTTTCAATCCCAAAAGTGAGAATAACGTTTCAGCATATAATATCTAATAATAAACAAATTACAAAGAGATTGATGTGCCACATTCTGATAGATCTATCTCACTCCGATCAGGACGGTTTGGCAATATTCATGTGGTCATTGGGGCTCTGCTGCAAAATGCCGTACATAAAATGAATTCAGACTACCCAAAGCCAAGTACTCCGAACGATCCTAAATGCCCCATGGTATGTTGGCGACGCTACAATTCACAACGATTTGTAAATCCCGATGGTTGAAGAAGTGGCCAGAGAGGGATTCTCCAGTCAGTCGCTAATGAAAATCAACCACCCCAACCCACTAGGTAGATAGCTTCTGAAATAGTAACCAGCCCAAACTCCACAGCGCCCCGAAGGCTTAGGACTAAAAGACCGGTGGACCTACTATCGAGTCCCTGAAGCAAATAAGTAGGTACCTGCATCTATTCCACGAAATGTTAACTCTAAATAACCACTGTTGAATAGGTACTTTCGTTGTTTGTCCTTACTCAACCAATACTGTTATATTTATATACATAACAGTTAATTTCAATCTGGTAGAGGATGGCTAATAAGCAGTAAACTCACGTGTTACCAGCACACCTGCTGAATCTTGTTCATCGTGAGCATAACTGAAATGTTCTTTGAACAACGAAGTTATGTAATAATTTTAAAAAAAGACAACAAAAACGGTCGTAATGACTTCAATTCAGAGGGTAGCTGCGAACTGGTCTCATATCAATATCATCAAACTCTAATACAATCATTGTAGACCACTGTACAATAGACACAAACTCTAAACTTTGGTTCTAAAATCTAAATAATCGATATTTATTTAATTCACATACACATTATACGGTTAGTTAATAGCAGTTATTCCCGTGCATATTTCATCTAGATTTGTAGAAATGCGTATTTCTACAGTTTGTACAAATGCATATTTCGTCAGCACCCCCAGACTCACATTCAATATTTGGAAAACCTATTGTGCTATGAAGCTGGAATCATTTTTGAACCAAGTCTCTGTACATCTTAGAAACTCGACCATCAAAGCTTGTACATGTAGAGGCGGCAATCGGAGAAGATCATGAGAAGCCCAAAAGCAAACTCCTACCTACCCAATACATTAATAGTTAGAAGCTTTGAACCACAAAGTAGACAAGTAACATAGTTTTGATGGAATAACCGAACAGTTTGAATGAATATCTAAACGCGGCGGGTTTTATACAATTTTAAAGGAAGTAAAGATTCATCAGGTAGGAACAACACAATACATATACTGTTTACTCTACATCCCCGAAATAAATACCCAAACAGAACTCGATTTTTTAAAAAACATACCTGCGAATTGTTGAACGCAATTTTTCAAACCAAACTGTGAAGGACTGCGAATTGTAAACCAGTTCGTGTATTGTATGAGTATTTACCAAGAGCGGAACAACGAGGATTTTGGTGTAATCAAGCAATGAGTTGTGGTGCGTGCACATGATTCAGGATTTCCTCAGCAACATAAGTATTATTTTCAAGCACACAGTTACGAACATTGTCAAGGTATAAAAAACTGCTTCTGATTTTTCAGCCACACCCGCTAGATTCAAGAAAGTGTGGATACCGTTTCGGGATGATAGCAAAGGAACAGCTGAACTGATTGGTGGCACACAATCAACTATCAAATGCGGTGGTCCAGATTACCTATATCATTACAGATGGATTTGGGCTGGAAAGGGCCGTAAATGAAATCAATATACCTAACGTAAAACTGTCGACATCTGCTAATACCTAGGATTGATTAAATCTACAAATAGGTACCTACAAATTTTCATTTCATTCTTTTTCTTCTCCTTTTTTATTTATTTACTAAAAAGAAACTGTAGACCTGCATCCAACATTGAAACAATACATGGAATAAAGGGATCATTATGCTACCTACACACCTTCGGATAAACTGGTAGGTATGCTGAGTACGAGTGCATGCCCTATGCTGGTACGATAATATGCTACCTACCTACACATCAGATCCATGCAAGAAAAAAGAAATTTTACGAGTATGCAGCAACTGTGCGCGTCGATCAAGAACCGAAAAAAGAATAAAAAACATGAAGATGAAAGCTCCGACGGAGGACAAGTACGATTATTAATACAAGTATATAGTAGGAAATTATAAAATTAAGGGTTCCTATATCTAATTGTGAGGCAGCATGGGTGGAAGGTAGTGGAATTGTTGTAGTGTGCGAGGAGGTAATGAACAATAAATTTAGTGGTAACGACTAGTAAAAGGGGACCGGCGAGCGGACATCGCGAGTGTGTAAATGTGAGTTGTGCTGGAGGGAGAGGTAGGGGGTAAATTATAGATGAGAAGGGTAAATAAAGTCGCATTGTAGCGGGGTGATGGTGGGGTTGGAAGTGATGGTGATGGTAGGGATGAATGCACATAGCTCCTGGGCTGTAAGTATGGAAAGGCGTGGCTTTTATGGAAGTGTATTGATCGCGGTGGGAGGGACTTGTGGAACGCCCAGCCAATGGTAGGGGAGCTATGGGCGGGGTTTCCCAACCTCTCTGGCAATGTGTCTGTTTCAACTTTTGTAAACCGGCTTTAGTCTTCAACTGGTCTTTGGAGGGATGACAAGGAGTGTACGATGCTCGTGCCGGCTGATATGCTAGCTGCACAGAGCAAAGTACTCTACCAACTCAACAAATACTACGGCGAGCGGGTACAAGCGCGGAAAGCTAATATCGCAAAAACGGTACGCGACGTGTGCAAAGTTGTTCAGGACGTTCTCCGTGAAGTTGAAGTTCAGGAACCGCGGTTCATCTCCAGTTTGACCGAGTGCAATGGCCGGTTCGAGGGGCTTGATGTCATTTCGCCGACGGAGTTCGAAGTTGTGCTGTACCTCAACCAAATGGGAGTTTTCAACTTCGTCGACGACGGCTCCCTACCAGGATGTGCGGTATTGAAACTCAGTGACGGACGCAAAAGGTCCATGTCGTTATGGGTGGAGTTCATCACTGCTTCGGGTTACTTGTCCGCGAGGAAAATTCGATCAAGGTTCCAAACGTTGGTCGCCCAAGCCTGCGACAAATGCGCCTATCGGGACTCCGTGAAAATGATCGCAGACACTAGTGAAGTGAAACTCCGAATAAGAGAGAGGTACGTTGTTCAAATCACGCCCAGTTTTAAATGTTCTGGAGTGTGGCCGCGCTCGGCGGCGCATTGGCCTCTGCCGCATATCCCCTGGCCGCATCCGAACTTGGTGGCAGAAGTCAAGACCGAAGGGTTCGATCTCCTCAGCAAGGAATGCGCTGCTATGCAAGGCAAACAAAGTGCCATGGAAGGCGATGCCTGGGTCATGTCCTTCGTTGAAGTGGAAAGCAGACTGTTGATTGGGGGGTGCCGCCGGCGGTGCCTCAGTCTCCTCAAAACGCTCCGGGACAGGCACCTAGAGCTGCCAGGGAACCCCGTCACTGGTTACCATCTCAAAACGTTGCTTCTCTACGAATGCGAGAAGCACCCGAGGGAAATCGAATGGGACGAGTCCTGTTTGGGTGACAGGATCAGCGGTATTCTCATGCAGCTGATCTCTTGCCTCCAGTGCCGACGATGTCCACACTATTTCCTCCCCCACCTCGATCTCTTCAAGGGGAAAAGTCCTACCGCCCTTGAGAACGCTGCTAAACACGTCTGGCGACTCACCCGAGAACTCCTTACGAATTCTAGAGCTCTCGACAAACTATAAACTCTAAAGAGTGATCAAGAGACGCTGTAAACGGTAGGTTTGTTCGATGTGCATTGCAGTTGGTGTCGTGAATGAACTGCTTCCACTACTCTATACTATCATGTGCAATAATCTGTTTCCGCTGTATTTAAGCGTAAGTCTAATGTAAATATTAAAATGGCTGATGAGTGTTCAAGTCGTGGAATAAAATATTGTTGAATGTTTTTACACAAGTGTTCATGGTTCACCCAGCGACGACGGAACTAAAGTAAATATCATTTTTATTTTTTTAATTTTAATCATAGTCCGTTAATCATTTGAAAGGATATCCATAAATCCTTATCATGATAGTTGAAAACGTAATGGCATGATATGATCAGTCATCCTTGCAAGTTGTAAAGTACAGCACTACAGTACAACATCAGCAAGGGAATGAATGAACTATAACCAACAATTTTCAAGTTGCGAAGACACGTTTCTCGAACACTTAATGCAATTTAGTGTTCACTTCAAATGCATTGTCTATACAAACTGTAAAGTATAACAAGTATAACTGTAAATTCAGTGATGGTGAGACTGACGTGATCAAACTTCTTGATGTGGTGGGATGTAGTAGGTAATTAACTTTTATCGATGATGATGGACATGGACAAATATAGGGAACATTGAAGGAAGGGGCTACAGTTACCAGAAAAGCATAAAACAATAACTTTTACTTTGGCCGATTTGAATTGTTATTTTTGCGATTCTATTTTACAAAGACAATTCCACTAGGTACCTATAACTTCCTTTTGGCGGCGTTTCCATAGGTGAAATGTCCCTTGACTCTTGGTGGATTGTCTCGGCTAGTTTTGAATAGCCCAGTCTTCAAGCTGGCGATTAGGCAGGTAGTTTCCATTTTAAGACAGTTTCACTTACATGTAAAAATGTTGAAATGGTTGTAAGGAGAACAATTTTATATTTTCTCATTTTTCTTAATTGGCTATCAAAGCATTTTCACATACGCAGGGCTAAATTTTTTCGAGCAGCTTAACTTGTTTTTAAAATTTACCAGCTCCATCGATTTTTCAGGAGGTTTAGAGTTGGACTGAGATTTATTGGACGAGATTAATATATATAAAATATGATAATTTTATCAAGGATATCCAGTTTTGGATAATATTTTGCATACGTAACGTGACAGAGGTGAGGCGTGCTGAAATATTTGATGGATGGCAGCATATACAATTACATGTTGGGTAGGGAATTTGTCCTTATTTCAACATGTTCAGGAGATTTTACATCAATTTTTCTAAATAAATTTCAAGAACTACAAGGGAGAAACATTAGATATAATTGCTATCCACATTTCAATTTTTTCATAATCATCCAAACGTAAATTTATCTTAACCGTTGAAGAACCACTCGTTATTTAACTTCTCGTTATTTTGAATGAGTAATCATGTAAGCGTCAGGGTTCGGATAAGTTATCACTGTTTTAAGCATTAGGTACTCGTCAAAATCAATGAAATCCAGCAATCGATGCCTAGGCAGTATTTTTGGTAAAGTGTGAAATGATATTTTCGACCGAAATTGTGATTACAATAACGAATGTATTATCTAGGCTTGATGCAAAATCCACTAAAGCACCCAAATGTAAAATTAAGACAAGATGTTAAAAAGCGAAACTTGTACAAGATGAGTTGCTTGACGTGTGAATTCAACTTAGCTACCTACTACAGCCATTAAATTTTCATATTCTCTTTTCATAATCTAGATTTTATTCAAAAAATGCGTCGAAGGGGATAGAAGCACAGGGTTTCGTTAAATCAAGCGACATCAGGGATGCAAAATGCTGTGAATAAGACTGGTAGGTACGTTGTTTAGAGAAAATAATGGGGTAGACTTATATTTAGTTGGTTGATAATTCCATTAGTGGGGTAGGTAGCACGGTAGGTATAATTTACCTAGATGCGGTAGGTGTTGTAAAACTGAAACCGTCAGAACCTTTCTTTGTACCCCCGTGCCTTGGCCTTGCGGCTTTTACTGAAACCGTCCAGAAGTCTCTCATGCGTTAGTTAGCACTGGAAGCTAAAATATATATGTTGCACGCACCCTTTCATTGTCCATCCCCCCCCCCCCCCCAACACCATTGCCTCAAAAACACCCTCTAGAAACTACTGTTTCGATAACTGGGTAAAGCAGTGGAGTGAGTATGTCAGGATTTTTTTATAAGTTACTAATTATATAGTTACTAATTTCAAGTTAAAGATTTTTTTATCAAGTTACTAATATGAGGGATTTTGATTAAGTTATTAAGTGAAGGATTTTTTATTAAGGATTTTCATTAAGTTACTCATTATTGAGTTATAATACTTAGTTACTGCTGCAGCTTTTAATCGACTATGCGGTAGGAGCCCCAAACTTAGAAATATAGCTCCCATGCGTACTAGGTATGGTAAAACCTAAGAGACCCATTACTGTTGATAAGGATTTATAAAAATCTTCTAGGTATGCAGTGAAAATGCAGGGATCTTCTGAGGTATATAAAATACTTCGTGTCCCCACCCTATTTTGATCTATAAAATTTTCTTGAAACACCAGAAACCCTTTTACGAAATCGGAGCCTAAAATCGTTTGAATTACTTCAACGAACAACATTAATTACCTACCTAATTTTCATTCCGAAAGCTTAGGTACTCGACAAATTGAAAAAAAACAGAAATTTTTTTTAGCGAAAAATCAAACAACACAGTGAATACTCAATGCATATGGGATCGAAATGTAGTATGAAAGATCACTGAATAGAACTGATAACACCAATAATCAATCTTCGTAGATTTCAATGATTTATTTTTGAAATATGTATGTTGAAACTGAAATGTGTGGTGAATATGTGGCAAAACTAGGAGCATCTTTCTTTTAGTAGAAAATCAAATCTCAACCCGATTTGTAAAACCTCAACTACTCGTAGAAGAGTAGCTTGTGATTAATGTAATAATTGTAATGCACTTAAAAGCAAACTACCTAATTTATGGAGGGGAAAACATAAAAATAAAAACGAAAGTACCATTGAATTGAAGGGTCATGCTCAATCTATTGGAGGTGATTATTAAATAATTTAAAAAAAATCATGGATGAAGAATGATGGGAGTTTCATTGGAAAACCAACGCTTCATGTAGCAGATACCTACCTATAATTGAAATTTTTATTTCGATTTTCCTACTGCATTGGAATGGAACAGATCCCTTAAAAATTGGCGTTCGAGAAAACCACGGAATCTTGTTCAGAAGTGCTCAAAACTAGTTCCTAGACGGTTTTCCGCTTGAAGTCTCTCTATACGTATTTATGGTCCTTCCTCAAAATATGGTCTTCCATATTTTCTTTTTGGGTTTTGTTCAGCTCGCTGAACCCTCAGTTTGAGATGAGAACGAGCTTTCTAGGTGGATAAACGAGGGAGTTATGATGGGTATTCCAATTTTTCGGTTTTCAAATAACTGCCGTAAAAATAGACCAAAATTGATGCGGTTGGTACCAAATGTCCGTTAGAACATGCCTATCGATTTTGAGCTCGATCGCATTTGGTTTGGCCAATTGTCAACAAAAATATGTCAATGGGTCCAACATTTTCCAGGTTTATTAGATAAATGACGCAGGTGTGGTGTCAGAAAGTGGTTTAAAGAGATGTTTCTCTGCAAGTATATTATATATTTCCATGCTAATTATAGTAAATTCTCATGATCGGCCTGTCACTCCTGTCAGGCCAACATGAGCAGCCAGTCGGGCCGCAATGGTCGGTCTGTCAGGCCGAAATGGGCAGCCCCTTTCGCCAAACTTGTATCCATACTTTTATGAAAAGAACACTGTGTGGCAATCTCCACACGTAACTTACTTTGGGTGCACATATATCACGTAATCAATTGGTTCTGAGATTCTTGGTTATGATGAAAATGTTACCGCGAAGGAAAATCCGAGCGTATATTTGATAATTCTATAAGAGTTGGGCGAGATACAAGTGGCAGTCCAATTTCTCAACATGCGTCACGTTGCCCAGACGTAGACATTTCAAGAATAATTTTCTTCAGATAATTTCTCAAGTAAAGATCCAAAAACAAGGAAGTATTCTGCAAGTTATAGTGGATATGAAATATCATAGAAAGAAACAAGATAAATTTTGGTTGGTGCATATTTAGGTTGGCACGAGCAGTTCAGCCTCATAGATCAGTTCAAAGTTCGCATAACATCAACTCATTGTATTATGTAGTAAAACATGTGGTTGTTGTGTGGCTGTGATTCAATCAGTTCTGAAATCAATGGCTGGACTGTTTTCAGCAACTCTTGGAAGCTAATTTTTTAAAAAATGAATCGAGAATTTGACCTTCAAGAATCTCAGGCCTCCTACCTACATTGCCTTCACATGGTAAAAGCAGTAAAACGTTTCCAACTAGATACTTCCACTCTAAATAAGATGCTACAACCTGAACTAACAATTATAACTATTCACCAATCGCGGGTTATTAACACGGATCAATTCGTGTTGCAAGAAATTGACGAGTAGCAAAAAGCAAGCGATGGAAAATTATGCCAAGTACAGCATAATAATACAATATAAAGTCAAAAAGTCCGATGCTTAAGTAGGTTGTGACAGTCAGGTAGAATCAACGCGCATCAAAATATGTTTTCCCATTATTTATGATTAGATGATTATTCGATCTGAATAATAATAATAATGATATTTTTTAAATTATTTTGTTATCAAAATTAAGTCAATTAACAGGAGCTATACTGAATATAGAAGACTGAAAAGGCTCTAGCATTACAACGGCTATGAACGTTTCAAAACTGGAATGTACAGAAAGCGATCTCCCTGTGATTAACTTCTTCAGCAAAAATCAGTTGTCACTAGGTACCTACCTGAACATCCTTTGTGAACAGTTATGCTTCAATGGTATAAATAAGCTGTGAACAGTTATGCTTCAATGGTATAAATAAGCTTACCAATCAGGGGGTGGCAGTACCGCAGAGTTGCACTGATTCTCCTCTCACCGTTCCCTCCCCTCTTTCAATATATTTCCATTTATTCCGATTGAAATGCAATTCATGTCAATCCAGGCTCTGAACCACCAATCAGGCGAACAATTTGTGAAAAACTACGTACCAGAGGGACCCAGAGACGAAATTATTATTATTGTTAAGTATGTGTTAAAGATGCGTATAGGCTTTGATGTGTATAGGCGGGGCAAAAGTAGCAATCAGATGTAAATACACTGCCAAGGTGATGGCACAGGAGCTTCCTCGTCACAATCAAAGTGACCCATTATAAAATAGAACAGACTCGGAAGCAAAATAACATAACATAACATTACATTACATTACATTACATAACATTACATTACATAACATTACATAACATTACATAACGTGAAATATACATATTACATAACATTACATTACATTACATTACATTACATGAAATATACATATTACATAACATTACATCCATAATACATTACGTCCATTATACATAATTGCGAAAGTTATGCGTGTTTGAAGAATTTCACGTTAGCGCATGCGCAGGGCGAACCGCTGGCTCTATCATGTTGAAATTTATATGGGACCTCAATGGGCCCTACCCGCTTAATCCCTGAGAATTACATTGAAATTGGGTGAAATCTTTGGTTACTACGGCTGTAACAAGGAAATTGAATCTATTTCACGCCAGCGCATGCGCAGAGCGCACCGAGGGTCCGATCATGCTGAAATTCATACTGGAACTCACTAGACCTTGTCCAAACAAACCTTGAAAATTTGAACGAAATTGAATCAAAATTGTGAAAGTTATGCGTGTTTGTTGAATTTAACGTTAGCGCATGCGCAGGGCGTACCGCTGGCTCTATCATGTTGAAATTTATATGGGACCTCAATGGGCCCTACCCGCTTAATCCCTGAGAATTACATTGAAATTGGGTGAAATCTTTGGTTACTACGGCTGTAACAAGGAAATTGAATCTATTTCACGCCAGCGCATGCGCAGAGCGCACCGAGGGTCCGATCATGCTGAAATTCATACCGGAACTCACTAGACCTTGTCCAAACAAACCTTGAAAATTTGAACGAAATTGAATCAAAATTGTGAAAGTTATGCGTGTTTGTTGAATTTAACGTTAGCGCATGCGCAGGGCGTACCGCTGGATCAATCATGTTGAAATTTGTATGGGACCTCAAGGGGCCTTATCCGCACCATCCCTAAAAATCTGAGCTGAATCAATTCAAAATCGTGGAAGTTATGGCTGTAACAAGGAAATGCGGACAGACAGACTCACAGACCCACAGACCGACAGACACGGAACCAAATTTGTTCAGTGGGCTTTGAAACGCAAAATGCAAGTGGAAATTTTGATTTCTGAAGACAAACATTTTTTGGCTCACGAAAGTGAACACAAGGCTTCCGCTGCTTCGGTAAACTGAAATAATACTGGAGACATGTCATGGGATTTGCTCGAATACAAGGAATGACTTACGTACAGACTGAACGACAAACAGGCTGGATACTTAATTATTTAACGCCGTGACATCAACGCTGAAGTTGATAATAGGTTAGTATTTAGATTAATTCATTTTGTCGCTTGCTCGCTTCTCAGTTTTATGGTGAGAAAGTACAGCTCTCTCAGGTACCATCTAATTAACACCAAAAAACGGCACACGAGAAGTGCGCTTCGTTGTATGCGGGTGAGCGATTAAGGGGGATTGATAACAGTCCAAACTTGACCGGACCCATGAACAAAACAAACAAAAACTAGAGGCGCCAGCGAGGGTCACTGATCCCATCAGAGACACAGGCAGCGAGCGCCTCCGCTCTACCAAACATCACTGGTTTAGGCCGCGAAAAATTTCCCTCGCGCTTTTCAAAAAAATATTTACAGACTCTACCGACGAGGGTGAAGGTAAGAAAAATTCTGGAGGTGCCAGTTACATTGTGGCAACCGGAATGGTAAAAAAAAAGCGTTGTGGGGCTACAGAAGTTGTCATGATTGACGAGAAGTTGTCATGATTGATGGTTTTGAGGGGGTCCACAAAAACAGTCCTACATAAAAGTCCCTTGCGCCTCCATTAAAAACGAACGAATTACACTGAGAGTTCCTGGAGATTCTTCTTCACTTCCGCATGCTCTGAGAAATAGATAACTACTACGACATGGGGTACTTCAACCTACCACGGTCCGTATGTGTACTTACATGTAGACAATTCCGCGCTGATTCAGAATACCTATACCGTATGTTTCTGTACCTAAAAGAGCTCATATGAACCAAAATCACCCCAAAAACCTCAAAAACCCGTCTTATAGCCCACTGTTAATAACCAAACTGGTTTTTGTATAACAGAACAAAACTAAGTAATTTGAACAACTGAGTAATTTGGTGGCTACCAATGGTGCAAAATGTGAATTTTTGAGGTTTTTTGGGATTTGTGGCACTGATGAGCTATTTGTGGTACCTATATGCACATTGGGAATATTCTGGATCATTGTAAAATTCGGTATATATAAGCGCGCAGCGGATTTTAGTTTTGGCCAGCAATTCCCCGTTTGGCCTCACGGTGGGGCTGAGGTCTGGCATACTCCAGTTGACCAGTGATAATCATTTCATCGAAAATAAAAACGTTGAGTCTTCAACGACATTAGAAGGCTGACCTGAATCGTTGGCTCTTCGAGACTGGCCACAATTCGTCATATGTTCGAAGATTGATTAGAGTGTACATCACATGTACCACCATGTCCATCTTCAAAATTTGAAGATGAGGTTCTTTATATTTGGCATACCCGGTTTGGGTGGACTGGAAGCGCTCACAGAAAGATAAAGAAATCAGAAAACGAAAAAAAATTAGCGGAAAAAACAAAAGGAGGATAGAAACCCGTTGAAAAGGAGTTGGAAATAGGTACATTTATTGAAGGTGAACGCGGTGACGGAAGGGAGGGCCTGAGGAGAAGATCTGTGTTCATGTGAGTTTCATGTACCTGAGGATGCTCAGAACATGAGTGAAAAGCTTCGCGCTTAAACATACATTTGTGGCAAACGAAGGTTTATTTGTCTCGTTATTCTACATCGGGAAAGGAAAACCTCGTTGGGCACCGAATTTGATAGTGTCTCCTCAATTCATCTCAAGCATTGCCTGATGAATTTTCAGAATGCTATTGTAAAGACCCGTAGGGATCAACGTACCTCGGAGATAGCCACAGTTCTTTTAAATGCATACTTCAGCGCGGCATAGCAGAGAAATTCACTTACCATGTTATGCCACCGGTAGAAATGTGTGAAATTTCAGTGGTTAACCACAATGATCGTGATAACCCCAATTTGCGTTTGGGTAATATCACAGTACTAAAATATAACAAATTATGAGCTGATATTCGGCAAGCAATGACACTGCTTATGAGAAGAAATGACTGGATATTTCAGGCCCGCTGGAATTGCCCTTTACGATGAAGGAACTTGGATGTCTCAAGGTATTCGGATTGCTAAAACTATGTACATTTCAAACAACGAATGCTTTCCAAGACTTTATACCTTGCCTAAGACTACGTGACAGATGTTGGGAAATTAGTGACCTAGCAAACAATTAAAATAAAATAAACAGAACTATACTGCATACTAATACCAAAAACCGGTTGGTTCTTAAACCATAAATCAAATAAATACAGAAACATTCGATTCTGGGTTTAGTCGACTGTTTGAATAGTTCCATTTTCCTCCAGCTTAGCACCTGCTAACTACCAGGATAACATCAAAATGTGTGAATCGTCCACAGGCACAACGAGTCTGATTTTGTTGGTTCCATGTGGTGAATGGAGGTAGTCCAACCTACCAACCTACGGATTACCAGGCCAGAAGTAGGTAAGTTCTCCATCAACTACTGCAAGACGAGGTGAATTCATTGCGGTCGGCACTGTGGGTTCTGTTAAAGCAGACATCTAAACATTTCAAGGACTGCACCAGCGGTAAGCCCCGGAAGTTAGTTGCTCCCCTCTGATACGCCTGAACTTGACGAAATTTATTGACGAGAGTGGCCTGGGGGCGGTGCTTGGGGGCGGGACAAGTGGGGTGGCAGACTCCGCCTTCTCAACCCCTCTCGGGACTTCTGCATATCAGCTTCTGTGCAGTGACTCCATTCCAAATCCGATATTTGTGTCATCGATGATGAAGAAGTTAGGTGACCGGTATTGACAATGAGGCTGAAGTTGAGGTAAACATGACCGGAGCTTTGAAAATGCTATTGTTTGCAACGACCCTCAGTTGCTATGGATTTGGTACCCATTCAACCATTATCTAAAAATAAATGATTTTTTTTCTTTTACATTCGTGCGCTGATTCAAAAAAGCTACGAAGTCACATGGGTTTCTTATTCTATTGGTCATACCTACCTACAGAAATTCTGGCTAATCGTTTATTGTTTCTATCATACGCAATAACTGAAATAGCCATTTCTGATGGTTTCCACAGATTTTGGCCTCCAAAAACTCGAATTAGGCTGCCATTTTTTACAATTATGTTTGATCATTGATAGTGCAATTTGACTGCTCGATTCACCTGTTAATACTATAGTGCTATTATACAAATTTATTGTGATTTCAGACAACTTCTCAGGTTTTTGTTTAATAAAAAATGAATTTTGAGAACCTTCGTTACAACCTCAATTCTTCACTTTTGGTCAAAATCAACTTCAAATTCGGTCTTTTCACCCTAAAAAACATGGAAAACGATACCTCACGAGCTCGTGTTCACTAATCTGGAAAAAAGAAAAAAACTCGAAAACCCCTTTTTTTACAACCACCTTTCCCCCCATAAACCCCTGGGTCTAATCCGATCGCGCTGCCAACCTTCGGACCACAACTAGGACCCAAATGTGTTCCTAAATGGGGATCCAAACTGTGTGCGGAAGAACGACGATTTTAGACCAAAATTTAAAAAATTTAAGGCTGAAACTTTGTTACAACCACAATTTTCCATTCTTTGTCAAAATCGATTTCATACCAAAGCACCAAAAAACCCCATTTTTACCGCCATTTTTCACCCATAACACCCTTGGGTATATACCGATCGGGCTGCAAAGTTTCGGAACACAAAGAGGGCCAAAATTGAGCCTGTGAATTTTTAGACCGAAAATAAATTAGATATGAATGATACGGCGGACGGACAATTGCATTTTTAGAATCTACGCACCTTGAAACGTAAAAGAAAAATTTTTGAGGGGGTGCTATAAAATTTATTTGCTGAGCGAATACATAGGTGCATTACTCTTGGAATAATAAACCAAAATGAAATTTCCGTCCGCCTGTCATCCATATCTACCTTTATTTTCGGTCTAAAAAATTCGTTCCTTCGCACACCGGCTCCATTTTGGCCCTCGTTGTGTCCCGAAATTTTGCAGCCCGAACGGAATATACCCAAGGGTGTTAAGGGTAAAAAATTGGTGTAAAAATAGGGGTTATCGTGTTTTAGTAACATGAGCTTGTTAGGCATCGTTTTACATATTTTTTAGGGCGGGGACATCGAATATATAGTCGACTTTGACCAACAAGCAAAGAATTGAGGTTCTAAAAAAGTTTCAGCCTTAAATTGTGGTCTAAACTCGTCTCTCTTTTGCACACAGGCTCCATTTTGGCCCTAATTGTGCTAATCGGAATACACCCAGGGGTTTTATGGGTGAAAAATAGGTGTAAAAATATGGGGTTTCGAGGTTTTAGTGAACATGAGCTTGTGAGGTATCGTTTCACATGTTTTTTAATTGATCTCGAACTCGAGAATTTTTTGAACCCACCCGCAGCATTGCACGTCCAGCCGTTCGTTTGCACCAAAAAGCTCTGTCAACATGATTGTGAATCGAACGGTATACATCATGTTCAGATATCATCGCTAGGGAACACCTCATTATAATCACGCGTGGCTGTATGAAATCGAATTGGTTGTTCCGAGATATTTCATTTGAAAAATAAAATGGTCATTCTGGACTTTGCTGATGGGTACTCTTGCAATGACAAACGTTATGCTTCATAAATAACAACAAATAATCAGCGATGGAATTCTTGAATCCACCGCATATCTATGAAATGTTATTGCCCGGCTGGCTCCAGTACTCAATTCAATGCTCTCTTTGGGGCGTATTGGCCACAGAAAATAGTGGTCCACGCAGAAGAAGCATCTACACAAGTAAATAATAAACCGTTGTGTAGTAATATGAAGCGTTTTTAACTTGATGCTGACATGAATTACTTTGAAGGCGAAGGATGACCTTCAACAATCTACTGCAAATAATTTGATTCCAAAATATTTAAACAGCAAATAGACAATATATATTTACAATAATTTGTAACTTGGCGCTAAAGAAATTGAATGGAAACTTGGTAGAAAACCCGAGCTGTCTCGTAGGACACAGAAATTTTGACGATCACATTCCAAACAAGTCAAACGTATGCTTTTGATAATTTGGTAAAAAAAAAAAAAATCGGGAACATCAAACTCAAAAATAACTGTAGCATCCTCTACAACTTATTGCAAATAAACTGTAGACTACTAGGTAGATATACCTAGTCTCGAGGGGAAATCAATGTCTCAGAGTCCACCAATGGATCCTCCTTGAGAAAGTCTGAAGCAGCAATGCTATGCAGCACTGCTGTGCGCAGCACTGCTATGCAGCATTGCTTGGATAAGTAAAACTGAATATTACATAATTATGATTCGGTCAATGAACTGATTCTACAACTGAAACATACGGTGAAATCAAAATTGTCTCTCACTGGTGGAAGTTTCAAGTTCAACTGAATCGGATTTTTGCTGAGGAGCACAAAAATGTCAGAACATTCCAGATAAGAGGGAATAATTCTTTTAAGATTTCTAGCCTAGTTCAGGGCTGTCCCCGCGTGAATCCTTTAAGTATTTCATCAGGAAGAATCTTACAAACTCGTGGGTGTTCGGCCCAGTTTGAGAGTGGTAAGATCTAGTCGGAGAACAGAAACAGTCTGGTCATCGCGTAAACTTGTATTTATCTGGAATAGGCATTTCAATATCGATTAATAGGTTTTAGCGGGATTTTGAGAGATGTATCCTTATAATATTTCAACATAATGGCAGCTTTGGGTAATTGTACACATGAACATTATGCGAGTAGGCCTATTGCGAGTCCCATATCGTTTCCAAGCAAGAGGAGTTGCTACTCACAATAAATGAACAGTTCTCATATATTTCCGTGTACGCAGTAGATGGAAGGTACAAAATTGGATTCCCCCCCCCCCCACCCGAATAATTTTCATTAATAAGAAGTAATTTCTTCTCTTCAACAACGAATGGTAAGTACATACTGTTTGTTTTGGAGGTCTTCAAATACCTGAATAATCTCGAATGCTCAATGGGGTATGCGAATGGGTGACAAAAGCGGTTTATTTTATTTTTAAGTGAAAGTAGGTTTCATTCTTAAGAATTTTGAAAGTAACCTCACTCTTCTACGATGGATAGTTCTTTTTCAATGATTTTTCAAAGATTCCAGCGCTTCCTACGTTTTCGCACCCCTGTGCCAACTGTGACGTAGGTAGGTAGTGCTGGAATCTTTGAAATATTATGGAAAAAGAGCTATTTATCGTAGGAGAGTGCGGTTCGTCTCAAAATCCTTAGAATAGAATCTAATTTTATTTGAACAAATAAATAAATACAGTAGCATAGCCCACTGTGAAGAACATTACTGCATTTAATCGTGAATATACGTATGTTATCTCATAAACTATTAAATGAATCACAGCCGTATACATTTTTGACCGTCAGTCTAACGTTCGTGTCCTTCAATTAACCTGAATTTCCTTGCCGCACCCCAAGGCACGTTCTTTAATTGAGGACGGAATGGTCTTCACGGAATGCGTTACGTGATAATGATATCGTTGGCTTTTTATCACTCAGGTGATCTGACAACTTGAAGATGGAGCTTTCTGGCAAACATCGAGCTCTGCAACGAATTAATCTTTCTTTTACGATCGTTTCCCAACCTTAATCCTCCCATCGTAAAACATCCACTTCACCAGTTTGATCCCTGCATTTGCTTCTTGAGAGGTGACTAGACCTGCTGTATCAATGTTATTTTTCAGTCAGTAGTTCGCTTAGGATAAGCTCACCAACTATGCCTGGTCTAATTATAATCATAACCCAACCATACAGAGGAACGGAAAACATTCGGGTTTCCACTCAAGAAATTGGAAGTTCAATTAACTCCACCCTCTGATGTATACTGGAGAAAGTGCAAGCCGATTATTATAACGGCTGGCCGATAGCACTGACTTGATGTACGGAGTACGACCATCAAACACATCTAATTGTCCCTAAAGATTTAAAGGCAGTATAAGAAATAATGAACAGAAGTTCATTTCACTTTTGCAAGATAGGATTTCACTCTCGCGCATGCGTAGTGGATTTAGTCCAACTTGGAATTTGGATCATTGGCACTAAGAACCGAGAGGTGGATTTGTCTGAACGGAAGGCAAGTATAATTGCAATTAAAAAAAAAAAAAAAAAACCATAACCTGTTATGCAGCATGGCTTAAGGAGCGAATTTTGAAAGAAATAGTTTGGGAAATTGAGAATTTAAATTAATGGTCATCCGCCAGAGCACTCATTACGGCCTGATAGACAGTCGCCGAGACCAGAGTCGCACGCCGTGCACACAAATTATGTCAAAAAATTCTTTGTTGGGTGTTTTGAACCAAAACATTGATTGTGATTTTGAACACTCGATGCAGTGTGAACGAGCTGAAATTACTCGAAATCGATTCAGCGACAAGAAAAAAACAAACAAACAAACAAAAAAACATGGTAAACAACGGCATCTCACATGCCTACATAAAAAAATATTCTATCTGTTTAGGACTTCGGTCTACAATTTTGTAAATTTGATACGCTGGGTGGGTCTAATCGGACTGGGACCAGTTGCAATCGATTCAGCGCCCCAAAAACCATGATTGACAATACCCCACATGCCTATGTTGCTGAATCCCTTTTTGTTTTGATTTTGGACCAAATACTTGTAAATTTGGACCCCTGCGCACAGTGCTATCAGGGTGAGTAACGAACTCTTGCGGAGAAGGATTTTTCTGCGCAAGAACGAATTTTTTACCACGAAAATGAAGGGACCTAACGAGCCGAATGACACACACAGACGCGCGCGCGTACGCACGCACATGCAAAGACCTCCTGCCAAACAGCGTTGAAAGAAATTGCAAGCTCGCCAAAGAGGGTTGAAAGAAACAGGGAAAGACGGGCAGAACGGGGGTTAGAGGAAAGGAACAGGTTTCTAAGGAACATCCAAGAGCGAGCACTGTTTACACGACAGAAGAAGTAGGGTACCCCCCCCCCCCCCCACCAACACGGCCCCCTGGGGGTCTCCGGTGTTGAATATTCGTACACCCATTCTCGAGGGTAGTGTACCAAATGTCAACCATCGGGACTATCAGGTGCCGGAGTTATGGAAATTTGAAAACCGTTATTTTTCATGTTTTGGTTTATTATTCTGTGAACAATACACCTATGTATTCGCTCAGCAAAAAATTTTTATAACACCCCCTCAAACTTTTTTCTTTTCCGTTTCAAGGTGCGTAGATTCCAAAAATGCAATGTCCGTCCGCCGTCCGCCGTCCGCCGTACGCCGTATCACGTGTACAGGCTTCATTTTAGATCTAAAAAAGTCGTTCTTTCGCACACATGCTCCATTTGGACCCTAGTTGTGTCCCGAAACTTTGCAGCCCGATCGGAATATACCCAGGGGCGTTATGAGTGAAAATGTGTATAAAAATAGGTACTTTTTGTGTTTTAGTAACATGTTAGTAAAATAAGCTTTTGAGGTATCGTTTTCTATGTTTTTGGGGACGAGAATACCGAATATGAGGTCGATTTTGACCAAAAACGCGGAAATTGAGGTTTTACCATTGGTTCAGCTCCCAAAATTGTTTTTTTTTTAGTCAAAAACCTGGAAAACTGTCTGAAATCACCATCAATGTGTATACTAACATTAGAAAAAGTGTAAACAGCTGAATCAAGACCATTAAATCGCACTACCAATGATCAAAGATGATCTGGGGGAAAAAAAGTGTACCTATTTCATGTTTTGGGGGCAAAAATTGGTGGAAATCATCAGGAATAGCTAATTCAATCATTCCACATGAAAGAAACAATAAATTTAACTGCCAACAAGAATCTCTAGAACTCCAATAGAATAATAAACCCATGTGACAAGGACTTTGCAGCGTTTTTCTAGTTCTTGTTGTTGTTCTTCTTCTTCTCTGACAGGGTTAGAGCCTCACAGACAGCAGATCGAGCTAAAATTTCGCACACACATTTGTTTATGCTCCAAGGAAATGCCCATGGGGGGGGGGGGGGGGGCTAAGAGTAGTATAGAGAGGTTTTTAAGAGCTGAAATTTGGCATTCTTGTTCACTGGGGCTCCCTGCGTAGTTGTTCAAAATCTGAACCCGATCGGTTCAGTGGAAGCCGATTTATAACAGTTTAAAAACGCTGCAAATTGTGGCTAAATAACCTAACTGGCGACACCTGGTTTGGAGCGCTGTAAACTTTCGTGTATTTTAGTTTCCTGTTCTGCTTTTTTTTAAAGAGTTGAAAACCAATTTTCAAAAAACTATTCTTTGAAATTTATTACATATACTTACTCGTATTGTATATAACTATATAGATATAGGTAGATATACTTTTTTTGGCATCCAATCATTTGGCGTTTACAAGGAATAGGTGTAATCAATCAAACGAAGGGCTTCATTCAGTTAGCCTGATGAAAAGTCCAGCACTCGAAGGCAGGACGAGACACGCACTCGACTGCGATATTTCGTACGCAAGTCGTTTTATTATGTTAGTTCTTTTTTAAATTTGATTGCGGAATGAATCTCGCTAGGATTGAAATGTTCAACTGGCGCTTGATCCGTGAGGGGTCGACGCCTGATTAAAGGACTCATACGTCATGATAATTTTCCTTCGGAGCGCCCCCCTAGAGCTGCACAACCCTCTCTCAAGAACCTTCTCGCAAGGGATAAAATACCTCCGGACTCTCATTAATTTGATAAAGTAAAGTCTTTAAAAGTGATGATGATAGCGGAAGGCTCCACTGTTGTAAATGAGTAGCGATTAGACGTTCCGGCCCGTACGCATCGGGTCAGGTAGCAGCCAAGTCACATAACTTTAATGCTCCGATTCATCAGGGCGTCCGAAGGGTTGATGGATGCGCGACAGGCAGCGCTCGAGTGCGCTCGTTGAACCAGCGTTCGATCCCGTTGAGCAGCACATGAGGGATTACATCCAAATAAACCTCCAACCTCTGCCATATAGAGACTGCGCTGCGCCGCCGGAACTCACAACACGTACAAATCTTCACAGTGCGTGACCGGAAAAAAAAAACTCCCTGGCCGTCGTAATTTGGTTCCATTTACCTCATTTCCATTATTTATGCGTGGTCATTATATTTTAGTTTAGTTTCTGTACAAATGTCAGACAAGCACCATGAGGAACGAGCTCTTATTCAAGCGACTACCTACCAGAAAAACGTAGGAACCATATACGCAGCTGCAACCCACAACTGAATAATTCTAATACCTAGCGGCAAGAAATGGTCAAGTCGGATTCCAAGGTATTCTGATGGTGGACCTGCAACTGAGTGACGGTCGCTGTCAGCTAGATTTAGACTAGATCCGGTACAATGACTGCAAGTAGTAACTCCACTCACATGGCATCAGCGCTTTGGTTTGACAGTTCGACTGCACTTGATTTATCCCTGCAATTACTTATAACAAAGTTAAATCGGTTTACGGAAGACGGGAGGACAAGGGCTTATTCGATTAGGCCAGCTAAGTGCACTCGGCTACATTTCCCTTGGGCGCTATACACTCAGGCAGCCCTTCACAAACTCACCTCGCTAGGGGTCTGATTAAATAATGCCAGACGCATCAAATAGGTGGCGTGCTTCATACGGGACAAATTCACACTCAACGTCACCCGCAAAAATGTGATTCTAACGGGCATTTCAATGTTACACTAAAACGATTACAAATCGCATCCAACACGAATAAATTTTAATATATATATATATATATATATATATATATATATAATTACATTTATATATTTTTTCCATCTTCCCACGTGTTCTCCGATCGAGCAGAACACATTCGTCCGTTCGCCGTGGACATGGGATTGTCCCTTTTAAGATAGACATAGAACTTTAAAATTCGGCATGCCGGCTCTATGACCCTAGAAAAACATTTTATTACCTACCCCACTTCAATAGGAAGAGTGTGAAAAACAGGTTTTGAAAACGCACAGATCGACAACTTTCGATAGATATTCGGCGAACTGAATAGATTCTGAATTATAGGAGTTATTGAGACCACCCGGAGAATTTTAAGACTAGCCGTTCATTCACTATGAATTCACTATGAATAAGGCCTAGAATTTCTGGTTGGTTTCGAGGATAAGGAACATGATCGCCAGTCTTACTACGTCCTAGTACTTTCACGTTCCTCTCACCCTCGAAACCAACGAGCAATATGCACCAAACCGGCGACAACACATAATTAGAGCTAGAATTCTGAACCGAAAAAACATCATAAACATGAGCTTGAAAGACGTGGCATTACTACACCTGAGTTATCAGTGATAAGGAGTGGCAGATTCAAATTACGCTTGGTTGAAATCGGGTTTCTTGTTCTATGATACTCACTCTTCGAGTCCTAGCTGAAAGGTCATTTCTTCACTTTGTTTATTCGCATCGCATATAATAGATTCAGCCTTGAAAATAATTAAGCAATCACATTAGTGTTCATAATAAGATGGAAGTAATGATCTTTTTTTGTAGTAACTAATGTAAAAATCATAAATATAATAAGAACATAAATAATATTAAACTCTGTGCCAGCAGCACTGCAAGTGGACTACGTCACTTTTGATTCAACGGCACCCAGGGACAGGAAGTATGGCTTAGCAAGTAGAGGAATAATAATTTATCTGAGAAAGGAGATTGCCCAGATTAGCGTTGTTAACGAAGTTTTGGATTATTCTGAGAATTACCCTGCCAAGTGCGTCACTGGCACTAGGAGCTTTCTACCTGAGCCCAAATCTTTGTGATGAAGCCGCAGGGGACATGGTTGGCGAGTTGTTTCATGGCATGGTGGATTCTTTACCAGCAGGCTGTACTTGGCTCATGTGTGGAGAGTGGAACGCAAGATTGGGAAACCTAGGAGAGGTGGTCAAGGAGCTGACTGCAAGATCCTACCTCAGTGAGATCAGATGTTACAGGTGATACCAACAGCAGCCACAGAGGGAGGCTATTGGCTGAGTTGTTTGATGAATTCGGGCTCACTGTGTGTAATGGACGGTCACTGTCGGACAACCCTGCAAACTATACGCACATAGGTCGGAGAGGGGCCAGTGTGGTGGACCTCGCGATGCTTAATGTGAACGATCTTAATACATTTGCAGACTTGAAAGTTGAAGACTTCTCCCACATTTTGGACCACCTGCCTTGCTCGGTGACTCTCAGCCTTGGTGTAGCTCCAGCGCAGAGCCTAAGGGGGAACATCCTCCCCACCCAGCCCAGACGCTACTCCAACATCAGGGATCAGACACTCCTGAAAAAGTTTCAGTCAGAACTGAAACTTTTGCCATTAAGTATAGCAAACCCGGTACACCCCTGAATGCAGGACTGCCAGGTACCTAGTTAGAAAGTGCTACAGGAATTTCAGAAGGAAAGGATATCCAGACGACCGGAAATTGGAGTATCTAATCCGCAAAAGGGAGACACAGATCAAGAACGAAAAAAGGAAGGAGAATGAAAAAGGAACACATATGACTCAATCAACAACAGCAAAAACCCTGGAGCAACCCAATTCCATGTGCAGAATGGAAGCTGCACTTTGAGAAGGTTTATGGGGGAAAGAGGCAGAGAAGAGGACACGTCTGGTCAGATCAGTCACCGACTCAGCACACCCAATGAGGAGCAGCAGACAAGGAGCAGCTTTCCTGATCAAGCAATCAGCGAAGTGGCGTTCAACCAGGCAGTGGGTAAAGTCAAGACAGGTAAAGCTCCAGGAGAGGACGCAATCCCTAATGAACTACTGAAAGCCCTACCTCAGTTGGAAGCGGGAACACCTGTACATCTTCAACAACATACTGGAGACAGCTCAGGTGCCATCTACATAGGGGAATGTTAAAATGCATCTGCTTTACAAGAAAGGTGATAAAAATGATCCCTCGAACTACCGTGGCCTTGCACTTATTTGTAAACCCATCAAGCTCTTTACAAGTATAATGGCCGAGAGGTTGTCGGCATGGGTTGAGGAAAATCGTATACTCCCCGACAAGCAGGCGGGCTTTCGGGCAGGTCACTCCTGTGCTGACCAAGTGTTCTGTTTAAACACAGTCACCAGTGTCATGAGGATGAGGAAGGGCCAGGCCAAGGTTGCAGTTATGGTCGAATTCTGCCGGGCTTTCGACTCAGTGAATCATGGGTTACTCTAGAATAAGACATTGGGAAAAGGTGTTTGCCACAAATTTGTGGCAGTACTGCATTCCCTCTACACAGATGCAAATTTCGTCATCAAGCCACAGAGTGGAGAGGGGAGCTTCTGCCTACCTGTTACTGAAGGGGTTTTACAGGGCGACTCGCTCTCTCTCCAAAGCTGTTCATCCTTTTCCTGGCAGACCTTGAAGCTTTTATCATCAGGAATGGCTCCCACGGTATCCCATTCACTGGCAGGGAGTTGATGATGTTAATGTTAGCGGATGATGTAGCCATCCTGGCAGACTCACTACCAGATGCCCAAAAGAAGATGGACGTACTCATGGATTATTGCCGAATGAACCAGCTGAAAATTAATACAGGTAAGTCCCAAATCCTCACTTTTGACAAAGGAGGATGAGGAGGGTCTTATGTAGGGATGAAGAGATAACACCAGTAACAACCTTCCAGTACTTTCAGCTGGTCGGGGAAATTCCAACAAAATAAGGAAAGACACATCAACAAGGCTAGATCTGCGATTGGAGGTACAAGGGATATTCTCTGCAGAGGAAAAGTAGATTCTTGGGAATCGAAGTTCAAAATTTTTGATACCGTCGTTGCATCAGTTCTATTATATGCTGCTGAGATCTGGGCAATGTGGCACATGGAGGATATTGAGATAGTCCAGAGTCGTTCCTCAAGAGCATCCTCGGCCTATCACGAGGAGTGCCTCGACATTTTCTAAGACTGGAAGCTGACAGAGTTCCACTGAAGGCCAATGTGCTTGAGAGAGCTCTCGGATTCTTAGCTAGAAAATGGACGAGGGTAGGATAGGTGACTGAAGTTATGTCTCCGTGAACTCACTAGGTTCCACAAGAATCCGAAAAACTCAGAGGCCTATAACTGGGTGACCAGAATGGACAACGTATGTCGCTCGGTTGGTGTTATCGTCGATTGGGATTGGCTTTCCTACCAGTCTCTACGGGCTGACCAGGCGAACATTGTCTCAAAGTTCAGGAACCACTGTAGAAGTTTGGATGAATTCGGGATACAATCCGATGTTCCGCAGAATTCTGGAATACGACGGCAGACAGAAATACCTGGGAAAAGGACAGAACATACACAGGAACGAATGCTGGCTTTAACTGAGATTGGTCACTACGATGGGCCCAATCAAGTTCTACCACAGAAGGAATAAGTACGACCTCGCTAGTGCAGACTTTTGCTCAGTGTGTGACCCAAGCAGCCTGAGACACTTGTTCACTTCCTGCTCGTGTGCCCGTTGTATGGCGCTTATCGAGAGCACTACCTCGCTCACTATATCGGCGCCTTGGACACTGAGTCTGCTTACTGTTCGCTGCTCGATATAGGCAGTGACAGGCAAAAGACCTATGCCCTCTACTAGTTCACCCTCAGATCGCTCGTGCTACATGCTTTTGCACGCGACGAGTTGTGAATCATGGCTGGCCCCAGTAACCGAGGTCTATCTCACTTGGAAGGCAATTTATTCCTGAAGTACATACCTATTGAAGAACCAGTTTTAAAATGTAGTTCCATCAAACAATTGTAACAATCATGTGAATGATTTCTACAAATAAAATATTTTGAATTGAAATATTAAACTCTGTGTCCGATGCCCAGAAAGGTATTTCATTCGACCAATTTAAGAAACTTACATAGGGGTAGCATTTCTCTCTTCATCCAGTAGCGATCGTCAGGGCACCGATGGGCCGTGTTCCAATGTCGTTCATCATGGTCATTTCTACTGTACCAGATAACGATTAGCGAGCAGCTCTCTCCTGAGCTCGAGGGGAGGTTCACCAGCCACGGCCAAGAGTGCTCTTCAGATCTCCCGTTGCTGTCCTTAACCCTATATTGGATTCTATCGAGTTTTATGAGATTCGTCCTAGTTGCCGACGCGTAGAATATAGAGCCATAATCCATCACGTTTCAAACCGCAGAGTGTAGTACAACATCAAAGCTGTCGAGGGATCTGCTCCCCAGGTAGTAGATGTGAATGACAGTAAGATATTTGTGTATACTTTGCCTCTGTGAGCGTTTCATCTATGTGCGAGTCCCAATTTAAACATTGTGTGAGATGGACTCCTACGAATTTCACCGTTGATGAACAGGGGATGCCCAAGCCGCCAAGCACCATCTTTCACCTAGCTGGATCCGCCCTCGGGTGAACAGGCATATACCTAGCGGACCTATTATGAAGATAGAAAGGCCCAATCGATGAACAAGCAGAAGTTGAGAGAACAGCATGGGAAAGTGCCTCTTTACATACATCAAAATCGGAGTTTGTACTGAACAGGCAGATGTCATCGGCGCGCTGTAAAATTTTTACATTCTCAGGTAAAATTTCCTCGATGCCAGAAACATATACGATATGTAAAGGGAGCCCCACGAGACACTCCTCTCCACCCCCCCCCCCCCCCCACACTGCTATTTTCCTTAAAAAGCGAGTTAAAAAAATTGCATATGGTAACTCCCCGTGATTTTTCATGTAGATCTAAAAATCCAAAATAAAAATTTCATTAAATGTTGAAAAGTTGAAATTCCGAGACCAACTCGTTTTTTCAAATAGGAACTGAAATGATTAAGCCGTTGGAAATAATAGGCTTTAATCAGCGAAAAACTCCTACGTACAAAATTGGTATGAAATAAGAATTTCAGGAAAGAAGATAATTAGTGGTGACTAAGTAACGGGCCAAACACGTAGCATAATAACTATTAGACTATTACAGGAACCCCTACTTTTTATTCCAAATTCGTATTCTACGTAAAATTTCATGAAAAACCCACTCCCAACTGATTGTTTTGACTGCGCAAAACCGGCTCAAGGAGCGCGCAAATTGCGTAGTCGTAAAGTTGATAACAACAGAAGAACCCAAGTGTGGCACATTTTTAACACTATTTTTTGACGCTGAATCGCTAGGTGATATTAGTTTCCCAATTTGGCTAGATTTTTCGAGATTGTCGCAGAAAAATAACAGGAAAATGGCCTTTTTTTAAGGGTACCACCTTCCTGTTACCTTGAAAACTTTCCGTTGTGAGGCGTGGATGATTTACGCTGGAAAATCAACTTTTGCAGGAAAATTAACTTACTTGTATTGCCTACAACTGACTTCTACGAACCGTTCTGGGATGTTTAGTTCAAGGACTTAACTTTTCCTCTTTCCAACTTTTTCTTTTTACAACTTTTTCCAACTTTTGTTGATAAAGGATGAGGGAAAGTAACAAAAATCTTTTCAACTATCTCCTCGTTTATATTTTCGCGACATTTGCCGAAAATACTGAATATTACAGAACGGTTCGTACAAGAAGTCAATCATGCAGGCAATACAAGAAAGTTAATTTCGAGGACAAAGCTCTACAACTCATGGTTCAATATCAACGTTACTGATTTGAGCAGTCGATACTGGCAACATAGGAACTCACCGCTACTATGTCAAAGCCTAATGCGAGTAATGCCTATACTCCCATTGACGGAATTACACGTCAAACCACCAAACTTCCAGTTGCCATACGAGGCTCTACACCCGAAGTTAACAACCACCAAAGTCTTCATGCAGAAAACGATTCCTACAAGCCCGGTCAACGCTATATTCGGAGAGGAAGTGGGGAGAAGGTGGCCTACGTCACGTATCATATTTACTGATGGATCGAGAAGGGAAGGCAAAACAGGTTTCGCTTGCTATGATTCGTCTAATGGACAACAAAGATCGATCCGGGCTCCTGAACAAATGTCCGTATATACTACCGAAATGATGGCAATTCGAGAAGCAGTTAAATGGGGAGAGGACAACGCTAGTGACGATTTAGTGATTTTCACAGACAATTTCAGCTCAGTAACTAAACTGAAAGATATCACACCGTATAGTAGACTCTCTTCGACGGAACGCGAGGTGTTACAAATGGTCCAGAACAGATTTGAGGTGAACCGGAAAACCACACTTGCATGGGTAAAAGCCCACGTTGGCGTGACGGGCAATGAAACAGTGGATCGATACGCCAAAATGGCTTTGAATAGCGAAATAAACACCGAAATGAAAATTCCCCGAACTGACATTAACCCATGGATACGCGAACAACAACAAGTTCAATGGCAAGAGGAGTACCGTCAAGACCTAAGAGGAACTTTTTACAAGACTGGATTCCCATCCGTCAAACAACGACCATGGTTTCATTGTGGAGGGATCTACCCACGAAACATGATGGTTACAGTGACTCGCCTTCGAAGCGGCCATGGGCTATGTAAGAAGTACCTCAGTGACAAAGGAATGAGCCAGGAGTCTATGCAACACCTGTGACTCGGATGAAGACCTGGAGCACTTAGTGATGTTATGCAATAAGTATGAAACTAGAAGGGACTCTATGCTCTAGGAATAAGTTAAGTTGTACAAATGCCAACGAACTTCACAAGTATTGTATACTCCAATAACGGTGAAGTATATAAAATATTGTATAAATTTGTAAAAGATTTTGATATAAATATTTGATAGTATATGCAAATAAATAAATGGCTATGACGAAAGCTAAGGCCAAATAAAATAAAAAGTCTGGTAGTGAGGCATATGGGTGCATAGTTCTTCAGAACTCACTGTAAGTACTCTGTATAGGTACTTCTAAACTTGTAAATCTATAGTTAATAACAACAGTTTTTCTTTTTTTAAACACTTGTAAATTTATAGTTAATAATTTTGTATTTAAACTCCCTATTATCACTTCAGCTCCTTTTATATTTAAACTGTACTTTAACTCCTTCCGATTACTACTTTATGCACTAAACTAAGACAACCGCATTTGTATGATTGTAGAACCCCCTGAAGATGATGGAATAAACCATCGAAATGCTGGGATACATCCTGCTTTAACTGACTGAACCTCAATAACAACCTGCAACACTGCATACCACCCAATCAACTGTCGATACACCACAGAATATATATATATTCCTCTCATCAAATAGTCTGGTGACTAAATCTAAAACCGTGGGGTTCCTATTTCTTTTAGTTTTTTAATTCAAAATGGGGGACAAAGTTTGTGATTGTGTTCCAGCCACCATTGGAAACGAAATTTTATGAGGCGTTCGAACGTTTTCATTAAGCAAGACGCTCATGAAACTGGTCTGACAGAGTCAATCTGATCGTGTGGTTTACCTAGTCTTCGGATTGGAATAATAAGGTAGTCGGACCAGGATTCAGGGACGTTTCTAGTATTCCAGAATCCATTACAGATCTTCAGGAGGGCTCGCTTGCCTGGATGGCAAATGGAGTTTCCAATGTACTCTCTGGAGTGTCTATATTTTGTTCAATGTTGAACGGTTCCGAGGGGACCCAGTCAGGGGTCAGTTTCTGAAGGAACCCGTTATAAGTTATCCATTTCTGACTTGTTGACTTCCCGAGTTTCGCGTTCTTCAGAATTCTGATCTGGCTCCAAATCTCTCGGGGGAGGGGGGGGGGGGGGTTCTGTTGAGCTTACTATACTGCAGGCTTTGCGGTTAGCACCCTTGCAATAATTGATTCAGGTATTCAGATTCTCCTCCTTCTTGGGGCACGAGTCCGTCTCGTGGCTCCCTCCTGGAGGCAGCGTATACCGCTCCTACATTGATAATGAACGTGTCCCACCAGATGGCACAATTTACACCGGCAGAACATAACCATCGACTCGACAACGATGCCCATAAATCGAAACATACTCTGGAAGACTTTGTGAATCGACCGGTATGAAATATGCAGGTAATTTCTGTCGTGTCTTAGATCCATCTCCATTACTTTTATAATCCTAGTTAATCGTCAGATTCATTTAACTGGGATTGCTGAGAATAATCCTAGTTAACCGTCGGAATCGTTTAACTGGGATTGGTGAACAATTACATTCAACATTTCTTCGTCGTCTAGAGTGGTATCAACATTTCGGATAACTCCAGTTATATACACCATCAGGGAGTCAGGGATATAGGCCAAAAAGTTTTTCTTTTCGAATGCTGGGTGGTTCAGAAGCTGATTTGCAGCGTTGGCTGTTGACACTACGGTTTTGACTCTGTTTCCGCCAACGCAAAGAACGTTGGTTTGGGAGTGAACTGTACAGTCGGATTTTGAAAATTTTTATTAAGGCTCAATCCGCATAAGTATATCTACCTACAACATTTCATCTGTATTTCGTTGAGTTGAGGGCAATAAAGTATATTGCGTACGGAACAGGGACCCACACAAAAGGAGTATCTATACGGAAAATGATAAGCCGTTGCGGAAGAATTTGCAGCACTTCGCTTCGTAATTATGTAATGGGAAGGCCGACTGAGCTACAAAAGAGGCTAGAGTAATGTAGTAAGCCGATATTAGTTGCAATAAAACAACTTTGAATTACCTACCTACCTTGTAAAGCCGAAAGGTCTGCTACAAATATCTGTCTTTGACTTCAAATTATCGCAGGTTTAGAAAAAAAATAGAATATCTGAAAAACAGAAATCACGGTTCATAACGTGCTTCATGAACACCTACTATTTCAAAGAACGCAGATGTACCCCCGGAGTATATAAACGTGATATTTATTCACATGATGACATCGCTCCATGGTTTCAGAATGTGTCCGTCCGAATGTGTCTGTTACGACAGATTTTAAAAGTTGGGCAAAATGTAGTACCTAATGTTCTTACTAGTCCGTATTTCGTGTAATTTTCTACTATTTGGTACCCAACTGAAAACGCGTCTGGATATGAAGCAAGATATCCATGCGAAGACGGCCAGTACATCTAGAAGATCCTCCTGTCGCAGATGGTGTCGGTAATTCTCGAAGTAAACCACATATTCTAAGAGTGAATTCTGTAGAATTTGACCAACATGTAATCAGAGGCCAACTTGGTGAGCTAATACGGTGATCAAGCACCAGTCAACAAATATTATGACACTGCGCAGTAAACGCTTCTAGTAATCGAGTTGATTACAAAAGACAGCAAAGTTCGAATGCGATTTTTTTCAAATTCCACAAGAAAACCTTTGAAGAGAAAATTCGATGCGCAGTATCTAAGTGTTCAATTTCATCGGGAAACGAGTGTTGTGAAGAATTGTTTGAAAACAAATAACACAGTCAAAAACCTCCATTTCCACTGGTATGACACTTTGTCATTTTGAAAGTTTCCTGAATGGACAGCGATAGGGTCAACACGATGAATACTGAATCAACTGATGAACATCACACATTAATGTGTATTTTTAATTTTGTTACAACAGGGTTATGGGGAGGCTAAGAAAGATATAGCAGGTTCTGGGAGGGTAGAATAAGTGGATTCAGCGCCACCCGCCTCTCACAACACAGAGAAGTGATTGAAAACCAACAACCAACGGCGGGGGGGGGGGGGGATGCCTCTCGACCGTGCGTTACACCCTCCATCAAGACCGACACCCTTATTTATGAATTCCTAAATAAATAAACATTCCTCCTCCCTTTCATAATCTTTCCACCCTCATCTAAGAAGATTCTTTTCCCCATCAAGTCGTGAGGATGAGGGGGTGCAGCATTACTGAACAGAAAAAAAGTACCGCTTCCGTCGTAAATCTTTATTGTGCGGAGGAGATGGGAAGAAAAATGAAAACCGCTCAAAATATGGAGGTGTTTTTTTTATACCCAGAGGGACATAATATTACAGGAAAAATCCCTCAAGGGCGCAAATTATGAAAATGATTTATTTTTCTGGACGTCGTACGTGAAAGAAAAAAAAATTGAGATCGGTACTTTGTGAAATTAATTTCTGGATGATTAATTCAGAACACGGAAAACTGTGGGACGTAATTCGTTGCTGTAGTGCTGTACATCAACATAACTTCAAGTTTTACAATAGAAATAGGTATAGGTACAAACTAACTGCATCGCGATGTGCGATATCTCTCCATGTTTTGCCAAACATTACAAGTTTGGCAAACCACACATTCAAATGCTATTTTCTCCATTATATATTTATCATGGTGAAAATGAAGCGGAGTACTGTTGATAAACAGAATTCTACCAAAACTACCAACACATAATAACCTCCACCACGCAACCCCCCATGACGCAACATCAAGATAGGTAGAAATGGGACGCTACTCAGCCAGGGACCTGGACCATCGGTTTCTCCAAGATTCAATTCTCAACCTTGGTTTACTGACGAAAAAACGTAACCACATCTCCATCATAACATAACCTCACCATCTCCTGGAAAAATAGACGAAAATATATTCAAATGCCGCATAAGAGAAGTAAGCATTCTACTCCTTGTAATGAAACGTGGAAATTGTTGTTTGTTATTATGTGGGAAGCCCAATATTACAGGAAATACGTTTCTTGCGGAGCATATTTGTTGATATTCACAAAAGGATATGTGATGTCATTCGGGTTCAGTAATTAGTATAGGAACTGCGTGGGATAGAGAAGGAAAAGAGGGGTGGAGACGAGCCAAGGTATACGAGAACAACTGGACTACCCGAGCTGGGGGGGATCAGATCACACAACAATCCCCGGAGCTCATCATCCCCAATGTAATCGCCCAACAATGAGGAACATGTCGACACAGAGGGTGAAACCCGACACCAGAGATCGCCCCAACCATCGGCGGGTCGAGCACAGAGCATCAGTCTCCCCTACACGGCCATCTGCCGCGACCAACGACTTCTCTTCGTAGGCGCGAGCGAGCATTGTGCACGGGCGGGCGGTTCGGCGATGTGTCGGCAGAGCCCTCGAACTAATCATGGATCAGTTAGAAATCTGATTCGAGAACAACTACTACTAATTGGAAGGTGAGTGGAGTCGCAAAAAAGTGCAGGACTGAAGTGTTCATTAGAGTTCGTGTAATTCAGCAGCAGCTATATTGCTCCGAACCTACGAAGATAGCGGAAACCTCGTGATCCGTTCTGAGATCCTCAAAACAAAAAATTTCCTCACACATCTTGCGTTTTCGACCTCTCCTAACATATTTGGTTCCGTATTTGTCGTTCTGTCTTTGTATCCGCCTGTCCTATCAATTTCATTTATTTGTATAAACCATGATGGTATTGGAAATGAGTCAGTTCATTACTTATATAATTCAGTACATAAACGTTTTTGATAACTAGACACGAGTAATACCATCATGGTTTATACAAATAATCAAACTAATCAAACTAACTTCATTCTGAGCATGCGAAAATGTATTTCCTCACAACGCTCAAAACAACACGAAATAATCATATGGAGTGGACGAATTCTATATAAGTTGGACAGCAACTTCGTTCGACGCATGGGCAAACGTGTAATCTTTGCAACGTCCACACATATACGGAAGAATGTTCTTAATTAGCTGAGATTCGGATGGTAGGTACGTGTGGATGACCCCTAGATGAGCCTATATGAACTTCTTCAAGATTACGGCAGCACCTTACATTCTTTTGCACATACGTAACCGTTAAAAGCTTGCACCGCCTGAAACTATGAAAGAATCAACGGGAGCTGAAATTTGGAGCTTGGGTGCGGTTTGGATTCCTGATTCAACATGGCTTCACATGAATTTCGTCAAAACCGGACAACTCATAAATCTGGTTCTAATGAAACGATTATGATGAAATTGACAGGTTAAGTGGTTGGACCTAAACGAGATAGGTCCAAGTCCATATGAATTTCATAAAAATCTGACCAACTTTCGCCTGCGCCATCGTGATCACTTTGGTTGTATAGATGGAATTTTCAGTTGGTATTATATGCACAGTTTCGTAAGCCATTTCGATTGACATGCAACGTATCTAGTTACGAGAAGGCTATGGGCAATACTTAGGTAGACATTCCTTGTTCAGCGGTTGTTGGTATTGCTTGGGGGGGGGGGGGGGATTTACGGGTGTACCCGTAATGGTTTTTTGTAAATACATTCAGTCCTCCCGGGATATATACAGCACAGCGTATAATGTACTTTCCAAATAAAGATTCTATTTCATTAATTCTACTCATTCGATTACGTGTAAATGAAGTTCCACATGAGATGCTGTAGAAGCACAGCATGCTAGAATGTGATACGATTCGACTATGCAAATTCGAGGATTTTTTCAACAGCCAAATAAAAAATGGACTCCGTTAGTCTTTTACCTTTCATCATAAAAGGAGCTAGCGGATTTGAATATTTTCAAAGCCGAACCGGAGCAGAACCTCAGAAAACCATAATGCTAAGTTGACAACAAGATAATATTGCGACAAGAAAAATAATTCATCTGTTCCACTGGAATGAAGGGGTTAGGTGGAGCCCGCATTTGTGGTATGGAAACAGACAACATATGCGAGGCTGTTTAGATTGGAAACTTGAGATAAAGGAGCGTCAGGGAGTTGACCCCCGCAGCATCTAAGAGGAGCCATGTTACCTACCTTACCTCTTCAAGTGTATCAACGGATGGAATCAAGAGAGCACGTCAACAAGGGTCCCATAATATGAACAACTATAAAGGAGGATCGCAGGGGCAGTCTCCCCTACATGTTCTCGACGCCCAGCCTTTTCTTTGACAGCTGAGAGTTAACACTCCTGGTAAGGCCAAAACCACTGTCTCTCCCAACTTCCCACCTTTCATATTTATGGGCTTGACGTGTCACGTCGTTTATCCAACTGAAATGTATTGCTAAGAGGATACTCATTATTGTAATAGACCAGCTCAAACCACCGAAGAGACCAATGCCGCGAGTATCACTTCCAACGAGCCCACATGTTTGAGATGAAGAAGAATGTGAGATTTAATGAACATTCGTGTATATGGAAGAGAACGTTTTCAGTTGAAAGAAGAGATTGAGATGAGATTTTAAAACCTATTTTGGATTTGCACGAGACATTCGTAATTAGTTAATATTTTTATGAAAAACTCATGAAGATTTATGATATGACTATTAAAAAACATTTTCAGGTCCTACAAATATGACGTGAGGCTGCTGGTCAGAGAACCCACTACATAGTCATGTTCAATTCCGTCGATGTGATACCTTCGAAAGTTAATGTTGGCTGATAACCTCAGTTAAATATTATTGTGGAAATTCAAATTTTGGAGCAGGCGGTTACTATAACTAGCTTAACGACACGTCGTTCTGTTTGGGGGGGGGGGGGGGATTACGAGAGGGTTTGCGTTCTTAAGTAGGTAACAAAATCTATCAACTGTCGAAAATTTTAGCACAAGATGAACAAGGAGGGACCTGAATGATTGTGGAAGGTGAGGATGCCTAAGTGGTAAGAAGCAGTTAAGGGATAAATGCATTCAACATATTGTAGAAGCACTCAACCCATCTCTGGCCCCTTGTCTCATAACCCTCCTAACTTAGCTTGTAATGAAACACAGGGGCGCAGATGTGGTGGCAAAGTGCAGCATTTCCCAGGTGATCTCTTACAAAGGGGATGAGGCTTTTAAGAAGTTCAGTGCAGCCAACATGATCCCAGTTAATGGCGTTCATGTACCTTCCAAGCTGCCTTGAACTCAAACAGCGAGGAAATATATATATCTATTATGCAGGATGTCATTAATTACCTGAATTTCATTAGTCATTATATATCAAATTCAAACTAATTTCAGTAAAATTGACCTTAATTTGTAACGCAATTAGACATTGACGATTTTTCCCCACGCCCTATAAATGCAAATGTCCACTAGCATAGAATTTCCTGCGATATCAAATAACCTCCATTCCCATAACGTGAGGAGTTGGAACTTTTACTTATTTTTTCATACTAAATCAAATAGCGTCCTTTAAGTCTCCCCTGATTTTCAAACCATCTTAGTGTCATTGACAAACGTAGGTAGAACTTTAATATCGACTATTTCGAGAAGTGGCAGCCTCGGAAATCAAGTTCAATGATAACTTCAGTCAGTCAATACCAGATGCTTAAACGACTCACTGACCTCACTGAAGTATTTACAAGCAATATGCTAACGCACATATGTTTAAATTAAGGAGAGGAACAGATGAAACAGGAATGGCATTTCCTACATACATACATAATCCTTTTTTGCTGGGTGGACAAATTGTTCAGCTTCGTATGTTTAAAACAACGTTCTCAGCGCAGCTTCATTGGTTAATGTCTTGACATGGATCAAGGGACAAACTTGAGATAATAAGAGCCTCATTAGTTGATACCAAACAAGATGAGGGATTCAAACAAATACCGTTGGTCGTGAGTGTAGGGGTGACCATTTTGCTTACCCGTATAACAGATCAGTCTAAACTTAAAAAAAAAAAAAAAAACAACGCTGCAAATCCCTACACAGCGGTTTATTATTTTATATAGAACACCCTTCACCCTTCTGTTAAAGATCACAGCTCTCTGTATAGAACACCCTTCTGTTACAGATCACAGCTCTCTGTATAGATAACCCTTTTTTATTGATCACAGTACCTATTCGCCACTACAAATTAATACCATGCGCTGAATGTTCAAGCAGTAGCTAAAATGGCAAAAAGAAACACAAATGTAGTTCTGAAGGGAAATTGTTGATGTAAAGTGAAAAATATTCGGTCCCATAACCGGGATTCGAATCACGGCAGCCATCATCTGGCAGCCATGACCGAGAGATAAGTGATGTGCTCTCTCAACCCAACTTCATGGCTGCACACACGCTGCTCTCTAGGGCAAATTTCATAGAAAATTTTATGGCACATCGTAGAATGCTTCAGATGGTCACAAAAATTCAGAAAAAACTCAAACTATTTAAAAATACGCGAAAACTCACACCTCAAAATAAAATGTTCCGAGATAGGGATACTCTGGATATTTCAACCCCTATTTTTCACCCCTTGGAGCTGAGTAACCAACTAGAACCAGCTAGAGCCCGAACGGGATCCATATACCAAATTTCGTAAATTTTGGTTCATGGTAACTAAGGAAAAAGGCGCGGAAGGCGTACGGGCGGCGGACGGAAAGAAATATTTTTATTCGATATTCGTATTCTACGTCCCTTGAAACGTAAGCCATGCAATTTTGAGGGGGTGGGGGGTTAATATTTTTCAAGGTCGATTCCAAAGGTTCATCGCTGAAAATAATAAACCAAAATGGAGTCTGAAGCAACTTTCTTTTTTTCCTTGGATTTTTTCCCCCAAATTCTTACGTAGCTATATGAAGTAGAGTTAAGAGCCTGAAACAGTTCGTCACTAGGAGTCTCCGCTGTTGGAAGCTTTTTCCACTTAAAGCGGTCAAAATGTTCCCGTCCCCGAGAAAATTACCTGCTACTGGATCCTGGGTCCGGGAAGGGTGTTCGGTATCAGTACACTTGTTCCACTGCAACTCTTGTTTCAGACAATGACATTGAACCACAGCAAAACGGGTAATGATACCTAAATGGCACAAAACCGCTGGCATCAGTATTTCAGAAAACTGGGACCAAGGAGCTAATAAGATTTTCTGATGCTAACTGGGACAGCCACACGGATGGAATATCATATACGGGATACTGAAGCGAACTACTTGCATGTTTGGCGGAACAATGATCAGCTGGGAGTCCAGGAAGCAATGAAATGTTGCCACATCAATTGCCGAAAGTGAATGAATATATGGCACAGAGCGAAGCTGTATCAGACGCTATTTATTTAAAGTTACTCATAATCATAAACCTCTTGTGGATCCCAGAGCAACATCGGAATGTAGAATGACAACCAAGCCGCTATTGAATGGGCAAAATCCTGTGGTCAATTAAAAAAATAAGCATATTTCTTATTAAAGAGCACTTCGTGAGAAAAGTGACTGAAAAAGGAATCATAGAACTGAATTATTGTACCACTGACGGTCGACCGCTATGAGGACCGAAGTTCTTCATGTTGGGAAGCAGACTGGGACTAAGCACATTCGTGAGGGGGAGGAAATACCGGAAGTCAATCTCCAGTGGATTCATGTTGATAGTCGAATATGCTTGGTTGCCACGACCCCCCCTCCGCCCACACACACACACACACACACAATATATATAGGTGTCTACTATTTCTACTACGTAATCTCACTATCCTACAGTCCGTCAAGGGAGGTTTACTGTATACCTACGTTACTGGCAAAGTGTAAAATAAGGCATTGTATGCAATACATGCATTATTTCATACACAGCCTGGCCCTTTTATTTCATACACTGTCTAGGCATGTATACAATGCCTTATTTCACATTTTGCAGGTAACATATAAACAACACTGTTTTCAATCATTTGGGGGACTTGAAAAAAAAGTTCGATTCAGCATGAGAGAATATTTTACTCAAATGATGACTATCAGTTCTTCAAGTTAAGGGGAGCATTCCAACACCAACTTCACCATGAATAACAACAATATAAATAAAAATGATCATACCGTTGGAAAGCTGAAGAAATTTAGAGTTTTTGTCTATCGATCGATCGATTATAATTATTATAGAACACTATTTGAAAACGATTTACTTTAAACAAATTTATGACTTCTCATAAGATTTACTAGCTGGATTACCCGTGCGTTACATAGGATTCACGTACTTATTTAGCAATTTAAAAATCAATCAAAATAGTAAACGCTTGGTTCTTCGACCTAAATTGCACCTACTCGTACTTCCAGACAAAATACTTTCGAAATTTTTGCTTTCATTACAAGAAGTATGCCAAGCATTACTTGATAACCTTTGATCACACTCGTCACTTCTCAATTAGATATGTTTCCTACAATAGTGACGTCACACTGGTCAAGGAAATCCCGCCCAGTAACGGAAATCAATAACGGAATAACGGAAATTAACATCTATTGACCACATAACGAGGTGTTATTATGGAAAGTCTCGGCAGAAAACAAGTATGAGATTTGAATTTCTGAGTTCCCACTGGAAATGACGTATGAAGTAAATTGCCGAGTTGTTCAACCCAAATCCTGCTTCGCAAGCTAGTGCACCACTTTAAACAATGCACGCAATGGGTGGAACCACAAATTTATAAATACATTTAAAAAACACGTCCTCAAAATCAAACCAAGGGAAAGGTCACGGCAAAGGATCTTGAAGGTTGTCACAATGGTTTGACATTTATAATGTTGGGTTGTTGGCAGCATTAGAACCTTCACCTCCGAGGCTTTGCTCTGCTTCCTGGGGCCAACAGCCAATCAGCTGTCAATAAACCTCATACGTCATTTTTTGCCGCATTTTTACTTCTAATTACCCTCATTAAAAAAACAAAGCTTATTTTTAAAAAGGGCTTCAAACTTCAATTTTTCCAAGAGTTCTTAAGTATTTTTTACCAAAAATAATTCTGACAAAACTTCCTCATTGAAAGAAAACAAAACGTCCGACGTTTGTTGGAATGAGGAATGGCCGTCCTTTCTTATTTTCTTTCAAACTAGCCTGACCGCTCGCTTCGCTCGCTATCCGAGATTCGCTGTACGCAGTATCGTGGAACCAACAAACGACGGAAAAATCCCATAGCCTACCGGGTATTTGTGCCCAATTTTATCAAAATCCGTCAAGCCATTCAGGAGTTGACCATGGTCGACCATATTTCCGCTATGGTCAGGGAATTAAAAATGCGCCTACGTTCAACTTGGGAGGCTACCGGATATTGGTGCCAAATTTGGTCGATATCCGTTGAGCAATTCGGGATTCGACCATGGAGGGGCCCATGGATGCGCTATGGTCGACCGCGGGGGTAGTCCGAAGGGTCGATCGTAGATAGAATTTCACGTAGATTACGAATACGCGATAAAAAATAGGGGTTACCATTTCAATTAACGAAGTTGACCATGGTCGACCATAGTTCCGCTATGGTGAGGGAATTAAAAATGCGACGTTGCACAACTTGGGAGCCTACTGGATACTCGTGCCAAATTTGGTCGATATCCGTCAAGCCATTCAGGAGTTGACCATGGTCGACCATAGTTCCGCTATGGTCAGGGAATTAAAAATGCGACGTTGCACAACTTGGGAGCCTACTGGATATTCGTGCCAAATTTGGTCGATATCCGTTGAGCAATTCGGGATTCGACCATGGAGGGGCCCATGGATGCGCTATGGTCGACCGCGGGGGTAGTCCGAAGGGTCGATCGTAGATAGAATTTCACGTAGATTACGAATACGCGATAAAAAATAGGGGTTACCATTTCAATTAACGAAGTTGACCATGGTCGACCATAGTTCCGCTATGGTGAGGGAATTAAAAATGCGACGTTGCACAACTTGGGAGCCTACTGGATATTCGTGCCAAATTTGGTCGATATCCGTCGAGCCGTTTGGCCGTGGGAAGACAGACAGACAGACACTCAGACAGACACACAGAGATTCGAATTTATAATATATAGAGATTGTAGGTCTAATAGAGAGCTTTCCAATAATGTGCTATATGATGGGTCGGAAATCATCGGAAGTGGGTGAAAAACGCTGCAAAGTCCTTGTCACATGGGTTTATTATTCTATTGGACATACCTACAGAGATGTTGGCTGTTTATTTATTGTTTCTCTCATATAAAATAATTGAAATAGCTATCTCTGGTGGTTTCCACCAATTTTGGCCCCCAAAACTGGAATAAAGTACGCTCCTTTTTTTTTAAACACAGAATGTGTTTTAGCCATGGACTAACTAGCCAAAAAAGGTAACGAAATTTCGTAACGAAATCTGGGACGCTGTTATGAAAAATTTCTAATGATTTTCACGTACAACCGATTTTTTCTTAAATAAATTATCTCTGATCATTGATAGTACCATTTAATCGTCTTGATCCACCTGTTGACACTTTTTCCAGTGTTATTATACAAATTGATGGTGATTTCAAACGATTTCCCAGGTTTTTGACTCATAAAAAATCAATTTCGGGAGCTGAACATCTGGTAGAACCTCAATTTTCTATTCTTTAGTCAAAATCGACTTCATATTCGGTCTTCTCGTCCCCAGAAACATGAAAAACGATACCTTAAAAGCTCATGTTACCAACATGTTGCTAAAACGCAAAAAGTACCTATTTTTATACACATTTTCACTCATAACACCCCTGGGTATATTCCGATCGGGCTGAAAAGTTTCGGGACACAACTAGGGCCCAAATGGAGCATGTGTGCGAAAGAACGATTTTTTTAGACCGAAAATGAAGCCTGTACACGTGATACGGCGGACGGCGGACGGCGGACGGCGTACGGCGGACGGACATTGCATTTTTGGAATCTACGTACCTTGAAACGGAAAAGAAAAAATTTTGAGGGGGTGTTATAAAAATTTTTTGCTGAGCGATTACATAGGTGTATTATTCACAGAATAATAAACCAAAAGGGGAAGTGAAAAGCGTGCGACGTCATTGGGTATGTACTGCTGTCTCACTCCCGCACGTGGGAACCAAGTGAGAGGGAGACCATATCAGATTTAGCTTATTCCTGCCGATCTGCTCAGATTTCGGAACTGAAAATCGGAATACAGGGGCTTTCACGGTGCTGAATCGGATTCCGAGGACAAAAGCAGTAAATTCTGACCCAAGTCGATTCCTCGTTGTTCGACATAAGAAGTCCTAAGTTGTGACAAGAGTTATTCATGTTGACATGAGACGTTATTATTATTATTATTATTAGAAAATATTGGGCGAGGCCATTTCAAAGAAAAACTGAGTTATTAAAAAAATTGTCTATTTCCTGTGGTCTATTAATGGTGTATTAGTATACACGAAAAAACGCGAAAAACACTGTTATACCGGTTTCGGTGATCAAACCATCGTCAGTAACAAACAATAACTCGTTATTGTTGTGGTGACGATGGTTTGATCACCGAAACCGGTATAACAAGTGTTTTTCGCGTTTTTTCATGTATTAGGAAATAGACCACTTTTTCCTGACCAGAGAGTGCGCAAGACGTCATTGGTGCGGGAAACTTTGAAAACTCATTGGACAAAAACTGCTTATCGTAGGAAAGTGCGGTTGGTGTCAAAATTCTCAGGATGGTGTCTAATTTAAAAATAAATATATAAATATACTGAATGCGTAGGTGTAACCCTCATTAAGATTTTAGCAGTAAGATCATAAATACTCGTCGATGAAGGTAGAGAATGATTTTCAAGCGGCGTGTTAACTACAGGAGTTGGTTTGAAATCTTCATTCGGCATAATTTGTTCATCTCCAACGCCTAATGCAAATTTCTCGCCACCGAGTAGCGCCCCTACCCGAGTCATTCGCTCAAAACAGACACCATCATAACAGCAAGCTGACCAGGATGTTAGTTCCAATGGCAAGTCTGAGGCCGATCCCGAAGGCGTCAAAAGATCGGATTTCCAAAAGAAAAACTGGAAGCCGAAAATCACCGGCTCACAAAAAGAGCGTTTGTCGGCTATAATTCCCAACCATATGTCAACCACTAAACGCTTTTCAAAACATCCGTGGTGAGGGATGCGGACAGATGAAAGCTCCTGGAATCTTATAAATAGATGAGCGGCGTGGAAGGAGGGGTGGGGGATATTTTGACGTGTTGGGTTATGAATGGAGAGCTGGTGGTGGATAGATGGATGGATGGAGGAGGATGGGCGGGGGATAGAGTGACATATGAGACGAAATTTGACGGGACCAAAGAGACCATTAAGTGAACACTCGCCCTAAATGTAATTATACCCAGGGGAGTGAAGGAGAGGGAAAATGCAGTATAAGTCCGATGGGTGCGTGTGAGAGAGCACTTAGGTTAATAGGTTCGCTGCTGGCTTGGAAATGATTTCGAATTGATGGTTGTGAATGAAAGCGAGAGGGTGTGCGTGGTTTAGTATGCCACTAGCGCTGGAAATGGGGTTAGAAAAACATCACTACATATATACATCGATGAATAATAAATTTTTATGTCGTTTTGTTTTTCTTTCATGTTGCTTCCGTACAAGGCACTCAATTTCGAGAAGCCTCGTAATCATAGAAGAATTAAAAAAATGTCTAGATTCATTTTCCTAGATTCATTACTTTTACAGCTATATATTCGGTTCGGAAAATTTGTTTGAACACCCCCTCAAAATTTGTTATTTTACGTTTCAAGGTGTGTAGATTCCAAAAATGCTATGTCGGTCCGACGACCGCCGTATGATTGATATTTGCCTTAATTGGCCCTAGTTGTTTCCCTGTCTCGGCAGCCCGATCGGAAAACACCCAGAGGTTTATTGGTGAAAATGGATGCGAAATTAGGTATTGCTGAAATTTCAGTGAACATGGGCTTGAGACGTAACGTTTTCCTTGTTTTTTTCGGGTGAGGAGACCAAACATGAAGTTGACTTTGACGCAGTGAAGGATTGAGGTTCGAAGAAGTTTTAACTCTCAAAATTCTTTATTTATGAGATCAAAAACCTGTGAAAATGGTTGCAATCACCGGAAATTTGTATAATAACACAGGAGGTAGTATTAACAGGTGAATGAAGACAATTCAATGACAAGTTCAATGATCGAAGATGGTTTTTCAAAAATACGAGCCTAATTCGAGTTTTTGGGGCTAAAATAGGAAAAACCCGTCAAAATAGCTATTTCAATATTATTACGAGTAGTAAAAACGCTGATTCTGCGTATCACTGTTATCACCACCACCCCGCCCCGCCCATGGTCACAGCTGGTGTGACGTCGTAACAGGCTCTTATGCTGTCTATGGATGCTACAAAGATAAAATATCCATGTAATTTTCCTCCTTGTTTACTGGTTTCCGCCAATTTTGGTTTATTATTCTGTGAATAATACACCTATGTATTCGCTCAGCAAAAAATTTTTATAACACCCCCTCAAAATTTTTTTTTCTTTTCCGTTTCAAGGTGTGTAGATTCCAAAAATGCAATGTCCGTCCGCCGTACGCCGTACGCCGTATCACGTCTACAGGCTTCATTTTCGTTCTAAAAAAATCGTTCTTTCGCACACATGCTCCATTTGGGCCCTAGTTGTGTCCCGAAACTTTTCAGCCCGATCGGAATATATCCAGCGGAGTTATGAGTGAAAATGTGTATAAAAATAGGTACTTTTTGTGTTTTAGTAACATGTTAGTAAAATGAGCTTTTGAGGTATAGTATTCCAGGTTTTTGGGGACGAGAAGACCGAATATGAAGTCGATTTTGACCAAGGAGTGGAAAATTGAGGTTGTACCAGATGTTCAGATCCCAAAATTGATTTTTTATGAGTCAAAAACCTGCGAAATCGTCTGAAATCACCATCAATTTGTATAATAACATTAGAAAAAGTGTCAACACGTGGATCAAGACGATTAAATGGTACAATCAATGATCAAGGGTAATTTGAAGAGAAAAAAAAAGGAGCGTAGTACCTAATTCAAGTTTTGGGGGCCACAATTTGTGGAAACCACCAGAAATAGCTATTTCAGTTATTTTACATGAAAGAAACAATAAATAAACAGAACTATAGACCAATAAAATAATAGAATAATAAACCCATGTGACAAGGACTTTGCAGCGTTTTAAAATACTCTTTCCCTCTAATTTTCAAATAACTCCCCTACAAGCCACAGCTTGCTTACCAGCGCCTGGCTTACAAGTCATGCATAATACTCAGTCAATCTCCCGCCGTTTTTTTATCCACCAATTTTCCAATTTCCCCCACCATGACCACTCCCCTTTAGGAATCAGCTGATGTTCTATTTCCCTCCAGTTTTTGACCGCCAATCGTCAAACATGACTTGATAATAATAACCTGTAAGTTTTCCGGCCCCTTTTCGGAAACCCTCCCTCCCCCGCACCTTTAGCACAACTTGGATCAGTTCATGGATCATATATAAATAATAAGGTCCATTCATATATTCAAAATTATTTTTTCCCCTTCCGTAACATCCCCTTACCGACCTAATATGTTTCCCTAGAATTTTCAGTTACCCCTTCCCAACCCGTTATCATAAACATAATCAGCAGAGGCATTTTTTTAAATCTAACAAGAGATCAGCTGGTGTGACTTCATGCCCCCTCTTATTATTTTTTGAGCGTTATCTTGTCGCTTTATCGATCCTGATTGACGCTAATTTTCAAAAACTGGTTCCCCATCCAAATTTAAAAGGATGGTATTGGTAAGGGAAGAGGGGTTTCCCGCCAAGTTCTTAAAAAACACGTGGCTTATTCCCATCTTCATACTATGTCTCCAGATTTCAAGAACCTGGTCTTATCACACTTGTGGAAGGAGAGGGCCTTCCCCCAAATTTTGGCAATTTACTTGAGTTCAAAAGAAATCTCTTTTCTGGGAGAATACACACCTATGGGTGATTCAAATAATAAGAAGGTAATACAAGAAAGCAGTGAGGAGAACAGAAACACAAGGAGCTCTAGGTAGACTGAAATATGGAAAAACGCGAGGAAGACCTCGGTTAGCGTTGAAGGAGAAAAAAGGGGTGTAATATGAGGCGCTACATCAGCAAGCTGTGGGAACCTCGGGAGTCGTCCGTTTCATCGCAAGCCGTTGCAGTCGATAGAATCAATTATTATCATCTTCACCATCCATCCTTTGAACTTCCATCAGGTAACAATGCGTACTACACTGAGAAATATACATATACTTTGAAATAAATATACCTAGGTTCCAATGTTAGAAATGTATACCTACACCACAATAATATTTTTAAATACCTCTCAATTTTGTAATTACATATTTTCCTACAACCACAGCCGAAAATACCTAGGTACTTTGTAATCATCAATCTTGAGTCAGGTGTGGAAGAAAGGATTTCAACACACAAATTCACACAAGTTAGTAAACATATATCTATATTTCCTCAGTAATTATTCATGTTTATATAGGACAACCAGTAGGTAGCTACCATTTGAAATAAGTGGAAATAAGTGTTGGCTATGGGGCCTACGCAACTACTAGGTATAGGTACTTACAATAAAGATAGATAATAACTAAATTAAAGTATAAAAAGACACATCTATCGCATTAAAACTCGAAATAATTTATTTTTGAACCGATCTGAGGAATCAGTAATACATAATCACTGGAGTTGTTCTCACAACAACAACAAAAAAACAAAAAACAAAAAAACCCGGACCGTTATGAAGGTGACAGAGCTCTTGCATACTTCATCACAATACACGCAAAAGATTGATTCGGTAAAATCCAAGTTTTACAAGTACTGGAGGACCTACGCTAATTTTTGTTCTTTAAATGCCAAAAGATAGCGTAATGTCTAGTAAATTTGCTTGCATTTCAGTTGATGAAAACCACTTTGACAGCGCTTGAAGTTTCACGAAGGGTAGTACAGCCTTCCAACGATGAATCGTGTCCTTCCTTTTTCATGGACTGAACAAGGATTTTCCAACGATGAATCGTGTCCTTCCTTTTTTATGGACTGAACAAGGATTTTCCAACGATGAATCGTGTAGTACAGCTGACTATGGACAATTAAATTTACCAAATTCATGAATCATCATTATTATGCGGGAGGAACTCTCGTAATATTGCGCATTTTTCCAGCCCTTGGTTGCATCCTGTAGAACTTCAGGTATTTTATCATAATACGTATTTCCATCTACTGAAGCTAAGCCATGGATGCTCCTGCGATAATATCTTGCTTGGAAGGTGTCTCCTTTGTTGAGGGTTGTTAGGGGCAGAAAAATGAAATGTTTTAGGATGAATACAGATGGTCCATCGTGAGCGATAACTGACAACTCCTTGGTGACTCGCTCAAGTTAAACTGATTATAGAAGACGACATTTTGCAAATGATTATCCAGCAATGTCGTTTGACTAGCAACTGGCAAGTTCCAAGGTCTCCTTCCCAACAGGAGAACTGTTCGGACAGCTAGTACACATGTACCACCACGAATCCTAAAGTTGCTCACAGACACCTAGGTTGTATCCCTTCCTACACAATCAGATTGCCATGGTGGGGGGTTTATTAGAATAGGTTCCCTCGTTTTGAAAACTCATTCGGTCGTGAGAAATCTATCAAAAGTCTTCTCCTCTCTGTTCAACTCCACCATCATTACAAAGTAGTTAACGTGGTCACTTGTTTCTTCGGATTTCAGGTTATTCATATCCTTCAATCATCAATATTTTTTAATAATTTACTTTGTACTGTCCTACCGTAAGCCGTTAAAAGACGACTCGACGTTCACCAAACTACTTGAACTCAGACGCAATATTGACGAAAGAAGACGCCGTGGAACTAAAACCTGTAGAAACAATTTTTAATTCCCCTGCTGAGAGAACAAATCATTTGAAGACTTTCCGTCGGAAAAATTTACCATCCTGCAATAATGGCCGATGCTGGTTACATCTGGACATGTATTATAGATGGACGGAACCTATAGCCGATCATGAGAGGTTACGAGACGCACGTGAGACGAGTTTTGGATCCTAATTATAAACCCATACAGTGTTGCTCTTTACAACGTCTTATCGAACCAATATCTCATGTAGATGGAGTCGCTTGTTGTAGTTGTAAATCATATAATTATTGTAAATGCAATTGTTCAACTTTTAATATGATCAAAATCTATTAAACGAAAACTGAAATACCTCGGACACTTTGCCTATCTATACACTTATCAAAACACATTTTTGAACCCAAGTAAATTGCTCAATTGTTACCTACGTGTGAAAAATTCGAGTGGCTCAATGACTGTGATCATAGCATTAACGAAATCGCTAACTCGTCAAGATGCTACACAGCTTTATGATTACCTACAGAAGATGAGTATATAATTAATTACCTTTCTGTGACTTAAGGAAGAGGAGTTAAGTTTCGAGGGAGCGTTATTGGTTTACACAGCGGAACCTTACACATTTTATCAACCCAGCGTCTTTGAGAATCCTCAAAATGTAGAAACCAATCTCCCCACAGCAGATAGACATCATCTAACGAATCAATATTGAACTCACATATACTTACGAGGAGATAGAACAAATTATTCAAAGAGGATACAAACCAATGCAGGGAGAATTTTTCATGTTAATTATGGTCCAGTACTTACGAACCCTGTAACGAATACTGCTAAACGCTAACATCAGCTTGAAGAGAAATCTTGCCGAAAAGCTGCATAAACCTAACGATGACATTATCACAGGTCGAGGGTTTTGGTAAAACATATTCTCGATGACTTATGACAAGTTGACTTGATTGATTTACTTAACTAAGAATTATTTTGATAGAGGGTTCAAAATATTTTTATTGACAGTAATTCATGTTGGATCGAAAAAGCATGAGCAAATACCCTTGAAGAAAAAAAACTTGACAAAGATGTTAGCATCAGTTTTCCGAGTCAGTAGGTAAGCTTGTAGGGTACCAAAAAAATCTACCGGTCGATCGTGGGAAGGAGTTTTACAGCTTTTACTATACATCAACATGTATAGCATACACACAGAACTGAAGGCTTTAGTTGTGAAGAGATTAAACCGGACTCTCAAAGAGTGGATGTAGACAGAATTCAGTGTACAAGGTGACAGAAGGTGGGTAAAATTGATACCTACCTATGCTTCTTGATCGCTACAATCATCGGATCCATAGTTCAGCAGGTATCAACCCTGCTGATGTGGAGAAGAAGGATGAAAAACTATCCTTGCACATCTGTTTCCAAAAGTAACGAAGTCCCAGCCAAAATGTACCATTGGAGACAGGGTTCGTGTGCCAAAAATTAAAGATCTAGGTAGTAGACAAGAGATTACCTTCATGGGCCAACGAACAGTTAATCTTCGCACGCATACGGAGAAGTGATGAAGTACCAACTTACAATTTTATTAGCATGATGTCTAAGGAAATGAGATAAAAGGAAAATTACGAGCAAGAGATGAAGAAAACTAACTTTCCAGATCAATATTTTTTGGGGGAAAATACTAAAAAGAGGAAACGGTGAAGTTCTGGTCAACCGGCTTGGTTTTGATGACTCGCATAATACAAAGGAAAATGAAGAAAAAAGTTGAATTCTGATCTGTACTACCTATTTTACGTTACGAACTATAATAAATAAAATTCTGAACAGATGATAAGTGTTATAGACATTTTATTTTGTCCTTCTTCCTTAAAATATTATTACGTGGTTTTAAGCTATTCCGCATGACGCCAACCAAGTACCCATGACTCGATAGAACGAGCTTAGACACATTATTTCATTGATTAATATTTTTTTGAAGGACTAAGTTCTGAATTTCGAAGATCTCTCATGAATTTGCCTACCTAGTGTGTTCATAAAATCTATTAATTTGATGTTTTTCTTAACCGCCGCCTTCTCGACGCCTTTAGCTTTCTGAATTGTGCGGCTCCCGTATATTGGAGTCATTACAGATTGGCATGCCGGCCAACAAACTAACTGAAAGGGATACCTACCACCCTGTCTCATCCTTCAATACTTCATTTTCCCAACTAATTTCTTATTCGCAAGTGAAAATGAATGCCGAAATCCACCAAGTTCCTACCGATATTCTCAAATTGACCGTATATTGTACACGTAGAAGAAGGTGTCTTAGGAATTTTTACGTCTAGGATGAACGCATCTGTATCCATATAGCACAAATCCACCTTATCTCTACCAACAAAAGAGGGACAAACTACATCATAGAATAGATGGTTCGTACAGTATTTCGACAATTCTAGTATAACGAATCCGTCATAGATGGGCATATCAAACATGACTTTTTTCCGGTCCATGAGAACCCTTACAAATTTTCATCGAAGATAAATCTAGCGTTGAAATGGTCGGTTAACTAGTTGCGTAAGTTTCGTGTCGGTGGTTACCAATTTAAAAAACTTTGAACTTGCGCTTGTTTATCATGGAGCGTCCAAAGTCGGATTTGTTGGGTAACTTGTATAGTAATCTGCATCAGATTCCGAAATTGATCGACTTCTCAAATGGGTATTGTACTCCACATAAGGATCCAAACAGAGACCTGCGCATGTTTGTATATGCACATCATTATCCTTAGTTCACGATTGTGTCGTTTATATATTATTTGAATGGGGGTAGGAAGACTTGATACCTTTCAGTAAACACTCAGTATCTGCATAAATCACAAAGGGGATATTAATAATATATTATGTTGTACTTTTTTTAATTTAACAATTTCGTTCTATGAAATTGATAACAGATGGGAGGAAAACTAGATTCATGTTCTTTAAGCCTCTCTTGAACCATCGCATACTAATTTCACTAGCGTTCTGGCGCATATTGAGTTGATTCCTGACTGGAAGACTTGTATTTCTTATAAAATAATAACGGTTTCGCCATCTTTCATGTAGAGCAGATTGAAATGTAGAACGCCTTGGGCTAAGTATCATGATACCTATCAAAAAAAGGCATACCTACAACACATGAGATCCAATGTATATAGATTTTAACTAAAATTGTTTCTTTTTCAAGGACAGAATTGAATGACCGGAAATTTTAGGCAGGTAAATCGATGTTACGCAGAAAACCTTTCTGACTATGAAATTTGGGCTAAGTATCATGATACCTATCAAAAAAGGGCATACCTACAACACATGTGATCCAAAGTATATAGATTTTAACTAAAATTTTTTATTTTTCAAAGACAGAAATGAATTACCGGAAATTTTAGGCAGGTAAATCGATGTTACGCAGAAAACCTTTCTGACGGTGTCACTGGATCTCGCATTAGTTCAAAAGATTACCGCTAGATGGCCTGTGAATCCCAGACTCTATGAATTGTAATAAGTAAAGTATTACACCAGTCATTTTCAGCACAGAAAGAATCCCGGGAGGGGGTGTAAAATGTCAAGCTGGATCAAGACCGTATTGCTGCATACATAACTAGGTATTAATTTTGTTATTTGTAAACTGATCTCGAACGTGGGAATTTTTTTGAGACCACCCGGAGCATTGTAAATCCAGCCCTCCGTTCACAGTAAGGCCCTGAATGCACCGAAAAATTTCGTCAACATGACCGTGAAGGAAAGGGTAGAGGAGAAATCATTGCTGGGGGAACTCCTGATTATTATCACGCACGGCTGTATGAAATCGAGTTGGTAGAATGATGGATATTCTTGATTTTGTTGATAGGTAGGTACCTCCTTTTTCAACTTGAACAAACTTCAAGCTTCACGAATGAGACCACCCGAACAGACATATAATATTAATGTTGGAATTCTTGAATCCACCAAGGTGTATGGGAGGGAGGGTTTCCAAAAATGGACCGGAAAACGTACAGGTTACGTTCAATAAATCATGTTTGAAAATTGGCGGTTAAAAACTGGAGGGAAAGAGAACATCAGCTGATTCCTAAGGGGGAGTGGTCATGGTGGGAAAAATTCAAAAACTGGCGGTTAAAAAAAGTCTGCCAATTGGAGTAGGCAGTATCGCTTTCTCACTTGAATCACATGAACGCACGGTAACTAGAAGAGAATTCTCTTCTAGTTACCGTGCATGAACGTATAAATAGTTGGGTGGGTTCGTTTTGATACGGGACCATCTGCGATCCAACCCGCGTGTACCCTCAAAATGTCAGCTCTCTACGACTATTTTTCGCGTAGTTAGAAGCGTTACAAGCAAATGGCCAACATTTCATGTTCGCGCATGCGCAGACAAAAGTTACAGTATGAATCCGATGAAATTCATCTGGAACTATGAAAGTATTATTCCTGATGCTTGAACTCATTTCAACGATATTTAAGGTACTCGTAGTTATGGGCGTTTCAATTATTTCACATTTGCGCATGCGCAGACGATTTACCGTAATTTTTCAATGATTTTGGTATGGGACCATTTGTGACCCAACTCGCACCTACCCTCCAAATTTCAGCCCATTTCGACCATGATTTGGGGTAGTTATGGGCGTTACAAGGAATTCCACAGACAGACAGACACGGAACCAAAAATGTTCCTGGATGTTTAAAACGCAAAATGGTAGTGGAAATTTTCATTTTGGAGGACATACATTTTTTTCACTCAATCACGAATCCAAGGCTTCCCCACCTTCGGTAGTGAGGAAGCAAAAGGCGGGAGATTGACTGATTATTATGCACGGAAGGTAAGAGGGGGGGGGGGGGGGGATTTGAAATTAGAGAGAAAGAGCATTTTAAACATTGGCGGGAACCAGTAAAATCTTTTGCATAAATACTTCTCACATATATTCTCTTTCTTTTATTTCACTATTATGTAGTTCTGGATCACCCTGTATACGGTATCTCTAAAATATAGCTCAGCGCTTCATTGATTTCCATGAGACGAGATCGGATGTTTTGTTTCGGGGTTTCGACAGATGCAGTTCCGCCCCCACTAGGAGTAATGCGCGTCAGCGATCTCTCTGCACTGTCACCAAACCCAATTTACTCGTAAGTTCCACAAAATTCCATACTTGTTGCAGAGTTCAATAATTATTTAAAATATATGCCAGGAGAACTCATCAAAAGAACACTGACACAATGTGTCATTTTCATTTGGAGAATGTAAAAAATTGTTCGAATTCATGATTTTGGATGCAGGAAGAGAAAAACTTCTGATTTTTGTTATAAGACGAAAGGCAAGTTCATACGTTGAGGTAATACATAACCATAAACATGAAACAATTTACACGCAAAATAAACACCTTGAAACGCCCAATACTACTTCTACGAGAGAATGATGCGTTGAGATAATGAGGGTAGGTGCGGTTCGGTCCAATATGAAGTTCACTACGACACAGCTGTTTCGTGTTTTTATTTCGACCTACACAGTTAGTGGTCCAATACAGAGAGTATATGGGAACTGGCTCACTGATGAGTTGATGCATTTCCCGGACAAGCCGAATTCATGAGTTGCGGTAGATCTGTCGATTTTTTTTCGTATCTGTAACACTGTGCCCACTTGTCGGCTTTGCAATCAATCAACCCTTTACTGCCAAATAATGATTCTTCAAAGCTCGAGAAAATCGACGAAAATATCTCATTCGTTATGATCACTGAAGAATCTCATTTAGACAAGGAAGAGTGGGCAATACGATGACTACCCATATTAAAGATTTCTGCAGTTCCTAAGTTGGAACTTTTCAACAAATTTCAAAGTTTTCATAAGGGCCTCCCAGGAGTTTTTCGGAACGATAGATAAGCATTTTTAAAAGTGAGTATTATGTCACTCTTATGCGTTTTTGTGGAGAAACTCACGAATCTGATTCTCATTTTTTTCGGAAAAAGTATTGTTTGGAAGTTTGACACAGTAACTACAGGTACTCGTTCTGGCTCTTCATTAGTAAAGCGAGCGCTTTCGTTGCATACTCTGGTCACTTCTGCTATACATCAACATACACATTTCTTGGAGATCAATCATCCCATGTAATATTCCCATCCAACAATCAACATGGAGCTGCTAACAGACCCTTAGACACTCCCGCAACGCAGACAGTGACGAGACACTGACACCGATGTTCGAGAGTTATACATCTATGATGCGTTCCTGCAGTCTCAATTTCTGGGATACCACGTACAAAAAAATATGGGAACAAGTTTCCGATCACAATATCATTACTGTTATGGTTTATAGTTAACATCAGGGAAAAACAGTCCATTCGCTGGGAGGCCATATGCGAAGGAGCAGGAGGGGCAGTGAAGGCACTGGACCAGAAAACTTGAAAAGAGGGACACATGGCGCTTACAACCCCAGCAACTAACTACCCCAGACTAATGTTTTCTGCTCATCAGCGTGTTAACATGCTCGAATGTGTCACTGGGTTTCCTTCTAGATCGACTTCTTCCCACCCGCTCGCGTTATGATAGAAAAGTAACAGCGACAAGCGGGAAAATGATACCCACAGGATGTTCCGTGGGGCTTCGCTTAACGCGAGGAAGTGATTAACTTTCTGCTACGACTAACATAACTAATAGGATCATAGAACAATGGCCTTAGAACTATTAAACTAAGCTCAGGATCATCCTCGTATCTTCATCGAAAAACTTGATCAATACTATAGTGCATTACTTTGGAGGGGCGTAGTTTCGTACGAGCCCCCATTTTTTGTACAATGCCAATATTGGCGGCGATATAATTTGTTCCGCTGCCCCTAGCAGTCACTCGAGGAACCCTTCCACATCAATAGCTCCGCTCCCGTTTAGTGTGTTTACGCAACCTATGAAACTAACCAACAAATGGTGGAAATGAACTGGAATTTGGAGGGTAGGCATGTTCAGGTTGGTGCCCAAATGGACCTATATGAGTTTCATCAAATCGGGTCACTATTTTCGTATTTGCATGCGTAAACGTGAAATTCTTATAATACTAACTATACGAAAAACATCTGTGAAAAGAGCTGAAATTTGGTGGTGAGTTGACGGTTGGTGCCTCGATGGTCCTCACTGTGAGGGTTTCGTCGAAATCGGCTCAACTTTCGTGTGCGCAGACAAACTAAGGTAGTTTTTTTGCCAATTTTTTAGACAAACATGAAGAGCCAAAGGAAAATCTATTTGCGCATGGGCAGGCGAGAGTTGCAGTTGGCGTTTAATGAAATTGATATGTGAACATCTGGACAACAAACCGCATATGCGCTCTCAATCTCAGCTCATTTCAATCATTTTTCGGATAGTTATGGGAGTTCCAAAGGTTGAGTAAACACACACAAATTGGGAGCCGAGTTGTTAGTGCCAATGGACGAGTTCTTTGAACGGCCACTGGGGGCGACGCGACGCAACAAATTATCAGGATATCGAATTTTAAATCGACTGGAGCACTGGATTAATCATAATGTTTCGACATGGTTACATATCATACTATCGCTGTAGCTACCATGGTTACGCGCTATTAATCGAGTTGACTTCACGTAGCCAAATATGTCAATGTTAATCTAACTTCCGTTTCCTTTTGTTAGATGGGTTTTCGCGCATTTTCGAGGAAAATGTTGAAATGGTCCAAAACTGAAAATGAAGTAATTCATTAACTAAATTAAAAACAAATGAAAAATAATGAAGTTACTTGCGCGAATTAGCGACACATACAATAGCGGAACGAGGCCTGCCTATCGCAACATCAGGCGTTCACCCAGCGCATTCCTGATGATAACGTCAGAAACTGGATCAGTGAGTTATACAGTATTAAAGCTCTTTGTGAATATCTCCACGAATCAGACGGAATCGTGAGCGAAAAGAAAAAGAAAATTATTGAACGTGTGGAGGAAAATTCTTCACTAAATTGAAAAATAGCGTTGCTTAAACAAGTAACTAATACTCAAGATGCGTACCATACAGACGACGAGGAACTAGAACAGGAGACAAACTGGGAACTCGAGGAAAAGAGAACCCTCCAAAAGCCCCCCCCCCCCCCCCTCCAAACAATCCAACCTAGGTGTAGTGTGATGTGATCAAAGGGAGAAAGGAAACCAAAATATGAAACCATCTATATACGTGAAAAATAAACCTCTCAAGAATCGTAAATTTACTCAGTAAAGACAATGATGCTAAACAAAGGATAGGCTATTAATTAAAACATAACCCCAAAATTATCATGGAAAGATAAAACACCATTAAACATGTTCAGCTTCATTTTCATATGGGGAAGACTAAAACGCATCCATACAATTATCAATTGCAAACACTGTCAGCAATATGGACACACTGACAGTCAGTGCCATTCAGAACCTCAACGCGTCAAGTGCATGGGAAAACACCCTACTCACGAATGTAAGAAACCAAAAGAAGCGAAAGCTACATGTGCGAACTGCGGAAGGGATCACCCTGCAAGTTATAGTGGCTGCGAAATCGCTAAACAGATTCAATGAATAAACAACATAAGCAACCCAAAATATCTACAACACCAGACTAAAACAATTGTAAAAGCTCAACAGCGGCGTTAAGTCAAAAACACAAAATAACCACGATGTTCAACCCCATACATCACAGGGCCAAAAAGCTGTGCGGAAGCAGCCAAAAAGAATGTAGGACTGAATGAAACTCTACAGCAGCTTCTGAATAAAATGAGCGATACAGAAAAAGCACAGACTGAAATGAAAACCTCCATCACCGCTGCTATTAATAAGCGAGTTGAGGTCCCAGAAACCCAAAAACAACGAGGGTCCAAAAAAAACATGAAGAGGGCTCCATGTCATATTAAATGCCATCAAAAATATATTAAATGAGCTCCAAGACATATTAAATCTGAATAACATCGATTTATGCCTAATATCAGAAACTCATGTTACACGAGAAACATTATGCAAGATCAGAAGTTACAAATTTCATCACGCTATCCACCCAAGTAATCAGGCTAGAGGGGGAAGTGGTATATTGATAAAAGAGTTCATACATCACCACCATGAAGACAAAATAGAAACTGATGAAACACAAATCATGGCCATCTCGATAAAGATAGACACCGATCCAATTACAGCAGCGAGCATTTACTGTCCTCAAGCCATAAACTATCGTCAGAGAAATACGGAAGTACCTTTGAACGACTGGGTGGTCGCTTTATTCTAGGTGGGATTTCAATGTAAAGCACACTCAGTGGGGATCGCGACTAACCAGAGCCAACGGAAAAGAATTTATTATGGAAGGCCATACGTGCAAAACAATGCAATTCCATGTCTACTGGTAAACCAATTTGCTGGCCGACAGACCCAGAAAAAAAAAAACCTGATTTAATTGACTTGTCACTAGAAATGTTTCTGTAAACACGCCGTCATAGAAGAATGCAATGAGTTGATCACACTCCTATTTCGATGACGCTCAGTGAGCACATTATACAACAGTTAGATAATCCTACTCTCGTCAATAAGAGAACTGATTGGGAGAGCTTCTAAGTAGAACTTGCACAACGCATAAACCGGGCGTAACCCGTTTCGGCGAATGGACCGCGAGTCGTACCTGAAACGGGGACCCCGTTCGGCAAATGAGTGTGGGAGAAAGAGAGCCTCTTTCGGCGAATGACAACAAGTCAATGTACAAATTCCTGCCGCAGCATTTTGTTTGGTTTCACCAGATTCCTCGTTCATCGTTCGTATTTAGTATCGTCGTGTAACTATTATGTTGTGTGGGTCGAGCCAGTTCTGTGAGATAATGGAAGTGGATTGACGAAAAATATGAAAGGTTTTCCTGCAATAATAATAAATTAATTCAAATTCACGCGTAGTTACGTGCATCAGGTTGGGCTATTAACTTTCCGGTGTTAAAAAAAACCCCAATGTAAGGCTTCCACAGTTATAGAAGCGAGTGCTTCCCGGATAATATCAATAGAAAATGTACACAATCAAGATCCACTGCCATTTCAAGTTACTGAGAGGGAGAAGTTGAGTAGCTTACTAAACAAAGAAGCCAAGCTCGATCCGTGTAAGAAACCGAACAAAATGATGAGGCAGGAGTTGGGGACTGCCATTACATCCAACCTGGAACACTCGGACCTGAGATTAGTTAGGAAAAATATAATATGCCTATACCTTAGTAGCGGTATGTGTGTGCATGCACAAAAGTGAAATCCTTCAAACGCCCATGGATTACTCTAGTCTAGACTGAATGTTTCCCTTTCACAACTATTGCATATTTTCCATTGCCGAAACGGGCTCTGTCCCCGGACTTACCTGTTGCCGAAATGCGCGCTCTTTTCGCCGAAACGGGATGTCACTTTTGAAGCCATTCGCCCAAACGGGAACCTCCCCCATAAACCTTGGCGCACAAATGCTAACGCCAGAAGATATTGATGATGAGATGGAATAACTTTCTTTTCAAAGATCATGTCTGGACCACTGTTTTTATAAACGTCCAAGCTTTGGTTCTGTAAAAGTTCTTAATGCCGCTACCCTTTCACTACCCTGTCTATCGTCAGATCGATTTAGGAAGGAGAAAGCCCGAAATGGATTTCCCAATATTCGACGGTAATACGCGAACTAAACTAGACCACGAAATTCAAGGATGAAATCAGCGGATATGATTGGAGAAATTTTCAATCGGAACAGAACGTCAACCTGGCAGCAATAAAGCTTGCGGAGGCGCAAAACAGAAATCATTGATTCCAGTCAACCCCCACAAGTATGAAAAGCGAATATTAAAACCCTGGATTACTCCGGGTATTTTAAAATCTATTCGGAAAAGAGATCCCATGTAATCAAAAACCAACAACCGTAAACAAGGCACTGCTAGATAGGTACATAGCATACCGTAGCACGTTAAATAATTTAATTAAATCAGAAAAAAATACTATATGTCAAAACTAAAACTATGCGATAACAACACGAGAAAGAGATGGAAAATAAGCAATGAGGTAGGAATAGAGCTACAACCGATAGAACGCATATTCCTACCAACGATTGGCTGATGAAGAATACAACCCCACCCCGACTTAACGGACAAATCTATTCCTCACAAGCCCGTCAAATCTATTTTTATATTCAAAATTTACCTCAAGAAGTAGCCGAAACCGCACAATCTTTAAGAGGGGGATCTGCCCCAGGTCCTGATGGTCTACTCCCAGTGACAATCAAGGTCATACAAATTATAGCGGAACCAGTCGCACATCTTTTTAATTTTGGCATTTCTAAATGCGTAATCCCAAAAAACTTCGAAGTAGCAAAAGTTGTTCATCTGTTAAAAAAGGACTGAAAACTGACCCAGCAAGCTATCGCCCAATAGTGCTAACTGACGTTATTGCCAGTATATCATTAATCGACGACAACAACATCATTGCTAAGCAACAGTTCGGTTTCAATCGGGAATCAGCACTCTACCAGATCACCGAGGAAATTTACCAGAAGTTGGATAACGGATGTAAGGTGGTACTAACGTGCATTTTATAGTTTATTAAAAAAAAGAAAAAAGGGTGATAAGGAGGAAAATGCAGGTATTCGCGGACTACCATTAGAACTTTTCAAATAATACATGGCGGATCGGGAACAAGCAGTTCACATCGGATACACCGTGAGACTGCTCCCAAGGAACTTATTAGGGCCGGTTCTTTTCCTTTTGTACGTGAATGACTTGGCTGCGCAGAATTATCGAATTAGGATACGTACCTCTGTGCGCTGACGATACTGCGCGAGTGAATATTGGAAACACATTGCGGGAAGCACACAAAAACGCTGAAGAAGATCTTCAGAGCATAGCAGCCTGGATGAATGCAAACTCGCTTACCGTAAAAGCTTCAAAGTCGATATTCATGAACATTTCAAGATTATGATCATGAGCCTGAGTTACTGTTTGTTACTGACGATGATATGATCGCCGAAACCGGTATAACAGTGTATTTTCCGTGTTTTAGTGGAAACAGACAACCTTTCAATAACTCCGTTTTTCTTTTCAAGAAGGAGTATGGGCTAATACACCGGAAATCATATTAAGAGAGCTACAAGGAGTAAACTACCCTCGTGAAATCGTCAGCATAGTACGTGAACGATGTAGAGCACGAGACAAGTGGCACAGAACAAGAGCACCAACCCATAAAAACATATGGAATCATCTCAACAGTAAACTCAGTGCACAGATAGAGCAACTCAACACAGCCAATTAACGAGTATGTCAGCGAATTGACTTATGACCATCACACTGATTATTCGCTATGGAACAAAACAACGACCTAAACACAAAGGCAATAAAACGACCCATTATCCAAGCACAAACAATAAAGGTTGCAACCAGTTTGGGCCAAAGATAACCAAAGAAAAGCGGATATATGTTTGCTGAATATCTGGCGGATATCTTCACGCCGAACCCTGCAAATCAAGAACTCTGCGAACAAATTCCATCACAAGAAGAACTTATTCATATTCCTTGCTGTACAGATCGAGAGGTACAAAGAGTAATTAAAACAGAAATAAATCCCCCCCCCCCCCCCCCCCACACACACACAAAAAAAACCCTAGCTATGATCTTAAAAAGGGCCAATACTCTGATAACTTGAGAATAGGAGTTGAAAAATATGCTCTTCGGATGCCACAAGCAGCATTGCATGAACTAGATGGACTTTTACAGTGCCAACAACCAGCGTGAAAACTCACAAGTAGGCAACTCATTCGAACCGAATCGAGAAATTGAAAAATTCAAACGCTGCGGGACACCAACACACGGTTGTCAAGAGCGAAAAAACTAATTATGATCCGAGCATGAAACGTCCTATCAGCTGCCTTCATCGGAGATAATGAAAATGTTTGGGTATTTCCTCACGAGACAAGGGAAGAAACGGAGGATCTCGTCCGTCGTCCCTAATTTAATTCCCAAACCCATGACAGTGGATGGTGGTTGGTGGGGGAGGGGGGTGCGTGATGGCAGAGAGTGTGAGGGGGGGGGGGGGGGTCTTCCACAGCCTTCCAGAATCAATTAGCCCGGCGCTTGATGCGCCTGTCGTCGCCTCGGTAAACTATGAAACCTTTGAAAAAACAAACTTCGAGACGTGCAGGGGATGGATCGATGAAATTGTTTCCAACCCCTTCCCGCTCCTCACACATACGTCCATCGAACAGAAACTTTTCAGTTGCCCATCGCGAGAGCGCTCTCTCGGGTCGCGGTAATCCCGGTACATTGACGCGCAACATGTCCATCTGGACGAATTTGAAAAACAACGCTGGGAGCTTTCATATGAGCCATTTACTACCTTTACGACCGAAATTTCGCACTTCGATATTGATCACGTTTCTCCGGGCAACTTGTGATTTTTCACGTACAAGTGGTCCACGGACGGGGAAAGAATAAAGGGTTATATCTCTTAAAGTATGATATACGTCATATTCACCTACCTACGTGAGTTGTGGGTAAAGTTTATTTCACTCACAAACCTTGAAATAACAACCAGGACTAGAAAAATAACCAGAACAAATGTCTATTTACCATGGAACTACCTAAGTACATGCAGACATGCATGGAGAAGATGTGAATGAGTAACTTGCTCCCACCTGAAATTCTGTATGAAACCTTTTTTACTCTACACTAGACCACCTACGGTTCATGAAAATGTGATCAAATATGGATAAAAATGTTACTGTAATATATAAAATCGAATTTTAAAATCGGGAGAAGAGGAAGCTGCGCGAAAGGCTCTGTGATTGGTTGACGAGCGTGTGACGTCAATGAGCTCTAATCCCCGGGGGACAAGGCGATTTCCATGGTTCTCATCAACTAACGACTACATTCATGTAACAAGTTTCCTTTTGGTTATTTTCTACGACGCTTCAAAATCTTCTACACAACAGAAGTGACAACAACGGATCACCGTACTGTATAACAAAAAGAAGAAGAAGAAGAATGGAACCAACAACCAAACAAAAACAAAGTTGGACGGACTGCGGATGCAGAAATCAGAAAGTTTGCGGTGATATTCCTTCACATTTTGTTGTGATTCCGAAAAAAATGTCGTATGATCGTACAAATATTGTATCGTGTCAGCTCAACTGCTAAATCGCCCGAGAAATGGTTCATTCATTGTTGGCCACAAACCCGGAAAAAGTGGTTTGACCTGAAGAGGAGAAAATACTACAATATCACTCTCCCGTAAATCTATTATTGTAAATAAATCAATTTCTATCTATCATGGATACATTTCGGGTAGGATAAAATTAATCGTCAGTTTTCTTTCATTATCACGCGCCTACCGAAGATAGAAAAGCTGTGTATGCAAAAGTCAAAAAATTTTATCCTCCAAAATCACTAAATAAACATCCTTTAGGTTTATTGCAGGTATTTCATTTTATGAACGAAGCTTTTCCCAAACAGAATTTCACAGGGCTTGACGTTTTTGCGAATGAGCAAAAGGAACCATACATTTGATAGTCATCAAATTTTTGTGAGACCATCAACCCCCAACTACTCTGAGCCGCAAGTAATACTCGTAGAATGAACGGTTGACTTCGAAATATATATTGAATTTTATAGAAAATAAGTTGGTAGGCAGGTAAGTGAAACGCACCTACTGTTCGAAGATAGAAATAATCATGTCAAGGTCAGTCTCTTCTGAGGATTTTTAGCAGCAATGTTGGGAGTCCCTTTCCTTACTCTACTAACTTAGGTCAGGAATAGTTCGATAATAGGTAACTAGTAAAATAGCGCTAGCCTAGGCATTGTGGCGAACTGACAGGCTAAGACAGAATACGCTTATGATAGAATAATATAGGTGAATCGTATCTGCGAATTATGGTTATCACTCGGAAAAAAGTTCAACAAGAACTCAGTGCGTTTTGCACCCATCAATTCCTCTTTGCTGGCAACTACATTAGCTCTTGTAGTAGTTGATTCACATGACAGCTTACAGACGACCAAACAGTCGCGAAAACACAACCAACGATTCAGTAACATGAAGTGCACAGGGGAAGTGGATGGTGGATCGAGACAGCGACACGCGTGATGTGACGTCACGCTCGGGGGGTCAGCTGAAGTCGGCGTTTTGGCGGGCTCTCAGAAATTCAAATTTAATTTATTTTTATAAAATCACTGGCGCTTCTGAAACAAATTTTCCTTTCACCATTCGTCTTCAAATTCAATCCACTTTTGATTTCCGCAATAAAAAAAGTTTGCAAGTTCCTCATTATACCCTCCACCCAAACTTAGTCGTTTTTTGACCATTCTCATTCACCCTTTCATCAACCGTTTTTGTGGTCTGACTGCTGGCTAACGCCCTAATCTCAAACATTGAAAATATCAGTGGAAGATGAAATCGACGTCAGGACCTCCAGAAAAGAAGTAGCTCACCTTACCAATGTTCCACCAAAATCTATGAAGACGAATGATTACACGTTGAAGAATGCCTGACCAAGATCAGTCGATGACGGAAATACAACATTCTGGCAATAGGCCAGTTGATTTAATTTTCACTTGAGCAAACGGTCAGGGGTTCTGATTTTTTGGCATGTTGTAAGGACCAACATGAGTTGTAAAACACCAAGTTTGCGTACTACAAAGACTTGTGGAAGCTGAGCTGTAGCGAAAAAACATCGACATTTTTGCTATTTCTTCTTTTTTTTTGGGTTTTACTCATAAACCAAGCTACTTAGCGACAACACTTCCATTACATAAATTAAAGAGCAATAAATTCTGCGTCGAATGAGCAACTCAAATGTGGAATTCGGGTAGGTATTGTAGTCGCAATCGCCAGTCAAAAAACGACTATGAATTTTCGGTGTGGCATTTTCGCCAGATCCTCCTTCTTCCTACACCTGACATGGTATATCTAAACAAGGTTCACTAGTGCATTTAAGACGCAATTTAATAGTATTAACCCAATAGCACTGATTTTAATGATTACTGGAAGTGGTATTGGCGAATTAATGAATTTTACAAAAATAATTACCTACCTTCTTAGAAAACTGACAGAGCAATCTAGGAAACACACAAACTTATTGCAAATTTTCACTGTTTATCATTTATAATATGATTAGAAAAACGTATGGTACTTCACACACTTAATACCTGTGTCCATAATCTAAATGAATCATTATCCCACACAGTCAGGTGAATCAATATTGATTTTAGCCCTTAATACCAATTTTTTACCCCGAAAAAGCCAAATTTGACCCCTATTCTGTACGAAAAACAAGTGAAATGGGTTTTTTTCTGGCTTTACTCACCCATCCATACCGCTTCCAGTGATCTTATATCAATTGTTCGCAGCAGTTTTTTTTCCCGATTTTTGACCCATAAAAACTCAAATTTGGCCCCCTTAGACTTTTTGAAAATTGCTTATCTTCGAACTCATCCTTTTGTTTGGCAATACGACATCTACCCTCCCTCCAACTTTGCCTCCTTTCTACGACTTCTAGGGTAGATTTACAAGGATTTCACGTTTGCGCATGTAGTTTTGCCCGGGACAAGGAATTGACCACAGAGAGACAGACAGATACGGAACCAAATACGTTCCTTCATGTCTGAACTTCAGCGAAATTTGGAATTTTTATCTTGAACCCAAGGTCAGATATCATCTGGAGTGACATATATATATATATATATATATATATATATATATATATATATATATATATATATATATGATATAGTGATTGTTAATGTCTAGTCCAATATCAGTAGGTATATTTCCACATCTCCACACCTCCACACACACACACACACACACACACACACACACACACACACACACACACACACACACACACACACACACACACACACACACACACACACACACACATATATATATATATATATATATATATATATATATCCATTATATTGTTAAAGCCTAGGGATGAATTCAGAAGATGCTCTGAAACGGATTTATTTAAAAAATGCATGCTCCGACAATTTTGGACCCAATGCAATAGCTCCATTTTCTTAAAAATTCGCTAGTATACCAGGTACCAGCTATATACCAGGTATATCTAATACAATCAGTGGCTGATCAAATTAAGACTGTAAATAATGTGCTGCTTGATGTTTAGATAATGTGTTGCGAAGTTCATTGACAACGACTGTCGAAATCAAGTTAGTGCACATATATTGCAGCCGTAACTCAGAATAGTTACTCAAAAATGTTTTCCAGTACATATTTTTGTATTTAACTTTAACTAAAACTGAGTCGAATACAATGAGAACTGTCAGCGTCAAGACCTGGGCATCAAAAACTATGTTTACCCCACCCTCTTCAACACACCTTAAAATTTAATAACCTAGGTATGAGAAAAAAATTCGATAAATAACAATAAAAATAAAATGGTTCAATGACTAGACTAATGAACATAAAAAATCATCGGAGAAAATACTTGAATAAAATAATCGGAAAAATTGTGAACGTCAAGAAGGAATACAATCTATTATATTGACATGGCATTTTTTGAAAATCGATGTTCTTCGATGATAATAGAGAAACCAGCGAATCAAAACCGAAACGAACCAGGACTCGGATTTTCGCGCGAATAAATTGATTTAAACAATACTTACGGAGTTGCAACCGTCCATCTAAGAGTACATCACTTACCTGAAACACAAAAAGGAAACATGTTAAAATTATGGATAAATTCAGATAAATGAGAAATGAACAATATCCTATTGTCCAACTTCAGTCATAGGCTCGAACTGGTCCGGTTTGACGGAGAATTCGATTGACTTCAACTTTTCTTTCATGAGAAAAACGGGTCGGTCGGTTACTGTGGGAGAATATGGCAATTTTACAGGTTTTTCGAGGCAAGAGCAGCTAATGAGCTACTCAAGGTACCTATCGATAGAACCACGGAGTATCTTCAGAATCAGGACAGAATGCATGCATGCACGTTAAGGGGCACAATTTTGGTCGTTTCCGTTCTACTGTGTGGAGGTTGTGTCATATGTCAAACATGGTACGATAAAGGCCAGCAGAATCGAAATAAGCTAAGAAACTACATAGTTTACATGGCTTATTGGTTGTTTAAAACACATCGACTTCATTGAAGGGAACTTGAGTCAAGAGTAGAAGAGCGTTAGTAAACCAGGAGTGGATATAAAAGAAGACATAACTACTCAATCATCAAGGAAAGTGTACCATGTTCTGTACACCATAGAACGTACAGCAAAATTCGGCTCTGATACGGATTTCACCTGTTGATGCAAACATGGTTTTTCAGACTACGTTTTTTGGACGAAGAAGGAAAAAACTGGGCATTTCCCTCCAGGGAGGATCCCGCACTTGGGTGGTTTGAACCGGTTGACGATTTCAAAATAAACGGGGAATTTCTGAAGTTGCGCTGGGCTCAGGAGAAAATGTTTTTTCATTTTATTTCGCCGCTCGAAGTGTTTTTTTCCCCCAACTCGGATCCGACATTTTTTTCTCTTTTGTCCTGGGTGTCCCTCCTCTCATACATCCGACACATTCACCTTTCGAATCCACAGACCCACAGTTGGTTCGATAAAGAAAAATAAATAACAGCGGTGAGACATAAAGGCAACCGCGCCGATCGACGGAAGGTGATGGCTGGGCAACATTTCCCATACTCTGTCGCGGTAGTGAGCCGGTACCAGTCGTCCACGTCCACCTTCAGGTTTGTTCCACAGACTTGGTTTTGACCTATAGAGGTGAGTAAGCCAAAAATAACAATACTGTATTCCGCATCACCCTGGACTTGATCTTGACCCAGGGGGAACAATAAGTTATCCAACGATACCTACGCCGCTTGTCGTGTGAGAATCCCTTCCATAATGGACCAGAGCTCTTCTCAGTTTTTTGTGCACACAGCAGAAGGGATACAAGCGGTTCATGAAAACGAATCGTCAACTCATGGAAGCACTGCGTTATAATATAACCAGTGTCTTACCATGGGAAAGTCACATTCCTCACCATACCTTTATTGAGATCAATGGGGGAAGGGGAAAGGGGAAAATATGGGGGTATGGGCGGCTGGTTTCACTCCTTCCCTCATGACATGGTAGCAGAGCGTGGTTCGGGAGGTATGTGCTGAAAGTCACCATACCCCTCCAGGGTATTTCCAGAAGAACTTTCTACAAACCTCGTATAAACCCCTTTGTGTATAAACAATGTATTGGCCAAGAATCATTTATTTAATATATTTATATCTAATTTTTCTCCAGCCACTGTGCTGTAATTCTTCTTAAGGCGCTCAATGCCACTAAATTTTACTTCTTCTCTCTTTAAGACACTCAATGCCTGGCGTTCAATGCCCTATTCTTTACGAACTAAATCACTCGCGACGAAATCGTGGAAACCCATTTCAAAGAAAAACGGAGTTATCGAAAAAATAGTCTATTTCCACTAATACACGAAAAACTCAAAAAACACTGTTATACCGGTTTCGGTGATCAAACCAACGAAACTATGCTGTATGGGCGGCTGGCTTCATTCCTTCCCTCATGATACGCTACAGGCGCCTTCTGATCATCCGTTGCATGGCCTTTGCAAGTCCGTAGGTCCACAAATTTACCTCTAAATATACGGGCGCTTTAATGAAATTACCTCCGATTCCCCTAATTTCATTCTGCCGCGGATTTCTTCGAGCACGACCTTTGACATGCAAAGTTTGTGCCATCTTCATGGGTGACGAAAATCATCGAAGGGCAACAGTGGCGACAGGTATGGCTGTACGTTTATCCTAGGTTGGAACGACAAGCTCCATCTCATTTATACACAAAGAAGAAATTCCATCAGGATGGGAAGGTCTCGCGATGAATGGGTGCGACTGCGCGAGGACCTCCCTCGGCTCGCCGCACAGTGCATCGTTGTAGGATTTTGGAAAGACAAAATTATTTTATTACCCATTCCTACAGAATCACATGTTCCTACATCTAAAATAGCCCAAGGGTTGTCACCATATATATAATATGGAATCCACCCTGTCTTCACTTATCTGAACTAAATTGTGAACCATTATCACTCTGGATTTTAGTTGGCTTTTTGAATGTCGTAGGGGGTTAAAGGTTAATGTACCTAAATTCATCCAACTCAGCTGTGAAAATCAAATTAATCGAGATGGCTATTGATCAACCGTAGATCAAAATCATTTTCAAACCACATTTCTAACCAACAAAATTTATTTTATTTTATTTTATTTTTTTAAATAAATATCAATTTTGCGAAAAATCCCGGATATTATACCAGTTGCCGAAAGTTAGAATTTAATTTACTCAATATGTTTACTATTGCGACTTGCGATTTTTACCGGTACAATCCCGATTTATGCAGGTACCAATGAACATCGATGTTTGAAATTGTGCGAGTTTTCATCGACTAGATCACTTTCGATTTATCGGACTTCATACTCGATCCGAATACTGTTGGCTGAAAATGTGATGGTTTGAGGTATTCCTGTATCATTTCTGAAGCATCTGCTGAGTGAGTGAGCGGATCCGAAGTCGCATGCAGTTCATATATCTGGAATGGAATGACGGGTTGCGCGCTCTGTTGACATCCCATATCATACTGACTGAAACAGAGGATTCCCCCATTCGAGTCACCCACCACAGAGAGTGTGCTGCTAGGTTGGTAGTTGGCTGTGGAGATGATACGGCCATCTTAAAGTGTACCACTCTAGCCGAATCGTGGACGCCAATTCCAATCCGATAAACGAGCGGATGAGTTCTTCATTTTAGTGTGATGAGAAGCACGATCATATTAACAAGAGTAGTCAAGTTTGGAAAATCCTGTTATCCAATTAGCTTTCTATATACTGCTAAAATCCTGTTGTCCACTTACCTTTCGATATACTGCTAAAATCTTTTAGTGTTCCGTTACAATATATTCCAAACCGAATGCCATTATTAAAGATCATATCTCGCTAGTGACCACCACGAATTTTATGGAACTCCCAATGACATCGAAAGTTATATACATAGATAAATGACTAGGGGTCCAGGGGTCGAGTCCTTTGACATTCTAAAGATATTCTAAAGGTATTCTAAAGTGAATCTGTTCCACTCTGTTAAGAGGAAATCATTCAAAATTACTTCGAATTTATGATGCTGTTGCATACTAATCCATCTACAGACTGCATGATCACTTCTGATGCACGAAGAAGGTACACCCAAGGTCAGAGGTACCTATCAACATGATGAAATCGAACACGGAACGGTAACGAACGAATCCTCTGGAGAGATAGGGTTTATTAAAATTGGAGAGCAAGAAGGAAGAAGCCGGAGGAATGATAGACTCATAAGGAAAGGGGGAAAAGCATGGAGATTACTGGTGGCTGAGTGGCAAGGGGGTCACGCTAGCGAACTCACGGACGTTATTCTGTTTTATGTAGCGTGGAGAGACAGGAGGGGTTGGCCCTGTCAATATATCTCCATTAGTGCGGAGGGGCCGAGGGGTGCAAATCCGATTTGGTGGATGGTACTGCCTGGAGGAGAGGGTAAGAATCCCGAATTAAACCCAAATTTGATTGGGAGACTGCACACTACCCCTGGGGGTCGGGTTTCGCCTAGGGTTTACAAATAATCCCCCGGAAGTAAACACACTCCAGTGACCCGAGCCTCAATCAAGGGCCTGTCTAATCTAATAGTTCGTCAACTAAAAGGCAGACTCATAAAATGGCTAAGCTGCTGATAAAGCATACAGCGGAGTAAGGTACACAGCTACCCAGTTTACGCCAGTTCCAAGCGAAAATTAGTAACTACTGTGAGTGGTCCTCACCTCCTTTATTGCAGCACTATTTTCTTTCACTCTCTCCACTCAACTATGTGATGTGATAACCATAAATCTTGCCCACAATTCTCGCTGCCGCACGCTAGGTAGTAGTTTGACTCTGGTTGCATTTGTCACACTGTGTGTCTGCTCCGCGAATAACAACCCTCCGAATGGGGTCTTGATATTGCTGTATCGATTTTGGTACCATGTTTGCTCATATATCTACCAATGCAAATATTAGTAGCAGAGTTGGCCAAATAGAGATCATACCTGTGAACGCTTATTACTCAAGTTTAGTATACTATGGGGAGAACGGAAGATGAGGCTGGTGAGACCCACCTGCAGTAGGTATCACATGTCAAGCTGTAGATGAATCCATATCCGGTCTGCAACATCCACGACTTGGATAGAACAAAAGACAACATCTTGAAATGAAGGCCATTCGTCTAATTGGCCTGTAGGAGGCCGATGATATGCTCTCGAGAGATATTATATGAAAATCGAACCCGATTCTGAAAGGAGATACGGGGTGTCGGCGTCTCCCTATCACAAAGAGACTCTCTCCAAGGTATTAATACCTAAGGCTCCTTTCCAAGCTTCAATGCACACAAGCCTTTTTTTCGATCCTTCTTAAGGAACGGGTACCGGTTCCACTTTTCTGGGCTGTCTTCCAAAGGGGTTCTACCTTCGGACTTGAGTTTACCCATTAGAAAAATAAACGAATTACGATGAGAAGGGGTTCCGCGTAATCCCTTGTATCGGCGACCGCCCCGTTTTCACCGCAGAATTCCGATTAACTTGAGCTTTCCAAAGACAAAACCGCTGGAGAAGGAGCGTCGGCACCTTGGTTCCGGTTTATGATTTTTTTTTTTCCTTCTTTCCAGTAACCACGAAAAGCATATTGCCGAGTGCATGTGCAATTTACCAAAATTATTAGGTACCTAACTATCTTTCGATATTCGCGGAACAGGGAGAGCCAAAATGAATTAACTTCATACAATTAGTGAACATTTTTTCCATTCAGTATCAAATTTGTTTCGATTCAGTACCCACCAGTCATATGCCAGTTGTGTCAGTTATACTTCTAGGTATATATTCTTGAAATATTATTTCTCGTTTAGAGATAATTCTTTCTCATAAAATAATGATTAATAAAATTACTCTTAATAGGGAGATTCTTGACCCGATGGATGAAATTACATTTCATGTTTTTAAACTATCTGAGTAATCAGAGTATCGACGAGGCATCCCTCTTAACCCTAAAAAATGTTGGGGGAAAAATGTTTTATTTACTCCAATAAATATTGTTACAAATTTGATCTTTAGTGATTTTGGGTTTAGTGTTAATCCTGAAAATAGGGGGTATCATTGGATAAATCTTCCAATAATAGCAAATACTGCCCCTATGGATAGAACATAGTGAAAATGGGCTACTACATAATAGGTATCAAGTAAAATAATATCAACTGATGTATTAGCAAGAATTACCCCTGCTAGTCCTCCTATAGTAAATAGAAATACAAACCCCAATCTTCACAGTGTTGGTACTGAATAATTAATATTTTCCTTGAATTGTGGCTAGTCATCGGACAATTTTAATACAACCCGAAAATCCATTGAGAAATGAATTTTCTAGCAATCCAGACATAAACCGGGTCTGTCATACATGCACTGACCTTTGCCGGTAGGACAGGGCTTTTTCTAGCACATTCAGACACACGTATTGTCATTTTAGCATTCCTACCTGATTACAGAAGATTATGCCTATATCCATTCATTAAACACCTTTCCTGGCTAACCAGGTGGCATGGTCTAACTTTGCTAATTAGAAGGAATTATGATCTAGCCTAGCAGGGTATTAGGTATATTTTCTGCCAAATTCAGACAATGGGAGGATAGTCAGAAATATCTCGACCTTATGAGCTGTCCGAGCTAATTAAAAAAGGAATGCTTAAATACATCGGGAAAAGTAACCAGAAGGTTTGAAGGTATGGGCTGCTAGCAAAACATCAGGATTATAACCGAACCCATACAGTACAATTTTCTAGCTTCGTGAGAAACAGCGGAGGATCAACATGCTTCTGATTACATAGTGAGAGGATCTAACTGCGCAGAGAGTGGTCATATCCATCCATAAGCTATCATATCTACTCCTAACTCATTTAGTTAAATAAACTTCACAGGATCACGACAAAAGCAATCTCGATATATATATTATATATAAACCGATACTATGGCCTTTTCTGACTAATTCGGTAGGCAAGTACTTGACATCATAATCTAATAGATGAAACGCATGCGCAAACGCGTTTTCTTTCAAATGTTGACATCTTAGTGAAAAACTGGTGAAAAAATGAAAGAAACGGGAGTGGGGGTGGCGGTAAAAATTGATATTCCAAAAATTCACATATACTCACCGAATGTGGTACAGAATAGTGGCTCGAGACAAAAAATTGCTATTCCAATATCCGAACGAAGATTCCCGCTGAAAAATAGTAATCGATCGAAAGTGGACCAACTTGGTTTTTTGAGGGAAAAATAGGTAAAAATGGCTAAAAATCACAAAAAATTGAGATAAGTTCACCAAAGGTATTGTAGTATGGTGATTCGAGACACAAAAAACTGTTTCAGATAGTTATGACTTGAAAATTTTCAATAACTTCATAATTTCCTATTCACCATTTATCGAACATTATTATTGTTTACATTATTATTTGATCACTATGAATCTATTATCTCTAAGGAGAAAATAAAAGCGCCCCAGAGGAGGTATCGGCAGGTTTCGGGTTGAATGAATTTTCATCCACAAATTTTTGATAAATAAAATAAAATAAATAAATAAAAATATTCAGAACTCTTGGAAAATGGTAGTTCGAAGTCCGTTTTCAAAAATAAGCGTTATTTTTTAAATGAGGGTGATTGAAAGTAAAAATGTGGCAGGTCTATTGACATCTGACTGGCTATTGGACCAATGAGGCGGAGCTAAGCCTCCTGGCAAAGGTTCTCAACGCTGCCCACAACAGAACATTTGAAATGGCAAACCTTCAAGAACCTTTGCCGTGACCTGCCCCTCGGTTTGCTTTTGAGGACGTCTTTTGTTTAATGTATTTATACATTTTTGGTTCCATCCATCCATCCATTGCGGTTCTGTACATAGTTTAAAGTGATGCACTAGCGCTCTAAGCGGGATTTGAGTTTAACTACCCGGCAGTTTACCTGATACGTTATTTCTAGCGGAAACTCGGAAATTCAAATTTCACACTCGTTTCCTGCCGAAAATTTCTAACATAAAGACCTCAGCATGTGGTCAATAAGCGCTAATTACCGTTATTGAACAGAATTTGGCCAAAAAAAAGGAGAATTTGTAACCTACGAAAATTGCCCATTCTCTTATTAGAGTCTAAAATGCTTCGAGGCTGCTGTTCTCAGGGAAACCATAAACAAAAGTGCATTTATAAGGGGGGGGGGGGTGAGAAACGTTCGCTGTGTTCTCTATGCTGTACTTTGCAAACTATAGGCTTGATAGTCAGTGGTTTCATTATGTAAGCAAAAGAGCGGTCTGACGGGTTCGTGGGGGTTGGATCTGTCGTTTTCCTTATTTATCTTTTGTTCGTGGTAATATTGTTCTATAGCTGTCAAAGGGATGGAACAAAGAGCGTAGCTCATTCCCATTGTCTGGTTTTTGACGGCCTGGAGGGCCGGTGGTTGTCCTCGGCGAATCCAGATCATTATTCTTTCGCTGGAGTCCACCGTCACCACGGCAACTCCGCGTGGCAAGGCGGGACAGCAGCTCTGCTTGCTGAATTGATGGACGCTCGCGTTTCCACGCGAAATGTCTCCCATTAGGATGCGACTGGTACTGACAATCCGCGGCTGAAAGTGTGTGAGTTCAAAGGTACCGAACCCTTGAAGAAGTGTTTAGATTGGAAACCGAAGTAAAACCAGAGGTTGACTACCTTATGATATTGTATAACAAAGTTAATTTAGGATTGCCAAGTTATATATTCTAGTACAAGAACTAAAATTGATTGTCAGGATTCATCCATTATTGTTATTGATTGCCAACAAGATAAACATCTGTTACTAAGTGATTGCCAATCACATGACGTAGGTATGGCTGGCCTGGCGTTGCCCGATGCGTTCCAGCTAAATCGTACGGCGTGGTCAATCCTAGGTCCAGGATACCACCTCACGCGTCTCACGTTACCAAAATGACGCCCAAGGACACTACATTTCCCTGCGGAGTCCTTGCAGGGGGATCACATCTATGGTTGCCGTCATTCATTATCCGTCCTCCGACGACCGGTCTCCGTCCATGATGTGGACACCAAAAACTTAACTGAAGCACTCAGCCTCAGCCTATAACTCAGCCTATAGCTCAATATTTCTGACGGTGTAACGAGAATACTACCATCAAAAGTAAACGTCGTAGAACTCAAAATTAGCTATTTATTTTCATTTAGTGGCACTATTGCCGACGCCGTTTCTGACGCAGACGCTACCAACGGAGTCTGGTTTTCGACCATTGGAACACGCAAAGCAAGTTATTTCAAAAAAATTTAAAAAACTATGTTCGATGTCAGCAACTAAAAATATCCACTTAGTTACTATGATTTTTTGGAGTTCCAACTGGATGGGTGATCCTCAGACACCAGTCCTTTTTATTAGCCCTTAACATTTTGTTTTTCGTAATAAAGACTTGTTTAACAGACAATACCTACTGCACAGTGAATATCCCAAAAACTATGTAATTTGAATTGAAAAAAAAGCGTTTAAAATGGCGAGAACTTAGTCCCTCGATAGTCCCACTCCCGAGGTTCCTGCCGAGATAAACAAACCCTTCCTCTCAATCATTAGTCGATCCAACTATATAGCATTGCGCTCTCATTCAGGTTTTTCGAGTAGTGGTACCTACTTCGTTGTAAGAGGGTGGTTTGATGGTGAGTTGGTGTAAATTCCGCAACAAATAAAATTGGTGGGTCACTGCATTATTTTGTATTTTTTGAGCATCTAGTTCTTCCTACCCAGTACCTACGTTTGGCTGTAAGTGAGCAACCAACGATTTTTTTTTTGTATCTGATCATTTACCTATAATAATTTTATAAAAGTATTACAGCAAGTTTCTGAGTCACGATTCCTTCACTTTATACAGGTACATACATAGGTATCATCATCCTCGTACTTGAGGTCGGCTCCTCATCCAATCAAATTGAGGGCTCGGGATCCTCCTTGAGTTAACATTCAGACATTTTCTCAGTCATCCATCAATAATTTATTTCTTCTTTTTCAATAAAATTATTAAATTAGGTATTGGAAATTCAAATAATAGCACGGAGCTCAAGAAAGTAAATTATACTCGCGTATGCTAACATCATGCCGAATGAGTTCCAACAGTTCTCATTTCCTCCTCAATCCATGAATTTACTGAACTTTAATAATCAGATGAAATATTATTTACATAATTACAACCATTAAATACAGGTAGGTAGTTGATCTTGAAAATACAAATTTGTTCCCACTGCAAAAAGTCTGAAATTAGCTTCATAAATTGTTTTTCAGTAAGGGATTTGAAAAGGAATCATTTCATGGAATCATTCAACTATTGACCATACAAACGAATTCTGTGAGGTTCATTTCCTGTTTCGGCAATGAATGATGGGTTACTTCAACGATGGAAACATAGAAACAGAAATGCACAAGTACATGCACAAAACATCATAATAAGAAGCAGGAAACGGCAAGGATCCCCCGAGAGAGGTCGGCCTCAAATAGGAGCGTAAAGGACCAGGATAGGGCGCCTATTGTCGGAAAGAGCCAGGAGATGATGGACGGGCGAGCGCCGCGATAATAGAATGTTTCAGGTATAAGAACCTCTCAAACCCCTCAGCCTGAAAACAAACACTAGTATGCCCCTAGGACCCTCTGGCAAAAACATACTTGGAGTGGGTACTTGGGCAAATGTCGAGGATTATCCTTTTGGCGCCTTTGTTCAACAGCTCGTGCAATCCGAAGATTTTACTTTTTTTTAACCTTTTTTGTTGTCTCAAAAGAATAGGACGGGATGGGTGGCTGGTGGGTAGGGCTGGCCCGTAGGAAATTACCTAAATATACAGATGTTTCGACAAAGATGTTGCTATAGGCTTCTTTCTGTTCTTTACACAGCCTGCCGATTTGGCTTGGGGGGCTGAGCTACCCATCCATTCTGCGAGAGTACTAGTGATGTAGCGTTCCAGCTGTAACCGTTACGTGGAACCAAATCCAAAGGTGGCGCTAAAGTGACTCCGGTTCCACGTATACCGGACAGCAAAACTGGGCCATACCTCTCCTTCCGGGGCATACCTTTTCGATGACAACAAAACCGATGGTCTCCCAGTACCCTAGAGAACCATGGGAGCTGCAGATCAATGTCTCTGACTAACGTGAACATTATTACAATACAAGAATTTTTTTGAGCCAAAACTTGCGTTTCCTAGCATGAATAGGGCCATATGCAGGAGGCAGAAACTTCACCAAAATAAACTGCTGTTGAACAAAATAAATCAAGACAGGATAGTGGTGACAGGATGCGTAACAAGCGCATTCGAAACGTCTTGAAAACTCTAACAAAAGAACGTCATTCACTGACGAAACGCCTGACAGTAAAGCGAGCAGCCGTGCAACTCCTTGCCAAACTGAAGGAGCAAATCATCAGGCCTGCCTGAAAGTGTTTATTATTTAATTTAGGTTCATCAACTTTGCACTACCTTGATAAACAATTGTGTTCCTTTTAATGATCTTCATTTACCTAAGCCGATTAATATTCATATGCAAATTCAATGCCAAAAACATATCCATGATTCAACGTTTTTCGATGAAAAGGAGAAATCAAAACTGTTTATTTTTGTTTTTAAATTTTACTGTATGAACATATATTCCATGACTCATTCCTCACTGATTTACAATTTCAAATGATTATTAAATGATAAAAAAAGCAAGAATAACTCTCTAAGATGTACATTACTACTGTTGAAGGTTGAGACTTATGGGTACTTCCATATGCCAATTGCCGGAAATCGGGAGAGCAGGAATTTCGAGAGGTGTTGGTGAGGAGGTGAGAGGTGTCCGAGTGGGCTAGAGATTCTGACCTTTATATCCTAGTTTGGAATAAAAGTTCGCGGCGTCTCTGGTTCTTGTCTCGGGCGGACACCAATATAAGCTTTGAAAAGCTTGCATGTGCTTACCCGACCGGCGATTAGCTCTTCACCTCTGATGGAACCATGTGAAGCCTACAGGGACATCCGGGTGGTCTAAAAAAATTCCTCAGTTTGAGACCAATTTAAAACACTACGAAGTCCTTGTCACATGGGTTTATTATTCTATTGGACATACCTACAGAAATGTGGGCTGTCAGTTATTGTTTCTTTCGTGTGCAATAACTGAAATAGCTACTTTTGATGGTATCCACCAATTTTGGGCCCCCAAACCTCAAATCAGGCTCCTATTTTGGTTTATTATTCGAATTATTATGTGAATAATACATCTATGTAATCGCTCAGCAAAATGTTTTTATAACACCCCCTCAAAATTTTTTCTTTTACGTTTCAATGTGCGTCGATTCCAAAAATGCAATGTCCGTCCGCCGTACCACGTGTACCGGCTTCATTTTCGGTCTAAAAAATTCGTTCATTCGCACACATGCTCCATTTGGGCCCTAGTTGTGTCCCGAAACTTTGCAGCCCGATCGGAATATACCGAGGGGTGTTATGATTGAAAATGGGTATAAAAACTTTTTGTACTTGGTACTTTTTGTGTTTTAGTGACATGCTAGTAACATGAGCATTTGAGGTATCGTTTTCCATGTTTTTTGGGGCAAGAAGACCGAACATGAAGTCAATTTTGACCAAAGAGTGGAAAATTGAGGTTCTACCAATGGTTCTGCCCCCAAAATCGATTTTTTATGAGTAACAAACCTGGGAAATTGTCTGAAATCATCATCAATTGGTATAATAACACTAGAAAAAGTGTCAACAGGCGAATCAAGACCAAATGGCACTATCAATGATCAGAGATAATTTGAAAAAAAAAAAAAAAAAAAAAAAAAGAGCGCACCTAATTCGTGTTTTGGGGGCCAAAATTGGTGGAAACAATCAGAAAAATCTATTTAAATTATTTCACATGAAAGAAACAATAAATGAACAGCCAAAATTTCTGTCGGTGTGTCCAGTAGAATAATAAACCCATGTGACAAGGACTTTGCAGCGTTTTTGGAATCTACACCCCTTGAAACGGAAAAGAAAAAATTTTGAGGGGGAGTTATAAAATTTTTTTGCTGAGCGAATACATAGGTGTATTATTCACAGAATAATAAACCAAAATAGGAGCCTGATTTGAGTTTTGGGGGGCCAAAATTGGTGGAAACCATCAAAAATAGCTATTTCAGTTATTGCACACGAAAGAAACAATAACTGACAGCCCACATTTCTGTAGGTATGTCCAATAGAACAATAAACCCGAGATGGGGACCCCAAACTGTGTGCGGAAGAACGACGATTTTAGACCAAAACGTACATTTAAGGCTGAAACTTCGTTAGGACCTCAATTTTCCATTCTTTGGTCGAAATCGACTTCATATTCGGTTACCTCGCCCTAAAAAACATGGAAAACGATACATCACAAGCTCATGTAACTAAAACGTGGTGAAAAATAGGTATTATTTGTGTTTTAGTAACATGAGCTTTTGAGGTATCGTTTTCCACGTTTTTTTGGGACGAGAAGACCGAATATGAAGTCGATTTTGACCACAGATTGGAAAATTGAGGCTCTAACGAAGTTTCAGCCTTAAATTTCCGTTAAATTTTGGTCTAAAACCGTCGTTCTTCCGCACACAGTTCGGTTCCCCATTTGGGAACACATTTGGGTCCTAGTTGTGCTCCGAAACACGGCAGCCCGATCCGAATACACCCAGGGGTGATATGGGAGAAAAATGGGTGTAAAAATAGGGGTTTTTAAGGGATTTTTGAGGTTTTAGTGAACACGAGCTTGTGAGGTATTGTTTTCCATGTTTTTTAGGGCGAGAAGACCGAATATGAAGTTGATTTTGAACGAAGAGTGAAGAACTGAGGTTGTAACGAGTGTTAAGCTCCCGAAATTCATTTTTTTATGAGTGAAAAACCTGGGACATTTTCTGAAATCACCATAAATTTGTATAATAACACTAGAAGTAGTATTAGCAGGTGAATTAAGGCAAATAATCTGCTTTTAAAAAAAGCCGAGTCTAATTCGTGTTTTCGAGGGCCAAAATTGGTGGAAACCATCAAAAATAACTATTTCAAACATTGCACACGAAAGTAATAAATGAACAGCCAACATTTCTGAACGTACGTCCAGTAGAATAATAAACCCATGTGACAAGGACATTGCAGCGTTTGGAATGTACGCACCCTGAAATGTATAAGAAAATTTTTTGAGGGGGTGTCATACATTTTTTGCTGCGCGAATACATGCGTGTAACAGAATAATAAACCAAAACGTAAAAAATTCGACTTAACGGCGCCCTGGAAATGTGAACCCCAATTTTTCACCCCTCAAAGGTGACTGGTAGTAACGCCGAGCTTCGCGGGCCAGCTAGAATCCAAATGGGACCCATATACCAAATTTCATTAATTTTTAATTCATGGTAACTAAGGGAAGTGGCAGGCAGCGCACGGCGGTCGGTAGACGTGTGTTTTTAATTCTGGGCTGAGTGTTGTCCTCTTCTTACAGATCATATACATAAGGACGTCTCTTACCACTGAGGGACGTCCTAAAAAGGGAACTCAGCGAACGCAGAATACTCTATCACTTTCACTGTATGAGCTTTTCTAAGCTGTAGACGTTTGAAAAACACTATTTCTATCTCAGTTTTTGACAAATATGGGGGGAAAAGTCGTCGACTTTTTACCACCTTTTCGACCATACCACTTGACCGCATGATCAACTATTTTTGGTCCACAAATAACAGCTAAATAACAGGTTTTTCGAAGATCCTTATACCATGTGACAAACACTTTGCAGCGATGTCACATATTAAAATTGTGACCGTTATTCCCGTCGTACTTCATTTGAACGAATCGTATTAAATACGGAGTGATCCCAACGGATCAACAGAAAAGTAGACAAAACGCCGTTTGTACTGAGGGAAAGAAAATGCTCGGAGGTGAAAAGAGATAGTTATCTCATGAAACCTTATATGCTCAGAGTTTGAGCCCCTCCACTGCAACGTCTGACCTGAACGGGCTATCTGATCGTGAAGCTACGAGTATCAGATCCCTCGACGACCCAACCTCCGATGTACCCGTTCTAGCACATGTTTCACCAAGTCCCACTCCCCTTACGACTCATTTCAGTAATTTATTTTTTAGTTATTTCATTTTTTCCTCCTCGCATTCCCTCTTCCAAATAATAACTTTTTTGTGGGTTGACAAAGTAGATGGAATGCAACGGAGGGGTCGACATAAATTTCGGTTAATTAATATGAAAACAAAAGGCCGTTTCCAAGGACCCTGAAAAGAGTTAAGATGTCAGACAATGTTGCTCTGTAAAAGATGTGCAGGGACGTAAATCTTTTTTGAAGCTGGGGAATTTCTTGAGGCGGCTGGTAGGGTGGGGGGCAGCAGGGGGTGTCCCCGCGAAGGGCAGCATTCTTGAGAAATTTTTATCTTCCCGAAGAATCTTACTGAGGGGGCCCCCATAACTTTTTTATTTCACTCACTTCACAACAAGATAAGAGAGAGAGAGAGAGAAAATTATACTTCTGAGATCCTAGGCGGAGGGTGTCGTCTGATTATAAATGCCGAGTGAGCTGAGATCCTTTTGTTTTGACACTTGTGAGTCACGATATGGGTCGGTTGAGAGAATGAGAATACGAGAATGGAAGTCTTGAATGAGCCAGTTGTCTGGTCGAACTGGGTTTTTGCATCAATACCTATGTATTGGAGTTACGAAATTCCGAATTCAAAATCGGACTCAGTGCCCTGGAAAATCCGAATATGTACTTCTGAAGTTCCACCCGTTCCTCTCGAGTTTCTTTTGTTCTGAAAGCGATGTGAGTCACGATATAAATCGGCTGAGAGAATGAAAATACAAGAGTGGAGGTCTTGAAAGAGACAGTAGTCTTGGGATCACTATGGAAGTTGTACGAGTTGGAGTTTTGAATTTTAAATCGAACTCTGCTTCCTTCAAACTCAAAGCTCAATTCCTAGAGTCCCAAGTCAACCCCCCCCCCCCCCCCACCACTGCTGCTGCTGCTGTTGTGAGTGGCAAAACAGGTGGATTGGTCAGTTTCTTAAACTTAAGTGGGAAAGACATTATACACGCTAACATTCTTGGTGATTCGCAACAGTTATCTTACGTTACTTGTACAAAAGCCTTTGCAAAAGAACACAGATTGATTTCTTACGATATAGATCCCACCAATGTCGAAATACTTGGTGCCCTTCATATAGCAGATAGGGTCACATAGTCACATTTGCCATCAACTTGGGGTGGTATTGAGTCACATTTGCCATCAACATCGGAGGGTAGTCACATTTGCCATTAAATTCAAGTTCTAAATCACTTTTTGACCCATCTGAGGAGGTACATCTACCATCACCAACAGCAGTCCCTCCTGAGCAGTCCCTGCTCTATTGGGTGTATCTGAACCACCTCCCCTTCTGTCACCTACATGGCCAAGAACTCCCGTTAAGGAAGTTGGATTCTACAATGAGAGTAGGATTCCAAAAAGAGTGATCCCATCTAAAACAACCCCATCTAAAACAATCCCATCTAACCTAATCCCATCTAAGCAAACCACTGCAACAGCCACTCCCGAGTCTGATACCAGCACTCTGCCCGTTTCCACTCCTCATCACTTCAGCAGCTCTCCTGCCTCTTCCAGCGAACCGGGCAGTACTCCTAGGTCTTTGAAGGATTTGGTCGAACGCCAGAAACTGACGGTACGTGGCAGTAAGAGTAAAAAACAGCTGACGTACCCACGTCCTCAGCACTGATTGCCTAACAACGTGTCCGCACTGAGATGGTGCTAGTTACCATTTGTGCACCAACAATTCTATTTCCTTGATGACCATTCTGAATAATATCTAAATAACATTATACCTATAATAATATATATTCTAAGTAATATTCTAAATAATATATAATAAATAATATTTTGTTAAAGTCGACCATATTTCATTGGGTAATTGGTACAAACCAATGTCTTAGAAGTGGAGAGAAACGTAAAGAAAAGACAGTGCTGCACTGCGGTATGTGTGGGTACAATACCCCCCTCCTCTGGAGACTGAAGGAACATCTTGTTAGGGCTCACCCTCCATGTCCTCAGTCGCCTATGCACGACGATTATTGTGATGTTTTGTCTCAAGTAGCTATGTCTTGTTCCTCCTCCTCCTCCTCCTCCTCCTCCTCCTCCTCCTGGGATGATGATGGTGAGTTAATGAGGGTCGACGAGGGGCAGCAGCCGCCTCTCGTCGTCAGGTCAAACGATGAAATTGCCGCACTGCTTTGTAGGGAGTTAGCTGAAATTACTGCTGACGCCTTAGAGCTTAAAGATACTGGTACGTCTGAGAAAACTGTCCAGTTTTTCATGCACCGCTTCAATCATAATCATCAGGTTTTTCACTCTTTGGGTCTTAGAAATGTATACAATCGCTACACTAGCACGACCATGTCTGCCTGTTGTGAAGCGACGTTGCCGTCGTTTGTCGACGACATCAAATCCATTATGGACGGCTCTGTGAAATCCATGCGCATGATCCACTCTCGCTTGAACTACTTCTCTCAGCTAGGGACGTTCATCAAACCTATGTCAGTATTTTTGAATAAACAACTTTGTGGAGCAGGAAAAGTAGCACCACTTGCTGACAGAGACATTCACTTGGGTTATGGCGACTCAGATCAATTCGTTCACTTCATTCCGATGAGGGTGGTTCTTAAAAAGCTGTTTTTTAAGAAAGGCTGTAAGGCTTGCAGTGAGACAATGGAGGTGACGTGTTTTTCAGAAAGTAAGGTGTAGTTGTCACATGCTCGTCAACCACCTTTATTACGACGATTTTGAAGCTGGTAATGCACTTGGTAGCCACTCAGGCGTTCGTAAATTAGGTGGTGTTTACTACTCCCTTCCATTCGCCCCTCCACGTTTGGCTTCCAAGCTCCGGTTCATCATGTTGGCAGCTGTTTTCAAATCTCGGCTACGTTCTGTCCATGGGAACAAGGCTGTGTTCACTCCTGTCATAGATGAACTCAAGTTCCTATACGAAGAGGGCATCAACGTGTCTGGGGAGCAGGGGATCTGTAATTGTCAAGTTTGCTGTTGGGTGCCTGGTCGGTGATAACCTGGGGCTGAATTCTATGCTGGGGTTCACTAGCAGCTTCAATGCAAGTAGGTGTTGTAGGATATGTCCCATCCGTAAAGAGGATTACAACACAACTTTGAGGGAAGAATCCGAGCTGTTGGGCACTAGTGACAATGTAAGAACCGATTACTCTGCTCATATTATTTCGCAAACAGGGGTTGTAGAGCCTTGTGTCTGGAAGAGCTGGGTTTCTTTAGGATCGAAAACAACTGTTCAGTCGACTTCATGCATGACATGTTCGAAGGCTAGCGCGCTATGTCATGTTAGTCGTCCTCAAGGGTTTCATCCACAAAAACAAATGCTTCACTCTTTCTCAGCTCAACGATCGTATCAGACACTTGTCGTACGGTCCAGATTTTTCCTTTAGACCCATGCCTATCTTTCCTGCCCCCCAGCAACCATTTCACCATGAGGACGTCTGCCTCAGAAATGCGAACATTCCTCGCTTACTTTGGTCTCATGGTGGGTCACTGGGTACAAGTAGGTGATTACGACCCTCATTTCACTGACGACGGATTTCCTGTCGAAGACGACGACGACGACGACGACGAGGAGGAGGAGGAGGAGGAGGAGGAGGAGGAGGAGGGGGAGGAGAAGGAGAAGGAGGGGGAGGAGGAGGATGGGGAGAGATGACGTCCCTGACAAACGTTCTAGAAGGAACAGTAGAGTTTCCACTAGAAAAAAAGCACCCACCACTCGTGGTAAGAGGAGCGCGAGGAACCCTCCTAAAAAAAGGCGTGAGCATGGAGGGAGAGGGGCACGTGTTGGCTCAGATACTGCAGAGTATTACAAATTGTACTTGCAAATGAACGAAGTGATCAAAATGATTAGCCAAGATTCTGTTAGTAACATGAAATCACTATACCTTGCCGATGCGATCGAACTGTTTCTTGAAACTTTCGTATATTTGTCATTCAAACTCTCTCATCTCCCTCGATCTGAGCGCGGTGAGCCTAGAGTTCCTCCGGCGTTGCGGCCAAAATTCCATTTTCTAACCCATCACCCATCAATGATGATGAAGCATGGGCCCTTGTCACCTATCTCCAGCTTCAGGCTCGAATAAAAAAAACAAACAATTGAAAACTGGATTGAAAAATTCCTTTAACAATATCAATACTCCATTTTCAGCCGCTAAGAAAGAACAGTACCATCTTAACTATCTTTTCTTCCACAATTCCCTCCCCAATCGGCTAGACGAGCCTGGGAAATTATCTCTTATTACTGATCATTCAGAACTGATAGAGGTTGGCTCCTCCCTCCAAATTGACCCTGCCTACCATACGATGTATCAAATTCGTTACCACTTACGATGGTATTAAATTCAATCCAAACCATATGGTCTGCTTCGATTTAGGCGATAGAGGGATTCCACAATTTTACCAGACCTTAACCACGTACGTAGACCTCAACTATGTCACTCACATGTTATCAACTCACTTCCAAGCTTATGATACTTTAGTTCGTATCAGTTCTGCAAGTCGAGCAGAGATCGCGAGTTGGTTCGTCAAGCTGAAGGTACGTACATCTACATCTGAGACGAACATTTGGTTTAACCAGCAGTGCATCCGAGAAAAACTTATTCCAAATTAGGTTCGCATCATGTGTAACCACCCTTCCACCGCCGCAGTTCGCATTGTCAAGGAGGCTCAGTTCAAACTTGTGAGGAGCGAACTGAGTAGATGGTTTAACGTCCGTGACACTGCTCGAGAGAAGTTGTACTTCATTTTTCAAGAGTTGTCCGGCCGTTATGACCATCGTGAGTGGCAGATCATCGAACAGCATGCTGTTGATGTTGCCTGGCAGAGGGGATCGAAGAAGAAGGTGCAGCTTCAGCAGAAGCTCAGCCAACTTCGGAAGTTCCAGACGCCAAGACCTCCGATGCCATCTACTACACAATCTTCGTGCCCTTCCTTCTTAAAGAAAGTGGAGAACCTGTCTGGTATATCCTTTTTACCAGCAGAAGTATCCCTTCTGGAGAAAGGGTTGAAGCACAACCCCACCTCATCCTATGGCCTTGCTTCATCACGGGATCTAGCTTTCACCATAGAAGCTACTGAAGGTCCACTTGTGGTGAAAACATTGTGCGCTGAAGAGTTGAAGAAGGCGACGACGACACCCCCTGGACAAGAAGAACGACTGGCAGCAGCACTGAAGAATAAGTTTGTGGACAAGAAGCTTGCAGCCGTTAAGGCAGATAAAGGCAATACTACAGTCATTATGACAAAAACTGATTATGTAGCCAAAACTGTTAATTTTTTGAACGACAATAATTGTAAACCACTGCCCAGACCCAATCGATAAATTTCAAAAAAATGGTTAGAAAAATAGTAAGTCTGAAAAATATCCTTAAACATATGTACAAACCAGGCTTTATAGAAATTAATCCGTATGCACCTAGGTTGTCTAGGTTGTCTTGTCTGCCAAAAATTAATAAGGTAGGAGCACAATGAGACCAGTTGTATCATACATTGGTGCTCCTGCTTATAAGTTGGCGAAAAAGTTGAATAGTTTGTTTAGAACAAAAATTCAATTTCGACCACAACATACTGTTCTAAATTCTTACGATTTGGTTATAAAAATTAAGGATATTCAAGTGCCTCCAAATGCTAAACTTGCATCTTTTGACGGGGTCAGCCTCTTTACCAACATTAATTACCAACATTGGGTAAATCTTTGAATGATGTAATTCCTTCAAGTTTGTCTTCATTATTGTATTAATTTCTGTAACAGCTTGGTTCCCCCCCTTTCACCTTATGTTCCTTTCACTTTTTGGCATTATCTTCCTGGCCTAATCAGAATCGACCACCCTTCCTTTGTTCCCTTCACCATTCTTCTTCACAACCAATCAGAATCGACCCCCCTTCCTCTGCACCCTTCACCATTCTTCTTCACAACCATGCAAAAAATAGCTAAAAACCACCTACCAAGGTGAGGTATGCAGATTTTTGATTTTTCAACTTATACTCGCAGATTGCTAAAAATTAGAATAAATGAATCCATGATTTTTGAAACAACCTATACGCCACTTTTTGGCAATGTAGCTTTTTCACGGATTTCGACTGTGCGTGCCAACACTCACCTTTTGAGATATGGAACAACCGCCATAGCGTATTTTAGGAGTGGGTTGCAATGAGCCTTGAAAACCCTGATGAGGTTTCAAACAACCTTCGTGCTGGATATTGGTTGTTTCTACACTCTCAAATGAGAAATGCCAAACCTTGTAGGTACTTTGAACCATTGTTTACTTTTCTGTCATTCGTTTTGGTTTATTATTCTGTGAATAATACACCTATGTATTCGCTCAGCAAAAATTTTTATAACACCCCCTCAAAATTTTTTCTTTTCCGTTTCAAGGAGCGTAGATTCCAAAAACGCTGCAAAGTCCTTGTCACATGGGTTTATTATTCTATTGGACATACCTACAGAAAGGTTGGCTGTTCATTAATTGTTTCTTTCATAATCGAAATAGCTACTTCTGATGGGTTCCATTAATTTTGGCCCCCAAAACACAAATTAGGTACGCTCTTTTTTTTCTTTTTTTTTAAACTATCTTTGATCATTGGTAGTGCCATTTAATCGTCCTGAACCACGTCTTGACACTTTTTCCAGTGTTATTATACAAACTGATGGTGATTTCAGACGATTTCCCAGGTTTTTCACTCATAAAAAATCAATTCTGGGAGCTGAACATTTGGTAGAACTCAATTTTCCACTCTTTGGTCAAAATCGACTTCATATTCGGTCTTCTCGTCCTCAAAAACATAGAAAACGATATCTCAGAAGCTCATGTTACCAATATGTTGCTAAAACGTAAAAAGTACCTATTTTTACACACATTTTCACTCATAACACCCCTGGGTATATTCCGATCGGGCTGAAAAGTTTCGGGACACAACTAGGGCCCAAATGGAGCATGTGTGCGAAAGAACGATTTTTTTAGACCAAAAATGAAGCCTGTACACGTGATACGGCGTACGGCGGACGGCGTACGGCGGACGGACATTGCATTTTTGGAATCTATGCACCTTGAAACGTAAAAGAAAAAAGTTTGAGGGGGTGTTATGAAAATTTTTTGCTGAGCGAATACATAGGTGTATTATTCACAGAATAATAAACCAAAATGCAATGTCCGTCCGCCGTATCACGTGTACAGGCTTCATTTTCGGTCTAAAAAAATCGTTCTTTCGCACACATGCTCCATTTGGGCCCTAGTTGTGTCCCGAAACTTTTCAGCCCGATCGGAATATACCCAGGGGTGTTATGAGTGAAAATGTGGGTAAAAATAGGTACTTTTTGCGTTTTAGCAACATGTTGGTAACATGAGCTTTTAAGGTATCGTTTTTCATGTTTTTTGGGACGAGAAGACCGAATGTGAAGTCGATTTTGACCAAAGAATAGAAAATTGAGGTTCTACCAGATGTTCAGCTCCCGAAATTGATTTGTTATGAGTCAAAAACCTGGGAAATCGTCTGAAATCACCATCAATTTGTAGAATAAGACTAGAAAAAGTGTCAATACGTGGATCAAGACGATTAAATGGCACTACCAATGATCAGAGATAATTTATTAAAAAAAAAAAAAAAAAAGAGAGAGGTGGAAACCACCAGAGATAGCTATTTCAATTATTTGATATGAAAGAAACAATAAATAAACAGCCAACATCTCTGTAGGTATGTCCAATAGAATAATAAACCCATGTGACAAGGACTTTGCAGCGTTTTCAGTTTGCTATCCCACGTTGTTCAGTACCGTTTCAATGTCGCTTGGGTGTAGCGTGTGATCTGTTGTTCGTTTAGTAGTTCTCATCCTAAAGTAGCCATAAGTCAAAGTTATGTAATCCAGTGAAGAATGGTTTCCTCCTAAAAATGTCCTCGGAATTCTGCGTCATACAAGTGTAACATTATAAAAAGGGCTCGCCTGCGAGGAGAAGAATACACGGTACTACATGGGGATCTCTGCTCGAACCCTAGGTAACCCATGCTCTTGTAACAACAAATGGTTTGAGTTGGTAAACGAAACAACTCGCCAGATGGTTTTCTCTTCTTTTAATAAGATCCTAACAAAATATTAGCAGGATTTGTATGTTCAGGGGGTGATAGATTCAGTACCTGTAAAGCGGAGGCGAGTTCAGAAGGACGATCCTCTGAAAAAGTTCACATACCATTACAATGTATTGGTGGATGGTACCAAAATTTCTGTTTGCTACAAAGCTTTTCTCAGCATATACCCAGTTTCTCCCGATCGAGTTAAGAGGCTGAGAAAACTCCTTATCCAAGGAGAAGTTCCTGTTGATAAAAGGGGACAGAACAGAGCCCACACTTTGCCACATGAGGAAATTGCTAAAGCCATGGATCATATTGAATCTTTTCCTAAGAAAGAGAGCCACTATACAACAAAACCTGTTTTTTCCCCTCAGTAATGAACTTGATGTCAAAGCTATGCATACTCTTTTCAAGGAAAAATACCCAGAGCCTATAATCAAGTATGAATATTATAACAAACTATTCAAAGAAAATTTCAGCTGCCGCTTTGGAAGACCTCAAATAGGCACATGTTGTACGTGCGAAGACTTCGAGCTCAAATTGAAAAACAAAGAACTCACTGAAAGAGCTAGGTTGGTAGCTAAGGCTGAACTAGACGTCCATAAACGGAGAGCCAAAAAGTTTTACAAAGCCATCAAAGATACCGAAAAACTGTGTGCAGATCGTGAAGACACTCTTGAGCCATGTTTTGACTACATGATGAATGTACAACTTGCCAGGGTTCCAGTTCAAGATCTCTTTTACCTGACTGTCTCTGTTTTCTGTGTACAACTTCAAAACCAAGAAGTCAGCAATCTTCGTGTACCACCAAGGTAATGCTAAGAAAGGACCTGACGAAGTGTGTACGTCTTGTTGCAGTACCTACCTGAACAAGTATGTTGGACCCGAAATAAAAATACTTCTGCTTTTTAGTTACAACTGCTTTGGCCAGAATAAGAATCATGCGCTTTTCATTTCTGTATGGCTTTAAAAGAACTTGGACGTTTTGAGAGTGCCGAGCAGTTTTTTTCCATTCGCGGTCATTCCTTCCTCCCTTGTAATAGAGTTTTTGGAACCATTAAAAGAGGAAGGCTCAACAAAATTAATAGGTTATACAACATTCGCGGCCTTGTCATAGCCATACTGAAATCTTCCAGGAAGAAAAACAACTTGATAGTTCACGTCGTTCAAGGTTCGGAAATCTTGAATTTTAAAGATTGGTGGACTCAGTTTTATTAAAAAACAGCGTTTCGATAGAAACCGTTCCTCGAAGAAACGCCACAGAAAAAATCAAATTTGCCATATCAAAATACAGCCACTTCAAGTACGATGCAATTGGTATTGTGAAAGTCAGTGAGTTCATTAATGGCCTCACTTGTCAAACATTCAGACTGAGGAAAACACTGAAAGACACTCTTCTCGTTTTTCCTACCGCCCCAGCCTAACCTGGAGGGAAAGTACCTCTAAACCGAAAGAAGATGGAAGACCTCAAGAAATGCGTTAAATACATCCCTGGTTTCGAGAACAACCCTTTCTGGAAATATATTCTGCAGTGGCCCACGTGTGACCAGGACGTAGATGAGGATCTTTGAATATCGGTGCAATGAGCGAGTTAAATGCTGATTGCTGATGCGATTAGTTTTTTCTTCATGCCTGTTTTTTTCAAATTTTTTCTAATTTATAAAAAAGGAGTGTCAAAGCTCCATGCATTTTCAATGAGTTGGTAAAAAAACAAAAATTTAAAAAGGTTTTACTCTAAGAAGACATTTCATAATAATTTTTTCTGTAAGGTTACCTAATGGTGTAATGAACTGTTTCTTTACTCTGCAAGAATTTATATTGACAGTTTTGATTCAATAAAGTCTCCCTTCCAACAATTTAAAAAATTAAAAAATCATAAAAAATTGCGCAAATAATGATGATTCCATTTTTGTGCTTATTATTAAGTAGTGCAGTTCCAAGTAAAAAATGTAAAACTTCCAAAACGTTTAGAACAACAGAAAAAAATAGTTTTTTTGCTCTCCTGTAAAATTTGGTAAATGGCGTATATGTAGGTTGTTTCAAAAATCATCGATTCAAATCTAAAATAGGTAGCAAGATTCTAATGCATTCGATAAAAAATTTGTAACACGAATGAAAAAAAATGTTCAAATTTGGGGTAGCTTGGGTTATATAATGGTCTACTGTGAGTTTCAATGAGATGTGCGCATGCACCAATAACAACAATATTTTAAAGCTTACATCTGAAGTTTCAACCGATTCCGATGCGATTCTTGGGATTTGCACTATGATGAGATTCTTGACCGTTGGAATAAATACAGTTTGGAGTTTCAATTTCATCATCCCCATCAACTTCTGTTCATCATAATCATAATCATGATCAGTTCATCATCATCATCATAGTCTCTAAGCCCTGAAGATGATGAATAAATTCAACGAAACGAAGGCGTAAAGAAAATCATTTTTCACTGACCGAACCTCAAGAACCTCCAAACTGTATTCTTGGGAATGATTGTTTGGTTCCCAAACAGTCCACAAGGAATTCCACTAGGGAATGATCATAGTGTCCGTGCACTTCCAATAGCGAAATCCTATTTACACTCCGATTTCGCTTACAGGTGGTAAGAGAGGTTGTTCATTCAACCAGGTCCTGATGTATGGAAAATTAATGAGCAACCTATCTTCATAATAACGATATGAGGAAGCTATACTTCGCATGGGTACATACATGGCAGACTTCGTTCAACGAAAAAACAGACTCACCCTGTTACAGAACGAAACAAAAGTAGGATGGGCCGGGCAAGTTGAGTCTTAACGTTATATAACATGTTTCAATGAAAATACGTGATCAATTAACACAGGATGAGAATAATGTACTTGGGAATCGGGTAAGTACTGAGAATAATGACGTTTAATCAACAAGCAGAAGTTCATCTTTTTCATCGCCACTATGATGACTCAAGTGGTAAAAAATAATGTTGAAAGAAACATATAGGAAAAAAAATCGATTATTGGGCATTAGCATCAGATAGTCAGAGCCTGAAGACACCTGCCCCAGTTTTAATGAAATATAAGTATCACTCTAATTGACTCTAGTTAACTAGATACAGTACTTCATTAATTTTGTACCGTGAAAACCGCTGGCATTCTGTACCTATATTATTTATAACCCCCTAGACTTCGTAAGACAAAAAAAGACGCAGTTACCTACCTACTTCGACTTTTTATTAAATGTTTTTCAATTACACTATTTCTTTTTTCTCCTGTTTTCCTTCTTTCTCGAATGCGACGAAAGTGGGCTGAAGCTTCCCACCTGTTGAACCAAATCTGTAGGTGAAGGAGTGAGAAGAATAAGAGGGACTGAGGACCCCCCCCCCCCCCCCCAAACCATGCCGAGCAGCCACGGAGCTAATAAGAAAAAACCCCTGGAAGGCCTGTTGTTTTCCCTTATCTGCGCGAGACAATCGCGCTGCCTTCGAGTCCTCCAGCGCTAGTTGGTAGACCTTTAAACCGTCCGGATAATTATTTTCAATTACAGGAGGACGTCAAGGTTTTCCCTGAATTGTGGTATTACCGACTTTGTTTTTTTTGTCTGATGACACCTAACACGTTAAAAACGCTCTGAGTAGGCGAATGTACAGGATGCAAGTTCGACATCGACGCAACAGGTTGCATTTGTGCATTTGGTCATTCGGAAATGCATCTGAAGAACTAGGTAAAGCAGATACGTAGGTAGGTAAGCAATCTTTGAACATTTTATGTTCCAAATACAACCTAAGTAGGACTTATATGGGGAAGGGTGCCATGCTCATCGTTGTTTTGGACGGCTCAGTATTGAATCCTACCCCGAAGGATCTGGGGAAAAGGTTGATTTATTGATAATGCTCAATGAGCACCGTCGGCAACGTATCAACATTATTTTTTGCCGTTCATCAGATGACTTCTGAGCCCCTTGCCGACATCCATAAATTAATGTAGTAAGGTTGTGTTCAATATGTGGCTGTGAGTGCCACTTTACAGAGAGTTGTTGGTGGAACTGCCCACCAAAATCGTAAATTTTTTACAGGAGGTGCTCCCAGGCCAAAATGAAATATTTAAAAATCCGAATTTTTCGTTATCGGAAAGTTTTTACCGACGTCCGTATGTGAATTGGCTATTAACCCCTAATCCGTAATTCGGTAGGAAGATGAAAAAATTATAGTTTTGTTGGTATAGTGCTGTTAATAGGATGGCATCACCTCACTTCACAGTTTCCCCTCCTGTCAAGATATTTTCGTTCACCGGAATCTCTCCCGTTGTCATCCGTCCCTGGCCGGTGGATATCTAATATCACCACCACCACCACCCCACAGCACCTCTCTTGGACACCCCCCTACCATAACGTAATATTCATGAGCCACAGCCACATAAATTAAACCAACAGTCAATTATAGTAATTTATTAAGTTTTTTCACTCATCCCAACCTCCTCCGTTGAGGAACCACCAAGGGAGAAGAGAGCCACTATGGATCATTGTTTTTCAATTAAAACAAAGAAACCCCGTGTTTTTTATTCAACCTTTTCAGTTTTTAGAGGGGGCCTTAAACTAAGCCTCCGGGTTCGGGAGAGGTCCAGGTAAAGAGTGTCACTATGGATTACCATCAGGGCCCCGGCCCTATAAAAGTTGAGCCATTAGCGTCCTGTCCTAACCCTCGCATCTTGTTTAATGTGTCGATGAGATACAAGTAAAGATTTTTACTGCTTCCGCCACAGTTATTCACGCAATAATGAGGTCATTAAATGAGTTTTTGTTCAGTTCGCGGGCGAAAACCCAAATTTGCAAGGTATGATTATATGGCGGTGATTCTGCAACATTGTGAAGGATGTTGGTTGTTGCCCAATATAGGAAATGGAAAACCGGTAGGACCGACAACAACAAATTCATACCTAGCCCTCGTATCCACAACATGATCGCAATGACATTTAATTCATGGGGTAAACCTCTGGACAAACTTCATAAAAGTCCGCTGAAAATAATTAGGGATGAATATGAGAGTTACAAGAATTTCAAGTTTGCTTGTGCCCAAATGCGACTGTAGCTCGAACGAAATATTGTCATTTAACTGGTGACAGGTTTTACTTATGTAAACGTCTTGAAGTCTTTGCTCTCTGGCGAGAGCACAGGAATTTCTTGTTGTTAGCTGTGAAGCGCTTCGAAACGCCAGTGCTCATTTTCAGCTCAAAATTACGTACATACCATGAAACCCCGTACCACCCCCGTTTACCCCCGTGTTCCCCGTTTTACCACGAAAGGGGTGGAAAGATTTCAAGCGACGTATATCAGGTACAGTACCCACCTGCTGAGGGATTAGACGATGACTTCACGTTAGGTACCTAAATAAGCTAAAATGAAACTCGTTGCATATTGCAACTTTTTGTAATACAATCCTTACACCTATCAGTTAATCAAATGAAAAACAGGCGAAACACCCGAATTGATCAAATGAAATTGTTGATATATAGAAATACATAACTGGCCATCAAGTCTTGGTTGGACCTTCCTGAATGCATTCTTATTATTTTCTGTTCGTACCTAAATCAGAACTTCGGTATACCAAGATTCTCGTTCGGTGAAGAGGCGTGATGCCCGAGTAGACTGGATATTTTATGAAGGGTAGGATGATTTCAAGAAAATCGTCCATTTTTCAGCCAATTCAGTTTATTATTGGTGACGTTTCGATCTCACTGTGGAGATTCTAATCATACCTTAACAGAAACCACCAGTTAAGAAATGATTAGGATCTCCACAGCGAGATCGAGAAGTCACCAACGATAAACTGAACTGGCTGAAAAATGGACGATTTTCTTTTTTTTTTAAACCCACCTTTCACGGATTCAACAAATCAGCCGGGAAGTCATCCCAATAACTCGAACGATAATGCATATCTTATATTTTTATCCTAAGGCGAACTTGATCCATTCAACGTAACTTTGAATCTTCTCAACGTCAAAAGAGAAATAATATTTAGCACACGAGGATGTGCGAGGGCTCATCGTGGCCGCGCTTGTATCCACTGGGATGAATAACTCAACTTCAACCTCTCTGTCTCCATCTCCCAAATGGCAGAGCATTTCATTCCAGGCTAAAACATACATAAGCATGTGTATTCACAAGGCGCTTTCGATAACCTCACATGCCACATACGAATTTCATTCTTTGCTGAGCACGACCCGTAAAAGACTGGGGAGAGACCAGTTCCATTATCGACAATTAATGTGCCGTTCCAAGGGGAGATGGCATCTACTTGATGGAGCTGTCACCCTCTAACGGACGGACGTGCGTTCGGCCAAATGTTCCGCAGATGCGGTCTTCAAGTTCGCTTAGGAAAAACGTTCCCTGATTTATCGACAGCTCGAAATCGCAGTGAAATGGTAATGTGTCGGTCTGCTGGATCGGAAAATTGGAAGAGCTGTAGGGATAGGGGGACGGGGTTGAAAAAATTACGACGTCGAACAGAGGAGACAAAGGAGAATATTTGTGGGTGCACTAAGTAGAAATGACAGCCGTGCAAAGAAGAAATCAAACCAGAGAAACAGAAATTTTAGAAATGAGTCATGAGGGTGTATCGTAGCTAAGTGTATCACATGGAAATGAATGATGAGAGTAAGCTGATAAATTATGCCATATCAAGCAAACCATGGATCTCATTATTACTTGAATGATAAACATGGTAGATGCTGCCAAATATGAAACCAATTATTGTCGAAGAACATGAGGCTGAAACCGAGATGAGAATGGAAATGTAGACACCAGGTAAAAACTACAAGAGCATGATGATAAACACTGGCTAGCGAGTGATAGTTCAGACAAATTTAGCTTTTTCAGGTGCTCATCCTTCCATTTGCCTTAACTACAACTACTATTTTGGAAAAATTTTAGTTTTATTTCACTTGTAGCCAAGGTCCGATATTGTCCAGAAGGAAGTTTAAATAGTTATGAAACCAACAAGATGCGACAATACAAATATACCTATATAATTACGAAAAGAACTCGTCAACTCAACTCCCAAAATTAGACTGCAAGGATTTTCTGACGTCTCCTCGCTTGGCATTGGTGCAACAAGGTGTCTTCCCTAAAATATATATGAATTCATGATTCGATTCAGAATGCTCTGAAACTCTGAAATCGAAAAAATATATCGAAAATTTCTAACAGTCTCATTGGGCGCCCACTTGTGTAAACCAGAAGGGTAGAAATACCGCACACCGTTCTGGAATTAGCGGAGAGATGAGCTTTTACTCACGTATTAGGGAAATTATTTGGTCCTGAAAAAAAGAATCATTCCACACAACGTCAGGTGAATTAATATTAATTTTAACCCTTAATAACAATTTTGACCCTCCAAAAATCCGAATTTGACCCATATTCTGTATGTAAAACAACTGAAGTGGTATTTTCCTGTTTTTACTCACCCTTCCGTACTACTTTCAATAATTTTTATATCAACCCCCTTAGAATTTTTGAAAATTGCTTATCCTCGAATTCATCCTTCAGTTTGGCAATACGAACATTTTGGCAAAACCTGGAATTTTTATGAAGTACCCAAATATTATCAGGTCAGATATCGTCCGGACGCACGCACACGCACACACACACACACACACCCTCAGGGCTGCCCTCAGGGGTCTTGTTCGGGTCCGGGGTTTTGGATTGTTTTATATAATTCTCTTCTTGAACTACCATTCGAGGAGGGTGTCGACGCATTTGCTTATGCAGATGATTTGCTGCTGGTGTGTTCTGCCAAAAATGAATATGAGCTAGAAAGGCGTGCGAACACAGCTCTATACATGGTGGAAAAGTGGTCGTGGGGCACTAACTTGGCGTACAATCCCAGCAAGACGCAGGTATTGTGCATTGCTCGAAGACGAATGAGTTGTGACCTGACGACCTATCTGCTGGGCGAGAGACTCAGGTTTGTTGATCAGCTGAAGTACCTGGGGGTGATATTTGATGGGGCTTTGCATTGGACCAGCCACATAGAATACGTGTGGAAAAGCAGCTCAGCTGATCCATATTTTGTCACGGTTGGCTAAGATGTACTGGGGCTTGGGACCCGAGGCTTTGAGGGTCATCTACAGGGGAGCTATTGTGCCAATCATCACGTATGGGGTGCCTGTTTGGGGCGAGGCTTTGGAGGTTCGGCACAAGTTGATCTTCTCCGTCGTTGTCCAGCGATTGATGCTCCTTAGATTGATCAAGCGGGTAAGGACGGTATCCTTCCAGGCCTGCTGCGTGACTGCTGGGGAGAAGCCAATATAAATCGAGGCAAGAGAGATCGCTGCTGTGCACAGTGGACTGGTTGGCAATTCAGTAGAGAGACCCCTGCCCCCAGATAAGTGGCCCCATCCAGCAATGGTAGCGGATGTGGATCCTGTTTTTGAGGATGGTACTGGCACGACGTTTGCCATTTATACAGATGGCAGTGATATGGGTGATGGCAGAGTTGGTTGTGCCTCCGTCGTCTACTCCCACCACAGTGATCCCATTTACCGTCGGCGTTTCAGAATTGGGGAACTCTGCTCCAACAACCAGGCCAAAGCATATGCAATCATGAAGGCGATGGAATGGTTGTCACAACAAACGACTCGAGCTCCAAATCGCGTGGTGTACACTGACAGTCAGGTGTACAGTGCTTACCAAAAGTTTAAGGACACCAGCTCGTAGCGTTGGTCTGTTGCTGTCCTTAAACTCTTGGGAAAAGATAGGGTTTTGAGTTCCTACGTCATAGAGCTTGCAAAACTGGTTCATTAAAAAAAAAAATACCTTTCTAACTATTTTGGTTCAGGTTTTATTAAATTTTTAAGTTTTGGGGTTTCGCAGCTTTTTCGGTGGTTTTTCAAACCTGAAAATTCATATCTAGAGAACAAATCAAGGTAGGGCACTTTTTAATGAACGGTATTTTATGTGCTTTTCAAATGGCATGATTGTCAAAAATTAGAAAAAATCTCCGACGGAGTGAAAAATCCTCGAATTTTCAAAATTTAATTCGAATTTCAGGAGGTTTTTTGGAAAATGATGCGGTTTGAAAAATGGCGGCAAATCGGCGTTTTCTTGGTTGATAAGGCCTCTTATCTCCTTCCCGACAACGAACAGGAATAACCTGAACCAAGAAAACGCCGATTTGCCGCCATTTTTCAAACCTGAAATTCGAATTAAATTTTGAAAATTCAAGGATTTTTCACTCCGTCGGAGATTTTTTCTAATTTTTGACAATCATGCCATTTGAAAAACACATAAAATACCGTTCATTAAAAAAAAGGAAAAGTGCCCTACCTTGATTTGTTCTCTAGATATGAATTTTCAGGTTTGAAAAACTACCGGAAAAGCTGCGAAACCCCAAAACTTAAAAATTTAATAAAACCTGAACCAAAATAGTTAGAAAGGTTTTTTTTTTTTTTTTTAATGAACCAGTTTTGCAAGCTCTATGACGTAGGAACTCAAAACACTATCTTTTCCCAAGAGTTTAAGGACACCAACAGACCAACGCTACGAGCTGGTGTCCTTAAACTTTTGGTAAGCACTGTATGTTGGCGCACCACAGCAATCATATCTCCACAATCGAGCGAATAAGAGAACTGCTACTGGAGCTCAGATACAGGAAGGGTTGGAGAGTCGGGTTGAACTACACTAGGGCTCATGTCGGCACGGCAGGGAATGAGGAGGCTGATTCTTGCGCTAAAGAGGCAGCTTTGGACCTAGGTCTTCCGACTGCCTACTCATTGATCCCTAAATCCAGGGTCAAACGAGACTGCAGAGCCGATAGTATTCAGCAGTGGGAGCAGCTGTGGGACCGCTGACGGCCGCAGAACAAAGGCTTTCTTCCTGACAATCCAGGAGAGGCTTCGGATTGACCTGCCCCTGTCATGGAGATTGACTCTCTTGCTGACTGGCCATGGAAGAGTCTGGGAGTGCCTCCACCGATTCCACCTCAGCGAGGACTCGTCGTGCCACTGTGTGGGCGAAGTGCAGAACTGGAAACACCTACTGTTCCGTTGTAGACCTTTCGAGCAGAAGCATGCACGCCTGGAGAGAAGATGTGTTCTGCAGGGTGCTGTGTGGAAAATGCCGATGAAGGACCTACAGATAAACCATCTGCAGGAGGTGATAGTGTTGAATTCCATGGACATGGAGTAACTCTAAAGTATGAAGGTTCAAAAAAGAGCTTGTAATTGACTAAAAATTAGAAACATGAACAATGGACCCGTAAACTATGCTGAAATATTAAGGTGTCAAGATGGCTATGTAGGTAGTGAAAGATTTATTATGATACATGAAAACTGTGAAGTTTGAATAAGCCTGTAATCTGCTAGGGAGCAGGCAGGAAAATAAATTCCCTTCCTACAGCGTTACTGTAGGAAGGAACATTTAAAAAAACACACACATATCACACACACACACACACACACACACACACACACACACACACACACACACACACACACACCACACACTCACAAGCACACACACGCACGCACGCACGCAGGATTCTGACACGGATTTTCCTACACAAAAATTTCATAAATTCATGTTCTGGCGAATGATGGAGGAAAAAAAAAGAAAAACTCTGAACTTCACTTTTGAGCCATGTGAACACGCCACAAACATTTGTTGTTTGTTGCTGAGGGCTTGTGCGATATGACCCTCAAATTTCCCAGCACGAATACCAACCATTCGTTTGCCCTTTATCGTTCAAGAGTGGTCAAGTTACGTTACAGGGAACTTCAGCTATTATATTATCTCCGTCTCGATCTTGTTTATTCAATTTTATTTTAATTTGTCCCCGATACTCTGCGTTTTTGTGAAGCTTGAGGAGGCAGTAAATTATCTCTATGCCTCGGACCGCCTTTTTTCAAAACTCCCAATTTTTATTTGCTTCTATAATTTTATGTTAACATTTTCTCTTCCAGCAGACCCAGTTTTCGTTAAACCCAAGCAATATACTTTGGAAAACCCCCATGACTGGAACACCCCGTTCTCTGGAGTCATAAAACCAATACATAAACGTACTAAATACAAACCTACATACACAGTTGGGTATATACCACATTCAATTCAGAAGATGAAGAAGCCATGATGCATTCAACAAAGGCTCCTTTCCTTGGAACTACGGTGGTTTCCACTAGACCTCAATCGTCTGACGATCACTAATTCATTCTTCCTCGCTCTCTGTTTCAGCATCTCAAGTAACCCTCTTCGTTTCTTTGCGTCAGTAGATATTGAAATAGTTCCCCGTGAATGGACGATAAACAAATGACATACGGCCTCACCGAATGTGGTTTTCTTGTACTACAAAGGCAGAAAGGTGGATGATAACGACTTTAATGTATTCCGAAGACCCGATAAGCCCCTAAAAGCTTTCATATATTTATGAGGCGAATACCCTCGACGGCCTTTCTGTTCTTGAATGTCTTTAGATGCTCATAATGAAGTAAGCTCGCATCAGTTCGTGCTCTGTTCAAGGTGGGATGGAGTAGTTAGTTTTTGGATGCCACAGCAGTAGTGTGGCTTTGGTAAGAGCGCTCTTCAGCATCTGTCTTCGATTTTGAGGGATGATGCAATACCCAGGATAAATAGCAAATACCCGATATAAATAGAAAATACACTCATAGATCGCAGAGTAGAGCTCATCGGGTCGAAATATGTAAACATCGAAAACTGGATTATTTAATTCAAAGTGCATGACTCTTAATTTTCAGCTTCTACAACTCAAAAACGGGGGGGGGGGGGGGGGGAGGGGTGTTGAAAGTGGAATTGATGACCATGAAAGCGCAATTCAATTCTACATGACAGCCACAACATCCGAAAACTGGTTTCTTTCATTCAACATGCCTTACTAAGCGAGTTTTCGAATTGGGTTAAGTACGCGTACCTAGACCAACCCCAAAGCTAAAACCAATTGAAATTTTACAAGATTTATGTACCGCAAATCCTAGAATGGAACACTTCCTGTCCAACAAACTGTCTTTATTCAAATAATAGTTTATCATTTGGCCAACATCACCATAAACCCACCACCAACATCATCATCATCACTCCCATAAATCCTGTTCATATGATGAGAGTACCAAGACGGCAGTAAACAGCATAACTACGAGTCCATTCAACCCGCTTTAATGTACGAACTAAATCACTCCCGACGAAATCGTGGAAACCCATTTCAAAGAAAAACGGAGTTATTGAAAAAATAGTATATTTCCACTAATACACGAAAATAGGGATGGGGAAAAAAACGTGAAACTGTTTCGGAGAAACAGTTTCTTGAAAAGAAACGACGAAACAGTTTCTCAAAACCTGAAACAACTGTTTCAAAAGAATGGCCACAGATGAAACGAATTGTTATGGGCTTGATTCGTCCCAAGGTTGCCAACAGTACAGTAGGCCAATTGTCATGGTCTATTCCAAAAGGTTCACTATTGAAAATAATAAACCAAAAAACAAAAATTTTGTTGTAGGAAAAAAAGATGGGTGATTCCAAACTGTTTCCATAGTCAACAGCTTCGCAGCGGGACAAACGAAAAAACAGTTTCGTTGTAGGGGGGTGGGGGATGGGTGTTCCGAAACCGTTTCTGTTGCGAGATACAGCTTCGCAGCAGGAAAAACGAAGAAACAGTTTCACGTTTCTGTTGTTTTGGCCGAGAGCCAAAATTTCTTGAAGCGTTATTGTTCCCGAAGCTGTTATTTTGAAACAGCTCTCCCGAAATTGTTTCATACAATAAACAAACTGTTTCGTTTCATTTCTCAAAAAGAGCAGAAACACCCATCCCTACACGAAAAACGCAAAAAACACTGTTATACCGGTTTCGGTGATCAAACCATCGTCTGTCTGTAACACACAATAACTGAAGTCATATTGGAGAGGTGGCCTTATATATAGTCAAAAAGTGAAATGTGGTCGATTGGGATTGGTTGTGAAGAGCAAAGGAAGGGGGGTCGAATCTGATTGGTTGTGAAGAAGAATGGTGAAGGGAACAAAGGAAGGGGGATCGATTCTGATTGGCCCAGGAAGAGAATGCCAAAAAGTGACAGGAACATGAGGTGATCGGGGGTGGGGAGGAGTGGGAAGAGGGGTGGAACCAAGCTGTTACAGAAATGAACGCAATAATGGAGAAAAACTTAAAGGAACTACATCATTCAAAGATTTAACCAACCTATCACTCTTAATAATTTCGAATTTTTCAAGTACATCCAACATGCTCTCTTTTGGGCAAAAATGAAGATATTCAATGAGCTGTCTGTCTGCAAGATCAAAACTGAAGCTATGACTGGATTCATTCAAGTGACGTGCAAAGGCCGAATCACCCTTATTATCCCTGAAATCTTTTTCATGTTCCTTTATTCTTTCTCTAAACATCCTACCAGTTTGACCACAATAGTCAAGTCCACAAGAACACTTTAATTTATAAACACCACTTTTATCTTGAACATTAATTGTATCGAGATGAATCTTGACTGTTAGTGAATAAACTTGAATGTGTGAGTTTTTGAGGTTCAGTCAATAAATACTTCTTTTTTGCCAAATTTTCGACCTTTTATTGTGGTCATTGTCAAGGCATAAGTTGAGTAGTAATCAATCCATTAACTGTGGTTAACATGACACTGACTAACTGAATTATTGCAAGTTGTATACATGCACCCTGGATGGTATCTGGTTACATACTCAACCGTATGTAACCAGATACGATCCAGGGTGCATGTATACAACTTGCAATAATTCAGTTAGTCAGTGTCATGTTAACCACAGTTAATGGATTGATTACTACTCAACTTATGCCTTGACAATGACCACAATAAAAGGTCGAAAATTTGGCAAAAAAGAAGTATTTATTGACTGAACCTCAAAAACTCACACATTCAAATTAATTGTATCATTAACTGAACTTAATGAAGATCTGAGATTATTTTTAGTTTTATATCCTACTTTGAACCCTTTAGAAGTTAATATTTTACCATTTTTATCCGAAATTTTTCCGTAATACGGTATACTGATCCAAATCTTTTTCTCAGTCGTAGCTTCCCTAACTAGGTTTGAAACTCCTTCCCTACTCTTTTTTCTAAGAACCCTATTCCATATTGTATCAATGAGATCTCCCCCACAGCCATTACTCGCCTCCATACTTTTAATAATTAACTTTTCTTTAGCTAAATTCTGTTCACTCATTTGTATAGATAAAGCTCTGTTAATCATACTATGGAAAGCAGCATGTTTGTGGACTACTGGATGATTTGAAGTACTATGAATGGTAATATCCCTATAAGTATATATATGTAAAACTCATGTTTTCCATTATTCAACTAAATGGAAAGGTCAAGAAAATTTAGGTGATTACATCCGAATTCTAAGGTGAAGTTAATGAATGGATCAACGTTATTAATTTGTGTATGATATGAACCAAGTTGTCTTTCAGTCCCTTTCCAAAGAATGATGATATCGTCTAGGTATCTACACCAATAAAGGAGGCTGTCTGATTTACATTTTCGGAAAATTAGTTTTTCAAGAAAATCCATGTAAATATCTGCAAGCAATGGAGACAATGGAGCTTTAATGTCATCATCAGCCTTATGCAGATTAGTATTTGGATAGCCATTGCCCCCTTGAATGCCAAAGATCAGAGCTAGGTCATCTGCACATTGCATAGTTACTTGACAGTAAACATTCTTTGTAAGCATCTTCTTATGCAGTAGATGGCATGTACCTATAAAATAATTGTTCAATCATAATATCACATGAACTCTGCAGCCTCACTAACTAAATTATGAAACCATGAAACTATAATTATGCGGACGCTAAATGCTTGTCAGATGGTAGAAGTTTTCGAACAGATTTCAGGTCAGTTTGGAAAATCACAAGGGACCATTAGGAAAAGGAGTAATTCAGAACATGCGCAAATAGTGCTCGAGTACGAGTAGCTGAAACTAAAGGGAAGTGAAAAGCAATGGTTTACACCCACGCTAACAGACTTGAGAACTCTCGGATGATTATGAACAAACGCTAAGGTGTCTAATTGCAATATATAGCGCCTTCAACAAATGTTTAGGGACCGTAAGAATTAGAGAGGATTAGGAACTGAAGCAACAGCTTTATGACAATTTTACGATTTTCAACATGTTTCATAGCCTAATAAAACCTCTTAGTTCTTGAAACCTATAGTAAATTGTTCATTATTACAGAAACAACTCTACTAATGAAGAATCGATGTATAAGATTTTCCATAGAGCGTCGGAAGATACATCTAAATGTTAAGTTTGAGTCAGCAACAACGTTGTGAATATTCATCGGGATGCAATAGGTCCTACCTATGTCGTCATCCTGGCCAATAAACTGACGAACGACGAAAAACCCGTGGCAAGAGGAGATTAAAAAGTCATAATCAGTCATCGGGCTTGAGAACATTTTTTATTAACACTACCGACATACATATTGGCTTTATGAATTAACAAACACGAATCAATTCCTCAGGCGCATCATTCACCGCCTTTCATCCTATCGAGGTCCCCGTGGGCGGGCTCGAAGTGGACCGAAAAACCCCGCGGATTCGCCGACCGCATCGGAAAACAGCCCTAAGGCCCCTGGGACCCCATAAAAGTCGCGCAGTTGCTCCCCAATTAGAGTCACTTCAAGTGATTATAAATTAAGAGAGGATTTTTCGTTAGACAGAGGGAGAATGAGAGAGGAGGATGTTGGTCATACCGCCTTTGATCAGCGCACTCAAAGACAATTGGAGCTCGTCCGCTGCGGCCGGACCGAAATAAAATAAGAGAACTCACAAAAATGTTTATAAATAAAACCAAAACATTAAAAAACAATAAAACCGAAACCCACATCTTGATAATTAGCTTTGCACACGCTATTTCTATAGCGACACTGAAGGCTGGATATTGTACTCCCTCTCCTCCGTTCAAAGATGGCGGCCGGCTTTGGGGCGGGCATACTGCTCCGGTGAGAATTATGAGCTAGGTTGGTTTACTAGATGATGGCAAACGGAAATGATCAAAGGAAATAATTTACTGCTTCGAGGGGAGGCGCAACACAACTTGGACCCGCGTCGGCAGAACTTGCTTCAAGTGTGGCTTGATTAATGCAGCCAATGAAATTAATTTTGTGGAATGCGAATGGGGCTACATTGGAAAGATGAAGCTGAGAGTCGGGAAGTTCAATAACTTCATGTTAACAATAATGAAGGTGATAGTGTTAGCCTCAGCATTTGGTCTTGTGTAATCCATAGGTTTATGATTCGGCTGGAATTAAGTAGAAAAATTATTTGATAGGATCAGATTCACTGAGCCCTGAAATATTATAAGTTTATCAATGATAGTACAGTTATGTATGCGTATACATACGTTAAAGAGATATTATATTCCATCTTTCATATGAATAGAAAAATGGCGGGAGGAATGATGTTTCTGAACATTGAAGTCACATACCTTCTTCCAAGGCACATTCTCAGAAAACGGAATGAGAATAATAGGTACATGATGAAACATGTTTCTACAGGTCCCTTGATCAACAGTTCCTGCCTTATTAGTTCATCTAACTTGAAAATAAAGAAGATTATTATGCACGAAAAAAGATTATTGTGCCATAGTCAAGTCGAATACGACAATGGAATGACACAATTTGCATATAGATAGTTACAAAGGGCTTTCAAAGATATACATCCACGAATTCGTAGCAAGCCATGGTTTGCAACTGTTGAGCTCAACAAGAAATGTATTCGAGATGTATGCAGAATGAGGAGCAACCATGCGGTATGCTCATCTTACTTGGTAAGAGTAAGAAATGGAAATGAAGTGTAGATGTATGACTCTTGCCCCCATCATGGTGGAGATGGTGGAGTAGGGCATATTGTGATGGATTGCGACAACTATACTATATCCAGGGACTAAATGTTTGTTGAACTATATAAGGTCATGAAAGCACCATTTTGTTATAAGTGTGTACTCCAAGAAAATGTAGGTGGTTTTAAAGTTTTGTTCAAGGACAAAGGCATAAAAATTTAATTTCAAATGTAAAGATATGGAAAGTTTTATTTTATTTCATATGTAAATCGCATTTTCATTTAGTAAATTGTAGTAATTATATTTAAGATTATTTTATTTATTTTCCTGGCTGTATGTATTTTGCAATGCCAATTTAAAAAAAAATTCAGTCAACTCTAGAAGGCTATTTCAGCTTGTAGTAAAAATCTGAAATGCAATAAAAGGCTTCATAAGAGGAAAAATTAATCATAAAAGAGGTCTGCGGATGGGTAGGCTAAAGGGGATGGGTGACCGGGATGATTCTGCAATATTAGGCAATCTCTAAATCTGTACACAATTTTTATCAAATTCAAGTAGTGCAATGTTTCTAGGAAGAGTTGAGTATTCACTTTTTTTTTTAGATCAAGCCATGATCCCCATGGAAGTTGATTTAAAAAAAAATCCATTCACGATTACTACCTACTTATCATGTTTTTGCAGTTCAGGACTTAGGGCACTTGCCGTGTTTGGAAACTATTCAAGTTAATTCAGGAAAATCGTTAAAATCGTACCCTAACTTTCGTCTGCGCATGCGCAAGCGTCAGATCCTCGTAGCACCCATAGCTACCCTGCAAATCATCGTAAAGCGGTGAAATTTGGATGATAGATGGAGGTGAGGTGCTGGAAGGTCTAAAATGCATTCCATCGAGATCAGACAGTAACTTTAGTCTACGCATGCGCAAAAGAAAATCATTGTTGCATTCGTCCGCTGTCCAACCTATCCACCGACAGGACCTACCCAACTAATTCTGTTAGTCCATGTGACCTGAGTCGTTCAGTCATTAACCCATTAACTATATAACTAGCACTCACGTAAGGAAAACTTTAGGCAAAAAAGTTGGTAATAATCGATATTTAAAATGCAAAGTCGATATTGCAAATGTCTCTAAGGCAAAATGCCCCTTCTTGTAAAATTGTTGGAGGGCTCTTTCTGGTAAAATATTCTTGGAATGAGTCGCCTGTAAATTACTGTAACAACAAACAAAATTATAGTAAAATGATGTTTGAATCTGATGTCATCTTAGGAACGTAGACATTTTAGTTAGTAATTCGAAAATCGTTGAAAAACTTGGGGAAGGTGTAATCCAGTAGTTATAGTGCTCAGTATGAAATTATAATCATGCAGCCAATATCATAATACTAGCCTGAAACTAAACTAAACACAGGAAGAATAGGTTACGGTCGGGATTTTACGAAATTCATATAGAATTAACCGGACACCAACAAACACATGCCGACCAAATTTATGCTCTGTCCGGCATTCTTTATTCTTCGGGTAGATATAGCAGTTTCAAGGAAAGAAGTTTTCACGTGCGCAGATGAAAGTTAGTTAGCTTTTGATGAAACTCATAAGTCTAGTCCAGGTACTAACCTGTAATTACCCTCCAAATGTCTCTTGCCGACCATTTTAGCGAATTTTCAAAGAAAGTGACGCTCCTGCAATGGGTCCAAAACTTTCAGAACATGCATTTTTGAAATATTTTATAGGCAAATCCGTTTCAGACCATCCCTAGATTTTAATAAAAATGTATATGTATACATGTATTTACATATTTACCTATTTATTTATGTGACAATATCTCCAGACGATATCTGACCTTGGGTATATGGCAAAAATTCCAAATTTCGCCAAAATATTTTTATTGCCAAACAAAACGAAGAATTTGACGGAGAACACGACGGAGGGACTATATCGATGATAAAAATATTTTTTTCAAAAAAAAAAAAAAAAAAAAAAGAAGAAGGGGGGAATGGGTCAAATTAGACTTTATAGGGGTCAAAAAATCGATAAAAACGGCTAAAATCACGCAAAAAAAGATATCATTTTACAAAAAGTGGTATGGTTCACTACATGGTGGTTGGTCTCACTATATCATCTTTTTACGCAATAGCACGATTATTTCTTTGGAAATTCGCTCTTATAGCCATGCTGCATGAAGAACTTTTTTGATGTGGTTAATTAGGGAAGTTCAAAGAAGAAGGTTTGCGCATGCCCATTTACAGTGAGATTTGATGAAACTGAATGAGACCAACTGGACACCAACTCGCACACTACCTACCTTCCCATTATTTCAGCCCATTCGACTTTTTTTTCCCCTCTTCCAACAGGCTCGAAGTTTCAATTTATAGCGTATTGTATATGTCAGGATAGCCGGAAATCGTAGGATCATACTTCATTGATCAAAATAGAGAGATCTGCCTAAAACCTTTAAAGTCAAATACAGGCTTCTGAAAAAGTGCAAAACTGTGTTGTATTACGTTGCTTTGGAGACTCGCTCATAAGGTCATACTGCAACTGATATTTTTTCTTAAAGCGGAGGCGGTGATGAATGCGAAGGAAAAATATTGAAATGCCCGTTCAATTCTTCGTCTTACGAAAGGGCTGGGAAGGATAATATGGACACAGAACGTTAATTGTTTCCACTGACAAATGAAGTTCGAAATGTCTGTCAGATCGTGAACAAGGGGCCCCCCTGCAGCCATAAATCAATCATAGGACCATCTCTAAGTGATTACATCAAGAGTAATAACTACCTACCTTAACACACCACTTCCGGACCAGCCGCTACCAAGCGCCTCCCCAACCTCCCTCACCATCCCATGTCACCAGTGACGATTTATCTGAGTTCCACGTCAATTTTTCTTCCGACAATAGTTTGTTTAGTTTGGGTTCCCCATCCTCTTTTCCCGTGGCCCACCGAGTGTGCACAAGAAACTGTCAGTGTACCAGGATGAAGTGCCATCACGAGTTAGGCGATGGCTACACCGTTTGGATTGTTTGGTTACCTAGCTATTGATGTATTATAACAGCATTAGATGGTTCATGTTGCGCGTGTTCAACACTACTATTATTTTGATTCCATCGATTCAATTCATAGATGACCATAAAAAACAAAACCCAAACATCCACTAATCTCGATTGGAAATCAGGAGATGAAGAGGTTGTTTGATATACGCCGCAAGTTTTTTGGCTATAAAAGCAACGCACGTGTCATCCAGTGAGAAATTTAAAAAAATACATCTCTATTCTCCACTGAAAGTCGGAGATTTAACAAAAACAATCATACAGGTACCAGTAATCGGGGGAAATTGACATACTGCTGTGTTTTACTGAATTAACTACAACATCATTCCGTAAACATTACGAGCTAAATCACTCGCGAAGAAATCGTGGAAACCCATTTCAAAGAAAGACGGAGTTATTGAAAAAATAGTCTATTTCCACTAATACACGAAAAAACGCGAAAAACACTGTTATACCGGTTTCGGTGATCAACAACACCAACAAACCAATAACAAACAATAACGTTGAGCTATTGTTTTCGTGTATTAGTGGAAATAGACTATTTTTTCAATAACTCCGTTTTTCTCCGTAAACATTTTTGGGGAAAAGCCTATGGCTCAGTATCTTCCAACTTGATAAGGATCAGGCAGAGGAGCCTATTGAAATTATTTACTCAGGTCCCAAGGCTAATGAACACGTAGAAGGATGACTGACTGAGGCGGAAGAACAATGAAAAATTATCATGAATGAATAAACATCCCTCCATCCGCATGCATATTAGCCGATTGTAAACAGTAAATTATCAGCGGGTTAGTTGGGGCTTTATCCGAGCTCAGAATGGAAGTGAATAAATTCTTGGTTCCAGTCTGTTTGTTTAACCTTAGTATCTATCATCAGAAAAAGGAAGCGGAGGATGCATGCTTAGTAGCGTTTGTTGTACATGACACAGCCCGGAGAATTGTGGAAGGTAATTAAAATAAAGCAATATATTCTAATATCAAACAGACGGTTCTTAAGCAAGACCCTCTCCGAACCATGGTGGTCACCTGTTTTCATTTCAATGTTGCACTTCTTTTTTGAAAAAAATGACCTCACTACCGAAAATGGGGAAGCCTTGCATTCATGCAAGGACTAGTCGCTTACTCAAACGTCCGGGGTCGGATCTCGGACCGAGTAATCGTAGAAGCTGCTAATGGGTGGATTCAGCAGCATGGCCCTTGAAGGGACAGTTCATAGTTTCAGTATTATCACGGCGAACGTTACCAATTACAGAACCATATTTGCACACGGAATGCGCATGCGCGTGCGCGCGCACGCACGCACAAACCCAGTTATACAAATTTGCCCTATAAAAAAATCTCTTCAGCCGCAAAAAGAGCCCACCAAACCAGCGTTGAAAGAAACAGGGAAAGTGGTGGAACGCAGGTTTTCTATATTTTATGCACACCAAAGAGCGAGGTGCGAAACATGAGCTTGCTACTTTGGCGGGCAGAATGGATATCAATCCTTTTGTGGTTGAGGTTTTCTTAACAGGCAAATTTTTACACAGGTTTGGGGGGGGGGGGGGGGGGAGGAGGGATCACATAATTTTTCATTAATGGTGTTGAAGTTTCTTCTCAGTAAACATTTTTTCAGTAAATCTTTTTTACCAGCAAAAATTTTTTTTCTCAGTAAAAATTTCCCCCAGTAAAAATGTTTTCTCAGTAGATTTTTTCCGCCCGTCACAAAAAAAATGTGGCACAGTTTTCTTTGAAAATTGTTTTTGTTCGAATTTTTTATAACTTTAAAAAAATTTGATTAAAACCTTCCATTAAATTTTCAAAAAATTGTTTGTTGAAAAATTGTTTGAAACTCTTTTTAAAATGTGCTGCACAAATTTACATTACACGAATGTTACAGCGCTCCAATCGTTAAAAATTAGGTTGCTTGACCATAACTGCACCGTTTTCAAACAGTTATAACTCGGCTTCTACTGAACCGATCGGGTGAGTTCAGATTTTGACCACTTACTCAGGACGCCAGTTAACAATTTTCCAAATTCCAGCTCTTAAAACGTCCGGCAACTAACCAAATTCCAACTCTTAAAACACTCCCTAACCTACTCTTAGATACTCTCCTCCCCCCCCCCCCCCCCATGGGGGACAAAAGGAGGGGACAAAGGGCACAAAAGGAACTTCCTTGGATCATAACGAATGTGTGTGCAACATTTAAGTCCTCAGGGGCCCCTAGAGAATTGGTCTACGAAAACGCTACAAATCCCTACACAACGGTTTATTATTTTGTAGAGAACACCCTTCTGTTACAGTCTACAGCTAACTTTATAGATAACCCTTCTGTCACAGATCACAGCTCTCTGTATAGATAACCCTTCTATATAATATTTGTACTATTCTATACCTACATATTATGCAGATCGCAGACCCTCCGTAGCTTAGTATCTAACCCCGTACTCCTTACTAGGTGCCTATTTAAATCACGTGTTAAATGTTGCTAAAATTATTCCGTCAATGACAAACAGTAGCTAAAATGGCAAAAAGAACATAAAGAATGAAGTTCTGAAGGGAAAGTTTTGATTCAGTCCCGGTAGGGTTTCGATCTCCGGAACTTTAGGGGATCAGTCCTTCAGGTAGACCACAGTGCTATAGATCCCAGCTAGCCCAGAGACCAGTGATGTGCTCTCAATGCAGCTTGATGCCTGCATTCACCCTGCTGTTTACGGCAAATTGTACAGCAAATTTTATGGAAACATCGTAAAATGCTCCGGATGGTCTCAAAAATTCAGAAAAAACCGAACTATTTAAAAATGCGAGAAAACCCACACCTCAAAATACTATTTTCCGGGATAGGGATACTCTGGACATTTCAACCCCTATTTTTCACCCCTTAGAGTTGAGTGACAGTAATGTTGGGGATTGTTTCTCATTATTTCTCGATGAATTGATCAGCTGTGTGTTGGCAGCATTGTAGATGCCCCTACTCTTGGTCACCACCTACGTGTGTGAATCTTTTTTTCTCCTCTCCTGTTCTTCTATGCTCTCTCTCGTATTCGAGGTGTGTAATAAAACTTTCAGTTCGGTATTCAAGTGTTTCTTTCGCCGAATACCTTTCACAGGTTATGGGCATAGTTTTCGCTTTTTAAGGAAAGTCGCGAGTTGTACCGTTGTTTTGTCTGGGGAGTGGTGAGTAATAGTGACATTGCGATAGGCATTTCTGGGTTTGGGTTAGGGGGTAGCACCTCGTGCGGACAACGGCCCACTACCCTCGAAACCGGATTTGCAACAGGTTAGTGGGTAGCACCACGTGCGGAAAACGGCCAACTATCCTGAAGAATGTCGAATATCACTGCTCTGCCACAGCTCACCTCCACGAACTTCACGAATTGGAAGTTTCGGGTGATAAACTTGTTGAACAGGGAACAGATTGGTTATGTGATAAGCCATACACCATCTTCCCTGTTGGCAGAAGGGATGAAGGAGGAGTCTGGGTCGTTTGCGGCGGCAGATGCCAAAGGAAGGGCGTTAGTAGTTCAGTGTGTAACCGATAAACACTTGGACATTATATCAAAGATGCCCCCACGACCAAGGAGATGGTTACAGCACTCCAAAACGTTTTTGTCCGATCGACCACGTTTTCGAAACTTACACTTTGGAGGAAGCTGTTCAACCTCAAGTGTGGCCCCCAAGACAGTCTCGAGGATTACTTCCTCAGTTTTGACTCAGTAATTCGCGAACTCGCTGAGATGGGGACGAAGATGGAGGAAGCAGACAGAGTGTGCCTACTGCTGTTGGGGTTATCCAGGGAATACGATGTTATTACCACAGCAATTGAAACTCAAACCTCCACCATCATTCTGGAATTCGTGAAATCACGCCTCTTGGATCATGAAATGAAGTTGAAAGGAAAAGTAAATGATCAGGCAGCTAAAGACGAGTCGTCATTCCACGCAGGTCAACGCAAATGTTATATTTGTGGGAGTCCGTCACATTTAAAAGCAAAATGCCCCAAGAGGAATAGAGTTGACCAGAAGTTGAAGAGGAGTGGGTATCAAGGAAGAAACCGTCATGATGAAAGGGCTAACGAAGCGGAAATTTCTCTAGTCGCTTTGAATATTGATAATTCGCTCGTGAATGATGATGGATTCCGGTGCCTCCCAGCATATGGTCAAGGGTAAATTCGAGTCGGACATGACGTCAGTTGCCAACTTGGACTATCCAGTAAGCATAAGGATAGCTAGGTGGGGAATGCATGGTAGCCAAGAAGAAGGGAGTCCTCAAATTAACTTGTCAAGGTAAGAAATTAAGTATTGAGGCACTCTTGGTACCTAATTTGAAACACAACTTGTCACTATCAAAGTTGACCGCTGCAGGACATAAGGTTGTTGTGGAAAAGGACCAGATGTTAATCAACGGCCGAGACTTCACATTAATATGCCGTCGAAGTTGTGACCTATACATCTTGGAAACATCGAGATTCGAAATGGCAGCAATTTCGAAAGCAAATAATGATTTATGGCATCGTCGACTTGGCCACATCGGAAATGAGGGTTTAAAAGTTCTTGGTCTCCCGATTCTATCAGAAAAATGTTCATCTTGTATCGAGGGTAAAGGCAAGAAGTTACCATTCAACAAAGTCGAGAAAACTTCTTGTCAGGTTGGCGATCTCATCCACAGCGACGTATGTGGACCCATCAAACCTCCGACCGTCGATTGTGAGAGGTATTTCCAAGTTATCCTCGACGATTTCTCCCACTTCGTTGTTGTGAAATTGCTAAAAACGAAGGGCGAGGCCGGACGAAACCTGATGAATTATGTAAGAGTACTTGAGACGCAGCAGGGAGTCAAGGCCAAGAAAATTAGGTCTGACTGTGGTGGCGAATTCAAGAGAATTGCCGAATTTGAGAATTTTGCCGAATACAAGGGAATAATTCTTCAATACACCGTCAGTCACAACCCTCAGATGAACGGGAAGGCAGAGAGAATGAACGGTCTCCTGTTGGATAAAGTTCGAGTTAAACTGCTGGAATCTGGAGTACCTACACCGAGAGAAAAATGTGGCGCACCATGCCCGCTAGGAACACGCGGAATTGATTTCCCGATAGGGAACCTAGCGGGTGTGCCTAATCCCAAGCGGGTAGGGTGAAAATCGTATCGGGTGATGTTAAAAATCTATCGGGAAGACGTAACTCCAATCGGGTACGACATAAATTTCTATCGGGCTGCCATAAAAATCTATCGGGCTGTTAGATTAGCCCCTCCTATCGGGTATGGTTCGGATATTTTTGTATCGGGCATTCGTAAAAACAAGCGGGTTTTGGTAATTCCTAACGGGTATTCGTCAAAATCGTATCGGGTGGCGACTTAACCCTAACGGGCTTTTATAAATGGGAACTACACCCGTTAAGAAATCAATCGGGTCTGTTGGTTGTCTATCGGGTTTCATAACAAATTCCTATCGGGTCCATGAAACCCAAGCGAGCATGCAAATATTCCAAAAAAATACCCGTTAGCGCACTATCGGGTCATCTGAACATTTACGTCTCCCGTTTGATGATCTATCGGGTTTTTTTCAAAATTCCTAGCGGGTGTATGAAAAACGATCTAGCTAGCAAATGTTGAAAAAAATACCCGTTAGCACACTATCGGGTCATCTGAGCATTTACGTCTCCCGTTTGATAACCTATCGGGTTTATGCAAAATTCCTATCGGGTGTATGAAAAACGATCTAGCTAGCAAATGTTGAAAAAAAATACCCGTTAGCACACTATCCGGTCATCTGAGCATTTACGTCTCCCGTTTGATAACCTATCGGGTTTTATGCAAACCTCCTATCGGGTGTACGAAAAACAATCGAGCATGGAAATGTTCAAAAAAATACCTGTTAGCTGACTGTCGGGTCATCTGAGCATTAAGATCTCCCGATTGATAATCTATCGGGTTTATACAAAATTCCTATCGGGTAGAAATAAAATTAATCGAGCTGGGAAATATGCATAAAATACCCGTTAGCGCCTATCGGGTGAAATAATTGTCAAGAGCTCCCCCTTAATAATCTATCGGGTTACATCACACATCGCTATCGGGCCTATGAAAGCCAATCGAGCAGGGAAATAGTGAACAAAAATACCCGTTAGTCTTCCTATCGGGTGATGTTTGTTGCTAACAACACCCGATTGAAGATCTACCATTTCCATTGAGTGATCCCTATCGGGTAGAGAAAAATCGATCGAGCTGAGAAATATTCATAAAATACCCGTTAGCCACCAATCGGGTGATATAATTGTTAACAGCTCCCGCTTAATAATCAACCGGGTTGCATCGACCAACATCTATCGGGTTGAACAATGCAATCGAGCAGGGAAATGCCGAACAAAATACCCGTTAGTAGCTCTATCGGGTGGATGTAATTGATAACAACACCCGAGTGAACATCTATCGGGTTGCACAGACGAGTCTCTATCGGGTTTTGGAAAATCAATGGAGCAGGAAAATATTGAAAAAATACCCGTTGGCTGCCTATCGGGTGATATAATTGTTAACAGCTCCCGCTTAGTAATCAATCGGGTTGTCCAATGATTCCCTATCGAGTAGGCAACATTTCTATCGGGTGTCAATTAGGTCCCGCCACAATTTGAACTTGGTCGAAGGGGCATTGGCTCCGGAGATGGATTCACAAATTTTTTCCCAGGTTCCGAGTGAGCGTTGAAGGGTTTTACAATTTGAACTTGGTCAAAGGGGCATTGGCTCTGGAGACGGATTCACAAATATTTTCCCAGGTTCCGAGTGACCGTTGAAAGGTTTTATGTGAGGATTTAGATGCGTACAATTCTCACACAAAAGCCTGCAACGGTGAATGAAGAGTTGGGAAAATATTTGTGGTTTAATGATAGCTCAGGTAGCCCGAATCCCTGTGAGGAGGTATAGGAAGCGAAGCCTGCAGTCACCATTTCTAAAGGATAACTGTTTTTGGGGAGTGGTGAGAATTTGAGAATAACAACTCTTTCCCTTCACCTCCCGTAAATATGGACGTTTGGAGGACATGTACTTGTTACCATGGGAGGGTTCACGCGAAGAAATATGGTAAAGTTGAGGGAATTGTGAAGGACATGATACTGGACCTGAAAATTAAAAACGCTGCAAAGTCCTTGTCACGCATGGGTTTATTATTATTCTATATGCAGAAATGGTGGCTGTTCATTTATTGTTGCTTTCATGTAAAATAATTATTGAAATAGTTATTTCCGGTGGTTCCCACAAATTTTGGCCCCCAAAACTTGAATTAGGTATACCTACGCTTTTTTTTCTTTTTTATTTCAAATTATCTTTGATCATTGCCCAACCCACCCGCCCATTTACCCGCAGGGTGGCTGTCCACAAGCATAATCCAATTGACATGTTGTCGTCCTTCACCAGTTTTCGAGTTTTATATATATTATCAACAGATTTATGCTGAGCACCCCCACCTGAGAGAATTATGACTCCGTATTTTTTTTTGTACTGATGAGTCCTCAGTATAGTCGAGAGTCAGTTAGACTGGGTTTTCATTGAATTTTTACCTCCCCTCCCAACGAGTATTTCTCTCTGGTGCGGGGGGTGCTCGACCTCGTTGAAATACCCGTTAGTAGCTCTATCGGGTGGATGTAATAGATAACAACACCCGATTGAACATCTATCCGGTTGCACATACGAGTCCCTATCGGGTTTTGGAAAACCAATCGAGCAGGAAAATATTCAAAAAATACCCGTTGGCTGCCTATCGGGTTCTGCCAGTGTGAACAGCTCTGTTTTACTTTTGTATCGGGTTATCTCATTCAAAACATACCCGTTAGCATCGTAACGGGTCGTCTCATAGCTCTCGATTGATAATCATCCGGGTTGCATCGACCAACGTCTATCGGGTTGAACAATGCAATCGAGCAGGGAAATGCCGAACAAAATACCCGTTAGTAGCTCTATCGGGTGGATGTAATTGATAACAACACCCGAGTGAACATCTATCGGGTTGCACAGACGAGTCTCTATCGGGTTTTGGAAAACCAATGGAGCAGGAAAATATTGAAAAAATACCCGTTGGCTGCCTATCGGGTGATATAATTGTTAACAGCTCCCGCTTAGTAATCAATCGGGTTGTCCAATGATTCCCTATCGAGTAGGCAACATTTCTATCGGGTGTCAAGTAGGTCCCGCCACAATTTGAACTTGGTCGAAGGGGCATTGGCTCCGGAGATGGATTCACAAATTTTTTCCCAGGTTCCGAGTGAGCGTTGAAGGGTTTTACAATTTGAACTTGGTCAAAGGGGCATTGGCTCTGGAGACGGATTCACAAATATTTTCCCAGGTTCCGAGTGACCGTTGAAAGGTTTTATGTGAGGATTTAGTACAAGACGAGATACGTAGAATCCTCACACAAAAGCCTGCAACAGTTAATGCAGAGTTGGGAAAATATTTGTGGTTTAATGATAGCCCAGGTAGCCCGAATCCCTGTGAGGAGGTATAGGAAGCGAAGCCTGCATTCACCATTTCTAAAGGATAACTGTTTTTGGGGAGTGGTGAGAATTTGAGAATAACAACTCTTTCCCTTCACCTCCCGTAAATATGGACGTTTGGAGGACATGTACTTGTTACCATGGGAGGGTTCACGCGAAGAAATATGGTAAAGTTGAGGGAATTGTGAAGGACATGATACTGGACCTGAAAATTAAAAACGCTGCAAAGTCCTTGTCACGCATGGGTTTATTATTATTCTATATGCAGAAATGGTGGCTGTTCATTTATTGTTGCTTTCATGTAAAATAATTATTGAAATAGTTATTTCCGGTGGTTCCCACAAATTTTGGCCCCCAAAACTTGAATTAGGTATACCTACGCTTTTTTTTCTTTTTTATTTCAAATTATCTTTGATCATTGCCCAACCCACCCGCCCATTTACCCGCAGGGTGGCTGTCCACAAGCATAATCCAATTGACATGTTGTCGTCCTTCACCAGTTTTCGAGTTTTATATATATTATCAACAGATTTATGCTGAGCACCCCCACCTGAGAGAATTATGACTCCGTATTTTTTTTTTGTACTGATGAGTCCTCAGTATAGTCGAGAGTCAGTTAGACTTGGTTTTCATTGAATTTTTACCTCCCCTCCCAACGAGTATTTCTCTCTGGTGCGGGGGGTGCTCGACCTCGTTGAAATACCCGTTAGTAGCTCTATCGGGTGGATGTAATTGATAACAACACCCGATTGAACATCTATCCGGTTGCACATACGAGTCCCTATCGGGTTTTGGAAAACCAATCGAGCAGGAAAATATTCAAAAAATACCCGTTGGCTGCCTATCGGGTGATATAATTGTTAACAGCTCCCGCTTAGTAATCAATCGGGTTGTCCAATGATTCCCTATCGAGTAGGCAACAAGTCTATCGGGTATTAATTAGTTCCAGCCACAATTTGAACTTGGAACAATTAAACAGTGTAGGAAAACGGTTGTTGAGCGCATGATGACCTATGATATTATAATAATATATTCTAGGGCGAGAAGTAATTTGGCATGAGCCAAATTGAGTAGTTTGGCCGGTCATTTTCACCCGAGCTATACTCATTATGAACATCTCTGTGAATGAAGTGTAATATAATATTATATTGTATTGAATAAAGTTTTGATAAAAACGACAGCGTTTACAAAGTGATGTGCATCGCTTTTGCAACATTTCATGGCGTCATTCAATGCCGGAAGGAATCTGAGGGCAGTAAGTACCTATATGTCATTTATTTCTACAAGTCCACTACATGTTGTAAGTTGTTATGTTGTGCATGTGCATGCGTACATTATCAATTAAATTGAATTATCAATGGAATGAGTCGTTAATCACTCGTGGTATTTGTGATGGGGTTTTTAAAATATTTTTTCCTAGTAGGCACAGGTACCTATACTAATGGTAGGCACGTAGGAGTTTCTGGCAGAAATGTTAGAAAAACCGTACACGTGTTAGCAAGTGAGTGAAAACCCGATACGAATTTAAAAACCCGTTACACATTACAGTAACCCGTTAGAAGCAGGAATTGAAAAACCCGTTAAGGGATTCGAAACACCCGATAGGACGTTATGAAACACCCGATCTCAATTGAAAAAGCCGTTACGAGTTTCGAAGTACCCGGTAGGAAGTTGTGAAAAACCCGATAGGAGTAACAGAAACTCGATAGGAATCGGAAAACCGTTTGAAATCGGGAAACCTGACACGATAGAAATGAAAACCCGTTTGGGAGGTAAAAAGACGTTACACGACATTCAAACACCCGATAGGAGGCAGAAAACAACCGATAGGAATCAGAGAAGCGTGTGAAATCGGATACCCGATAGGGACCTCAACACCCGATAGGGATTTGATAAAGTCGCTAGAAACATTCAGACACCCGATAGGATGTAAAAAACACCCGATGGGGAATGGGAAAGTGTCTGAAATCGGATACCCGTTAGGAATCTTAGCACCCGATAGGGGATTTGAAAAACCCGCTAGAAACATTCGGACACCCGATAGGAGCACATGCCTGCCCGCTTGGAGCAGGGAAACCCGTTACCAGGTGGGGCATGGTGGGGAGACCTCTATATAACCCCAACGTCCCCTTATGGCGACAACCACTTCTTCCCGATCACTCGCGTCACTCACGTGTTCTGCTTACTTCCCTGTGCTTCTTCATTCTGTGTGTTGCGCGTGTGTTTCAAATCAGTTGTTTGAAATCAGTTGTGTTTCAAATCAGTTGTTTCAAATTAGTTGTGTTTCTTGTTTGTTGTGCTTCAATTATCAACGTTCACCCGTCACCAAACAGACATTCGGACCCTGGTACGTTGTACTACAGAATTCATTTTTATTTCAATGGCGGACCAACAGTTGACTGATATTCTAGAGTCTTGGAAATTGGATGCAAGAATTGTTGCTGCATTTCAAGGTTAGCAAAATTCTTTTTGAATCTTTTTCTATAATATTCCGATTTCATGATAATCGCATAAAATTTATGTTAAAGGTATATTTAATATACCTTTAACTTCCAAATCGAAAGTGACATTTCAATCTGAATTTAATTTCGTTTTGTTGAGTATTACTATTTCCTGTTGCCAACGTATTTACCAAATGAAACTTTTGTTGTATGATATTCCGATTTCAAGATATACTCACATACCTGTGACTTCTAAATCCCAAGTGACATTTCAATTAGAATTTAGTTTTGTTTTGTTGAGTATTACTATTTCCTTTTGCCAACGTAATGACCAAACGCTAATTTTTGTTGTATAATATTCCGATTTCATGATGTACACGTAGCTATGACTTACACACCCACACTGGCAATTGAATTTGTTTTGTTGAGTATTATTATTTTCTTTTGCAAACGTATTTACCTACCAAACGAAACTTTTTGTTGAATGATATTCCGGTTTCAAGATATAATCACATACCTGTAACTTCCAAATCCAAAGTGACATTTCAATTTGAATTTAATTTCGTTTTGTTGAGTATTACTATTTCCTGTTGCCAACGTATTTACCAAATGAAACAGTTGTTGTATGATATTCCGATTTCAAGATATACTCACATACCTGTGACTTCTACATCCAAAGTGACATTTCAATTTGAATTTAGTTTTGTTTTGTTGAGTATTACTATTTCCTTTTGCCAACGTAATGACCAAACGCTAATTTTTGTTGTATAATATTCCGATTTCATTATGTACCTACACGTAGAAATGACTTGCACACCCACACTGACAATTTGAATTTGTTTCCAACCAATTTACCAAATGTAAACGGTTTTTCTATAATATTCGGATTTCATGATGATCTTGGTTTAAATTTCATTGTTACGATATCGGGAAATTGCTACGTGTGTTAGTGCCCGTTGGTAATTCAATCGGGTAGTATTGGACGTTAAATACTTGCACCAACTTGTTTTTCGTTGTCCCTTGTATACATAACGGGTGTTTGGAGGGGGGGGGGGGGGGGGGGATGAGTACCCGTTAGTAATCCAATCGGGTAGTGTTGTACTTTAAAATATGTTCAACAAACTGTTTCCCTTGCCGCTTGTAGTCGTATCGGGTGTTCACTTCGTTCCAAACGGGTTCATCCGGACTTTGCCAAATAGTCGTAAACATTCGTAACGGGTGTTTGAGGGTATGGGTACCCGTTAGTAATACAGTCGGGTAGTGTTGTACTTTAAAATATTTTCAACAAACTGTTTTGCCTTGCCGCTTGTAGTCGTATCGGGTGTTCACTTCGTTCCAAACGGGTTCATCTGGACTTTGCCAAATAGTCGTAAACATTCGTAACGGGTGTTTGAGGGTATGGGTACCCGTTAGTAATCCAATCGGGTAGTGTTGTACTTTAAAATATGTTCAACAAACTGTTTTGCCTTGCCGCTTGTAGTCGTATCGGGTGTTCACTTCGTTCCAAACGGGTTCATCTGGACTTTGCCAAATAGTCGTAAACATTCGTAACGGGTGTTTGAGGGTATGGGTACCCGTTAGTAATCCAATCGGGTAGTGTTGTACTTTAAAATATTTTCAACAAACTGTTTTGCCTTGCCGCTTGTAGTCGTATCGGGTGTTCACTTCGTTCCAAACGGGTTCATCCGGACTTTGCCAAATAGTCGTAAACATTCGTAACGGGTGTTTGAGGGTATGGGTACCCGTTAGTAATCCAATCGGGTAGTGTTGTACTTTAAAATATGTTCAACAAACTGTTTTGCCTTGCCGCTTGTAGTCGTATCGGGTGTTCACTTCGTTCCAAACGGGTTCATCTGGACTTTGCCAAATAGTCGTAAACATTCGTAACGGGTGTTTGAGGGTATGGGTACCCGTTAGTAATCCAATCGGGTAGTGTTGTACTTTAAAATATTTTCAACAAACTGTTTTGCCTTGCCGCTTGTAGTCGTATCGGGTGTTCACTTCGTTCCAAACGGGTTCATCCGGACTTTGCCAAATAGTCGTAAACATTCGTAACGGGTGTTTGAGGGTATGGGTACCCGTTAGTAATCCAATCGGGTAGTGTTGTACTTTAAAATATTTTCAACAAACTGTTTTGCCTTGCCGCTTGTAGTCGTATCGGGTGTTCACTTCGTTCCAAACGGGTTCATCTGGACTTTGCCAAATAGTCGTAAACATTCGTAACGGGTGTTTGAGGGTATGGGTACCCGTTAGTAATCCAATCGGGTAGTGTTGTACTTTAAAATATTTTCAACAAACTGTTTTGCCTTGCCGCTTGTAGTCGTATCGGGTGTTCACTTCGTTCCAAACGGGTTCATCCGGACTTTGCCAAATAGTCGGAAATATTCGTAACGGGTGTTTGAGGGTATACCACCCGTTAGTAATCCAATCGGGTAGTGTTGTACTTTAAAATATTTTCAACAAACTGTTTTGCCTTGCCGCTTGTAGTCGTATCGGGTGTTCACTTCGTTCCAAACGGGTTCATCTGGACTTTGCCAAATAGTCGTAAACATTCGTAACGGGTGTTTGAGGGTATGGGTACCCGTTAGTAATCCAATCGGGTAGTGTTGTACTTTAAAATATTTTCAACAAACTGTTTTGCCTTGCCTTGCCTTGCCTTGCTCGTCGTATCGGGTGTTCACTTGGTCTCATGGCTGACATTTTTTTCCCCTGCCACAGCTGCCGGATTTGAAACTGACGATTTACGCGACCTAGAACCAGACAGGGTCCTCTGGGAAGCAGTAGCAACAGGACTGTGGACTCCGCCACAGAAGGTGCGATACGCAACAGGGTGGAAGGCGAAATTCGGTCCACTCTCCTCTCCCAGACGTTCTTCGACATCTCTTGCTAGACCCATATCAAGTGACGACTCCACCCCAACACTTCCTTCGCCGGTGAGTGTTGTCACTTACAATTACAGACGACAGGCAGACGGAAACAGTGTTCATGTTTGACAATAACTTCCACCATATAAGTATGTATTGTTACGAGGTGAACGGTGTTTTTGTTGCAGTCTTACTCCTCGATCCCGCGCCGTAGAGAGTCGTTGCCGAGTGAACTACGGCTCAGCGATCCATCTTCTGACGACGACGACGACGACGAAGCCGCCGACGACGACCCCCACGTCGCCAGATACAAGCGAGTCGATAAGGCTGCTTTCATTAACACTTTAGATAAGGTAATGTGCATGACACCATCCGTGTGAAATTGTATCATGTACTCATAGTCAAACTTATAGGGTTTTTATATTAAATGTACATCTATTCCTCTCTCCCTAACAGGTCACAAAAATACTACAAAAGACTGAGAAAGGGAAGAGCTGCGCTGAGCTAGCAGGGTCGAAGAGGACCAGGGCAATCAGCTCATCTGACAGGAAGGTGGTAGCGGATATTGTTATAAACCACCTTCACCGACAAGCCACCCCCGTGGGTGCGAACGTCATCCCCCATTTCTCTTATAAAGAATTGAAGTGAGTGACACCTTGAAATTTGTGATTACGCATTGTTTGTTAGTACATTAGTATTACATGTGGAGTACTCGTATCTTAACATTCCTCTGCATAAAGACATAATAATCACGTGTTTGAATTGCTGTGTACGTTTCAGTTTCATAGCTGCTCAGTTGGCGAGATATTTCCGGGATCCCTCCTCGCTGTGGTTTACTTTATCAGCATCGACGCGGGGGGGCTCGTCACACAGCAGTGACAGCACGCCGACGAAAAAACCAAGGAAGTACCCCTACGGGCACTTGTGGAGCAAAGTGAACAACCTCAAGGACTCCTGGAGGAAGGCCAATAAAGAAAAGTACGATAAAATAAAGGAGGCAAACTCCAAGAGGACAAGCGAAGCAAGGAAACGGAAGGGAGGCAAACAGAAGAGGGCCTACACGAAGAAGCCGAAGCAGCCAACCACCTCCCCTCCGCCCGTACGGAAAACCCTGACAGGTGAGTCTACTCTCTATTCATCTCTTTTCCTCCTACCACCCTCCTTCTCTGCCGTTTCTGTGTTATTTATTGTGAGGAGTCCTAACCGTTAATGTTATTTTCCTAGAGTGGGAAGAGGAACTCGAGAATCATCCCTCCATCCAAACCATCAGGGGAAGTGATTGGTTGAGCCGGGCGTCGATCTCCAAAGAGATACAAGAGGCGTTACGGAGGACAGCGAAGCTGCGGCACGACTACCTATGCTGTGAAAACAACAACCTATTCCACTACATCGACTACTTCCCGTTCTTCAAGTCGTCCGCCCACGCAGCGAAAGTGGTGAGTTCTTAATTTGAATGTATTTCATGTGCTCTGTTTATATACTTGTGCCTGCAGTTGTTTAAAGCGAGGAATGTTTTTTGAGTAATCAGTAATAATAGTTGTTGTTTTCTGTTGTACAGATAGAATCTGATTTCAAGGAGATATATAACATCCCGGAGGGGAAGCTGTACCAAAAGCTTAGAGAACTCCACCCGGCCATAGTATCGGAGGCTAGGTCTTCCAGAAGAGTGAAAGGGAGGGAGACGTTCGTCGAGGCAATACTGAAGTACTACGACAACAATACCGGTGAGAAATAATTGTGATTGGCCTACTCTGTGTTCAAATTGACTAGGAAACATTTTTTCAATTTTAATATTTTGTTGTGACCAGGGATTTTTCTTCTTCACGCATTTGTAAACAAATGATTTGTTGAAATTGCTTTATTTGACCATGAGGTGGTTGTAATGACTGAATTGTACTGTACGAACGTGTTGATAATGTGCTCCGTGATATTTCAGAGGAGGACAAGAGAACGACTGCAGCTCTCGTCGCCCTCCCGTACGCTATTGGGACACGAAGATTAAGGAAGACCAAAGCAAGTAAAGCTACGATTCAGATCTCAAAGAAGGAATCAGCGGATCACTTCGTCACATTCCTGGAAACGGAGTCTGAGGTGGACAACCTCCACGCCCAACGCCTGGAAGCCGAACAAGGAACGTTGCAACCGTATGTCATAGCAATAGGAAAATTAGGTTCCGTCAGCCATTGTCTAGTCAAATATTTAGATTTGAGCCTTAGAGCTGACACCATACTCCAGGCAGTCGATCTTTGTTTTAAATTAATATTCGTGCTGAACTGTGAGTACCCACCTCAGTGTACACACATCTGGCAAACTCTAGAACTGGTATGCTATGAGTTAAAGGTTTCGACAGACTTCCTCCTCTCTGCCGTGACTCTCGTTTCCACCTGTTCCCAGTTTCTAGAGTCTCACATCAAACCCCCCCCTGCTGCTGCTCCTCCTGCTGATGGTGGCTCCAGTGATGAAAATTCATTTGTACAAGTGTTGATACAAAAATACGCCATTGTAGAGGGCGAATGTGTATGCTTTGTTGTGAGTGGCAAAACAGGTAGATTGATAACTTTCTTAAACTTAACTGGGGAAAACATTATACACGGTAACATTCTTGGTGATTCGGAACTGTTAACTTATGGTACTTGTACAAAAGCCTTTGCAGAAGAACACGGATTAGATTCTTACAATATACATCCCACCAATATCGAAATACTTGGTGACCTTCAAATAACAAATGCTCCTGCTTCAGTAATATTACCTTTCACATCAACTTCAGGGGGTATTGATTCACATTTGCCATCAACTTCAGGGGGTATTGAGTCACATTTGCCATCAACTTCAGGGGGTATTGATTCACATTTGCCATCAACTTCAGGGGGTATTGAGTCACATTTGCCATCAACTTCAGGGGGTATTGATTCACATTTGCCATCAACTTCAGGGGGTATTGAGTCACATTTGCTATTCACTTCAAGTTCAAAATCAATTTTTGACCCATCTGAGGAGGTACATCTACCATCAGCAACAGCAGTTCCTCCTGAGGCAAGCCCTGCTCTTTCAGGTGTATCTGAACCACCTCCCCTTCTGTCTCCTACATGGCCAACAACTCCCGTTAAGGAAGTTGGATTCCACAAAGACAGTAGGACCCCGACAAGAGTGACCCCATCTAAGCTAACCACTGCTACAGCCACTCCAGAGTCTGATACCAGCACTCTGCCCGTTTCCCCTCCCCCCCATTCCAGCAGCTCCCCTGCCTCATCCAGCGAACTGGGCAGTACTCCACGGTCCTTACAGGATTTGGTCGAACGCTAGAAAGTTGCAGTACGTAGCAGTAAGAGTAAAAAACAGCTGACGTACCCACCACGTCCTCATCACTGATTGCTTTACAACGTGTCTACACTGAGGTGGTGCTACTTAGTTACCATTAATTTGTGCATCAACAGTTGCTTGATGACCGTTCTGAATAATATCTAAATAACATTCTATAATAATATATACTCTAAATAAAATTGTGTTGAAGTGTACCATATTTCATTGGGTATATACATCACTGTTCCAACATGAGTGGTACAGAACATTACAAATGTCACTACTGTCCCTTAACATTCAGAGAAGTCAACCGTTTGATTGAGCATGTTATGAACCAATGTCTTAGTAGTGGAGAGAAACACAAAGAAAAGAGAGTTTTGCACTGCGGTATGTGTGGGTACAATACCTCCCTCCCCTGGAGACTGAAGGAACATCTTGTTAGGGTTCACCCTCCACGTCCTCAGTCGCATATGCATGACGATGGTTGTGATGTTTTGTGTCAAGCAGCTATGTCTCGTTCCTCCTCCTCCTCCTCCTGCGATGATGATGGTGAGTTAATGAGGGTCGACGAGGGGCAGCGGCGGCCGCCTCTCGTCGTCAGGTCAAACAATGATATTGCCGCACTGCTTTCTAGGGAGTTAGCTGAAATTACTGCTGACGCCTTAGAGGATACTGGTACGACAGAGAAGATTGTACAGTTTTTCATGCACCGCTTCAATCATTATCATCAGGTTTTTCACTCTTTGGGTCTCAGAAATGTATACAATCGCTACGCTAGCACGACCATGCCGACCTGTTGTGAAACGACGTTGACGTCGTTTGTCGACGACATCAAATCCATTATGGACAGCTCTGTGAAACCCATGCGCACGATCCACTCTCGCTTGAACTACTTCTCTCAGCTAGGGACGTTCATCAAACCTGTGTCAGTATTTGTGAGTAAAGAACTTAGTGGAGCAGGAGAAGTAGCTGCACTTACTGACAGAGACATTCACTTGGGTTACGGCGACTCAGATCAATTCGTTCAGTTCATTCCGATGAGGGTGGTTCTTAAAAAGCTCTTTGAAATCCCAGGTTTTTTTCAGGAGGTGGTGGAATGGGGGCAGGCTTGCTCTGAGACAATGGAGGTGACGTGTTTTTCAGAAAGTAGGGTGTGGTTGTCACATGCTCGTCAACGTCAGCACGCTGCAGACGGCTCTTATTTTTTCCCTCTCCACCTTTATTACGACGATTTTGAAGCTGGTAATGCACTTGGTAGCCACTCAGGCATTCATAAGTTAGGTGGTGTTTACTACTCCCTTCCGTTCGCCCCTCCACGTTTGGCGTCCAAGCTCCGGTTCATCATGTTGGCAGCTGTTTTCAAATCTCGGCTACGTTCTGTTCATGGGAACAAAGCAGTCTTCACTCCTGTCATAGATGAACTCAAGTTCCTGTACGAACAGGGCATCAACGTGTCTGTCGGGAGCAGGGGATCTGTAATTGTCAAGTTTGCTGTTGGGTGCCTGGTCGGTGATAACCTGGGGCTGAATTCTATGCTGGGGTTCACTAGTAGCTTCAATGCAAGTAGGTGTTGTAGGATATGTCGCATCCGTAAAGAGGATTACAACACAACTTTGAGGGAAGACCCCGACCTGTTGCGGACTAGTGACAATTTCAAAGCCGATTACTCTGCTAATACTCCTTCGCTAACCGGTGTTGTAGAGCCTTGTGTCTGGGAAGAGCTGGGTTACTTTAGGATCGAAAACAACTGTTCAGTCGACTTTATGCATGACATGTTCGAAGGCGTAGCACGCTATGTCATGTTAGTCGTCCTCAAGGGTCTCATCTACAAAAACAAATGCTTCACTCTTCCTCAGCTCAACGATCGTATCAGAAACTTGTCGTACGGTCCAGATTATTCCTCTAGACCCATGCCCATCTCTCCCGCCCCCAGCAACAATTTCACCATGAGGATGTCTGCCTCAGAAATGCGAACATTCCTCGCTTACTTTGGTCTCATCGTGGGTCACTGGGTAGAAGTAGGTGATTACGACCCTCATTTCACTGACGATGAATTTGCTGACGACGACGACGACGAGGAGGAGGAGGAGGAGGAGGAGGAGGAGGAGGAGGAGGAGGATAATGATGGTGGGGAGAGAGATGAGGTCCCTAATAAACGTTCTAGAAGGAGTAGAGTTTCCACTAAAAAAAAAGCAACCACCACTCGTGGTAAGAGGAGCGCGAGGAACCCTCCTAAAAAAAGGCGTGAGCATGGAGGGAGAGGGGCACGAGTTGCCTCAGATGCTGAAGAGTATTACAAATTGTACTTGCTAATGAACGAAGTGATCAAATTGATTAGCCAAGATTCTGTTAGTAACATGAAATCACTGTACCTTGCCGATGTGATCGAACTGTTTCTTAAAACTTTCGTACATTTGTCATTCAAACTCTCTCATCTCCCTCAATCTGAAGGCGGTGAGCCTAAAGTTCCGCCGGCGTTGCAGCCAAAATTCCATTTTCTAACCCATTACCCATCAATGATGATGAAGCATGGACCCTTGTCAGCTCTCTCCAGCTTCAGGTTCGAATCAAAAAACAAACAATTGAAAACTGGATTGAGGAATTCTTTTAACAATATTAATACTCCATTTTCAGCCGCTAAGAAAGAACAGTACCACCTTAACTATCTTTTCTTCCACAACTCCCTTCCCAATCGACTAGACGAGCCTGGGAAATTATCTATCATTACTGATCAATCAGAACTGTTGGAGGTTAGCACATCCCTCCAAATTGACCCTGCTGAAATTCGATGTATCAAATTCGTTACCACTTACGATGGTGTTAAATTCAATCCAGACTATATGGTATGCTTCGATTTAGACGATAGAGGGCTTCCACAATTTTACCAGATCTTAACCATGTACTTAGACCTTAGAACATACGAGACCTACGTAAAAGGGCTCAACTATGTGACTCACATGTTTTCAACTCATTTCCAAGCTTATGAAGTCGAATCCCTTGGTTTTCATTCATTTTACAAACTGTCAAACCGCCGATATACTTTCCCAAATACGTTAGTTAAGGCTCTAGACTACAATCACTACGTATTAATGCGGAACAGCCTGTAATTAAACATGAACATAGACAACTGTTAAACTGTTTATTTTGTTGTTGTACTTAGTTAAGAAACAAATTGCTAAACAATCTGCGTACGAAAACAAATTATTTATTGCCGTTTTTTATTGTGAATTTGAACTTTATGACTTTTATGAATAAATTGATGACCTAAACACTTGTGTTAACTCTTCTTTGCCCAAGCTGTGTTCACCTTTAGAAATAAGAATTACTTATTCACATTTCTATACATTTATAACTTTCATTTCTTTGTTCAACTGTTTGTTCAACACTTTGATTTCAATGAGTATTTCAATTTCATGAGTATATGTTTCACGCAGGTTCCTCACCAGGCTTCGAAATCCTCATTCTCCCTACTCCGTAGGATTCCTCCTAATCCCAATCCATCGCTACCCTTTTGCATCTCCATACGCTCTACTAATAATTACCTGATTGGTAGAGCCATTGGAGAATGCAAACGGTTAGGGTGGAAACGGGCTCATTAGGAATCCAATCGGGTAGTGAGAAGTAGGCTCGATAGAATCCTATCGGGTTCTACGAGTGGACGCTCGATAGAATCCTATCGGGTTCTACGAGTGGACGCTCGATAGAATCCTATCGGGTTCTACGAGTGGACGCTCGATAGAATCCTATCGGGTTCTACGAGTGGATGCTCGATAGAATCCTATCGGGTTCTACGAGTGGACGCTCGATAGAATCCTATCGGGTTCTACGAGTGGACGCTCGATAGAATCCTATCGGGTTCTACGAGTGGACGCTCGATAGAATCCTATCGGGTTCTACGAGTGGACGCTCGATAGAATCCTATCGGGTTCTACGAGTGGACGCTCGATAGAATACTATCGGGCGTCTACTCGTAGAACCCGCTAGGATTCTATCGGGCGTCCATTCGTAGAACCCGATAGATCCCAAGCGGGTGTTAGGTGGTAGACCCGATAGCAATCAAACGGGTGTTAGGTGGTAGACCCGATAGCAATCAAACGGGTGTTAGGTGGTAGACCCGATAGCAATCAAACGGGTGTTAGGTGGTAGACCCGATAGCAATCAAACGGGTGTTAGGTGGTAGACCCGATAGCAATCGAACGGGTGTTAGGTGGTAGACCCGATAGCAATCAAACGGGTGTTAGGTGGTAGACCCGATAGCAATCAAACGGGTGTTAGGTGGTAGACCCGATGGCAATCAAACGGGTGTTAGGTGGTAGACCCGATTGCAATCAAACGGGTGTTAGGTGGTAGACCCGATTGCAATCAAACGGGTGTTAGGTGGTAGACCCGATTGCAATCAAACGGGTGTTAGGTGGTAGACCCGATAGCAATCAGACGGGTGTTAGGTGGTAGACCCGATTGCAATCAAACGGGTGTTAGGTGGTAGACCCGCTAGGAACAGCATGGACGTGCAAGGATTACCCGATTGTTTTCAATTTTTTGCCCGATTGGAAACCAAACGGGTGTTTCTTTACAGCACGTTCGGCTGCTATCGGGTATCCCAGCACGTACGTGCTGTGATTACCCGGTAGGGTCTTATCAGTAGATTCCTATCGGGCATTTCCTGCACAAATTAGCCGATAGGAGCTGCACTAAAAACCCGTTTGCAGGGATGATCTTGTGGGTACCCGATAGAAATGTTTCTTAACGGGTCTTTTTTCCATTCCTATCGGGTACGCCTAGTCCCTAGCGGGTTTTTTTCAAAGTTTTCACCGGCCTGCGAGCACCACGAGGTGGTAAAACATTGCGTTTTTTCTCTCGGTGTAAGTACGTACCTGTGGGGCGAAGCAGTGAGGTGTTCTGCCTATGAGCTCAATAGGTCACCTAGTACCACTCTACGAGGACCCGTACCTACTCCGTCAAAATATTGGAATGGCTATAATGAACTGTCGAAGATGAAGATTTTCGGCTCACTAGCTTGGAGTCTCGTTCAGCCAAACCAAGACAAACTAGACCCAAGAGCGAGGAAGGAGTCATGGTGGGGTATTGTGGAGGGGGGTACAGGATTTGGGTACCAGAGTTGGAAAAAGTCATCCGTTCACGACAATTAATATTTGATGAAACCAAGATGGGATACGGGCATCAAGATCTATTGAAATCTATTGAAGTCCACGACGAGCAGGAAATGGAAAGGTCGGAATTGAACGAACCAGACCTACAAGACCCTCAAACAGTTAGTAAAAGGAAACGATAATACTCACCTGAAATCGAAAAGAAGAGAGGGAGAGCGCTGGAACCAGGTGAACAAACCGAGGAACCGAAACCTGATGGACTGGAGGGTGTGCATCGAAATTCCACTTCTCACGATGTATCCGCTGAGGGGGAAATGGAGATGAACCGACCTACGAGACTACGAATTGGACGTGGCATACTGTATGATGTCGTACGGAGAAGATCCGGTCACGTATGAGGAAGCCATCGAGTCAATTGAATGGCGCCATGCCATCCAGCGGGAGCTGGACTCACACCAGGAGTTAGGAACATGGGTTCCATGTGATGTTCCTCAGGATAAGCAGCCGATCAGTACAAAATGGGTTTTCAGAACGAAATTAGATGGCACGAAGAAAGCCCGCCTTGTAGCCAGAGGGTTCCAAGAGAAACCTGAGGAGGACGAGTTTGTGTATTCGCCGGTGTGTCATCTCCAAACGGTGAGAATTCTACTGTCAGTCGCAGTGCAGAGGAATTGGGTGCTTCGGTCGTGTGACGCACCTACAGCCTTTCTACAGGCATACTGTAGCCACGATGTTTACATTCACTCACCAAAAGCATACAACGGAACACACGGCACTCTCAAGCTATTAAGGAGCCCGTACGGTCTCCGGTCAAGCCCGAAGTCGTGGAACACCCGTTTCTCAGAATTCATGAAGACCCTGAACTTCAGAAGATCTGAACACGACAACTGTTTGTATGTGGGTGAAAATGTGTACCTAGTTCTCTTCGTGGTGATGCGATACTGACGCCCTGAGAGAAGAATTTCAAGTCAAGACGTTCGAGGATGTTCAATCTTTTCTCGGAATGACATTCACAAGAAAAGGAAATTGTATAAAGGTTTCTCAGCCTACATACTCTCATTGAGAAATTGCAGGAGGAGTTCGGGATGAAGGACTGCAGATCGGCGAGCACCCCCATGGAAGTCGGTTTTTACCGTGAAGACGAAGACGTAAACAACGACATCCCATATCGTCGTTTGGTGTGCAGCCTAATGTACGTCGCAGTTACGTCTCGTCACGACATCTGTTTTGCCACTTGTTTTCTGGCAAGGTACCTAGATAAGGCGTCGAACCAGCTTTTCAACGCAGCAAAAAGGATCGTCAGATACCTGGCACACACAAGGGACCTGGCTTTGACGTTTGCTCCGGGAGATAACAGTCTGATGAGCTATTCAGATGCAGACTGGGGAGGCGATAGAGAGTCCCGTAAGTCTGTCAGCGGATTCATCACTTTCTTCAACGGAAATCCGGTCTCTTGGTTCTCCAAGAAACAGACATCCGTCGCACTCAGCTCCATGGAGGCTGAATACATCGGCGGAGCTACATCGGCCCAAGAGTTGGTCAATTTGAAGGGCATCGCCAGTGAATTTGGTTTTGGTGGGGTGCCGGTCTTAAAAATCGATAATTTAAGTGCAATTTCGTTGATTAAAAGCTGTGATAATTCGAAACGGGCCAAACATATTGAGTTGAAGTACCATTTTATAAAAGTGAAAGAAATGTAATATATGTGAAATATGTAAGTGCAAGTGAGAATTTTGCTGATCTTTTTACAAAAGCGTTGGGGAAGGAGAAGTTCTTGTTGTTTCGTTTAGATATTTTATCCGGTCAAGTCTTATTTCCTTGCCCTCAATTACCTAGCATGTGAAGCATGAACCCTTGAAATAAGTGTTGTCGTTCCTACTAGTCTAGTCAGTTTTTGTTGTAAATTGGTTATGTAGTTCTATTAAATTTTAGGCACCGTAAGCTATTATTAAATTGCGAGATTAGGAGCATGGATGCTATACGGAATGATAACGAGCTGTGATAGCTGTAATCAGTGAATATGGAAGTAGTCTTCGTCCATCGCTGTTGTTGTTATTGAGCAGGATGGACATAGTTTTTTTTGTGGTTTTCGCCTCAATGGTTTCTTTTGTAATTATTGTGCTGTTCAAATGAAACCATTAGTCGAGGAGGATTTGTTGGGGATTGTTTCTCATTACTTCTCGATGAATTGATCAGCTGTGTGTTGGTAGCATCGTAGATGCCCCTACTCTCGGTCACCACCTACGTGTGTGAATCTTTTTTTCTCCTCTCCTGTTCTTCTATGCTCTCTCTCGTATTCGAGGTGTGTAATAAAACTTTCAGTTCGGTATTCAAGTGTTTCTTTCCCCGAATACCTTTCACAAGTAACGCCGAGCTTCGAGGACCAGCTAGAGCCCAAACGGACCCATAATTTTGGTTCATAGGAACTAAGGAAAAAGCCGCGGACGGTTGGCGTACGGCGGGCGGCGTATGGCGGATGGACGGGAATTTTTTTATTCGATATTCGTATTCTACGTCCGTTGAAACGTAAACCATCAAATTTTGAGGGGGTCTAATAACTTTTTTAAAGATCGATTCCAAAAAGGTTTATTATTGATAATAAACCAAAATTAACACCGGGGAACCCAGGGGGCCAAGTTAAGTGGGGGGGGGGGGGGGGGGGGGGTAGACACCATACTTGTTCTGTGGCGTAAACAGTTTTCTTGGTCGCTTCGTGTTTTTCGGTTCTCTTGGCGGTTTGTTCTATATATGCATGTCCTCAACAATCAAATTTTCCACTTGTATTAGGTAGTTTATGATACACTAAGGAAGAAATTTGGTAACCGTCTGACTGCTTGTATTCAATTCCTTGGAACGACCACATATTGCCGATAGAACAGTCCAAACGAGCTCAAAATTTTAGCGTATGCGTGTGGGTTGGTCCCCAGATGGCCCTACATGAATATTATCAAACTCCGAATGTATCATTTGCACAAGCGCAAACCTTTTTGGAAAAATATTCATGAGCTTCATTCCATTGCTTTCCTGTTGTTGAAACCGGTCTGTAGACATAAGGAAAAATCCCATGACGACGCAAATGTCTCATGTATGCAAATTGAAAATTCGAATTGATTCAGTTCGATTCAATACATCCATCAACGGAAAATGTATTCACACAAACTGCTTCAATTATTACTGAATAAACAGATATTCCCAAGATATCCATCACGGATAAACAGGATGGAAAATAGCTTTATGAATTAATCACACACATCGAAATGAGTGGAACGAATGCGTCAGCATTTACAAACATGAGTGAACCGGGAATAAGCACAAACAAAGAACGACCTGGAATACTTTAAAGACAGTGAAGCGGATAGCACTTATTCAATGACCGCTGAAGGAAAATCACTGAAAGCCAGAAGTCTAGTCTTGTCACATGACTCTTCCACGTGCTGCCCGTTTGATATCGAGGTTTACTGAATGCTGTTACGTATTCGTATAACCAAAGAGAAGCATTTAGGGACTTCGGTACCTATTCGCAACGCTGCGAATCTTAGGTACCTACACGACGGTTAATTATTATCCTTTTGAGCAGATCACTGACGATGAGTGAGCCATACAAAAATGTAACACAAAATGCCTAACGATATCCTGCAATTGCAAGAAGAAGAATTTAGGTACAATGAATAGCCCTCGGCAAGTGTGAAGAAGAGATGTGAATTTAAAAAAATGATGGGAAAAAAGAAAAACTGTATAAAAACATGTTTTTATTTCGAAATGATCTAAAAGGAATAAAATCATTTCTTTTGCTGACTGGGAATATTGGAATTTTCATTATTAAAAATATAAAGCTTGGGGAGTTAAGAGACATTTGAATTTTAAAGATTTTTGAATTTCATTAGAATTTACGACTGAAAGAACATATATCTCTTAGATACGAAATATATGGGTGCCTCACGCTTCTATTCTTAGTAATTAAAAAATTCCAGTGTTCCCGGGTAGTAGAAATAAATTATCTGAACCCTTTTAGATCATTTCGAAACAAAAGCATGTTTTTAAAAAGTTTCTGTGTGTGTGTGTGTGTGTGTATCACTCTTTTTCGTTTTCAGAAAGCCTTGTAATCAATTTATATGCTACCAGGGAACATTGACATCTTTCATCTCCATTATACCTTATATCATTCTTAAATCTTCATTTCAGTCATCGCCTGGGTTTTAGTCGGAAGGGCCGTCCCACGCTGACTACCAAACGCCGTTTGTAAAGTAGGTAGCATTGTATTAGTCCGCTGAACACTATGTAGAAACTTCTGGTGCGTGGAATCACACAGCTTTTTCCATTTGTATTCACTTGATATGGGGCTGATACTTGAGTCGTATTCACAAGCTGCTGTTGGAAGTTCACATAGATACCTAGTCAGCAGCTTTCTCCCGAACTGTTGTCTCACTTTACGTCCCGACCCTGCCCCCGGATACCACCGAATTACCGAACTCCTCTTCAGGGGAGCTATTCAGACGTTCCGACCAAACTGGCGGCCATAGAACCAGAGAACTATTGGTGGTGATCGTAAGAGATCTGAAAAAGAGTTCACGGGCATAGAAGTGGTTAATCAGGGGAAGAAAACATGATGCCAATGCCCTAGAATCATCGGTAGATTTGGGTCGATCTAAAGAATTTACTAGAGAATCTACGGATTTTCTAGAATTCACGTAGACGGTGAAATTTTTATAACAACCCCTCAAAATTTTTTCTTTTATGTTTCAAGGTGCGTAGAATCCAACAATGCTACGTCCGTCCGCCGTCCGCCGAATGCCGGCCGCCGTATCACGCATAACTGCTTCATTTTCGGTCTAAAAAATTCGTTCCTTCGCACACACGCTCCATTTAGGCCCTTGTTATGTCCCGATACATTGCAGCCCGATCGGAATATACCCAGGGGTGTTATGGGTGAAAATGTGTATAAAAATAGGTACTTTTGTGTTTTAGTAACATGAGCTTTTAAGGTATCGTTTTTCATGTTTTTGGGACGAGAAGACAGAATATGAAATCGATTTCAACCAAAGAGTGGAAAATTGAGGTTCTACCAAAGGTTCAGCTCCCAAAATTTTTTTTTTAATGAGTCAAGAACCTGGGATATCGTCTGAATTCACCATCAATTCGTATAATAACACTAGAAAAAGTGTCAACACGTGAATCAAGACGATTAAATGGCACTACCGATGATCAAAGATCATTTGAAAAAAATAAAAAATAAAAAAAAGGAGCGTACCTTTTCCGTGTTTAGGGGGCCAAAATTGTTCGAAGGATCAGGGCTAAAAATCATCCCAAGTTTACTGTGAAATGAAGAAAGGCGAAAGGTCCACGCGTAAAGTGAAGAAAAGGGGTATGTCAGGGGAATGGAAGGCAGGAAAGATGGCTGTTTCAAACCAAAACGTCATATTTAATTATAGTTATAATTAAATTTAACAAACCAAACCAATATAATTTACCGTGATTAAAGACAATTTCCGAGGTTTCTGACTCATAAAAAATGAATGTTGGGAGCTGAACCTTCGTCAGAACCTCAGTTCATCACTCTTTGGTCAAAATCAACTTCATATTCGGTCTCCAAGCACTAAAACACATGGAAATGGATACCTCACAAGCTCAAGTTACTAAAACACCAAAAACCCCTATTTTTACACCCATTTTTCACCCATAACACCCCTCGGTATATTCCGATCGGGCTGCAAAGTCGGGACACAACTAGGGCCCAAATGGAGCCTGTGTGCGAAAGAATGAATTTTTTAGACGGAAAATAAAAATCCTTCTAAATCTCAGGCATTGATCATCTCTAGAACAGGCATTTCCACTGACCCCCTCCCCCCAATATTATTGAATGGAACTGTTATTCCATACTCCTCCAAGGCGAAGAACCTTGGGATCTATTTAGATAGTTAACGCATACGCCAACAAGCTACAAAATTTAGTACAAACACAAAAATTATTAATCAAAATTCTATACAATAAACCCTATAGATTCCCAACAGTAAAGCTTTTTGCAGAAACGAAGATATTAACTATAAATGAACTTTTTAAAAAGACAACTATCACAATAGTTTATAAATATCTCTTAGCAGGAAAACTGATAAGAAAAAAAAGTTGCACTAGATCTGATAATAAAATTGAAATAATATTGCCAAGGAAGAATACAACAGCAGGAATAAGATGCTTCGACTATACGGGTTTACAATTGTTTAATGCTTGTTCATTTAAAGAGGATATACTTACATTAAGTTGGCCACAATTTAAATTAAAACTCAAAAAAATGTTTATAAAATAGAATTGTAATCGAATCTAGACTAACTCAAATTAGTCTAATTTAATTTATGCATTTATAATTTGTAAATTCTCAATGACGGCATAATGTTAAATTACAATTTTGATAAATTATTTACAACTCCTCCCCGCGTCACAAGTATTTCTTAGTGCGGGGAGTAGCATAACATGACTTATTTATTTTTTAAAATTGTATTTGTATTTTTTTTGAATAAATGTGTTTATAAAAAAAAAAAAAAAAAAAAAAAAAGTTGTTTGTCATGGGAACACCAAATTGTTCAAATATGCCAGCGAGTGTATGGCTCACTACATACATTGAGGAGGATGACCAATTTTACTCCGAGAGATATAAAGAAAAAACTCGTTACAGCTCTTGTGCTTCCTCATTTTTTTTATGGCTCATCGTTGTTCTCCTATGCCCTGTCATCAGCCCTATTTCGCAAACTACATGTCGCCTTCAACGCCTGCAATAGATATGCCTTCAACATCAAGGCTCGCCACCCTGTGGGAGACAATACCTTGCTAGGTCTACCCCTAGATAAGCAGTATCAATTCAGACACCTAAAGCTCATCTTCCAAATTCTCAAAGGTTCTTAACCAACCTACCTCAACTCTCTCCTCACCCTTCCATCTTCTTCTAGATCCCATGCTCTAATGATCCCCACTCATAGTACCCGAATATTCTCGAGATCATTTGGGGTGTCTGGGGCAAGACTCTGGAACACACTAACAGTTGCTACTCGATCCTCATCCACTCTGGGGCGATTCTTGACGGCAATAAGGAAGCACCTTAGTGACTCTTAGGAGTTTTTCTTTTCTTTTACTTTTCTTTCATACCTGCATATTTGATAATATTATTCATTTCCTCATTTTTTTCCCCATCTCTTCCTAATAGATAATTACAAAATATGTGAATTACTGACATGCCATTTTATACTGATGTTAACATGTTTTCAAGTTGTTCTTGTATGCACTATAGACTACCTAGTCTGAAGCATAATAAAAGTTAAATAAATAAATAAATAAATAAATAAAATAAAGTAGATAAGGATGATACGGCGTACGGCGGACGGACACTAAATTTTTTAAATCTTCGCATCTTGAAAAGTAAAAGAAAAAATTTTGAGGGGGTGTTATAACAGCTTTTTGCTGAGCGAATATATAGGTGTATTATTCGCGGAATAATAAACCAAAATGAAACTTCTTTTGTCCATAACATTGTGTAACATTCCGCTTTTCTTCATGGTGCATGTGTACCCTTGCTTGAATAAATCACGTTTTTGCAAATTCCGTGATAATTGTTCAGGCTTCTTTTATCTAACAATACTTACAGGAAGTGCATCAACAAAAGAAGACCTAAATTGATGAGTTTCAAGGAAGCGAAAGTGCTGGGGTTTTGAACTTTCATATTCGATTTTCCCAACTTCTGGAATGATTGCCATTTCGCCTTTCTCCCCTGTGCTCTTCAATTATTTCACACGAAAGAAACAATAACTGAACAGCCACCATTTCTGAAGGTATGTCCAATAGAATAATAAACCCATGTGACAAGGACTTTGCAGCGTTTTTAGTAGGTACACGAATTTTCAAGTTTTTTCTATACATATCCGTTAAGAGCATTCTGAATCCATCCCTAAAGGCGATTAAAAACGAGGTATACAATAAATAAACTATTTCGAGTAGCGAACGCTTTAGAAGTAAAAGTGTCGTAAGCAAAACCACCGAAAATGTTCGGTCATACCAAGAGTTCGTATTCGTACCAAGTACTTCGTTACTTCAAAAATTCGTTCATAAAAATGTAGACTGTCGCGGTCGATCGAGGCTTGAAGCCGACAGACCTACATTAGCAGTTGGCCGTCGGCATCGGAAAATTTTTCTGGACGAATATACACCAACACTTACATGTGCTCCAACTGCCTGAACAAACGTATTCGTTTGACGGATGGTACGTGTGCAGGGGGTTTAAGGAATGTGTGACTATTTCTCTACGGCGGTGTGACCATCTACGGCATTTTAGATTGGGGAGGGGCTTACTGGAGCAATTTACACTTTCTAGAATAGCTCGTCATACGGCATTGCGAACAGCAATGAACAGGCTCACTATTTGAACATCAGCCATATGCAACTAGAAATTGTGAAGTCTGGCGATATTTCAAAAAGGAGATTCGTAAATGTCTACTAAATACTGAAAATGTTAGACACATAAAGCAACGATTTGGTATGTGAACAAGCAAATCCTAAGCCGCTTTTCTAATTACTAATTGTCGCTAAGCGCAATAAATACTTCGAATATTACCTAACAAACTAGTTATAAGGCTATAATACATCGTGTGTCCGGTTACACATGTCTGAATAATTCGTAGACAGGCCTGGACGGGTCATTGACCTACAGGCCAGAATTCAAGTATTCTAGCTACTAGACCTTCAGTTGATTTCGAAATTATTTATTATATAAATGCATTATTTTATTCGCTTTTCACATGTTTATTTACAAAATAAGTGTTGTGTACATGAATGATTACAAAACATGGAACGCTTTGGTCTTACGACTATCAGCGGAGTTCCTTATTCTTCAAAAACACCTTCAAATTAATAAGTAAAAAGTCAACAGACTTAAGGTTTACAAGGAAGGGTCACGGGATCCTTGTACAGTTCTTTGATAGGTAGTTACCGGGGGCAAGTTATTTTTATTATTATTGTATTATATTGTATTTATATTATTGATATTAATATCACTGGGAACCGGCGCTTGCTTGACACATAAAATTCCTTGTTATAGTTAAACTCAGAAACAAGGAATTCCCTGTATCTCCAGACCTCCTTGTGAAACTGATAGTCTGGTCCAATCTGGGCCATTCAAGACCTCCAACAGTTCCGCCTGATCCAGAGCGACACGCCCAAAACACCTCAACCATGCATTTCCAGCACTGGACATTCTGCCAGGGAATGACTGGTACTCTCATTGGTTCCGATGTTCCACATCGAACACAGGTAGATCCTGTCTGGAATTCAAGGCTGCCCTTTGAGATTCAACAATTCCTCTCTGCATTTCGCTATCACCATAGCTTCGGATTGGGGCGCCCTCGTGAAGTAGTCCACTTCCCAATCGATTTGGCAGTACAGAAGGTGATTGTTTGTTTCATGTGAAATAATTGAAATAGCTATTTCTGATGGTTTCCAACAATTTTGGCCCCCAAAACACAAATTAGGTAGGTAGGTACGATCTTTTTTTTTTTTTCAAATTAACTTTGATCATTGGTAGTGCCATTTGATCGTCTTGATCCACGTGTTGACACTTTTTCTAGTGTTATTCTACAAACTGATGGTGATTTCAGACGATTTCGCAGGTTTTTGACTCATACAAAATCAATTTTGGGAGCCGAACATCTGGTACAACCTCAATTTTCCACTCCTTGGCCAAAATCGACCTCATATTCGATCTTCTCGTCCCCAAAAACATGGAAAACGATACCTCAAAAGCTCATGTTACCAACATGTTGCTAAAACGCAAAAAGTACCTATTTTTACACATATTTTCACTCACAACACCCCTGGGAATATTCCGATCGGGCTGAAGAGTTTCGGGACACAACTAGGGCCCAAATGGAGCATGTGTGCGAAAGAACGACTTTTTTAGACCGAAAATGAAGCCTGTACACGTGATACGGCGGACGGCGGACGGCGGACGGACATTGCATTTTGGTTTATTATTCTGTGAATAATACACCTATGTATTCGCTCAGCAAAAAATTTTTATAACACCCCCTCAAACTTTTTTATTTTACGTTTCAAGGTGCATAGATTCCAAAAATGCAATGTCCGTCCGCCGTCCGCCGTCCGCCGTATCACGTGTACAGGCTTCATTTTCGGTCTAAAAAAATCGTTCTTTCGCACACATGCTCCATTTGGGCCCTAGTTGTGTCCCGAAACTTTTCAGCCCGATCGGAATATACCCAGGGGTTTTATGAGTGAAAATGTGTGTAAAAATAGGTACTTTTTACGTTTTAGCAACATATTGGTAACATGAGCTTCTGAGATATCGTTTTCTATGTTTTTGGGGACGAGAAGACCGAATATGAAGTCGATTTTGACCAAAGAGTGGAAAATTGAGTTCTACCAAATGTTCAGCTCCCAGAATTGATTTTTTATGAGTGAAAAACCTGGGAAATCGTCTGAAATCACCATCAGTTTGTATAATCACACTGGAAAAAGTGTCAAAACGTGGTTCAGGACGATTAAATGGCACTACCAATGATCAAAGATAGTTAAAAAAAAAAGAAAAAAAAGAGCGTACCTAATTTGTGTTTTGGGGGCCAAAATTAATGGAAACCATCAGAAGTAGCTATTTCGATTATTACGCATGAAAGAAACAATTAATGAACAGCCAACCTTTCTGTAGGTATGTCCAATAGAATAATAAACCCATGTGACAAGGACTTTGCAGCGTTTTTTGAATCTACCCACCTTGAAACGGAAAAGAAAAAAGTTTGAGGGGGGTTATAAAAATTTTTTGCTGAGCGATTACATAGGTGTATTATTCACAGAATAATAAACCAAAACGGCGTGTTTCCCGTAACAAACAACGGACGCGCTCCTGTTGATAGGCACTGAATGATAGTTCACGGGTGCACTTTTTTACGGAATCACCCTCAGAAGTGGTGCATCCGTAATTATTATGCGGTCACGGGTGCGCTCTGTAAATTTATCCGTAACCTCTGTACTGTAGGAGGACCGTCAACGGAAACACCCGTGGTTTCCGTGGTGCACCTACTATTTGGGCAAAATCAACGGATGGTCATTTTCACGTTAATCCTTCAACGTTCCGTCGCACGCCCATTGTTGTACCGTCACTTTGCACGGATCGTCATAATATTTGCACGGGTTGCACGGAGCCTCACCCTTGGCAAACCCGTAACACTCCGTCGCCTTCCCCGTAGCCCATCCGTGATTTTCACGTGAATACCCGTGGACTCTCCCTGGATGTTCTGTAGCCAGAGATGGGCATATTCATATTCGTAAATACGAATATGAATATATTCACACGGCGTATTTTCTATGAATACGAATACGAATATATTGAATGAATGTATTCGTATTCACACAAATGTGTGAATACGAATATATTCACATTCACACAAATTTCGTGTGAATATGTTAGATATATATGAAGGTATTAACTAGAATTTCATGAGAATATGGTAGACATAAATGATGGTATTTAATCGAATTTCGAGTGGATATGATAGGAATATGTTCATATTCACACAAATTTCGTGGAAATATGGTAGGAATAAATGGTATTCACCCGAATTTCATGTGAACATGATAGGAATATGTGTACATTCACACGAATTTCGTGTAAATATGGTAGATATATTGTGGTATTCACTCGAATTTAATGATGTGTATTCAATATAATGCAGAAATACACGTATTTACTGAAGTAAATACGTACATTAAGAATTTAATGAATTCATCCCTCGGCTCCTATGTACGTGGGAGTTTAATAGTTTCTCTTTTTTATTTGGACTAAAAACACCGTAGCTGCTACCTACTCATTTTCCTTCCGAGTGTACTTAAGCAGCGGAAGCTTTGTGATCATATTCTTTGTGTTTTCCTCCAAAACATGAATACACTATTTCTACTGAATTTATTGTATTGTATTTACTAGAAATTTTTATGAATATGAACATATTCCTATCATATTCACTCGAAATTCGATTAAATACCATCATATGTCTACCATATTCTCATGAAATTCGAGTTAATACCTTCATATATCTACCATATTCACACGAAATTTGTGTAAATATTAATATATTCGTATTCACATGGAACTTGTGTGAATATATTCATATTTACACGCGTAAATACGAATATATTAGTATTCGTATTTATAGAAAATACGCCGTGTGAATATATTCATATCCGTATTTACGAATATGAATATGCCCATCACTGTCTGTAGCCCACCCTTCACTGACCGTGCCCCTCCTTCATACCTTAAGTGACTCACCGCTGATTCTTCCGTGGATTTTCTGTAGCCCACCCTTCACTATCCTTAAAGTTTCCGTGCCCTTCCTTCAATGATCCGTGATTATTCCGTAACATATTTGACTGATGATCGAGGGAATCATGGCGGATGGTTAACGGAGAGGCTAAGGAAGCACAACCCTCCATTGCCTTTCCGTTGAGGACCCCCCCCGTAGAAACATATAAGGGCCCTGTATGAACGAGCAACGGAGTGACGTGCACTGCATTCACCCCTCCGTCAACCGGTTAACGGAGACGTCGAGGCACTGCACGTACCTCCGTCATTGTCCGTAACCGTCTACTGAGAACCCTTCACGGACGAGCTACTGAGGATGACGGGGAGACGTCCACTGCTTCAACGGCCCCACTAACCGATCTACGGAGCGGTAAAGGAAGTACGCGTCTCTCCGTCGCTCGTACGTGAGGGATCCGTAATTTTACGGTCGACCCTCAACGTACAAGCAACTGAGAGAAGCGTCATTCCTTCACTTCTCCATCAACCGCATCCTTCACGACCAGTACTGATACTCAAATTTTCTGAAGCCATTAAATTTGAGTACTAGTAGTGGACATGCAGATCCACGTTTCCTTGAAACAGAAACAATAGACAACAAACAAATGGTCATGTGATCAAAATTCGAAAATGCTCTCAAATCAGACGGAACACAATTGAAACAACAACAGGAAGCAGCAAGGACGTATGTAATATACCTAATGGAATATTCTATAAATATATATTCACTCATAAATTCAAAAAATGAAAAAAATAAATGGTTTCAATGACATTTTCACTTATATAAACTTTAAAAAAAATTAATGTTTTCAGTGTAGTACCCTTTAACTTTTTCGCCAGTTAGGCTGTATGATGTCGAGTTGTTTGTTCTATGATATTATTTCATTTGATGAATGATGGCTGTTTTGGATTTAGGTACTTTTACGTTATGCTTAATGAATAAAACAAATAATTAATTATTATTTTTACTCGAAATAATTAATTATTATTTGTATTAATTATTATTATCAGTAGGTACTCGATTTAGGGCTGCCCTGGGATGAGCACGAGGGTAGGTATTGACCACACAAAACACTCATCTACGCAGAAGGAGCATCTATTCAGGTACCTAAACAATAAACCGTTGTGTAATAACACGCAGCGTTTTTATTCCATTTTCGGATTGTACGTACCTTGTACGTACCACCAAATTTTGAGGGGGGGGGGGGGGGATTAAATTGTTTTTTTCTCACGCTCGAATCCAAAGGTTCATTATTGAAAATAATAAACCAAAATCGACCTGTTTTTAAAACGCGCCTGCTGCATTATGGACTGTCCAAACTTAAAATTTGATACACGCATTTTGAAGGAAATTTAGTCTTCTTTCATTTGAAACTGCTGAGAAACCTTGTTATACTTTATTTCCTAGAAAAACCCTTACTTACTGATGTACCGTTTCTATATGACGGAAGACAGCTTTATGTCCTCTGTAATGACAACTACCTCCTACGGACACACTGCGGACGGCGTTCCTTTGACGGGAGCCACGTTTATACCCCTCCGTTATGATAACGGTCAACCACGGGCGCGCCATGGACGGCGCTCCTTTGACGGGAGAAAACTTCACGCCCGTCCATGACGACAAGTGGCTCTTACGGACGGCGTTCCTTTGACGGGAGACACCTTCATGCCCGTCCGCGACGATAGTCCTTCTATGGACACTGTACAGACGGTGTTCCCACAACGGAAGCCACATTTTTATACCCGTCCTTAATAACAACTGTCAACGACGGACACGCTATGGACGACAGTCCACGACGGAAGACCACAATTACACCCCTCCGCAGTGACGACGATTCACCACGGACGGATAACGGGCGACGTTTCAACGACGGAAGCCACCTTTATACGCCTCCGTAATGACAACAAGATCCTAAGGACACGTTACGGACGACGAAGAAACAACGGATGCTCCCCATACCCGTCCTTTGTCATCAACCATTGGTTTACATAACGATGACGCTCAGCAGACGAGTGGCTCCGTGTTCCTAACGGATGGTTGTTCGTTACGGACCCACCACGGAGTACACCCGTCGTGTTCACTGGAGAGCACGGAACGCCATCATCTCACGGACACCCAGGTGCCTCCGTGAAAGCCGACGTCCCGTTAAACCGTGACCTTAACTGATGGTCACGGGTCGCTACAGATGGTCAAAATGCCGGCCAAGAATGGTCATTTTTGAAGGAACGTCTACGGATGGACGACCATCAGTGATCCTTCCATCACCAATTTTGGTTTATTATTCTGTGAATAATACACCTATGTATTCGGTCAGTAAAAAAGTTTTATAACACCCCCTCAAAATTTTTTCTTTTCCGTTTCAAGGTACGTAGATTCCAAAAATGCAATGTCCGTCCACCGTACGCCGTCCGCCGTACGCCGTCCGCCGTATCACGTGTACAGGCTTCATTTTCGGTCTAAAAAAATCGTTCTTTCGCACACATGCTCCATTTGGGACCTAGTTGTGTCCCGAAACTTTTCAGCCCGATCGGAATATACCCAGGGGTGTTATGAGTAAAAATGTGTATAAAAATAGGTACTTTTTGCGTTTTAGCGACATGTTGGTAACATGAGCTTTTGAGGTATCGTTTTCCATTCTTTTGGGACGAGAAGACCGAATACGATATCAATTTTGACCAAAGACGCGGAAATTGAGGTTTTACGAAGGGTTCAGCTCCCAAGATTGGTTATGGTTTATTATTCTGTGAATACTACACCTATGTATTCGCTCAGCAAAAAATTTTTATAACACCCCCTCAAAATTTTTTCTTTTCCGTTTCAAGGTGCGTAGATTCAAAAAATGCAATGTCCGTCCGCCGTACGCCGTCCGCCGTATCACGTGTACAGGCTTCATTTTCGGTCTAAAAAAATCGCTCTTTCGCACACATGCTCCATTTGGGCCCTATTTGTGTCCCGAAACTTTTCAGCCCGATCGGAATATACCCAGGGGTGTTATGAGTGAAAATGTGTGTAAAAATAGGTACTTTTTGCGTTTTAGCAACATGTTGGTAAAATGAGCTTTTGAGGTATCGTTTTTCATGTTTTTGGGGACGAGAAGACCGAATATGAAGTCGATTTTGACCAAAGAGTGGAAAATTGAGGTTGTACCAGATGTTCAGCTCCCAAAATTGATTTTTTATAAGTCAAAAACCTGGAAAATCGTCTGAAATCACCATCAATTTGTAGAATAACACTAGAAAAAGTATCAAGAGGTGGATCAAGACGATTAAATGGCACTACCAATGATCAAGGATAATTTGAAAAAAAAAAAAAAAAAAAAAAAGAGCGTACCTAATTCGTGTTTTGGGGGCCAAAATTGGTGGAAACCACCAGAAATAGCTATTTAAATTATTTTATATGAAAGAAACAATAAATAAACAGCCAACGTTTCTGTAGGTATGTCCAATAGAATAATAAACCCATGTGACAAGGACTTTGCAGCGTTTTTTATTAGTCATAAACCTGGAAAATTGTCTGAAATCACCATCAATGTGTATAATAACACTGGAAAAAGTGTAAGCAGGTGAATCAAGACCATTAAATGGCACTACCAATGATCAAAGATGATTTGATAAAAAAAACCGCTGCGAAGTCCTTGTCACATGGGTTTATTATTCTACTGGACACACTTACAGAAATGTTGGCTGTTCATTTATTGCTGCTTTCACGTGAAATAATTGAAATAGCTATTTCTGATGGTTTCCACCAATTATGGCCCCCAAAACATGAATTAGGTAGGCTCCTTTTTTTCTTTGTTTTTCAATTTATCTTTGATCATTGGTAGTGCCATTTAATCGTCTTGATCCACGAGTTGACACTTTTTCCAGTGTTTATACAAATTGATGGTGATTTCAGACGATTTCCCAGGTTTGTCACTAATAAAAAATCAATTTGGGAGCTGAACATCGGGTAGAACCTCAATTTTCCACTCCTTGGTCAAAATCGACTTCATATTCGGTCTTCTCGTCCCTAAAAACTTGGAAAACGATATCTCAGAAGCTCAAGTTACCTACATGTTGCTAAAACGCAAAAGTACCTATTTTTACACACATTTTCACTCGTAACACCCCTGGGTATGTTCCGATCAGGCTGCAAAGTTTTGGGACACAACTAGGGCCCAAATGGAGCATGTGTGCGAAAGAACGAATTTTTTAGACCGAAAATGAAGCCGGAACACGTGATACGGCGGACGGCGTACGGCGGACGGCGGACGGCGTACGGCGGACGGACATTGCATTTTTGAATCTACGCACCTTGAAACGGAAAAGAAAAAAGTTTGAGGGGGTGTTATAAAATTTTTTTGCTGAGCGAATACATAGGTGTATTATTCACAGAATAATAAACGCTGCAAAGTCCTTGTCACATGGGTTTATTATTCTATTGGACATACCCACAGAAATGTTGGCTGTTTATTTATTGTTTCTTTCACATAAAATAATTGAAATAGCCATCTCTGGTGGTTTCCACCAATTTTGGCCCCCAAAACGCGAATTAGGTAGGTACGCTCCTTTTTTTTTTTTCAAATCATCTTTGATAGTACCATTTAATCGTCTTGATCCATCTGTTGACACTTTTCCTAGTGTTATTCTACAAATTGATGGTGATTTCAGACGATTTCCCAGGTTTTTGACTCATAAAAAATCAATTTCGGGAGCTGAACATCTGGTAGAACCTCAATTTTCCACTCTTTGGTCAAAATCGACTTCATATTAGGTCTTCTCGTCCCCCAAAACATGGAAAACGATACCTCAAAAGTTAATTTTACTAACATGTTACTAAAACACAAAACGTACCTATTTTTACACACGTTTTCAATCATAACACCCCTGGGTATATTCCGATCGGGCTGAAAAGTTTCGGGACCCAACTAGGGCCCAAATGGAGCATGTGTGCGAAAGAGCGAATTTTTTAAACCGAAAATGAAGCCTGTACACGTGATACGGCGGACGGACATTGCATTTTTGGAATCTACGCACCTTGAAACGGAAAAGAAAAATTTTTGAGGGGGTGTTATAAAAATTTTTTGCTGAGCGAATACATAGGTGTATTATTCGCAGAATAATAAACCAAAAGCTGTGTGATTCCACGCACCAGAAGTTTCTACATAGTGTTCAGCAGACAATACATTGCTACCTACTTCACAAACGGCGTTTGGTAGTCAGCGTGGGTCGGCCCTTCCGACTAAAACCCAGGCGATGACTGAAATGAAGATTTAAGAATGATATAAGGTATAATGGCCGAGCCTGATTGGTAGTAGCTTTGACGATGGAAAAATATGTGGCGCCTCCGCGGTTGCTTTCGGGCACGGCAAGGGGCCGCGTCCCTTCGCCCCATGTAGCCCTTGATGAATATCGGAATGCCACAAGTCGAAAAGAGAGGAAGACAGAGATGGAGAGAGTAGAACAGAACAAAAAGACAAAAACAAAAAATCGACTTGCTCAATCCTTACATCTCCACCTAACGGGTTTACCAGTTATGGATTTTACGTTGCATGTCTTGTTAATAATCCCTCAGCTTCAATTTTTCATGTTCCGGCAAATCGGCTGACGAAACTTAACAAACTCCTAAAATATTAAGAGATAGACCTAAAGATGAAATTTCAACCTGCTGAACCCTAAGTTGCTTCACTGCCGCGGAGTGGATTGAATTCAGAAAGGCTAAATACAAAAAAGAAGATGAAATTTCCTCGACAAGATGGAAGTGCCGAATGTTTTTCCAGTTCGAAATATGCTAAACTTCACGGCCGTAGGTAACTATTGTGAAAAACTCAAACTTCCAAGGCGCCAACCACACATTTAACAACCACAGTGTAGGTGAACGGTGAACATACACGCATACGTAATTTATTTATGGATTCAGATAGAGTAAAAAACCATCCTAGCTAAGTCTCATAACTGTTTTCAGGCTAATCGCAATACATTCCGGGTTTGGTATGGAAAGGAAAACTGCTATTTTCTAACAAACAGCTAATTTTTACAGTGGGCCAAATCTGATCAGATGAATCATAGTGTCATAAAATAGTGTTATTCTTTAATATTTCTGCTAAAGGTTTTTTAGCAAGTGTCAATTGGTATTGGTTTGTAAAAATTGGAGCTAATGCACCTGCATACCAGTGATTGAGATGGGTCTTAACCAGAATAATTCTTATTCGTTCATTGACCTGTTCTTGTGTTGGAATCCACACACATACGAACTGAAGAATGTGGTCAGTATCTCAAAAAACTAATTGGCCGGGCGTTTCATTAAATGTGGAGTACCCACTTTTTTTTAAATATCATTATTAATTTGAAAGAACCGATTGAGATGAGCTTGAACGTATCTTGGGTCTGCGCCAGACTATCGTGATTATTCTATTAAACATTCGAGAAAGATTTGATGACGTCACTATAGGCCACTGGCAGATACAATCCATGACTCGGTTGCGGCATTAGTATCCATAATATTGGTTCAAGTTAGTTATTAGAAACAAAACAGCTAAAAAGTAAAGAATAATTTTTATGCTGAACAAACTTAGGTGCATAATTTATTCAAAGCCACAATTTATGCAACAAATTTTTTGATGACGGCGCCAAATTTTAACTAAAAACCGCACACAGCCTTCATATTATAGGTATCCCTTGGTTTTTATACATTTTAGATGAAAATTCGGCGCCGACTACAAAAACTTTGTTGTACTGGCTTTGAATAAATTACGTAGGTACGTTTGTTCAGCATAAAAATTATTATCCTCTTTTTAGTTTTACACAGATTTTTGAGGTCTTTTAGCGAATTTTCAAAGAAAATGAAGCTATTGCAATGGCTTCGAAATTTAAATAATATAAATTTTTGGAAATTTTCTTCATAGAAATCCGTTTCAGACCATTCTAAAACGATTCCTGAAATTTAACACTTTTTTATATGTATATATATATTTATATATATATGTGTCACTCCAGACGATAACTCTCGATAGAATTGAGATAAACAGCTCAAATTTGCACAAAAAATCTATCTTGGCAATCGAAAGGCTAAGTTCGAAGATGGGCGAAATTGGCCTACTCTAAGGAGGGTTTTGGCGCATTTAAAGTGCGCAAAAATTACCCAAAAATCCCCAAAATGTTATTTTCCAACAAGTGACCCCTCATTTTAAAGGTTTTTGCACGCTGAACACGATGGTGGAATCTGATTTTAGATATCTTGATCCGTTCTCAAATTAGAGCATTTAAAGTGCGCAAAAATTACCCAAAAATCCCCAAAATGTTATTTTCTAACAAGTGACCCCTCATTTTAAAGGTTTTTGCACGCTGAACACGATGGTGAAATCGGATTTTAGATATCTAAATCCGTTCTTAAATTAGAGCATTTAAAGTGCGCAAAAATTACCCAAAACTAGGATAATCTTTAAACTCTTACCCCCCCCCCCCCCCCCCACCCCCTTAGAGTGGTCAGATTGAAAAATGTGAGAAGTATTAATTGAAGACGAGAGTTCGAAGCAAAAAAGGGGGAGGCTAACGATTAGTACAACTCCTTGAATTTCCCATTTGACATATAATTGTTATGATACCTTCATAGATAGACAAGTACCGGCCCACGTATTACTAGAAGGAAGACGAAAGAAAAAATCTATTTCAAATTATTCAATTTAGGTACTAACAGTAGGAGGAAGAAGGTTAGGTAGGTATCTTATCAATTTATTATCAGTATCATACGAATATTTGATATTCAAAGGTAGGTAGGTACTTAACATGATAAAAATAATATCAATGAAGAAGGAAGGATCTACCTACCTAGTAGAGCAAATCTTGAACTGGTTTTAGATACCAGGCCTGAAATCGTAGTCAAGAGGAAAGGCCATTCAGAAGGAACAAGGAATCTACTCATAACAAACGGTAGAATCAGGATGGACAAAACGTACAAATTAAAATAAATACGAAGAGAATATACATAGAAAACCAAATTTTAGACCGAAGTTTTCCTTTATTCAAAACCATAGCCATTAATTCGAATATTTCTTTGAAAATTCGCTCATTAAGTCATGCTGCATGACTGGTTTTTTTTTATTTATTTTTTTGTTTGTTCTGCTTTTTAGTGCGATCAATAGATTTAGGTGTTTAAAAAAAATTTAGTTTCGAAAAGGTGTTCATGAACTATTTTATAATCTTCAGTCCGTTTTTCGAAGGTTTTTATAAATACTTTTTTTTTTTTAATTACCTACACTTTTCTATGCCAACGCCAATATGGATCCACTACTAGCTCAGTAATATACCCAACTCTATCATGTCTGTCAAAGCACTAGAAATCGAAGACTATAATGAGGAGTACCCACGACCTCTGTTTATATTACTTATATTACCGCATCAGGCCTGGGAACTAAGTTCTCTGAGTTTCCCAAAAGAAACCCGATCGGGGATGAGTTTTTTCCAAAAAACAAGAAATGAAGATAACCCCGCTAGAACCTTCCCAAAATCTCATTTCCCTCCAACCTTCGCATTCAATAAATGTCACGGGTTTTGTTCCAAGAACCACCATCACGCTGTGCTTCAAAATGAGCCAATCCAATATTAGATTTATCTCTTGAATGGGTCAACCGATTTTCAATCTGTAAAATGTCCTGTAATCGCTATAAGCAACCTCAAGAGGCGACATTCAGTTATGAATTTTAAATGTTTTTGTTCCTGAGTTCTCAACATCATTTTACTCAATTTCAATTTTTTTTAAGAAGCATCTTGTACTTTTGCAGAAACAAATCGAACAATTCAAATCCGTTTTCATATTGAAGATCGGATCGAACGGTATCTGGGAATATTACTATAACAATAGGGGCCTATTGTTATTCCCTTATCCTCTACCAGGGCGTACCTTGTAACGTTGCCGTCCCTTTTCTCTTGATGGGAGCCAGCAGGCGGACTGAGTTCACACCTAAGAGTCTCTTTTTCCTGCTACATGTATTTCTTCAGCTACAAGATTTATTTGGCATAAATAGTTGGCTGCTGGATCAAATCGGGATACAGCCAAATTTTGGCTGAATCCTGACAGGGTATAAAGAAGGACGCTTGGTTTTTAGCGTCTGACTGGTATCTATAGTTTTCTTAATATGATTTCATTTTCTAAATTATTATTGTCCAAGCTTTGCGACTGGAATTTCCATGATAAGCCATTCAGTACCTAATGATTTGCAGCGTTCTCATAATCTAACAAACCGTACAAAGTAAATAAACTCGCCACAACATGAAGGAATATCAATAAAAGCTTCAGGCAAAACTGTACTCAATAACTATATTATATTATTATTATTATTGTCACAACGCTATTATCAGGTCCAAGACTCACAACTGACGCCTATGGAAATATCAATGACAACAACTGACGATACCAAAAATATCGTGGGCCTCTAGGTACAATCGCGCATAATTCGAAATCCACCAGTCTAGTCGAAGATTTGAAGATAGATTTAACTAATGGGCCAAATTAAATTTTTGGGGATGATAGACAATGTAAAGAGTATTACTGTTCAAACCCTCGGAACGGGAAGGCGTTTGATGAGGTAACTGTCATTTTACTTTCTAAAATACACGTGGCACTTGCCGCTATACTAGTGAAAAGCCACTACTTATTGTAAAATGACACTAGTAACTTGGCAGAAAGTTATATGGCATTTGTGGCCAAGTTTATTGGGGGTAAGCAAATCAATAGGAGAAAGGGTCATTCACGACTAGAGTTAGAGGGGTTGATCTAGATTACCAAATTGACATCCAATCAGACATGATAATGTCAGAATGCATTAGATATAAGAAAACTATGATTCCTCGTATCAATAACACGTCGGTCCCCTCCTGAACAAAATCACCCCTCTGTTACCATTATAACCATTCGAGAAGATATGGCTGTAACAACCGTCTGCGGACAGTCAGTCACGAACCAAAATTGTCCAGGAATGGCTAAAGCGTAAAATTCGAGAGGAAATTTTGATTTTGGAGCAAAAAACATCTTCACATCTCAAGAATGACCACAATGCTTCCGCTATCTTCGGTAGACTCGGAAGCAAAAAAAAAGTTCCAGTCAAGCAGCACTGTTATATGTGCAAATTTTCAATTTTGGTGATTTTTACCCATTTCCCCATTTCCTTCCCTAAACGTTACTGGCAATCACAAACCTAAAAGAAAGCTTTTTTTATCACAGTTAATTTTGGCCGTTATTACCCATTTTTGTCCCCTAAAAAACTCTCCTATTACCCCTTAAAATACTTCGAAATGGTTCAACATCCCACACCACAATTAGTGGTTTATTAGACTTGTTGGTAATTTCTCCCACTCCTCCAACCTTGCCCCCCCCCCCCACCATGCTTGAAAATTGCCCATCTTCGAACTTGGCCTTTTGATTGCCAAGACAAATTTTGTAGCCAAATTTGAAGTTTTCATCTCGTTCCTAAGAGGAGTTATCGTCTGGAGTGAAAATCTTCGAGGGGGGGTTAAAAAAAATGTTTATGGTCGATTCCAAAGCTTTATTGGATAATAAACCAAAATGTCCAACTATTAGATATAATGAACTTGGATATCCACCAACTCCCCACACCCCAGGTTCTAGAAAACTTCCCCAGGACCACCAGGGTCCCAGGTGGTCTCTCGCCAGGCGGAAGTAGAAGTGCAACGTTGCACCAGCGTAGGGGTGGAGCCCCCCCAGAGGATTAGAGGGCTAACAATAGGCCCCTATTGTAACAGTAATTTTCCCAAATGCCGTTCGATCTAATGATCCGATTTTCAATCTGAAAACGGATTTGGATTCTCCGATATTTTTGGTACAAAAGCACTAGTTGCTTTGAGTCCAAAAACACTGAAATTGAGTAAAATAATTTCGGGAACTACATGAAAAAAATTTTTTTAAATTCAAAACTGAATGCCGTCACTTGAGGCTGCTTATAGCGATTACAGAACATTTTACAGATTGAAAATCGGTTGACCCGTTCAGGAGATAAATCCAATATTGGATTGCCCCGACGGTGTGGCCATCTGTTGAAAATATTTCTTATTAAAATCCATGTCATTTACCTTTACATGGATATTATGTCTCTGTGGTTGGAGCATATATAATAATAATTTCGGAGCGTTGTAACAAGGTAGACATTAATTGAAAATAGTTTCAAAAATAGTGAATGAAGAAGAGGTGGCTGAAAACAGACGAAAGAAGTATTTCGGGCAAAACAATCAGTGTGATGTCATTGGATGTTACTAGATATTTGGAAACCAAGTAAATAGGTATTCGCTATTTTTCCAGAACTATAGGAATTATTTCATCAGTCAACAGCATAATTTTTAGAGAAAAATCAACCAACTTCAGACCCTTGGGGCTGAGCATACCTGCCAGGGCTTAGTAGGTATGCTCCACAAGATAGGTACCATTAGTATATGTATAAGTATATGTTCTTGAAATTTTCAGCTCTACAGCGCGCGCCGAAGAAATGAGCCAGCTGACATTCCGAGCGCGCAAACTCGCCGTCTCCCGAAAACCTGGGCTCATGAAATATGTATCATATTTGATTACCTGATAGCGTAAATTAATACTGTTCAAAGAAATTGAATATTAATTTATGTCAACAGGGCTGTGGGTCTCTTTTTGAGCGAGTATGATGGTAATTGTGATCTTAAGATATTCAAATTTTATGTATAACAAATAGCAGAGGGAAAAGATAGGCCAGAATAGGTAGTAGAAGATTGAAGACAGGTTGTCATCAAGTAGAAATTATGTCCAAAACTAACAATTAAGGTCCCAAGCCTCCCAAGGATCGGCCTACTCCTCACTCCCCAGAAAAAACGCGTTTCAATGAAATATTGCGAGAAGGTTAACTTTTATCGAATGAATACCGGTTTTGGCATGACCGTTTTCTGAGAGCTTACAATTCTGGTGAGAGGTCCGCTCATCCGTCGCTGTAACAAACCGCCACCCACACTTGAAACCTGGGATGGTTATACTGCAATTTAGTTTAGAACTATGCACCAAGTGCCCACTTATCAAATTCTATTAGTTGATTATGGAGATTGCTCCAACAGCTTACGTATGCGGATAGCCAATGGAGTAAAACCTGAACACGGTACAGAAATGGATCTACATATATTAATTTTCATGAGGGGGAAAAACAAATACAGGGAGAACAGAGTACGCGCACGTATTTATTCTCTATTTTTAAATGAAAGTAGATTCCACCCTGAGAAATTTGTTCTTTTATTTCACCCTGTTTATTTGTTCTTTTTCTATGATTTTTCAAAGACTCCAGAAGTTCTGACGTCATTGCACCCCTCTCACCTGGGCGGGACCCTCGACGTCAGAGCTTCTGGAAACTTTGAAAGATCATAGAAAAAGAACTAGCTATCGTAGGACAGTGCCGCTGTCAAGTTCTCAGAATGGAATCTAGTTTCATTAAAAAGCAGATAACATTAACCCATGCGCATACACGGATATCAAATCTCTCCAGTAAGGTTATTGGCCACAGAGTAGGACCATATTAATTACCTTGGAACTTTTTTAAAACTAGTGCTAACGCATTTTTAGATGAGTTCTAGAAGCGCTATGGAACCATGTTGAAGATATCAACGATTTTAGTATTTCTTCATCACCAATTTCAAGAAAAAAAAAAGAAAAAGCCCAAGCAACTTAGGGTCACTTTACTCCTCATAGTGGATTTGGGACGTTTCCACGACACGGTTCAAAGACAGGAATGTGACTACGAGGATTTCAACAATATCACGCGAGTACGGACTGCACAGGTAGCCAGTGAACGACAACCAATCTTTAGGCAATGCTAACGTGATCCCCACCGGTGCAAAGGACAGATAGTCCATGTGCCAGCAATTTTCTGAGTACCAGAGAGATAACCAGACCAAGCTTTCAGAATATATTGGGGGGGGGGGGGGGGGGGGGGCATGTGAAGTGTAATAAGCTATGATAGCCATCACAGATTGGTAGCTTTCAAAAATGGCGGCGGTTGAAAGGAGTCGGGTAAGGCATTATCTTTGAAAATCATAGTTTTCGAACCAAACAAGATAGGAAATTTCTTCCAACGCCAAAATGTTCCACAAAGACTATAGTTTCGACTGTTACGGTCGAAGTTCTTGCTACATGAAGAAGTATGTGTGAAAAAAGACTTAAATGACAAAAAACGTGATTTTTTAAAATCTTTTTTTTCTGATTTGGGATATATATATATATATATATATATATAAGAAACTGCTAGGTGAATCAAAAATTCGCTGTTTATAAAAGTTGTAGAACGAGAAAAGAGAGATTTGACCTATAATTTGGAAAAGATTGGAAAATATTGAGCGGTATGGCGTAGAGGAGGCGGAACTACTAGGAAACTACAGGCAAGGTGCGCCTAACGAGACCATGTTGTGCGGGTTGAGTATACCAGCGGTATCTGTTTTATTGCAGATTCGCGCATTTTTGTATTCAATCGCATGAATTGATGATTTAATGAGATAAAACGGGACTAAAATATCTATTGACGACTATATTTTAGCCAATATTGAAGTAATAAAAGACAAGGCCATAGTTGTAAGTATTTTCTATAAATACGTACGGCTAAATATATTTTATGTATAAGAAGAACAACTTCATTTTGGAAGGAAAATTTCACAGATGTTCCTTCCGATGACATTTCATCGTTCCTTCCAATTTCATCGCTCATGTCATTTTCATTTTCGCGAATAGAAATCAAAGCCCGTGAATCACTAAAAAAAAAGAACAAAATGGGTAGAAATAAGGAAGAAACAACATAGTTCTTCTTCATGTCGCTATCACCGTCTTCGTCGGTATCACAGTGGTCGTTCTCGTTTTCAGTGATCTTTGAGATCTCACGCCTCTTTTTGTAGGAATTGGTGCACTCCATATTACTGGCAGTGTAGGAGCACTTGTATTGGTTGCTGTCTTTGCTGTAGCTGCAGGAAAAAAAGAGAATATACGCGGGTGCAGGGAGACCAGAAAATCATGATTAGAAGAGTCTGGGATAGATGGCGAACTCTGCAGACTCCTTCGCCATATTACAGCCTGGGAATTGGCATGTTTCATATATGTAGATGTAAGTTTCCTTACGTATATGCATCAGGCTGTGTTCAATTCGACCTTCTTTACTCCTGAACATCTGGCTCACTAATTAACGCAACGGATTTTTGTTTTTCGAGCAAACATGTTACATGTGAATTTCACGACAAGTTCATATCGACTGTCTGGGGTATCCCAGTCACGTCCCAATTCACTGAAGGCTGAGAGGAATGTTTATCGTGTATCAAAAGTTCAAGACCCTTAATGTTTCATTTTCCAGCGAAAGACAGTGGTGATTCAAAGAATAAACTCGTCCAGTTGGTCGTCCAAACAGTTGCTTTGGCTGTGATTCAGTGATGATTAAGGGTCTTAAACTGTCGATACACGATAAACAGTTCCTCTCAACCTTCAGTGAATTAGGACGTGATTGGGATACCCCAGACAGTAGCTTGGAGCTTGTTGTGAAATTCACATGTAACATGTATGCTCGAAAAACAAAAATCCATTGTGTTAATGAGTAGAGATACCAGACGTTCAGGAGTAAAGAAGGCCGAATTGAACACAGCCAGATGCCTCAATGTAAGGAAACTTTACATATACATAAGAAACGTGCCAATTACCAGGCTGGAATATGGCGAAGGAGTCTGCAGAGTTGGCCATCTACCCCAGACTCTTCTAATCATGGTTGGGAAAAGGACAGAAACGGGAATGTATCCATAAAATGGTTTTCTGGTCTCAGTTGTTTGTCCTATAGCTACAGCAAAGACTGCAACCAACACAAGTGCTCCTGCATTGCCAATAATATGGGATGCACCATTTCCTGCGAATGCAAAGGTTGTGAGATCTCAAAGGTCAACGAAAACGAGAATGACCACTATTACAGCGACATCTGAAGAAGAACTATAATGTTTCTTCCTTATTTCTACCCATTTTTATTTTCAATTTGTTCTTCTTTTAATGATTATCGAGAGACAATGAAAATGACATCAGTGATGAAATTGGAAGGAACGATAAAATGACATTGGAAGGAACATCTGTGAAATGTTCCATCCAAAATGAAGTTCGTTTTATAAATAAATTATACTTAGTTACCTAGTTACCTCTCTCCCTAGCAATGCCGCAAGTAGGTACCTATTTACAGAAATATTACTTATAACAAACTATAACCCTCAGTTTTATTTGTTAAATATTTACCAAAATATATTCGTCAATAGATATTTTAATCTCGTTTCATCTCATTAAATCATCAATTCATGCGAATAAATCCAAAAAATGCGCTAATCCGCAATGAAACTGAGACCGCTGATAGAGTCAACCCGGACAACACGGTCTTATTAGACGCACCTTGCCTGTGGTTTCCTAGTAGTTCCGCCTCCTCCACACCATACCGCTCAATATTTTCCTCACAAATTATAAGTCAAATTGAAGCTCTTTTCTCGCTCTACAACTTGTATGGAGAACGAATTTTTGATTCACCTAGCCGTTTCTGATGTATATGCCACATAAGAAAAAATTTATTTTAAAAAATCACGTTTTTTGTCATTTAAGTCTTTTTTCACACATACTTCTTCACGTAGCAAGAACTTCGACCATAGCAGTCGAAACTATAGTCTTTATGGAACATTTTGGCGTTGGAATAAATTTCCTATCTTGTCTGGTTCGAAAACTATGAATTTTCAAAGATAATGCCTTACCCCACTCCTTTCAACCGCCATTTTTGAAAGCTACCAATCTGTGATGGCTATCACAGCTTATTAAACTTCGCATGACCCCCTCTGAAAGTTTGGTCTGGTTATCTCTTTGGTACTCAAATCCCGAAATCAGGGGTCTGGCACAGGGACTTTAGTCAAGGTTGGTCGCGAGGTACCTTGAGGCTCCCTTGAAAGTAATAATAATATTATTTAAATAATAATATTCATCAAAAAATCTGAAAAATACATAAATATTGGTAGGTAATACATTGGTGATGAGTTAAGTAAAATTATATTATTATTATTGAATAACCTAACTACTTCGTTGTGCTACACATGTGGGAATTGAAATGGCCCATTCGCACATTCGTTCGATGGTTTCATTAGTTAAGGTAATTTTAACTCCTGTAATGTCACTCAAATGTCGCATACTCCTTTTTCCAGTTCGCTCACCATATATAAATAGGTACATTTTTGTTATTGGCTAGGTACCTACCTACTTTTACGTGCCGTTAACCAAACAAAAAGAAAAAAAACGCTGCAAAGTCCTTGCCATATGGGTTTATAATTCTACTGGACATGCGTACAGAATACAGAAATTTTGGCTGTTCATTTACTTAATGCTTTCATGTTCAATAATTGAAATAGCATTTTTGATGGTTTTCAGCAATTTTGGCCCCTAAAAATACGAATTAGGCTCAGTTTTTTTAAACAGATTATTTTTCATAATTGATAGTAGGTATCATTTAATTGTCTTGATTCACCTGTTGATACTACTTCTAGTGTTATTATACAAATGTTATTATGGAAATTTCAGACGATTTCCTATATTTAAGACTAAAAAAAAACACAACCTCAATTCTTCACTCTTCGGTCTAAACCAACCTAATACTCGGTCTTCTCGCCCTAAAAAACATGGAAAACGATATCTCATGTTCACTAAAACCTCAAAAATCCCTCGAAAATCCCTAGTTTTACACCCATTTTTCGCCCATAGCACCCCTGGGTGTATTCCGATCGGGCTGCCGAGTTTCGGAGCAAAAACTACCCAAATGTGGACCCAAACTGTGTGCGGAAGAACGACGATTTTAGACCAAAATTGAACGTAAATTTAAGGCTGAAACTTCGTTGGAACCTCAATTATCCACTCACTGGTCAAAATCGACTTCATATTCGGTCTTCTCGTCCCAAAAACATGGAAAACGATACCTCAAAAGCTCATGTTACTAAAAGACAAAAAGTACCTATATTTTTATACACATTTTCACTCATAACACCCCTGGGTATATTCCGATCGGGCTGCAAAGTTTCGGGATACAACTAGGGCCCAAATGGAGCATGTGTGCGAAAGAACGGACGGACATTGCATTTTTGGAATCTACGCACCCTGAAACGTAGAAGATAAAATTTTGAGGTGGGTGTTATAACATTTTTGCTGAGCGAATACATAAGTGTGTTATTCACAGAATAATAAACCAAAACGGCTGTCTTACAAACACCTAGGGATCATCAGCTAAATATACGTTTCATTTTGTAACTATTTTAGTAACACAACATGTCATACTTTGCAGAGTCTTCTCTGGAGACTAGAACGAAAATACGAAAAATTTTGGAATACCTACCTAACTATATAAGATTGTAAACGTTTCAGAGACTAGGCTGGGAGGTATGCAATGAAAAATCATACCTATGCACTGGAAAATTACTGCCTACCTACCTACATAATGTTATAATAGTTAGTGGAGTTTTTAATGCTAGTTTCAACTACACAATATTGGTATTTTTCCGTGGCTCCTTCATCCACAGCATTAAAAAGAAAACCACACCGCACTTCTTTCGAAACATGTTTGAAAATAGAGTGAGGTTAGGACCGCCTGTTCAGTGAGAACATCAACTCTTTGGTCATCCATTCAGTTCGGATGTGTTCAGTTTAAAGATCCGTTCAGTTCGGAAACGTTCAGTGCTGAACACCACATCCCTACATTATTCCAGTTTAAAAAAATGTTATTAATATCATGGAAAGCCACCTTAAATAAAAGTCACCACGAATAGCCTGCAAATGCCGGTTCCTGGCGCGTTCTTATTGGTTGCATATATTATTATCTCTTCCTTGACCTTGATTCGAAAGTGCTCCTCGAGTAAGGCCTCCTTGAAGAACATTCAGAAATACGAAATATTTTCAAGGCAGTGACAGCAGTTAAGGATAACTTATTCAAGGCTTCCTTGATGTCAAGTGAAGGAGCGGTTCAAGGAGCGATCATAAAAATACGGGCCCCTAAGAGTAGTATCGCGAAGTTGGGCCTTTCTACGGAGGAAGGGGGGGATGTTATACCAAGGATAGGACCAAACGCATCCCGCTGCGGCATTGCCCATTAATTCCTTGGTGACAGTTGTTTGGGCTAAAGGTTGACAACGGGCGAGCTATCTCCATCACCGGAAGTCCTTCATAATCATTCTTTACGCATTGTTTTCGGTTTGGGACCGTTCTTCTTTCTTTTTTATTTTACACCGATCAAGTAGGGAGAAATAATTGTCAGTTGAGTCGCGCAGTTTTTAAATGGCTGCAAGTGTGTTTGTAGGTGTGTGTGTGTGTGTGGGGCGCGCGCGCGCGTGTGTGTGTGTGCCTCCTGCCTCGAAATATTTCCCCCCCCTATCGTTTTATTTTGTTCTTGTTCGTTCAAAACTTTATAAGATATACAGACCTTAATAGGAGTCCCTCCGAATTGAGGACGAAAGAGGATGAGTTTCCGCGACTCTAAAAAAATGTCACTGATAGAGGCAGAGGCGCGGGCGTGTTCAAAACCCGATAACATCGAATGGGAATCGTGAAGTCATAAATTCAGAGGAGGCGAAAGAGGAAAGGAAAAAAACGAAATAATGAAAGAGGCGATGAAAGCGTAATGACACTCGAACGCAAACAAGAACCACCGGTTTTTTTTAATCGATAATGTTTGGGACAAGCTACGTCGTGTGGAGTTGAAGCATTTTCCAACAATACCTCTTAACAGGACTTACAAGACATCGATAGAACAGCAAGTTTTAGCACTCATAATTTACAATAAACGGATAGTTTGGGGCGGGGGAGGGGGGGGGGTGCATAGCAACCAACTGGATGCTGGGTTTTATACAGGAAACAGTGGTGGAGCTCAATTTCTGTTACCTACCACTAGAATAATAAGTATCGCCGATGGCTAGGAACCCCCATGTGACGTATTCGTATTACGGTCCAGCTTGGACCAATCATCAAATTATCAACATTTTAAAATAGTTATGTTATAACCTACGATTGATGAGTAAAGTTACGTTAATTTACACTTGACTTTAGTCAAGTTAATTTAGTTGACACACAGTAAGATGAATTCCTAGTAGAGTCTTCATAAAGATGGTCTAGCCTTAATATTCACCAATAACTGATCATTAGAGCCCGGATTTTGCATGTTTCAAGCCCCTAATGCTTATAGAACTCCATTCAGAGAGTTTTTGTGCAATTTGCTACACAAAAACAGAAATTATTTTGAATGAGCTGTACCGAGATCTCTGTGAGGCACTGTTAAAATCCAATATTCCTCTTCAGAAGTTGGAAAATGAACACTTCACAGCCTTCTTGAAGAAATACACTGGTAAGGATATCCCCTGCGAATAGACCCTCAGGAAGAACTACAATACTCCAGTGTATGAGGAGGTTATGGAAAAAATTCGCAGGTGATTCCCCCATCTGGATGCCGATTGACGAAACAACTGACCCTTGCGGACGATATCTTGCTCATGTAATCGTTGGAAAACTCAGTTCTGAGAAAGCTGGACATGGTCACCTTATTTTGTGTAAAAAGCTGGAGAAACAAATCACTCAACTATTGCAAGGACAATGAATGAAGCGCTAAATATTTTGTGGAGATCTCAAGCGCAACACTATGAACAGCAGCGATTACTGGCATTTGTTAGATAGTGCAGCCTACCTCAAGGCTGGAGAAGGCCTGCATGCATTCTATCCGAAGATGATTCACATTACGTGATTGGTCCATGGTATCCATCGTTTCGCAGAAGAATTGCGGATTAACCTACCTGATTTGAATAGGTTAATATCTTCAACAAAAAATATATTTGTGAAAGCCCCTAGCAGAGTAAGGGCATTGAAAAATGCACATCCTTATCTTCCTCTACCACCTGAACCAGTAATTACCACATGGGGTACGTGGATAGCTGTGGCTAAATATTTTGGTGAACATCACCGGAAGTTGAAGGAAGTTATTGAAAATTTCGACGAAACCGAGAACCAAGCCATTGCGAAAGTTAAAGATGCACTAAACAACCCTTCCGTGGTCCAACATCCAGCGTATGTCCAAGCCAACTTTGGAAAACTCCCCGATTTAATTACCACCTTCGAACAAAGCGGAATGGATGTTTCCAGGTCCGTATCTCTGACAGAGAATTAGTATGTAAGAGAAAGTAAAGAGTGGAAAGGTCCCATCGGGGAAAATATGAGGAAGAAACTGGATGCGGTATTGAAAAGGAATCCGGGATGGGAAACTGCTGGAAATTTGTCGAGAATTTTGAACGGAGAGGTTGTGGAAGAATGCAAGCCGATGGACCCCCAGGACATACTTAGCAAATTACCGGTTGTACCCATAGTCTCATGTGATGTGGAAAGATCGTTTTCATCACTGAAAAACGTTTTAAGTGACAAAAGACGGGGTCTCAAAGTTGAGAACCTTGAACAAATACAAATTGTAATTTCAATAAGCCCGAAGATGTTAGTTTCAACCCATAATTTCAATGTATAATCTGAAATTTTAAGCTTTTGTACTATGTTTACCCCTGCATGTATATTTTACTTACATTTCTCATCTGTTTTAGTCATCCTCATAATTGTTTAGTAATTTTAAACAAATTCCTTTTATTGTGGTAGGTACCTTTAAGAATGAAATGTTAGTCAATTTAGGAAACCTGTTCTCTTAATCGCCCCTCACAAATCTGTTAGAAAAAAAAATTAACTTCCTCCTGCATCAAATATTAGCTTTTTAGCTTCATTAATAGAGGAAATGCTAGGCGATAAAACGTCGTTTTTAGCTTTTTTTTGTGTGTGTGCATATTTTCAACAACGGCTGGAAGGAATTACTTCTTTAAGTATCCAATATCCCTTCATCTCAAGGATAACGAAAAAACACCCAAAGATAGCCATTTTTCAGGTTTATATGATTAAGAAAATTAGCGTGAGGTTCCACACTAGATGTTTTACAAGATTTTTTGCTCAGGTAAGTCACTCAAGAAAAATCTTTTCTTTTTTTGCATGAATTCAGTGCATGATCGGGGTTTTTTAAATGCATGTTTGCATGCATGTTTGGCGTCAAACTTTTGCATGTCGATCCGGGCTCTACTGATCATACTTGCTAGTACAAGCTCATAACGACAACAGCAAGTAAAAGTACACAACAGGATAGACATGGCTCACTATTATTGGTCATTACCAAGGGTGATGATAAATATATCATCTCCGAAACTAGCAAGGTACAACATATAGCTCGTCAAAACACTTCCAGTAAATATACCTACAAAGTTATTTGACCTCATTTCTGCAAAACAAAAAATGATGTGCTCATTACAGCAAAATCTCATGATGCAAGAAATATTAAACGATCAATCAACTGGGTCAAATCTCTTCCACAATGCCGAAAGATGAAACTGCAGAAAAATAAAATTACGAACTCCAAAGGTTTGCTAAAGACATTTCATTAGTGGTAAGTGGTAAGTAAATGTATCAGTACTGTGTCAGTTAACGTAATGATGGTTAGGACCTTAATTTAGGTCCTATACGGAAAATGAATTTAAAAAAAAAAAAATGATATTAGAAGGGTCCTTGAAGAATGTAGCTACTTAAGCCACAAAATCGCCACGTTGGCGTATCAATGAGTTAAGCCGGTTGCGACTGCTCCTCAGGTGAGAACTCCCAAACGTTTTTAAGAAACTGTAACATTTTGTTATATTATCATTTCTGAAGTAAAGGTTATTTTCACTTCATTTCGTTATCTCGAAACAAGGTTTTTGCAGATATTCCTCAGTCATCTTGTCGACGATATCAGTAGATATCCACCTTGATTCTGGTACTGGTACACATTTTTACCTACACCGTACTTTGCAAACATGTATGCCTAACTATGAACGTGATTTTCATTACTGCCTTCCCCCTTACACCTTCTTAATGTTTAAGAAAACCATTAGATTAGATAAAACACTCTATACAAAAATATGAAGTGGGTATGTGAATAGCAATACTTACAGACCTACACGAGTTTTGCTACTATTCGTTACCCTTATATTGCACCTACATACTCAATTGTTAAGTATGTAGGTGGTAAAGGTGCTCTACGTTACTATGTACACTATCGTGTGAAAAACAGGTAAAACGTCCTTAATGCACTTTACAAATACAAGATTGATATCTGGGTTATAAATGTATCTCACGTATTTCTCAAAAATCTTCAGCACTAAAAGTCATTCATCGTATTCAATTCAAGAAACAAGGATGTTCCCAGACCAGTTTATAACATTTTCGCGTGCCAGATCGTTCCATTCCACCTCCCGCGTCACCATGTCAAAAGTAAAGCATTTGAATAAATTATTACAAAAATATATACAATGCCACAACGAGGGAGAACGAGGTTTCGTAGTGAGAACTGAAATACAGACGTGGTTACGGGTCTCAGAATGGATGAAGCTGCGTATCTGGATATCGGTGACCAAAGCGATAGTAACGCTTCGATCTAGTTTCGCATAAACGATTATCAGATCTCGACAATACCACCTTTACGAACCAGGAGACTGAATCATATTACAGGTATACGATCGACTACAGAAATGATACACAGCATGCGGATCCTCTGAGATGAATGATGCGTCAGATCTGAGTATGTAGCTCGCACGTTAGTTCAAATACGTCGCAAACTGCAAATAGTTTAACGTGGAATTTCTTTCAAAACCTTAAACTTCTAAATACGCCCAGAAAGTGGGAAAGGCTAGAAAGGGTACGGAGGTAGATTACTCACGTGTGTAGTTGTACGTTTTGTCCACTTACCTGTAACAAAGACAAAATCATCAAATACGAGTCAACTAAATTATTTTGCCGCCATGGGTAGTTGAAGAATATGAAAGCAGCGCTGGGCTTGGTATGCAGTTATACCAAACAGCTCTACACATATTAAACTATCAACTGAAAAATAACAGGGCTGAGGATGTAGTGACAAACGTGTTGCTCAGTCTTTCGAACCTATTCCAATTTAATACTGTTTACCCAACTGCAAGAAAAGGGTTAAGTTTTTAGCGTATCTATGTTAGGATCTACCGCTATGCGGAGGGCATGGGGGATTGGGTTATTCATTTGGAGTGTATATTAGCAGGTTTATGGATTTTAGGTTCATATCGCTAGATATCCATAATCGTCCATTACTAATAGATTAATTGGTCGAAGTGAGCTGGAATCTTGAGGGGAAGTATGAGTTATGTAGGTATATTCAGGGAGTATATGAGTAGGTGTGTAAGTTGTTCATTATTACCTCGTGGCATTCAACCGGCTTGATGATTGATGAATTCGGGGAATCGATACAATGGTTTTCCTAGAAATGTCCAAAACAAAACTAACGCCCAAGAAGGTCGAAAAAAGCTGAAATATGCAGGTTGACACAAAAATGGTTCCATATCAAAATCAGGCTGTCACAAATTTCTTCTCCTACATGCAAACGCCGATAAATATACCCAGAAATGCTCCAAGTAATGACATTTTGGGTGTGGGTGCGGGTTGGGACCTGTATGGCTCCGCATAAAATTCGCAGAATAAACCTATAATAAACCTATTCTTTATATTAAGAATTTGGTTTATTAGGGCTGGTCTTCTAATATTGGGCTAATTCCAAGTCGAGCCAAGTAATCCACGGATTAAAGTAGGTTTGGATTATTTCTGTGTTTCTTCCAAATAACAGTGTTTCCCTAGTAGATAGTGAATGAACAAGTCAAGATGTAAACCAAGTTTTTTTTTTTTAAATCCATAACTCCTGATGACTTAGGGCCGATTTCACCAACATTTTTAATCATGGCTAGACGATCGTAATCACGATTTACGTTCCTTAATCATGATTAACAGAACTGTTCGATTATACCACACTCGATAAAGCATTAACCACGATTAAGAACTAACCGGCCGATTTTGGTCGATTAGCGTTCTTAGCCACAATTAGACAGCCATTTTGGTTTATCATGCAACGAAACTACGTCGAATAGGTACACAGTGTTTTCTGATAGTGATTTCGATATTATATACCTACGATGCGTCGCGCATTAGTGCGTGCTTTCGAATTATCATTCCAAGATGAAGATGATATTGTCGGCCCTCCTAAATAGATAAGGGTATTCCTAATCCTAAATATATGAGTGAAGATTTCATCGACTTTTCAATGTGGTACCGACTATCAAAACAACTGTTCTCAGCGTACTGGAACAAATAAAAGGCCATCTAGAATACCTGACTGACAGGTAAGTTACACGCAGTACATTAATAAAAAAATAATGTACGTGTAACTATGTATTATTTTCGCTTATGTAACTAGGTATTACAAGTTAGTGCGCATGTAGGTAAACCATGAGATGACAACTTCGAAATATTTAGGTGCGCACTTATACTAGACTGGACTTCTACATGCAATTGTTTTTTCATAATGATCATAATAAATAACAGTAATCTGTAGGTAACATTTTTGAAGTAGGTGCTAAAAGTATCTAGAGGGATAGGAAGTAATGCTTTTCATAACGAGCTTATTCTTGGCAAATCTTTTTTATCTTTAATCATTACGCCCAAAAAATTTTGGAAATACATATTATAAAGCCACAGGAATTTGTAGTACCTATTTACGTATCAATTCGGCAATATTGTAACGTATCTATTTATATAATGAAAACCAAAATTTAGCCAAATTTTTACCAAATTTTTTTGTATTTTCGTAGGCGCTGAGTAATTGATCTATTTACCTATTATGATTATTTCTTTTCAGATTGGCAAGACAACCACATGGAAATGGAGAGGATGAATAATGAAAGGCGAATTCGAGTTTTCACGTTGTATTGTTCTAGTAAATAAAACCTTTTTAATTGACTTCATTTCTCAATCACCCAACCTTTGGCAAGTTCATTTTATTTAGTAGGTACCTACATCATAAAAGTTTAAAGTCAAAAACACTGTGTGACGATGAATTGATAGTGAATATTCAAAAAACAGGAATTTCTATGTAGGTCCTAATGGGTATTTAGGTTGAAAAATATAACCGTACCTACGGTAACAAAGTTCTCAAGTAAAAGGCAGAAGAGTAATGCTGAGTAGAGAGTTGAATTCGTCGCATAGTCACAGTTTTCTTGCACTCAAATTGTAATATTTGTTTACGAGCTCTACTAGTAAATTTTCATTCGAAACCTCAAAAGCAGGATCCTCCTTCCTTTTTTTGGGTTCATTATTATTGTTATCACTCATGATAATAGAAATGGCATAGAAAACAAACACTGCAATGACAGGCGATTGAGTCTTGACAGCACTAAATAACCTGGTTTTGTTATAACCTCATTACACCACTGCCTTGTTGATACGGAACATATAGCATCCACGAGGGCGTTAATCATGTTTAGTGAAGTTAATTGTGGTTAGCATAACCAAGATTAGTGGGAACCATGATTTGCATGGTGGAATCCAAACGACATTAATCACGATTACAGGGTTCGGTTAACTCAAATCTTGATTAGCTTAATCACGATTAGTGAGCTTTTGGTGAAATCGGGCCTTAAACTCCTTGGACGTAAAGACACCTATGATTACACACTGTAACACTAGAACACTGAATGAGTCAATGATATGTGTTTATTTGGATCGACCAGTCCATCAATTAAGCTATTCGTCGTTAGTGAAGAAAAATTATGGTAATACGCATAAAGAGTGAATGACAATGGCTGGGAGAATTATAGTTCAAAAGAAAAAAGCGTGGGCAGGTCGCTGGGATCCAAATGAAAAATGTTGCCCGTTGGTTTTACCGAGGTTTAAGGAATCGGAGGCAATCCATCATAGGAGTTGTCTTCCATTGAAGGAGACCAAAGCCGGCGCATCAATGAACACGCAAACTGATGAGTCAGAAGAAACCTCTGGCCTTCATGTTTACCAGCCGGGCCCATCAACCCAGTGAGTTTGCTCAGTGGAGGATTAGTTTATCTTACCATCACTCCCACCCCTGTTCCATATCTGAGATAAATGATAGTAAGTCGAAATATAATACCTACTTCAAAACTTGAAAAACAAAATATTAATTTTAATTAGAACCGCCGGATATACATCGATGAAACAAACGTTTTATAGGATTCTACTTACGTTAGGTACACCTAAAATCCTTCTAAAAACTGATGTTTATAGGTTATGTTATACGTTCAAAGTTGAAGGACACAGTTGTAGATTACCTACTTATAATTCATTATACAGGATGTCCCACAAAAGCCATCCCCCCCCCCCCCCCCCTTATTTTTCCTATGCATGGTTTCTTTTTAAATTTTGGAGATGAAACTCTGAACGGTTGAATTATGAGCGTAACGGCCGTTTTAATAAGGGGAGGGGTATGTTTTCAGGTTTGTTCAGACAAGCAGTTCAGAACTCATTAATATAACCATAAATAATCGAACTATGAATCTTATCCTGATTGGACTTGTGGTGAGCATACTACAATAATTCTTTACAACCTTGACCCAAAGCTGGGCATTTTCTAGCAAACCCAGCAGGTGGGCTTGGTACCATCAGCGTCCAATTTCTGACGTAACTTTTTTGATTTCATTACAGTCGTGTAACCATCGAACGAGGAGGACTATAATGCAGACAACAGCACTATGGATTTTAGACCTTATCGCAACTATGGAACCAACAAAACTCGACATTTGAACACCCTTTCAACAACCCAACGAATTTCATGTCGACGTCAGAGATTTTGATCTACAGATGCGACAGGACTACAAAGAAAGCAACTGAGGATTCAAAGAGACGCGAGATTTATTAAATTAAACAATCTTTAAAAGGTTGTTATGGGACCGGTTTCGGATTCTGTAATCCACAATTAGCCATTTAATTTAGCCAATAAAATTAGCGAATTGTTAAAAACGGATAGAGAATCTGATCAAAACCATTTTAGTGAACATGAGCTTGTGAGGAATCGCTTTCCATGTTTTTTACGGCAAGAAGACCGAATATTTGGTTGATTTTGGCCGACCGATGATTAAATGGCACCACCAATGATAATTTGTAAAAAAAATATGAGCCTAGTCGTGTTTTGGGGGGCCAAAATTGGTGAACCACATCAAAAATAGCTATTGCGATTATTGCACATGAAAGAAACAATAAATGAATAGCCCAAATTTCTGTAGGAATGTCTAATAGAATAATAAACCCACGCCTTGACAAGAACTTTGCAGCGTTTTAGGAATCTACACACCTTGAAGCGTGAAAGAAAAGGTTTTCAGTTGTATTATTTAGAGAATAATAAACAAAAGGATGAAAAGACTTCTGTGACTGTTCAAGCAGAAACAACATATGTAGGTACATGATGGTTCGATTGACCGTAATAAGCGGAAAAGCATATCCAGAAACATTGAAAGCCACGACATGTTGAACATATTTGAACAACCACGTTAAATTCTTCATCCCAATTGTTATCTATAAAAATCTATATGCATACACGTCAGAAATCTGGAATGAAAAACTGATCACACTGGGAGTGAGCCTGATGGAAGAAATCATCAGGACGACTGCAGAAGGCTTGAAAACAGCCGCCAGGCCCTAAGGAATGTCACAGAGGAAACCAATTCCTGAGGCAGCAGGGTCCAGTTTCTTTGGCCTCCTGTCTGAAAATCCGTCCGGAATCCAAAAACCAAACGAATACCAACCTCTCACCTTCCCATCGGGGAACTGCGCCTGTCACTACCTATGTGTAAACATCCATCCGGCAGCCGTTTTTTTATCGCCCTTTTTCAAGAAAAATCTTTTTACAGGATGGTTGACGAGCGTTCAACGAGGCGGTATGAGAAGTTGGTCATCAAGTTTTATGGTGATAGCGTTTTTCTTGGTTCTGACACTTCTGAACAGGGGGAGACAGTGTTCCGATGGCAATTTAGCACCCAGTGGAAATCAACATCTGGCATCTGGTACTAGGTATGTAAGACGATGTCGTTAGGATTCCAAATATGAGAGCCACAATGACAGTTCAACAGTCACAGTACAAACGTGCAGAAACACGAATTTGAGAAAACTACCCACATATCCAGTGGGGAAACATCGTTCAAGTGCCCTTGCTAACGTTGTGATCTTATTACAGTCAGCTCTCGATTAGTCTGACCACTGGGGACCGGCCAAATTCGTTCGATTTATTACCTATATAGTTCGAATTACCTACAGTTCGAGTTGATCTATAGCTTGAGTTGGATTTGTCTATGTAATGGGCTAAGAAAAAATAATAAATAATCATAAAAAATACTCATGTTTATTTGTTTTATTAATTTTTTCAAGACTTCGAAATACTCATCAATTTTTTTTTCATTTTTGTTAATAATTATTTGACAAACTTCATTAAGCTTAGTGAAGACACGATTGTCACGTCCGTCTAAAAACGCCCTCAACGTTTCCAATGCACCTCTAGCTCCTCGGGCTGTTGGTGGTTCTTTTTCCAGTACATTTTCTTTTTCTCATTCCACTTCACTTTCCCTCTCTTCGGATGGTCGATGCAGAACTTCTGCGACTATGCTTTCGTCTGTGAGGGATTCTCATACTGGCAGGTCACAGTCAACCTCCACAATCGACGAAGTCTACGCCTGAAGCAAGTATATAGCTGAAACAAGCTCCCAGTCGGTGTTTTCGAACACCTGAACCAACAGGAACTGTAAACATATTTTTTCGACTTACAGAGCTGATGCAGCAAGGCAGGTCGAGTTGCTGAGGTGAATTCCCACAACGCACCTTCCAGCATTTCGAGTAATTTATGGTATCCTCGAGCATATTCGAGTTACTGATGTGGAAAACGCAAAGGTTTATATATGAGTGAATCGGGACCGCAGAAAATGTCGAGAGTTGACTGTATTACGCTTTGTGTTTCACAGCAACTGTTCATGTGATTGTAAAGGTTTGAACGGATTGTAGTTCACTACAATTGATTTGACAAGAATGAGAAGATGGATCTACTTTCACATCCAGAAACTCGATGCTGAAACGCATCACATGGAGCCCTAGCTTGGAATAACTGGTCCAGAACATTCGAGAATTTCATCAAAGAACAGCAAGGATTGGATGATGCAGGAGCAGGTAAACTAAATTTACTGATTTAACATGACCATCTTATCTTGAAGTGAAGCTACCTCGTATGTATTCCGTGTAAGTATTCGCAAGGCGCCTACATCAAGCCAACCAATGAAATTTTGCCACTGTAAAAATTAGCCACCACTGAACAATCCCCAAATCAGACTATTGATCAGTACACATATCTGTACTTCCTCAGACAGCTACAACTTCTGGGTAAAGACTGCGATTTTAAAGCCGTTTCTGCAGAAAGATTATAAACTTGTCATGGGACAGCGCTTGCTGGAAAATGTAACTCTAAATATTGAAAATGCTTGTAATCAAGCACTTTCTCTTGAGGCCGCACAAAACCAGTCACTTTCCTATACCGTACCACATTCAGTTATATCCAAAAACTTTCAGAGGCAGTAAGGGTATCTAAAAAAAAACCGTTGCGAAGTCCTTGTCACATGAGTTTATTATTCTACTAGGACATATCTACAGAAATGTTGGCTGTTCATTTATTGTTTCTTTCATGTGCAATAATTGAAATAGCTATTTTTGATGGTTTCCACCAATTTAAGCCACCAAAAAATTCGAATTAGGCTCCATTTTTGACAAGTATCTTTGATCATTGACAGTGTCCTTTATTTGTCTTGATTCGCCTGTTAATACCACTTCAGGTGTTATTACACAAATTTATGGTGATTTCTAATAATTTCCCAGGTATATGTGAAAGATAAAAAATGAAGTTTTGGAGCTGAACTCATCGGTCAAAATCAACTTCATATTTGGTATCGCCCTAAAAAAGAAAAAAAAGAAAAAGGTATCTCACAATCTGAAGTTTACAAAGACAAAAATACCTAATTTTGCGCCAATTAATGTTTCACCCGTAACTCCCCTGGGTGTATTCCGTTCGGGCTGCCGAGCTTCGAGACAAACCAGGAGCAAATCGTCGTTCGACGACGATTTTAGACAAAATTTTAAGGAGAATTAAGGCTGGATATTGTTAGAACCTCAATTCTTTGCTCCTCGCCCTAAAAAACATGGAAAACGATACTCAAGCACCAAAACCCCCTATTTCTACACCCATTTTACATCCATTATTCACCCATAACACCCTTGGGTATTCCGATCGGGCTGAAAAGTTTCGGGACACAACTAGGGCCCAAATGGAGCCTGTGTGCGAAAGAATTTTTTAGACCGAAAATAAATGTATGGATGTTACGGCGCACGGACATTGCATTTTTTAAATCTTCGCACCTTGAAACGTAAAAAAAACACAATTGCGAGGGGGTGCTCAAAAAATTGTTTGCTGAGCGAATACATAGCTGTATTTGTCACAGAACAATAAACCAACAGCAAGGAAAACAAAATCATTCCAAATTCGCGTCTTCGTTGCCTCACACCGCCACCAACCATCTGCTTAATAGCCCCATCACCAGAATGCAGAGGAACGTGAATTACTTGGCCTCCCTTTCTGATGACATGGACATAGTAGCTTCCAGCCTAGCCTCTACAAAAAGGCATTTAAAACAAATTTCATTAGAGTAGGATTCTATTGTTTTTTTTTGTTTTTTTATCCGTAATGCGATAAAGTCCGTATTTGTTTTTGTCCGTAAAATTGTTTACATTGTAAGTTGATACTTATATCTTATGCATCTTGCTAATGGCATCATTTCTTTGTAATTATGAGTGTTAGGTAATATATATTTATATATATTCTCTAAATAAATAAATAAATTTTGCGGGGCGGATCGACATCTCCGTACTCAATGTACGGCTAAAAACTATACTTAAAAATTTCCAAAAAACGTGGCACTTTGAAGCAGTACCTACGCTTCTCAAAGATGAAAGTTGTGGCTATGTCACAAAACTCAAACGTAGTCGCTATTGCTGATTAAGTGCCTATCTAAATCCACTGTCGTTGTGGACACGAATGGAATAAAAGCAAATGTCCTCATTGATTGTGGAAGTTCTTCAACAAACAGACGAACTATTTCTGCAGCAAACTTCCTTCTCATAAAAATTTAATGGGTTTAGTTTCCGTTGATAATTACTGTTGTTGCTATGATGTTGACAAGTACGACGACAAATACGACGCGAATAAAAACCACTTTACCCGTGGGCTTGGTCCTGAACAGTTGAGTAAATTAGTGCTTAACTACTCAGACCCGTGAAATACTGCGGAAAGTCATTAAAATATATAACAGTAGACAGGTAGGTTCCTCGGAAACTGCATTGGATTAAGAATCGACCAAGAATATAGGGACAGTGCGTACTGTAACTCTTAACGAAAAATCTATCAGCTGTTACAGGTAAATGACAAGTTGATTGGAACAGAAAGAGTCTGGAAGTGTGGAATCTGATGGGCACAGAGAAGGCACTATTAACGCTGGACTAGTGAGAGGAGCCTAGCCCGGTCCAGAGAGAGATGAGAGAGGTTGATGGATACCCGGTGCCTCGGGCACTATGTAATAGATTCTCCGTCTTCACATTACCTACACGATACTCCAACATTATGCTAATGACCCCGAGATAAATATACCTACAACACACCCTAAAACTAACAGACACACTCACTTACACATAAATATCTCTCAGTTACCGCGGGGCCAGAGCGTCCTCTCTCGCCGGCGCCAATGAATTTATATTTCATTCCCTTATGTCAACAGTACTACTATCACACAATAAATTACCTTTGTTACCAAATCAAAACTAAAAAGCGTACCGCTCTTCAAACATACCCCTCCCTACCTCTCATTCGACGGTCAGTTTATGACCGCCCCCCTGGGCCATGAGGCGCACCATCAAAACCAATCGTTATTATAAAACTGGCCACATTTTCAATTAATCTCCTGTAGAGAGGAGATCGCTTCTAAAAACACAGCATCGATCTTTTATTTTTTTGGTGTCTCCGTTTTATTTTATTCGTTCATTATATGGCGAAAGGCAAGAGGGAGAACACGGCCCTCCGTCTCAAAAACGCACCAAATTAATTGAGGCTCGGAAACATGACTTGGGAAAGAGGTTTAAGGGGTTTCGGAACTTGGCAATCGTTAAACTGCAAATAAAACAGACTGCGTGAAGCACCTGAAACTGAGCCGCCGAAAGAAATTTGGAGTGATTCCATTTCTCATCCCTGCAAAATGCGGAAGGTTCTCATTCATAATGCTGGATAGCAACACCGTAACTGAACTTCGTAAAATCGGGTTATTAATTTATTCAGGTGAAAGAAAGAAAGAAAACATTGAATACAATACAGTTTGCCAGGGTGTTCGAGCTCTTCATAGCGAATCCCTACACAACTGATGGATCATGAGTGAACTAATTTCAATGGCCGTGAACTTGTGTCTAGTCCTTAAATTAATCCAGGAATGGGTATCTGTCTCCCACAGTCGGCTGGAGTGGTTGATGAGTTGTTGACGGTAGTAATGATGATAACAAAGAAAACAAGTGCATAATTTCAGAACGGATGGAAGTCAGGGGTTCAGCTGAGGAAGTCATTTTTTGCCATACTCGAATTCAGAAAAATCCCCACCTACGTTTAAATTCGGCCAGACACGAATATCGACTAGAGAGCAGTATCGGTATTGCCCACAGACACATCAGGCGTTTCCGAGCAAGCATCCGTATAATTATAATACCTGCCTATTTTCTTATTCCGGCCACTGACGGCATAACTATCGAGTGCCACATTGTTCTCACTTACGAAAAATCAACGAGAGATACGTAGTTCCTTGAAACACCACTAAAAATCATTCAACTGAGATTTGAATTATAGGACTTGAACAACAGCATTTTCATTTCCATCGAAAAACGTACATCAATATTAGCAGGTATAACTGAAGACTGGGCCTAGGCCCAAACATTTACCGTGTGTGTACCCACCAGCTAATTTTAGCCGTCTCATTATGAAACGTGCAACGTGAAACGTCCTCAAGGCAATCGGATACCATCCATAAAGTGATAACGAGACTCCTTTCAGTAAGAGCAAGGAATGCTGCTTCACGAGGATCTGAAAATGCCTTGTGCGCTGTAATGGACAATTTCACCAGTTTTAATTATTCTTTCAACTGAAAGATGTCGGTGAGAGCTTTCCGAAAAGGTCCAATATGAGAGACGAATCGGGACGACGGATAGAACTGGGCAAAATACGTGGAATGAAACCGAAATGAAATATTGTTGGTCCCTCACCCATGCACCAGTCGGGGGGGGGGGGGGGGGGGGGGGCTCTCAGTCATTGTGTTTTTGTTTTTTCTATTCGTTTTCTGGCCATACTACCACGTGGTTTTATTTAACCTGAAAGTTGGCAAATGCGGGTTTTTGAAGGAGCTAAATCTGATTCCGATGCCCAAAATACCAAATTCTGACCCAGTGGAATTGGCAACAGATTGGTGAAGGTTGGGAAGCGGTTATTGTACAACACGTTGACGCTCCTGCCGGTGCCGTTGCAAGTGATCATAAGGTCGACGGGAATCGATTGTCTCAAGAGCCGAACCTAATGAATTATTTAAACAGAACTTGTGACGGGCGGGGTGGGGAGGAGGATATTAATCCCGAAACCCGAATGAGTCAGAAAAGCAGGCAAGGAAGAGGGCCGAAGGCTTATCGTGAGTTAAGGGAAGGCTGATCGCCGGTTAACGTGGAAAAAGACCGGTCGGGGTGTAATCATCGGAGGGTAATCATTTCCAAGCTCTCGAGAAGGCACTTGACAAATTACAGCGTTTGTTAATGAGACTGCAGAGGTAATTGAATACTGCCTGTCCGCCAAGGGGGCAAAGAAAGGTAATCGTCGTCCGTGTTATTTACATATAAGACAGTCGTTTATTTTAGGAGTGCACTTTACAAGTTTTGGCCGACGGCGTGGTGCCCCCTCTCCTATTTTGTGAGGTATGTATGATAAGGAAAAGAAAACTTTCTTCGAGTAATCGGGCGCAAGGGTTTTCAATAGGCGGAAACCCAAATGAACAAAATGAAGTGGCAAACGTTGACCTACGAATTCTGCATTCTATTTTAGCGATTCATTCATTAGTTATGGCTACAGGTGCCTACGAAACAGATTTCGATGAAATTAATTAATATATGATAAAATATTGAACCGATTTCAATTCCTAGCAAGCTAGCAATTCTTGTTTCCTGACCCCATTCATTTTATTATGACAAGATCTGTGGACACGTGACATATTTCTAACAACTTCCATACCGACCGATTCTTTTCAAATTTTAGAGGTACCCAGTTAGAGACGAGTACACAAGGGCCCAAATGACTACCTATATTTTTTGGTAACAGGGGCAGCCATATAGACACTGAGAATGCTTAGACATGATATTTTTGATTTGCATGTGACGATGCAGAAAAATCATCCAACTGGACAATTACAACCTCACTCATCGCCGCTTATAACTAAGGTTATGAGCTCCAGCAGAAATTCCGTCTTGAACGACTGTGTAGCTGAGAGGTCTTGTCGCATTTCCCATCTTCGAACTCGTTATTTTGATAAACGGGAGAAGTATCGGAAGGTGATCTAACATGTATAGATTGGAGATGTGACACATATCAATTATAGGTTTTGGTTTATTATTCCGTGAATAATACACCTATGTATATATGTATATATGTCCTTGTCACATGGGTTTATCAGTCTACTGGACATACCTACAGAAATGTTGGCTGTTCATTTATTGTATCTTTCATGTGCAATAATTGAAATAGCTATTTTTGATGGTTTCCACCAATTTTGGCTCCCAGACAAAAACGAACAAGGCTCTATTTTTGACAAATTATCTTTGACCATTGATCGCGCCAATTAATTGTGTTGATTCGCCTGCTGATACTACTTCTAGTGTTACCATACAAATATATGGTCATTTCAGATAATTCCCCCAGCTTCTGACTGACAAAAAACAAGTTTTGGGAGCTGATCCTTCGTTAGAACCTCAATTCTAAGCTCGTTGGTAAAAATGTATTACCTATTCGGTCTTAGCGCCCTAAAAAACATGGAAAACAATACCTAACAAGCTCATGCTCACTAAAACACCAAAAATCTTTATTTTTACAACCATTTTGGTTTATTATTCTGTGGCTTAATACTGCTATGTATTCGCTCAGCAAAAAATTTGTTCTTTTGCTGAGAAACCCCTCAAAATTGTTTCTTTTACGATTCAACGTGCGTACATTCCGTCCGCCGTATCATCCGTATCTACTTTATTTTCTGTCTAAAAATTCGTTCTTTCGCACACATGCTCCATTTGGGCCCTAGCTGTGTCCCGAAATTATGTAGTCCGATCGGAATATACCCAATGGTGTTATGGGTGAAAAATGGGAGTAAAATAGGTCTTTTGATGTCTTGTGATGTGATGAGCTTGTGAGGTATCGTTTTCCATGTTTTTTGGGAAGAGGAGACCGCATATGGAGTCGATTTTGACCAGACAGTAGAAAGTTGAGGTTCTAACGAAGTTTCAGCCTTAAATTTACGTTAAATTTTGGCCTAAAATTGCCGTTCTTCCTCACACAGTTTGTGGGTCCCCATGTGGGTACTAGTTGTGCTCCGAAGCTCGACAGCCCGATCGGAATACACCCAGGGGTGTTATGGGGGAAAAATGGGTACAAAAATAGGGGTTTTCTAGGTTTTAGTGAACATGAGCTTGTCAGGTATCGTTTTCCATGTTTCTGAGGGCAAGAAAATCGAATATGAAGTTGATTTTGGCCAAAGAGTGAATAATTGAGGTTGTAACGAAGGTTCAGCTCCCAAAATTCTTTTTTATGAGTCAAAAACCTGCGAACTATCTGAAATCACCATAAATTTGTATGATAACACGAAGTAGTATCTACAAGTGAATCAAGACAATCAAATGGCAATTTCAATGATCAATGATAATTTAAAAAAAATAAGAGCCGAATTCGTGTTTTGGGGGGCCAAAATTGGTGGAAACCATAAAAAACAGCGGTTACAATTATTGCACATGAAAGAAACAATAAATGAATAGCCAAAATTTCTGTAGTTATGTCTAATAGAATGATAAAGCGTTTTTACTGCGTATTTAGATCTAGAAAAATCGATCTACTTGTACTAGTACTACCCTTCCTTATAGTATACTCCCACAAAAATAGTTTTGGTGTCGTTGAATTCCTCATGTTATGTTTACTGCAGACCCCCATTTCAAAACCATTTGACGTAAAAAGTTGACAATCATTTTAGGGCCGGTTTCAGCAAAGTTTTTAATCAACGTTTACTCATTAAACCGAAGATCTCAGGCGTTAAACACCGATATAGGGTTTCACCAACCTCGTTTAAGATGAATCAATGATCAAAAGAGACAAATCAACGATCGAAACTAACCAGCCGAAGTGGGGTGGTCAGTGTCCTAAACCAACGGTTTACCACTTCGCCATATTGCCAGTTCGACAGTTTCCATGCGTATCATTATTCTGCTATTATTTTTCTTGACATTATTATTCCTCTACATCCACAAAAATGAGAAGAGGATTGCTTTCGGTTGGTACTGGAGGAAGAAGATGAAGAATTTACAATTCGCCGTTCGATGGATGAGACAGAGAACATATTATTTTTAGCTCGACGATACAGATATTGTGACGAGGTACCTACAATATAATCAAGTGAAAAGGAACTGAAGGGAAAAAGAAACAACTTTACCTACCGATCAACAAAACAGTTATAGTCGATCATGCAGATCATTAATATTGCGATTTGCACCCCCAATGCCTCCACTTTGGCGGGCCAATGCCTCCATGATGCCATTAAATCGAAGTTTAAAAGTTAAATCGACATTTTATTAAAACAACGTTTTATGCAAACATTATAAATCTTTGTTTAGACTCGTGAAACCCACTTGCGCGCTTCTAATCTCCGATTAGATAGAACAGTGATCTATTTTAACCATGATTTGGAAGTATTGGTGAAACCGGCCCTTAGTTGCAGACGTAATTTTCCAGACTTCGCCCACAGGACCGGGGACAGTTTCCGGATGAAAAGGGAGTACCGGAGAAGTCAAGACAGCCAGCCAAAAACTGCAAAGGTTTTTCGTTTGGGCAGAATCGACATGGCGTGATGGTGATACTGCATATGACGGAACTAACAGGAGTATATTTTCTGGAGAAAATAGAAAGTAAGGGACAGCTGGTAACATTTGACCATTCATAGGCCCTGCAGCCTAAAACGCTAAAATGTTGAGATGAATAGAAATTCTTAGCTCTGTCCAGGGATTATTACTTGAGCCAACTCAAGTTTAATTTGAAGTAAAGAGAAAACGAAGTGAAGAGGAAAAGGTAAGTACCTACGTTAAATCACATTTTTGTGTTTGAAATCTGTCACATAAAATGAGTACTAAACCTGGTGATTTATAGCTAAGCAGACGCAGATGCTTTAGCATCTCTAAACTTAGGGTTTTATAGTTAATCAATTTTATAATTTTCTGTCGTAGCCTGTAGAGTAGTTCAACTATTTTGTACTTTTTGGAATTCGATTTTTTTTTAAATACGAAGGAACCAGTCATAAAATACAAGGAGTTTTTGATTTTGAAAAATGTTCTGGTGGGCACTCTGGAGCCATTTTTTTTTTAGGGAGTCTAATGTACAAGTAGGGTTCCCCCCTACAGATTTGATCCAGGGTGCTGCCGAAGATTATTCTGCAAAACCGTTTGTTCTCGAGGGAAAACATTATCAAGTTTTGAGGCACATAAATTACCGGTTATCACGGTTACATATTGAACCAGCTCAGTACCTCGTAAGAACCAGCAGAAGCGAAGAGTGACATGGCGTGGAGACATCGAACTTCATCACCACTCATTCAACAAGTCATCCTCGACTGAGTGCTGACGACGCAGTGTGGAACGGAACACACCTAATTGGCATCTCCTGAAGTTGAGAAGCAAAAAAATTTGAAAAAGAAGGCGAAGAAGGATTAGGGCCCGGCACATGCTCGATAAACAAAACGGTCCCCAGGAAGTTGAGAATCGTAACGTGGGACGAAGATGGTTCTTTTTAATTCCATTTACTCTGGTCCGAGCCCCGCCCCTTCCTGTCAATGCCAATTACCCCTAGACTACTCCATAGCTCATCCGCGTACGAGAAATAAAACAACGCCGACAACAACCTCTCAACCCTACAATTAGGCATAATGTTCACCACTCCTAAGTGTCCTGACTCCTAGGTTGATCGACATGTTTCTCTGGTTAATCGGTTTAAACTAGCACGAGCTGAGCCCTGCGGGTGGTCTATCGGCCAAACTCAACGCACCTTCCTCTCCTCCACAATGGTAAACCTTCAATCTAGTTGTTTCGTCCCCCCCCCCCCCCCCCCGGAATTTCCTGGATCCTCGACGATTTAGGAAGCAACAGATAATTAGTGATCATAAATAAGAGCAAAATGTATCTATCTACCATGCGGATATGTTTTTACGGTGCAGGATAAATTCTCTGGAGTCTGGAAATTGTCGTTTGGATTCTCAACCTATGTACACAGACCTATACAGTCCCTGAATTATTTTGCCTGTTAGTTAAAAAGAAAAATACTTTTTGTTAGTTAAATGTACTCGTACTTAATAAAGAGGACTACGAACTGCATCATCATTCCTCACCCTCAAAACACTACAGTAACGTTTATATTACCCGACAGTTTTTGAGGAATCTCCAGATATATATTCTGAACGAAAAACATCAAGGCTCGTCCAAATTAGTATAATGGGGCATAATATAAAATAACCATTGGGCTGTCCTCAACTGGTAATATAGTGTTGATGGAAACGTTTACAGGATTTTTGGGCATGTGAGGAGGTGCTCCGATCATGAAATTCCTATGGGGCAGTGTATGAGACAGCTCCAAACGAGCAACATTCGAAATATGACCGAAACCGTCCTGCCAGTTTGTGAGTTACATCATAGGTACCTCAGTAGGAAGTTATATAGGTACCGAATAACTTTTAGTTATGGCGGATGTTATTAAGCTATAGGTTACAAGGCTCGGCCCAACATTCCATCGGACCATGGATGGGACTATACCTACAGTTCTCACAACCACATCGAACGACGAAATTAATCCACGAACAAATCTACTCTACAGAAGGACGCAGTTACTGCATTTAAACGGCAATCCAACTCGGACGTGAGCGAAGCGATATCAGTAGACCATGAAATATAGATCTTCTAGTTAGGAATTATTCCCGCCACAGACACAATGATCTATACTGTATGGGTAAACCTGGGTTGAAGTGCAAAAAGTGGGGCATTTTTCCTTGCGATAGGTCGCGAACTGACGGAGCCACCACATTTACTGTTACGGCCACCTGAAAAACAAGCAATGCTGGCGGCGGCATCGCTAGATCATATCGTCAATGGCTCTCTTCTTCCTATACGTATAGATTACATCATTTGCTGATGGTTTCCATGGATGCATGGCTTCAAATTAACGGTGAAAATATGGATTTATAGTAGTGTGCTTGATACGTGTGCTCTAGCATACGATAATGCTACGGATTTCCGCTGAGGGCTCGTGCCGAAGAGGGAATCCTATCATGTAAATTCCATTAAACTAAGGTACCACCAGCTAGCTGACTTGGTAATGCGACCTGGGACACTCAACCAGATTCACCCTGTAATACAGTCGAATTTTGAAGGTAGACTAATTCGGTGGATAGACTACCACACTAGGCATTTTACATACGTTATGTAGATGGAGCCTTATATATGTGCCTTAATTAGTCTTCTACGTACTACGTGGTGGTGACTTGTGTGTGTTTTGCACTATATTAAGAAATACGATAACCAAGAAGATCGAATGAATGAAGAATACCTCGAGGTATGAAGTGAACAAATAGGAGGAAAAAAAAATACTAACACAGACCAAGACGGAGTTGCAGTGGAGTAGTTGATATTTATGATGGAAAAGAAACGATCGGACAACACCTGAAGCATGAATCCTTGTTGACAGGCAGGAGTCAGTTGGGAATAGAAACTATATAATTATCCCTTCATGTTGGTTTTGGGTAATTGATTTTTAAATGTTATTTTGCATGACTTATGCTCACCGGAGGGTTAATCTTCCCGTAGACATCAATCTGAGCCCCCTTACTCTATATTTTACTCATCGTTTTCGAGGTTGGTTCTTTTTTTATGAGGCCCACCCTCGCCCTCCTGCCCCAGTACAGCCCTCTCCTCCACCGCCTTTCTTCCTGGCCCCAAACTCTCGAGGCGCCGAATCAAATTCATTACTGAGGGTCTTAGTTTGGGATGCGCTTGACGTTAGGTAGGTCGTGATGTGTGGGCATCATGTGTGGTACTCACGCCTCCCCCCCCCCCCCCCCCCATCACATGAGGCCTCTACCCACCACTGCGTTTGGTTGAACAAGTCGCACAGATCACTTCAAAATCTATACCAGTTGATTAATGGATTGGTGACCCCCCCCACCCATAGCAATACAAATTGTTGAGAAAATTTTTGCTGATTCAATACGATGACATGAGTCAGTCTATTTTCTCAACTTTTCCAAAAAAATGGCTCTTCAGATTACCAAAATGCTGCTTGGGAAAATTTATACGAGGTCCCAAGAAACCAGATAACAATAAAAGTTCGTTTGATGGGCTGTCCTCCATTAAAAAAGCTGACTTTTGCCATGATCCGAGAGACAGTTCGAAATGTTCGACGATAGCGGCTCTCCTGTTGCCGCAATCCACCTCCACTTCCGTAAAGAATCCCCAAATCCTGAGACTACTTGAACGAATGGTTATTAATCACGAGAGCATGATGACGAACGACAGGCCTGCGGTCGGGCTTTACACAATAGATTTCCTTGCGTACCTACGTACGTAGCTGAAATAAAAACGCCTCGCAGAAGGTATACTCCATCCGAGTAATCGTAGTTGACTCCAAAGGTCGTTCGTTGCCCTATTCTGCTTGCGGACACAATATGACCATCTCGTCATCAGTCGGTTCGAGCCGGTGACAGTCGGTGACCAGGAGAGGACCCTTTTCCAAAGACACCGCCTCCACGATGGCAGGAACAGGCGACACATGCAAGACCTCGGTAATGAATGCGCGATCAATCTCACGAATACCTTAACCAAGAAGTTATTCCTGCGCCTAGCCGAATTATCTAGTTTTTCGGCTGTCAAGCTCTGTTCTATCAAGCTCTGTTTTGTTCTATCAAGCTCTGTTTTGTTCTATCAAGCTCTATTTTGTTCTATCAAGCTCTGTTTTGTTCTATCAAGCTCTGTTTTGTTCCAACGAGCTCTGTTTTGTTCTATCAAGCTCAGTTCTATCAAGCTCTGTTTTGTTCTATCAAGCTCTGTTTTGTTCTATCAAGCTCTTTTTTGTTCTATCAAGCTCTGTTTTGTTCCATCAAGCTCTGTTTTGTTCCAACAAGCTCTGTTTTGTTCTATCAAGCTCAGTTCTATCAAGCTGTTTTGAAAAAGTTCACTTCCAAATTCAATTCCTCATTATATTTTTGAGGTATACATCAATTTTCCTCTCCAGCTATTTAACCTGCCATTTGGTACAATTCAGCTTTCAAATTATCGACTTTTCATCCAGTTTCAGTCCATCGGCGTGCAAATCTTCTCAGTTCATCAAGATTCTCCTCCGACAGTATACTACCCTTCCCGCCCTTCCTCCTAGATCGAAGATTTTCGTTGCCTACCAGATTAAAATATCTATATAGGCTCATTTACGCTAACAATTTCAAAACAGGATCAGAGATGTAAAATCGGTATCGCAAGTGGTTAATGGTTATCTACGAGTAAAATGAAAACATGTCAATGATAACAGATAGTAGATAGCCACTGATAGTAAAATATATACAATCAAAACCAGCCCAAGCCGTTATGATGATTAGAATCCCATATGAATCGAAATGTGAGATCCATAATTCCAACTCAACATCGTGCTTCGAAATATCACATTCAAACAACCAAACAATTATGAAACTTCAACTCGATGAAATTGAAATCCTTGTCTCCAAAGAAGCTTGGATCATCACTCCAACCCCAGTGACATTGAATGCGTAGGAACATAATGATAAAAATCATAGTATAACATCCATTGTTTCAAAAACGAGAACAACCACAGGATGAAGGGGACAGAAAAACAACTGGAATTAGGAGCCGATAACTTTTCTCTCGGTAGGGTTTGAAATAAGTGAAAAGACCATGGGACCATTATAAAAAGCTTTTAGTGGTCAGACTTATCTGATTTGCATAAATAGTTGTGACAAGGGCCCTACAACGACAGGGTTCGGGCCCGAGTTTCAACACAATATCAAAGAAATTATGAGGCATCCAGGTCAAACAGGAATGTAAACAAACTAAAAAAAAGGAAACACTTCTTGGGTTGTGTGGCGGAGGACGGAGCGTGCGAGACGTATTTTGCTTCTAGCTATACTGGCAAACAAGAAGTGTAGCCAAACAAAAACACGCTGCTGATTCTTCCAAAATTCTTTATTTTTTCTGAACAGATACTGTGCAGTCAGCCGGTAGTAGGAACTAAGTCACTGATGAGTTCCGGGCATTTCTAACGAAGTTCCGGGCTATTTGTTAGGTACAAAAGACTAAACAATTTTTCCTGGAACTTGGTATTATTATAAAATTTCGATATTAAGCAACCATGATAGTTTTAATAAGCCAATTTGTAAACTGGGATGCAGTTTTCTTTTGATTCAGTCTGATGTTGGTATTGGGACATTTTTCTGTTCGAACTTCAACTGGAATTTTTGGACGCGCTGACAACAGAAACGAACGCTGTCTGAAGGGCAAAACGCGCATGGAAACGCGAACTTTAGAGGGAAAAAGTTGTCCAAGTCGCTAAATCGACACTAAAAACAGACCCGATTTCGTGAGGAAAACCAAACCTTGCCACTTTGACAGGTAGCTAGCTGCATAACAGCAACATCCATGACAGACACACGTTACAGAGAGGAGTGATTTTCAGCTAGCAGTAATCATTCACTAGTATTTAATTGAGTACTTATGCTGTAAACCGCTAAACAAAAACCTCCAAATTTCTCGCCCATTCACATTACCCGTAGTGATTTTCAACCGCTGGCGCATGGTATTAAATCTAAAAGGTTATTTCCGCTAGTGCAAGAAGTAATAATACCATACCTTCCGGATGAATCCATCGTCACCAGCTGGATGAGTACTGGAGGACTCAGCCAGGACGACGGATACATCCGGAAAGTATGGCAATACGTTGGCGCATGGTTTCAGAAGTAATCCCTCGATCCGCTGTACATAATATGCTAGGCGGGCTGGAGCGCGTCTTCTTCGGGTCCCCCCTTTTGGGACATAAGTTCGCAATTCACGCCTCGGGCCAGCATCGATTCAGACGTTGATAACATCTGAGATTTAATCACGTGAAGCCTATGGGGACATAAGTCCGGAATAGATATCAGAGCCCGATAAACAAATACTGCAGGCAGGGTATGCCAAAAGTGAAAATCCAGGGTTATGAAGTATAAAAAAACACGAAATTTCAACAATAAAATCCCCCCCTCCCCCCTCAAATTCAGTGGATTTACCAACCGTACTTGCCTCAAGTCCCGAGAACAACTGATCTTGGCCGTAATACCTACAACCGTGATGACAATGATGTTGAGGAGCGTGATTCTCATTTTCGAGATCCTACCTACGAACAATCACATTCAAACCGAATGTTTCTACAATATCCAGTGGGATTATTGTTCTGTCACTTTTGAGATGCAAGCGCCACCGATCCGTGCAGAATAGTAATAAAAAGTTCCAGTCATGCAGCTTGGCTATAAGAGCGAATTTCCAAATAAATAATCGTGTTATTGTGTAAAAACATTATATATATAACGAGAAACCATACCAGTTTTCGTAAAATCATATAATGTTTTCGTGATTTTAGCAATTTTCACCGATTTTTGACCCTTATATAGTCAAATTTGACCCACTCTTTTTTGAGAAAAATATTCTTATCATCGAAATAGTCCCTCTGTCGTGAAACACCATCCCACACAACGTCAGGTGAATTAATATTGACATTTATTTTTAGCCCTTAATACCAACTTTTAACACCTAAAAATCCAAATTTAACCTCTATTCTGTATGAAAAACTACTGAAATGGTATTTTTCTGTATTGACTCACCATCCCATAACAATTTCAGTGATTTTATATCAATTGTTCGCGATTTTAGCCGTTTTTACCAATTGCTGGACCATAAAAACTTAAATTTGACCCCCTTAGAATTTTTGAGAATTGCACATCTTCGAACTCATCCTTCTGTTTGGCAATACGAATATTTTGGCGAAATTTGGCAGTGGAAATGTACCCACAGTCAGATATCGTCTGCAGTGACATATGCATGAAATATGCATACGTATAAGTTCTTGTTAAAATCTAGGGATGAGTTCAGGATGCTCTGAAATGGATTTGCCTATACAAAATTTTCAAGAATTCATGTTCAGAAAATTCTGGACCCATTGCAATAGCTTCACTTGCTTTGAAAATTCGCTAAAACTGTGAATGGGTGAGAAATGGAGTGATTTAGGGGGAGGAGGAGGAGGTAGAGAGATGTCATTTATTTCGGATATAACCTCACTAGCGTATTGCGTTTATATGAACTGATAATATCGTCAATAGTCTGACGTAATTTACGAGTAGTTTCCCTTCGAAGTAAACACGATAAAATTCCCATATGAGCTATCAACGGATGCAAATTCCAAGTGAGGTACTAGAACGGGAGTAGAAATGGATGGGTTCAGAAAAAGAAGATGGGCAACGCGAAGCCAGAGGTCCTAAAGAAATGCTAATAGGGGCAAGAGGAAAGGTAAACTATCTTTGATAAGTTAATAACACGTTGAGACCACAGTTAGTGAGGCAACACTGAAATTGGCGCCTTGGTCTACATGGGAGGGCCAACAAATTGGAGTCGGTAAGAATTAAAACACATGTCCCAGAGAAGGGGAAGGCTCGGATCTAATAGCAGGTTCGCGGCTATGTAATCATGGGCTCCTGATTAAAACTGATTAATGAGCTAAGGGACTAAATAGTGGCATTTGTGGGGCTGAGGCACTGATGCATTGGATAAAAACTCTTGCATAAACAAAACCTGTAATCAACTTCGGAGAGACCAAGACAAACAATATTTGTGGCCAATGATGATACATCAGAAGGCATTCAGGCCCGCGCACTCTGGGATGCGTTCCAACCTACCTGTGGAAGAAACTTCGCAAATGACGGCGTACGGATTCATTATTTGTAATGCGTCTTGGGATGATTTATAGGGCTGGCATTCTGTATTCAACGTGCACCGCTGATGACTCGGTGTTATCACCTGTCCGGTTTTTTCAAAGATCAGGACTATTTTCCAACTATTTATACAATTTGCAATTATGTGGATAACAATGCAATGTGGTGTAAGACGGGCAGCACTAAATCTGACACTTAGCGAATCATATCCATTACGATCTTGTCATACTAGGAATATACCTAGTAAAACTTCGGATAAAATTGGTAAAATATTAACTTCTAAAGGGTTCAAAGTAGGATATAAAACTAAAAATAATCTCAGATCTTCATTAAGTTCAGTTAAAGATAAAATTAATGTCCAAGATAAAAGTGGTGTCTATAAATTAAAGTGTTCTTGTGGACTTGACTATTGTGGTCAAACTGGTAGGATGTGTAATCAAAATTATCACCCTCAAAAAGGCTTCCCGCGACTTTGACTCGGGCGGTCTCTCCCCCTCGCCTCGGCGGTTGGACCATAAGGAGCTAGGTCCTTCTGCGCCTCTCCTACGCGCAACAAAGGGGGGAGGTTATAAATATCCCCGCTCCTCACCCCAGCGACACAGTTCACCGAGATCTTACCCGAGAACAGACCTGCGATCCTCCCAAGCTTTGAGATATAGAGAAGAGTAGTTAGTTGTGTTGAGTGAAGTAGTTGAAGTGGTTAGAGAAGAGTTTAGTTTCATTCCCCCCTTACGATTGACCCCCTTTGGAAGAAGACGAGTGGACCAGGCGAGGAAACGGCTTCAATTGGGATACGAAACATAATAGTCGAGCAAGAGAGAGAAGGCGTACGAACCCATCCAGGAGGCACGTCTGAACCCAGACGTGTACCAGAGTAAGTACTGCCGTGGAAAGTCTGTGTTACAGGAACCCTGCTGCCCAGTATCACAGCCCGGAGCTCCAGAAATTCATCCCCTGGACCAGAAGCCCGGATGGACCATCCCTGGACCATTTGGACCACCGTTCCAGCAGAGGTAGGAAACATCACCTTTCTTACTTGTCTTTATCTAAGCGATACCATTCGCGTAATAGCGCCCTTCAGGCTTTGTGCATCACACATCCAATACGAGAGTCACGAAGGGTTTATACCCGTTTGTTCCAGAACTCTCTCTACATCTTGACCCCAAGAACGTCCCTTATCCCTCGTACCATCGAACGCCTGAACCCAGCATTGAACCCTCGACTCTGGTGCCACCTTTCACAACATTGCATTACAAATTATCTGATATACTTACCTTAGTAGCTTCTCTCCCCACTCTTGTAATTTCCGTAATTCGCGTTCATTCAATTTCATCACGTAATTTCTGTCATTTCTTTTGCGCCTTCGCGACCCCACTTCATGTTATTATACTTCGTACAATAAATTCAGTTACCTATACGTATTTAGATTCTTTCACCTCCTTGCGAACACTAGAGTCATCTTTCGAACTGCCTTCAGCCCTTCCAAATTACTAGTTCTACCATTAGGGATTTACAGCCATACCATAACCTGTACCCGGAGTCAGAACCTGTGCAACGCTGACTACGGGGCCGCTGCCAACCTACAAAACTTCAGGCAATCTACTTGTAGACTTTTCCCTGTCAAATTTCAGCCTTAGCTCGCCATCCATCCTTGACATATTATCTGTAGGTAGGTTTCAGACAGGATAGTTCAACAAGTAGCGATTACAAAATTGGTGTCAGAACTGGGGATTTCATGCACTCTCAGAAATCCGAACCCAGTAGGTAGGCACACGGCTAGGTTACACACGGCATCCAGAGTCTCGCGAAATTCCCCAAGTTCCCCGATCCTCCAAAATATCACCTACTAGTTCCTGAAAAAGTAGAGTGATCCTTGTATATATTTCGTATTTTTGTTGTAGATATTATTACATTTATTGCCATTTTTCATTTGTTTTGTATGTATAAATATTGAAGTATTTCCTGTATATTGGTCACATTTAGTTATTTTTGTTATACTTGAATCACGTTTTATTCAAGTTAGAATATTGTGGAAGGGATTTTTTTACGGGGAAATTCAGCAATTAGCAGGATTGACCCCAGCGACCCCATTTAGGCAGAAAAACTCGTATAAAAATCCATTATGAATACGCCGCCTGGGTGCAATTTCCCGCAAAAATCAATATCTCGTAAGAATTCCCCGAGAGTTGAACCCAGCAAGTTCGACTGAACTCATTTTTCGGACCCACAATACGGTGCAATAGGCGAAAACCTGTTGCATTTGCCAGTTGAGACAGGCCGTTGTTAGTTTCATCGTAAAAGTCAAGTGTTCAATAGGACTTTCCCCTGAAGGTTGAACGAGTTCTTTCAATCCGAACCCATAACAACTTTCAGTTGACTCCATCTCAGTGGATAATACCCCTCAGGTAGACCCCACTGAACCAACCATTGGACCCATCTCAAGCGGTAACAACCGCAAAACTTGACCACTAGAATCGACTGCCTGGCCTCATTTTTGGGTTCGACACCTGTTTCCCTCCACAATTGTGACCCCATCATGTTATTACTGTCTGCCCGTTACTCCTTTTACGTTCCCTTGTTAGTCGACATTGACCCTAAGCCTTTCGCTTTTGTGTGGACTTTCGCTGTATTTCATCGTGTTTATTTCCCCTTATCCTGGTACGCAGTTGTATTACGTCTCGAAACCTGGTGAGACGCCATTTTGTCCCCTTGTTGTTGTTCCTCCGACTTCACTGAAAGTTGACCCTTATCCTTTTCTAGTGTTATTCTTTCGTATCAACCCTCTTTCGTCGTCTTTTTACTGCGTAGCAACCTCAACTCCGTTTCAAAACCCTGTGAATCGCCATTTTGTGACATCACCTTCGCAGCCTTCATTCCCCTTCGAATATTATTATTTTACCCGCACTCTCGCCGACGTTGTCTTTCCCTTTCCTTGTGTTAGATTTTCGCTCGCGTATATTATTCCATTTATTACTCGTATTGCTTAGTTGAAATAATTTTCGTATATTCTTGTTCTAATAATTATTTTCGATTTTTATTTATTATTGGCTTTAAAATAATTTTTCACTCTTGGGTTAAGTGTCGTACATTCTCAAATTTTATTTGTGTCTATTATTCTCGTTTCCGTTTCTTTGCTTTTGAAATAATTTCACATGTAGGTATTGGTTTAGTTGATATTTTTCGATCTTTTGTGTTTTTAACTTCAGTATTATCTTCGAATCGTGTTGTTTCGCAATTAGTTCGCGTATTCTCTTGTTTAGATTTCGTAGGTATTATCTTATTGTCGTTTCCCTGAAGTTTACCATTTCGTGTCTATTTCACCGTTCGTCTTGTGTATTTTCTTGTCTTTTAGTATTTTGTATTCTTCTGGTTATTATTATTATTTCGTTTTTCCTTTGTAAAATCGTTCACTCGCCTCCACTCTCGCTTAATTAGTCAATATTCCGTTAGTGATGGCTACTTCCAACCTTATGGACAGCGAAGTGGGGAGTGACGACCCGGACTTGACACCAATGGAGAGGTCTGTACTGGCTTTAGGCCGGATCATGTTAGACTCACATCGTGAGGTTATGAGCGAAATGAAGGCCCAAGAGCGCCAACCTCAGAAGTTCACACGCATCATGATAGACTCTCTATCCACCTGGGATCCGTCGGACCCAGAAGCCCTACCCCTCTCCGATTATTTCGAGTTGATTGAGGATGCGCCACCGGACATGACAGAAACTGAAAGGGCCGGACTCCTCCGAATTAAGCTCAAAGGGGTCGCATTCAACTGTCTGGTCAGCCACCCCGAATGGCGTCAGGCCGCTGCCCCCTATAGCATAGCCAAGGTCGGCTTGTTGAGATGGTTCGGAAGGGAAAGTACGGAGATGCTCTCCCAGCGCTTGGCTGAATGCCGAAAAGAAGAGTCCGAGTCCCTAGTCCAATACGCCGATAGGGTTCGTCGCTTTACAGGGCGCCTTGTTCGCGCCACTTACCCCGACCGATAAAAGATCGTGCGAAGAGAGCATTCATTCGAGGTCTTGAGGGACACCTCCGAACGGCAGTTGCCAGTAATTGTCCCACCTCGTTTGACGACACAGTCACAAGAACACTCGATCTGAGTGAAACCTTGTCGTCGGGGGCCGGTTCTGAGGAACCCTGGAACGTGGGTGCAGTGTACTCAAGGGGGCAACTCAGAGACTCTCGAAACGGTAGCGGCTGTTACATTTGTGGCCGAACTGGTCACTTTGCACGCGATTGTCCCAATCGCCCTCCGCCGAACCCCACGGGGGTGAACCCACACTATGCACTCCGCCTCACGGACACGAACCCAGCGTACGCGCCACCAGTCCGTGAGTTCCCGCCCCAATACTTACCTCGTCCCGCTTCACCAATTCCAGTCAAATGCCGATATTGCGGTGGGTTCTCGCATTTTGCGGCCGATTGCCCCGATCGTCCGGGGGCCAGGCACTTTACTGGGTGCACGTATTGCGGTGCTGTTGATCACCCAGAGCATGACTGTGGTGTCATGCAAAGACACATTCTGGAAACCCAACCTGGCCCAGCACCCACGCACCCCTATGGACCGGGATGGAGGAAGACAAACCCAACCCCGAACCCCCCGATGAATCAAAATGCGAACCCAACCGAAGCCCCTCGGGTTCAAAGCGTCGCTGAACCCAGTGACCTCCTAGTCTCTGGATGGAACCCGACCCCAGACGTGGCCCCAGACAGAGTGGTCCCCGAAGATGGACCCCACGGAACCTGTCAACCTGCGACGGGGAATCCACCCGCCACGACGACCGGAACAGACGAACCACCACAATGGATGGTCCCGAACCCATGGATAAATCCCGTCACTGTGGAGAACCCTGGACCCGCCATCACAGTCTCCGTCCTCCTGAATGAGACGCATATGACACTAATGGTCGACACGGGTGCTCAGGTGTCCTTGTTGAACCAACATATACCCGGAAGCATGATGAGACCCGCAGAACGGGAAGCCAGAGGCACCGGAGGGGAACCCATCCGGTTCCAAGGGACTCAAACACTTAGAGTTCGAGTAGGCGCACACGACTTTCCCCATGACTTCCACGTTTTGCCCACCGCTAGCCAAGGCCCGAATTTGATGGGGCTAGATCTGTTGGTACGGATACCCATAGATATCCGGACCTCCGAATTAGGCGCCCTCGGCCTGCCCATAAGCATCTGTGCCAGCGAGAAGGAGAGGGACCCACGACGGGTCGGGCGAATTCCCAGCGCCTCGAAACAATTGGTCAGCGCAATGTGCGCGTCTATCAACCACCAATGGCGCAGCCCCCACACCCTATTTGAGAAACGAGCTGCTCGCTTAGGCCAAGTAGAACCGCCCGCCGACGTAATGCGGAAGCATTGGCGCCCTTGGATCGGACCCCTCCGCGTAATACGGAAATCGTCCGCTGTTGCTTATGCCACCTCTGATCTCGATGACCAAGAACTGGTCGCACACATAAGCCACTTGAAGGTAACCCACCCGCCGGATTTAGACACGAGGACCCGCCACCTGTCCGTGAAGATTTACGAAGAAGTACAGGACGAACCCAACTCGGAAGAAGAACCCAAGGGGCCCTTCGAACGAAAAAACATCGACCCCCAGAAGAAGCCTGTCGACCGGATCAAATCCATGTCTGTACCCGTTGATGACCTTAGTCAAGGAGCCCCGCCAGAGTGTAGCTCTCAGAGGCTCGCCGTTGTTTCCCCCTTAGCGACAACCATAGGTGTAGGAATGGGTAGGGCAGTCGATTCCCCAAAAACCCCCTATCGCTTCCAAACCTGCACCCCTAGGAAGTTTCGACTAGGACTAAGAGGGGAAAACCATCCCCAACCCCGATTTAGGCAAACCTCACGCCAGGTAGTATTAGGAATTGTCGGACGGATCCCCGTTCACCTTTATGTCCTAGTGACCAATATTAGGAAAAGTAGGATAGGATGTATCGTTGTGGAACAACAATTCCCTGTGTGCTTTCTGGTGGATGTGGTATGTACCGAGAGCTGAGGGAATGGTGTTGTTTGGGTAATAAACGTGAGCAGGGGAGAATTGAAGTCCGTTTCTCTTTTGCCAGCCAGACGATTGGAGCTAGGATGGATCCCCCGGCCCCCACGGGTAGCGCACAGGAACCCCATTTCCTAATCATGCCCAATCCCCGAAGATTCGACCTGGCTACGGTCACCTTTGGCTTTTGCTCCGACTTCCCCACCGCCTCGAATATTGGTCACCAAGAAAGAGATGCCCCCACACCAAGAGAGCCCCGAGTATCCACCGTCACAATCGACCCCCACGATTTCCCCGGTCGCCGCGTGGAAATCCACCACCTTCCACGACCGCCAAGGATCCCATTGACCCCAGTGACACATCATCCCCGATCTGTACGCCCGCGTATTCGCCACTAACGCCCCGACCTGGGAGAGAACCCGACCAACCCCGGACTATTACCCCGGATTCCAACCCGCCCATGGTTCCGTGGGCCCAGTACAACCAGCTGTCACAGCGGATCGACGCGCTGGAGAAGACCGTCGCCGGTCTAACCCAAGAAGTGGCGACCTGTCGCGCAAACAGAGAGGCCAACGCGTGGGCCGAAGCGGCAATCGGAGAGACAGGAGGCGAACCCCCGACCGGACCCTCGGACCCGGAACCGGACTCGCCGGAGCAACAAGTGGCTCCCCCCGTTATTCCCCACTCCCGCATGTGGATCGCCCCGGCCGACAAGCCACGTGTCACCGACTGGCAACGGGCGGCCCAGGAGACCTCGCTGTGTCGCCCGCCCAAAATCACGACCCGGTTGATGCCTGCGGAGAATTACCACTGCCCTGACGACGATGAGCGGACTCTGCCCACCCCCAAAAAGGGCGTCTGCGCGTCCTGTTACAGGGACCACATGCGACTGCACGGCAACTTCTGCGAGTTTTGTCGCACAACCATCAGACGATGGACCGCCAATGGCTGAAGGAGGGAAGTGCTACTGCCCTTCCCCGGTGCGAGCACCCGTTGAGTCGCCCCCGCCTATTATGTCATGGGTGCGTGATTCGTACCTACGTGACAAGGTACAATCGGAGGCACCCGACGGAGCCCCATCCGATTCCCCTTCGCCCAGAACCGCAATCACCGGCACCTGCTTCGCTCACACACGCAGCCACGACGTCACCCCCACAGCAGCCGGACCCCTAGACCCCTCTGCAGACAGCGATGTCTACTCGTTTAATCGTTGGCCCGTTGGCCCCAGCTATAACCCTATTCCGAATTTGATACGTAGGGTAACAGCTCCGCCCGTTGGCAGAGTCATTGTATAGTAATAGTTATATTTGTTCATGTGTAAGTTAAGCTGTTCGTTAATCGATGAAAGTTATTTTGTACTATTTGTATTTTCGTTCTTGTCAGTCAGTCATGTAGTCAATTCCTTAACCTTAGTCTACTTACCGTATGGTAACCCTTCGTTCGTCATAATCAACACCGTTCAAGTCGTCAATTTAGTTAGTGTAAATTCCCGTAAAACTCGTTTTCGTTCTTTTCGTTAATTTAATAGTCAATTTGTTATATTTTTGGGGTTGTACCTATTGTACTAAAATTTTGTGTTGCTGTTTTAAATTTTCCTTTGATTGTCCAATAGTAGGCTCTAATGTATGTTTCCGTTAATTGCGTACTAACGTCTATATCTATGTTCTCTATATTCATGTCAACCAGTCCGATGGTAATGTTCAATTGTTAGGGTTAGTCTGTTACCGTGTAAGTCAGTTTCGTACTATGCAAGTGATGCCCTAAAAATTGGGTTTGCTAATACCTATTTGTTTAACCTAGTTGTTTAATGTTTTACCTCAGTATGTTTTAATGTTTCATATCGCTAGAATTAATGTTTTACCTCAGTATGTTTTAATGTTTCATATCGCTAGAATAAGTTGAATGTTTCCGTCAGCGCAACCCCAGGCATTGTAGCGAAATATGCCAGTTGCTGAATATAGTCACGTTGTAAAGTAATGTTACCTTGTCCACTATTAGACCAGTCCGCCTAGTCCAATTTGTCCAATTTCCGTAAAATTAAGTTAAGCTCTCCCTCTGTCAGTTGAAATTTTGGTTTAGTAAATTTAGATGTAAATTGTTAAAATTTGTTTTAGTCAGTATAAAGAAAAATGATAATTTTTGAAGAATCAGGTCAGCAACCCCAACGTCATCCCCTCAGGAACCCTGGATGCAGGAAGTAATTTCAAGCCGTCGAGGACAACCGCTTCTTTTAAGGGGAAGGTGATGTAATCAAAATTATCACCCTCAAAAAGGCTTCCCGCGACTTTGACTCGGGCGGTCTCTCCCCCTCGCCTCGGCGGTTGGACCATAAGGAGCTAGGTCCTTCTGCGCCTCTCCTACGCGCAACAAAGGGGGGAGGTTATAAATATCCCCGCTCCTCACCCCAGCGACACAGTTCACCGAGATCTTACCCGAGAACAGACCTGCGATCCTCCCAAGCTTTGAGATATAGAGAAGAGTAGTTAGTTGTGTTGAGTGAAGTAGTTGAAGTGGTTAGAGAAGAGTTTAGTTTCATTCCCCCCTTACGATTGACCCCCTTTGGAAGAAGACGAGCGGACCAGGCGAGGAAACGGCTTCAATTGGGATACGAAACATAATAGTCGAGCAAGAGAGAGAAGGCGTACGAACCCATCCAGGAGGCACGTCTGAACCCAGACGTGTACCAGAGTACTGCCGTGGAAAGTCTGTGTTACAGGAACCCTGCTGCCCAGTATCACAGCCCGGAGCTCCAGAAATTCATCCCCTGGACCAGAAGCCCGGAAGGACCATCCCTGGACCATTTGGACCACCGTTCCAGCAGAGGTAGGAAACATCACCTTTCTTACTTGTCTTTATCTAAGCGATACCATTCGCGTAATAGCGCCCTTCAGGCTTTGTGCATCACACATCCAATACGAGAGTCACGAAGGGTTTATACCCGTTTGTTCCAGAACTCTCTCTACATCATAACCCCAAGAACGTCCCTTATCCCTCGTACCATCGAACGCCTGAACCCAGTACCTACCAGCCCAGTACCTTAGTAGCTTCTCTCCCCACTCTTGTAATTTCCGTAATTCGCGTTCATTCAATTTCATCACGTAATTTCTGTCATTTCTTTTGCGCCTTCGCGACCCCACTTCATGTTATTATACTTCGTACAATAAATTCAGTTACCTATACGTATTTAGATTCTTTCACCTCCTTGCGAACACTAGAGTCATCTTTCGAAATGCCTTCAGCCCTTCCAAATTACTAGTTCTACCATTAGGGATTTACAGCCGTACCATAACCTGTACCCGGAGTCAGAACCTGTGCAACGCTGACTACGGGGCCGCTGCCAACCTACAAAACTTCAGGTAATCTACTTGTAGACTTTTCCCTGTCAAATTTCAGCCTTAGCTCGCCATCCATCCTTGACATATTATCTGTAGGTAGGTTTCAGACAGGATAGTTCAACAAGTAGCGATTACAGATGTTTAGAGAAAGAATAAAGGAACATGAAAAAGATTTCAGGGATAATAAGGGTGATTCGGCCTTTGCACGTCACTTGAATGAATCCAGTCAGAGCTTCAATTTTGATCTTGCAGGCAGACAGTTCATTGAATATCTTCATTTCTGCCCAAAAGGGAGCATGTTGGATGTACTTGAAAAATTCGAAATTATTAGCGTGATAGGTTGGGTAAATCCTTGAATGATGTAATTCCTTTAAGTTTTTCTCCATTATTGTGTTAATTTCTGTAACAGCTGTTGGTTCCTCCCCTCTCCCCACTTTCACCTTATGATCCTTTCACTTTTTGGCATTCTCTTCCTGGGCCAATCAGAATCGACCCCCTTTCCTTTTTTCCCTTCGTCATTCTTCTTCAAAACCAATCAGAATCGACCCCCTTACTTCGCTCCCTTCACCATTCTTCTTCACAACCAATCCCAATCGACCACGTTTCACTTTTTGACTATTTATATGGTCACCTCTCCAATGTGCCTTCAGTTATTGTTTGTTACTGACGATGGTTTGATCACCGAAACCGGTATAACAGTGTTTTTCGCGTTTTTTCGTGTATTAGTGGAAATAGACAATTTTTTTTTCAATAACTCCGTTTTTCTTTGAAATGGGTTTCCACGATTTCTTCGCGAGTGATTTAGTTCGTATCTGTAATATTTCCTATTGAGTAAAATGTGATCAACAGATGAACAAACATGTCATTGCGACTTCTTGTTTCCGTACCTACTGAGGATTGACAACCATTTACCGCACTTAGATTCAGATACTTGGGAGTGCCGTTTTGGTTCCCTAATTTTATGGCTCAAATGTTGATTTCTACTTCATCGAATGATGTCGGCCTAGGATGATGTTGATTTCTTCTTACCTAATAATATTACCAATCAATATATCATAATAATATATTCATTAGTGCATAGGAAAATCCCACCTCGTGCACAACAAAAGAGAGTTGAAATGACGTATTTATGAAATAAAATATTTCAAAAATACATTTAATTACCTAAACGAAACATAAAAATGCAGTCATCCAAAAATTTATAAAAAAGGGAACAAAAAAAATAACTAAATTGATAAACAAAACGAAGTAATAAAAAATTAACAAAATGGAAATAACAATTGGTAAGTATAATAAAATAAATAAAAATGACTTGATAAAAATTGGCCAGAGTGAAAATGACAAGAGTTAGGAAGTGGGGGGAAAGAAGAAGGAATAGTAGGGAGGTAGGGAGGCACTATATAAGGTAGGTGAGAGAAAAAGAGTAGAAAAAAAATAAATAAAAGGAATACCGAGATTAGATGAGTAGAAGATGAAGAAGGAAGCCCTTACTCCACAGAATCCCAAGGGATAGGGTATATAGGTAGGTAAGTAATAAAAAATTAAATTTAATATTCATACTTATCTGCTGGTGTAATAAGTTCGTGATTTTATTTTTGCTTTCTTTTCTAAATTTATTGAGGAGTCAAAAATAAAACAATGGTACGTACCTAGCGGATTTTATCAATCTGGCTCGACTAATATATATTGGAGTTCAACATTAACTAATACGCCCCAGTAAGAATGGAAACAAAATGAAAAATTCTCGAGAAAAAAAATGAGGGGGAAATGAGAATCAAGGCTAAATTGAAACGCTGCCAATTATTATACAACGGTTTATTATTCTCCTATATAGTTTTAATGTATCATTCGAACAAATATAAACCAGTTATTAATCTGAATCTGAAAACGCCGCAAAGTCCTTGTCACGTTTTATTATTATACAAGACATACCTACAGAAATGTTGGCTGTTCATTTATTGCTTCTTTCATATGCAATAATTGAAATAGCTATTTTTGATGGTTTCCATCAATTTTGGCCCCCAAAAACACGAATTAGGCTCCTATTTTTTTTAAATTATCTTTGTATTATTATCTCTTTTGATATCCGGAATGATCACATCAAAACCTCTGAAGCGCCGAACCAATTATGTTTGTCTTCTTTATGATTTTCTATGAGTGCTAATGTCGACTGATTTCCGGTTTTCTTGATCATTCTTTTGAAAAATGGTAGTGAACGCAGTGGCTACCAAAACAACATTTTCACCATTCTTCACTACGGAACTGATACTTTTCTGGGTCATTAATCGAAAATATGTTGATATTAGCACCTGCGGTGTTGCGTAAAGAACGGATAGAAAAAAGAATCATTGAAACTCGTCCAATAGCAGCAGCTCTATCATTCGGGAGAAAATGCATTAGTTAGCATGGGGCTTCCTGACAGGGGAGCGCGCCCTAAAGACAAACGAATGTTCTATTTTCTGTATCCGAAAAGGGAAGGGGGAGGGGGGGGGGGGTCAAAGGAAAGAGAGTACGTAATTTCGAATTTTCATGTCGGGACTTAGGTATGTACCTACTATTTACTCGAGACTGACAACGTAGGTGATTTCATTAACACCCACTTTGTGTTAATGAACTCATTAGTCGGACAGTTCCCATGGGCATGGGGGTACCTAGTCATGGGCTTTTGAAGGGTGCATATACTGCGTGCAGAGCAATGACCTAGACAGCAGTGCGACTCTGCAACTCGGTATGGCATCAGAACGACGATAAAATATCGTTAGCATAACAAAAAATATCGGTCACTAAATACCGACGACTGGTATTCTGTAAGTACTCAACAGCGTCAGTTGTCGCTAAAACGTCGATAACTTTTCGTTACGGGGTCGTTATCATTCCGACGGCTCCCCTGTTGTTATCCGTACCGAAAGCTCGTTACACCCAACAAAACTTTTACACCCGTAAAAAAGGTTTTACAGTACCTAAGTGTTTAACGTAACGTAAGTATATAACTACTGTTCTTTCCATATTTTTTCGATTTTATTTAACGTAATAAGCCCAATTTAGGTATACCATTGGTAAGTAGGTAGGTAAACCAGCGACTTGATAATTTATAGCAGTGATGTCATAAAAACATCGTAACAAATAACTTAAACCTTAAAATTACGAGTATAGTCATAGGTAGTAGTTACGAAGTGATATAGAAGACTTCTGTATTAATTGATAGGTATTCTGCTCTGTGATATGTTCTATTTACTTTGAGAACCTACTTTTTAAAATCGCATTTCACCACATAGGTAGTTATCACCTGCCTACCGTATTTTTTCGTGCGCTAATGAATTTTGGATAATAATGTCAGGCATTATTATCCACGGGGTTTGAAGCTGGGTTTAGAGGTGAAGCTAGATGCGATGCGTGGCGTGGGTGTTGGAGGCGTTAAGGAGGGCCATTCTCTTGAAAAAGTGATGTCGGAAATGAAGGAGCACCAAAAACGGGCTCACAATATGATATTCTACAATACTAAGGAGTCATCGGCTTCTTCCCCTCAGGACCGCACCATCGATGACTCGAATGCGATCAAGGGCGTATCGGGAACTTTTTCTAACGTGGACTTCGAAAGGGACGTGCTGAGACTGAACCGTACAGGAAAACAGGCGATGGTGTTGTCCGTCCTCTTAATGTTACTCTCTAAGGCTCTCTAAGGCCACTGCAATTCTTGCTGATAATGGAGCCAGGGCTCCACCACAGTACTCTTTGTCGCAGGATAGATCCCCGGCGGAACGAAAATACCTTAAACGACAGGGGCGAATTGGATAACTGAATAAAGGCTGGGGAAACTGACTTGACAATCAAGTACACAAATGGGGTCCCCGAGATCGTTCCTAAAGCTGTATTGCAGCGGGGTACCCGAGGGAGTATTCCTCCAAAAAACGGAAGACCCTGACGGCATTTTACCAAAATGTCCGGGGCCTAAATACTAAGTTTTGAACAGTTCGATATATGGCGCCCTCACTGAATTATGATTTTATTTTCCTATCTGAAACATGGCTGCGCGTTGAAATAGATTCCTTTGAAATTGGATTTGCAAAATATTATGATGTCTATAGGAAAGACAGAACTCCTGCGAGTTCTACCAAATCCACAGGGGGTGGTGTAATCATTGGGGTGTCATCTAGCTTAAGATCATTCAGGTGGGAGACGGTGTCCAATGCGGTTGAGCAGGTGTTCGTGGTTGTTCCTAGTTATAAACTCATTTTGGGATGTGTCTACCTCCCGAACTACTGCTCCCCAAATTGCTTCGAGATACATCTGGAGGAGGTGGAGAGTCTAGCCGATCACTACCCTGAATATTCGTTGATGCTTACTGGTGATTATAATTTACCAGGGGTGGAATGGTCGATGGACTGCGACGAGTTATTGTTTCCAGCCACCTCTGCATTCAAGGGAGCCATTTTGCGCGAGATGATGAACCTAATCGATCTTGTCCAATTTATCCACCTGAAAAATCCAGCGGGCAACACGCTTGACCTTTCCTTGTCTAACCTCCTGATAGCTTCTGTCCGGCATTGTGATCCATTGGTGATGCTTGACATTCATCACCCTACGTTCAAGTGGGTATTAACCATTGATGGAGTGGACGGTGGTTTGTTCCAAACAAGCAAATTCTCCTATAATTTCAAGCGTACAAATATGGAGGGGTTGAATGAGTACCTACTTTTTGGGGCAAGACTGGAGTTTCTGTAGAACTCATGCATTCGAAAAATCTGTACAACAATTTTACGAGATATTGTAAGCAGGGTTTGAACAGTTTGTTCCCCAAGTGATGGACAAATGCCTCGAGTTTCCGAAGTATTTTCCACCTGATCTGAAGTCGATCATTAAGAAGAAAACCCTGCTGCACACCCGGTGGAAGGACACTAAGTTGAACAGAGATTATGCAGCTTATAGCATTGTTTGAAGTGAAAGCAAAACCCTTTCTCATAAATCTTACAGGCAATACGGGAGGTGCATGAGTCTACTAGCGTTGATACGAAAAATTTTTGGAACTTCATCAATTACACACGAGGATCCTCTGGAATCCCTTCTGTAATGAATTTTGAGACGAAATCTGCCGGTTCTCCCACTGACATTGCTAATCTCTTTGGAGATTACTTTTCGTCGGTGTCCCGGCCTGACGAGTCTGTTCTCGATCCGGTGATGGTGGACTCGCCTAGTTTGCTTAGTATGATGGAGATAACGGAGGGATCGGTTGCAGAGGTGCTCAGATCATTGAATGTATCAAAGGGGATGGGGCCTGATGGTGTTCCTCCAGTGATCCTGAGGGCTTGTGCCGGATCGTTGTCTGGACCTTTATCAGTGCCGTTCGACCGTTCACTGGGTCAGTGTGGTCACTGGAAGACTGCGTATGTGACCCCAATCCCGAAGCCGGGCGATCGGTCACAGGTGAGTCAATATCGCCCTATTTGCTCATTAAGCACGATCCCTAAAGTTCTCGAACAGCTCATGGTCGCCCAGATTGGCCCCTCTCTCCGTCCTCATCTATCATTGGGACAACATGGATTTGTGTCTGGCAGATCATGTTCAACGAATTTACTTACCTTGTAGCATGATATATTGGAGGCCTTTGAGAATGGTGCACAACTGGACTGTATTTACACGGATTTTGCAAAGGCATTCGACCAGGTGTCTCAATCCATTCTACTAGTGAAGTTGGAAACGTGTGGTTTCCACGGTGTCTTGTTGAAGTGGTTTGCCAGCTACCTCCTGTCTCGTCAATTGATGGTTCATGTGGGGGACTCCTTGTCTCGGTCATTCATCGCTCGTCACAACATCTGGTGTTCCTCAGGGTTCCCATTTGGGTCCTCTACTGTTCTTGGTATTTACTGATGACGCAGGGAGGTCTTATTGGGGGGGGGGGGGGGGGTCACTTGTAGTTTGCAGATAATTTGAAGGTATATTCGTTGGTGAATTCAGTGGCAGACTGTGAGAACCTGCAATCGTCCTTGGCAGTTCTGGATGAATGGTGTTCTGTAAACTTGTTGGCGTTGAATGTTAGCAAATGATCATCGTCTCTTTTTTGTGCTCCCGCTCTCCTATCACCTATGAATACTCAATTGGTGAGCAAGTCATCGAGCGAAAGTCGGTGGTAAAGGACCTGGGCATATTTTTCGAAAGCCAGTTAACATTCAACAACCATATCGAGTACGCCTGTTCCAGGGTGATGAAGACCTTAGGATTTATTAAGATACATACAAGGGAATTCACCGACCCAAGGGCACTCACATCCCTGTACACGACACTGGTGCTACCTATACTGGAGCATGTAGTGGTTGTATGGTCCCCCAGTTATCTAAATTCCATACAGATGATTGAAAGAATACAGCTGAGATTCCTCCGATATGTGTCATTTAGGATGGGCAATGCGTGGGACAATTTTGATTGCCGAGGGTTGTTGGAATTGACGGGACTGGACCCACTGGAATGAAGACGCGAGATGTCCGATGTTACACTGATCTACGAGCTGGTAAATAACAGGATTGACTGCCCGTATCTCCTCGCCGATCTATGTTTCTTCACTCCCCCGTAAGCGACAAGATTGGAGCAGACTTTCGTCATAAGAACGGCGACGACCAACTACCTCAGGAATAGCCCGCTGAGCAGGTGCCAGAGGATATTCAACAAGTTGGCATCACTGGCGAGTGATATGGACTTGTTTGCGCTGTGTGATTACTCCTTTAAGAGATGGGCCAAGTTGCTGTTGTGCACATGAGGTGGAGTTTTTGCATGAACCAAACTGCATGGTTCTTCTCATTAGCGACTGGACTATGGTCTCTTTTGTATTTGGTTTATATTATATTAGTTCATTGTAGTGAAATACTGTAAATTGGGCACCTTGCCCGTGTAAATATAAATAAATAAATGAATAGGTAAATAAATGGCATTCGAACTCCTTGCTTGGGAACCTCTAGGTGATCAACCTCCATCGTTAGGATGGAACAACTATTGGGACTTGTCCATTGGGACACGGCATCAATCGCCTTCTGATGAGCTCAGTATATTTTAATTATCTGACACTCAAAAGGGGGGAAAGGGGGTGGGGAAGCCAATAGATGTATGCATTATCAAAGGGACAGGTTGTTAGTAAAGAAATCCTTCTGGGAAACCTTTGAGCTTATCCTTCTGGTAAGCCCACAAAAAGTGGATGGAGTATGGTGAATTGCTCAGTGCATACTACCAAACCACGCTCTGCTACCATGTGACGGAGTGTGACAGTGGGGGTGGACCCTCGAGAATCCCCCTCCTAGACCAGCGAGATTATCACCGGTTAAGAAAGGATATCGGATTAGGCTTCCCCTCACCGATCCCATCTCCACCGGACCAAAAAACGATTCGAGAACAGCCGCACTGTTAGAATACCGATAAAAAGGAGTTGCAGGATCGCACTACAGGAGTTTTATCTAACTGTGCTACCGATAATACTTTCCACATTTGCCCTTTTATTTAGTTTATTATTTTCAATAATGAACCTTTGGAATCGAGCATGAACAATTTTGGTTTATTATTTTCAATAATGAACCTTTGGAATCGAGCATGTAAAAAATTCTAACCCCCCCTCGAAATTTGATGGTTTATGTTTCAAAGTATGTAGAATCTGAAAATGCAATAAAAAAATGTCTGTCTGTCCACCGTACGCAGCACGGTGGTTAGTTACCATGAAAAAAAAATTTATAAAATTCGGGTTGTAGGTTCCGTTTGGGGTCTAGTTCGTCCTCGAAGCTCGGCGTTACTGTCAGTCATCTCTAAGGGGTTAAAAATAGGGGTTGCAATTTTCAGAACGCCGCAGCTCGAAAACTTTTGACATAAGGGTATGGTTTTTTTTACGTTATTACATTTTTCTTGAGCTAAACAATTTTTTGAGACCATCCGGAGCACTGTGCGTCCAGCCGTTCGTGTGCACCAGAGAGCTTCGTCAACACAATCGTGAATCGAACGGCATAAATCCGGCCCGGATATCATCACTAGGGAGCACCTGATTATAATCAAGATGGCTGTATGAAGTCGAGTTGGTTGTTCTGCGATATTATTTCATTTGATAAGTGATGGACTATTGGATTTAGTTGGTAGGTACTTCTGAAACTTGAACAAACGTTGAAAAATATTATTGATGGATAAATTATTACACAATGGTAAATTATTACACAACGGAAAATTATTACACAACGGCAAATTATTACACAACGGTAAATTATTACACAACGGTAAATTATTACACAACGGTTCATCTACCAAGAAGGGGCTGGATTTTGTTGATCGGTGCTTTTGCAACTTGAACATCCGTTGAAGTATTATTGATGGGCAAGTTATTACACAACGGTTCATCATACTTGACCACGACGGTAAGTATTGACCACAGAAAACAATGATCTATGCAGAAGGGGCATCTATTTCTCTCCACATCAACAATTTTCCTTCAGAACTTCATTATTTGCGTTTCTTTTTGCCATTTCAGTTACTGTATGTCATCGATAGAATTATTCTAGCAACATTTAACTCGTGATTTAGGTAGGTACCTAGTAACGAGTACGGGGTTAGGTACTAACCTACAGAGGGTCTGCGATCTACATAATATGTAGGTATATAGAATAGTACATATTATATTATATAGACGGGTTATCTATACAGAGAGCTGTGATCTGTAACAGAAGGATATTCTGTACAAAATAATAAACCGTTGTGCAGGGATTTGCAGCGTTTTTTTTTTAAAAACCCCTCAAAATTTGAAGGTTTGCGTTTCAAGTTAGGTAGGTAGGTACCTACGCAGAATCCGAAAATGGAATTGAAAAACGTTCTGGCCGTACCCCGCGCTGGAGGCTTTGAGTTAGGTCCAATGGTGTGAAAAGGCCAAAAAAGCTAGGTGTTTGGGCCATCGCCAAAGGCTAATTCTGGTGCAAAACTATGGGTTCGGGCCAACGAAGGGAAGAGCCGAAATGCGTAAGGAAAATTTATATTAATGTTTGTTGTAGAAAGGAAAGGGTGTCACAAAACGAAGATACCAATTTTCTAACATCAGCAACCCAAATAGGTTTATTAGCTACATCTATGTTATATTTCCTGCCTATCAACGAATAATAATATTGTAAGGAATAACGGAGCAATTGTTAACATGGAAGAGCCAAATTATATTTTTGCAGTGATTCTCTCAGACTCTCAAACTCAACAACAACCTTCTTTTCCATTGTCGGCAACCAATTCAACATCTGGTAACAACACGTGTTCAGGGACTCATGTAGTTACCACTACACTGCTCCCTCTGTTCCCTGTCGACCTGTCGACCCTGTCCGTGTCGACCCTGTCGAGACCTGTCCCAAGGTCGTATTTCCGCTTTGGTCATCCGATTGGCATGAAGTCGGCGTATCTTCCTGCCCATTTGGACATCAAAGAGGACCTCATTGTGGCGTTTCTTAACCACCCACGGCCCTGTCCACAAGGGCTGGAGCTTCGGGCAGACGCCCCTTCTTCTTTTGGGTTCATATACCCAAACCCAATCACCTTCTTTATGCAGTGGGCGCTTAGCACGTCGGCCAACCCACTCTTTTTGGAAGCGCATCTTTAGCTGGGCTTCTTCACTGGCGAATCTACGTACTTGCTCGAGCTGTTCTCTTAGTTTCATGGCGTAGGACGTGTTCAGGACTTGCAGATGCTGCGGTGGTCGGACCAAGTGTTCTGGTAGATGCAGATCTCTCCCATAGATGACTTGTGGGGGGGAAAACCCTGTGGTACCTTGGGGTGTTGACCGGTAAGCCATCAAGAATAAGAGTATCTTCTCATCCCAGTTAGTTTGGCATTCGTTCACAAACATGGCCAGGTGCTTCGTTAATGTCCTTTTCAGACGCTCCACCAACCCAGCTGATTGGGGATGTAATGCTGTGGACCGAGTAGCTTCCCAGTAGCTTCGACACCTCCTGTACCAAGGTAGCTTCGAAGTTTCGCCCTTGGTCTGTGTGCATCTCTAACGGTATGCCAGTACGGCTGAAGACCTGCTCAACCAGAGCTGAAGCTATTGTCGCTGCCTCTTGATTTGGGACGGATACTGCTTCGGGCCACTTGGAAAAATAATCCGCTACCACTAGCACATAGTGGTTACCCCGGTTGGATTCGGGGAAGGGTCCCAGAATATCAACACCTATTCGTTCGAACGGCGCACCCACTGTCATTTGCTGCAATGATGCAGGATTCCGGTGGCCTGGCCCTTTAAACTTCCTGCAGACTTGGCATGTACGACACCAGGAACGGACATCAGACGTCATGCCCGGCCAAAAGTAGCTCTGCCTGATCCTAGCCAAGCTCTTCCAGAAGCTGAAGTGACCCCCGGTAGGTCTATCATGACACTCTGTCAATACCTGCTCACGCCGCCCCTGGGGGACTACTAGCTGTGTTACTGTTTCCCCTGCTTGTCGCATCCACAAATGGTACAATTTCCCTTCCCTCACTTCAAGCAATTCCCATCTATTTACCAGTTGGCGCACTGTGGGATCTACTCCGGTGAGCTCGGCATTATCCGGGTATTTCCCTTGGCTTTTCCACACTTTGACTTGCTCTATCCCAGGGTCATTTTGGAATCCCTCTTCTTCAGGTACGAGCTGCACTAACTGTGCTTCCAGTTTATCTGTTACGTCTCGTCGTTGGCAGTACTTGCAGTCAACACTGCAGGGGCGTCTGGACAATCCATCAGCATTTGCATGCCTTACTCCTGCACGATGTACTATTTTGAAACTGTAGCTCTGCAGCATCTCTAGCCACCTAGCCAACTGCCTTCTGGTTGGTGGAATGACGTCAGCCATGTGAGAGCTGCATGATCTGTCTGCAGGCAGAACTCTTTCCTGTACAAGTACCGGTGGAAATGGCTTATGCTGCATACTACTGCTAACAGTTCACGACGGGTTGTGCAGTAGTTCCTCTCTTGCCGGCTCAGGGTTTGGCTGAAGTATGCCACAGCATGCTCCCTCCCATCACGCTCCTGGGATAAGTCTGCACCAACAGCATGGGCGCTAGCATCACAGTCCACTATGAAAGGCTTGCTTATATCTGGGAAGGCGAGCACAGGAGTCGAGGTCATCGCATCCTTCAATTTATGGAAACTGCTCTTACAAGATTCACCCCACACAAATGGAACCTCAGTCTGTGTGAGGTAGGTTAGTGGCTTGGTAGCATCTGCAAAATTCTTGACAAATCGGCGGTAATAGGAGCAGAAACCCAAAAAACTTTTCACTTCCTTTTTATTTTGGGGCTCTGGCCACTCCCTCACCACCTTGGTTTTGTCGGGGTCTGTTTGAACTCCTCTTTCAGAAATAAGGTGTCCCAAATATCTGGTTTGGCGCTTGAAGAAACTGCACTTCTTCACATTTACTTGGAGGTTAGCTTTTTGCAGACAGTTAAGAACTTGTTCTAGCTTGCTCAAGACAGTGTCAAAATCAGGTCCATAAATGATCAGGTCATCCAGGTACGTTAACGCTAGCTGTCGGGGCACGACTGCTTCCATCAACCTCTGGAAGGTTGCCGGGGCGTTTGACAATCCAAAACGCATTACTTTGAATTGCCATAACCCCTTCCCATAGATGGTAAAAGCAGTCTTCTCCTTATCTTCTGGATTCAGCTCCACTTGCCAATAACCACTCTTCAAGTCAAGTACACAGAACCATCTTGATCCGCCTAATGCATCCAGCAGGTCATGGATGCAGGGGAGAGCGTAAGAGTCCTTCTTAGTGACTTTATTCAGCCTCCAGTAGTCTACACAAAATCTTGTGGTGCCATATTTTTTTGGTACCAAAACTACCGGTGAAGCCCAGAGACTCCTGGAAGGCTCGATGACATCCTGCTCCAGCATTTCTTGGATCAGTATATCGATGTGCTTACTTTGGGAGTAGGGTATGCGCTGAGGTGCCTGTTTCAAGGGTCTGGTGCCTCCCGTGTCGATACTGTGATGTACCAAATGGGTACGCCCCACAAATTTACGCTCCGTGGCAAATGCAGCATGCCTTCGGTGGAACAGCCCCTTCAACTTCTTCCATTCCTGGGAGTCTGGTACGAGATCCGACTGTTCAAGATCCACTCTCACCCACCCTGGCTCCTCAAGCTGCAACTCAGTATCTTGTACACTTGCCACTTGGCTGCGCACTCGCCTACTTTCCAACTGCCTTTTGGGAACACCTTCTACACACTGCCACCGACGCTTTAGCGGTATTTGACTCCCCCGAATTCTCAAAGTAGACCGTGCTAGGTCAACACAGGCATTTACCTTCCGCAGGAAGTCCAAACTCAATAGGTATAGCCTTGTCTCGTATCCGCGCTACAAGGAAAGGATGTTCCACTGGTTGACTCCCCAACCCAACCAACACCTTGCATTCACCACATATGGGTATTCCATCGCCCGAGGCGGTATGCAAACTGTTATGTCGAGATTTGTATATTTCTGCCGTAATCTTCTGTGCAACATCTGGACGAAGTATTGAGACTGTAGCGCCTGTGTCTACCAGCATAAAGCATTCCCGTGCACCCACCCTTGCTTCCACAAATAGCCCGTCCCCATCCGTTCGTGCAGTCCTGATAAAAGCATATGGGCCGTTAATGTGGGGAGCCGAGGCATGGCCCAATTCCAAGGCTCCATTCAGTTTTCCGGCTCTAACTGAACTACGTTGGCGGGGCGCAGTGGTTGCTCTTACTGTTAGGACATATGGCTCAAAGGTGGCCTTTTTTATTGCACCCCCAACATTCGGGCTCTGAAACAGTGGACTCATGGGTGGGGGGTTTGCCCGTCCATCAGTTGAGCTCTTGTTAGGGCGTCCTGAAGAGTCGTGGGCCCATAGCACAATAAAATTTTCTTTGCCCCCTGATCCCGCAGTCCAGGTAGGTACGGAACTTCCTGTTCAACTGAACAAAGAACTGAAAGCTGAGATGGGGCTGACTGGAAACTGAGGTGGCCCAGACTCGGAGATAAGAGTTGGAAGCTGGACTCTGGCTCCTTGGGTATCAGCCGTCCACTGGGCACCTTCTTAGCTGATGGCCCCTTGAACTCTGAGTCTCTTGACACCAGGAGCTAAGTAGAGGATACACATCTTGAACCATAATTATCTTAAATTTCTAACTTCTAGATTAGGTAGGTATAGCTGTTTAGTTAATACCTGTGTTACTTGAAACTAGTTTCTGTGTAGGTAGATAATATACATGTAGTAGTAGATTATAGTTTAATATGTAAGGATAAGAACATTAGAAAATATAGCTTATTAGTTTGAATGTAAAATACTTATAGCATAATATAAATTTAACAATACATATATTTACAATTTTCATGAAATTTGATTTTAGTTAGTGGGCTGATTTGTAACTACTAAGTTCGGTACCTATTTCGTTAGTTTTGGTTGAATGTGACTAAAACCATTACTTTAATCAGTCTGAATATAATTATTCGCTGTCAAGTGCTGTATAATTAGTCGTCATGGGAGTCGTAATTATACCGGTTAAACACATTGCTGAGGTAACTCATAATATCCTTATCGTTTTCATACTGGATCCAAAGGTCAGCTTGTTTGCAATTTGAAAAATGGGTGAAAATGGCCAAAGTCACAATAAATTGAATCAATAACATGTGTTACGGAATGGCGATTCGAGGCAGAGAAAGACCATCTCAAGTATCAAACTTTTTGTTAATGACAAGTTAAGTATTTAGGTATTAGATATTTACCTACCAACCGCAACGAAGATAAATTGCCCAAACGCATCGGCCAGACAACAACCTTCCACATTCAGTTGTCCCAAACTCATTGTCCTCGCCGCGCCGTTTTGGAACTTTCCTTAGTTACCGTGAACCAAAATGAAAGAAATTTGGTTTATATGCCTCATTTGGGGTCTAGTAATCTAACTCTAATGGCCGAACGTTAGAGAGCTCATACTTCGACTCTGGTGGCATTTTTGTCGTGTGTGTGTGTGTGTGTGTGTGTGTGTGTGTGTGTGTGTGCGCGTGCGTGCGTGCGTGCGTGCGTGCGTGCGTGCGTGCGTGCGTGCGTGAGTGCGTGTGCGTGGGTGGGTGGGTAAGTTAGGTATCCACCGCAAAAAACGACCCCACTAATTCAGGGTCGGTTAATAGGGAACTTCGGTGATCTACGCAGAAAGAGTATCAATTTTTGTTTATTATTCTCTGAATAATACATTATGTATTCGGTTCGGGAAATTTTTTTAGAACACTCCCTCAAAATTTTTTGTTTTACGTTTCAAGGTGTGTGGGGATTCCAAAAAAAGCTGCGAAGTCCTAGTCACATCGGTTTATTATCCTCGACTGCATATTATGATGCGGACCTCAGTGAAGAGACCCACAAAGCTGATCTGACTATTTTAAACTCGAAAACTAGGTTGGTATTTCTGACAAATTATTTTCCATCAGAGAAACTGTCATTGAGTTGTCTTGATTCACCTGTTAATACTACGCACTGTGTTAATATACACATTTCTGGTATTATAGCCATTTTCACAGGTATTTGACCCGTTATTATTGAATTTTGAAGTTAAAACTTGGTTAGAACCTAAATCCTTCACTCAAAGCTCAACATCAACTACATATTATTTGGTCTCCTCAGCCTAAAAAAACATGGAAAACGATACCTCACAAGCCCAAGTTCACTAAAACCTCAAAAATACCTTATTTTGCACTCATAACACCCCTGGGTATTTTCCGATCGGGCTGCCGAGATAGGGGACGCAACTAGGGCCTAAATGGATCCTGTGTGCGAAAGAACGATTTTTTTAAGGGCGAAAATTGAGGTAGATATCGATGATACGGCGGATGGGCATTGCATTTTTGGAATCTACTACACACCTTGAAACGTAAAAGAAAACATTTTGAGAGGGTGTTCCAAAAAAATTTTCTGAACCAAATACATAGAAGTTATTCAGAGAATAATAAACCAAAATGCAATGTCCGTCCGCCGTATCATCATATATTAATGTTCGGTCTAAAAACGTCGCTCTTTCGCCCATTTGCACCCTAGTTGTGTCCCGAAACTTTGCGGCCCTATCGGAATATATCCAAAGGTGTTATGGGTGAAATGTGGGCAAAAATGGTATTTTTTGGTGTTTTAGTAACAGGAACTTGTGAGGCATAGTTTTCGATGTTTTTTAGGGCCAAGAGACTGAATATGAAGTCGATTTTGACCAACGAGCGAAGAACTGAGGTTCTAACAAAATGTCAGTCCTAAATTTACATTTAACTTTGGTCTGCAATCGTCATTCTTTCACTCCATAAATCTTTAATTTTGAGAGTTAAAACTTCGTTAAAACACTCAGAGGTTAAAACCAACTTCATTTGGTCTCCTCACCCTAAAAAACATGGAAACCGATACCTCACAAACCCAAGTTCACTAAAACCTCAAAAATACCTAATTTTAATGTTACACCCATTTTCCACCCAAAACACCCTTGGGTATATTCCGGTTGGTGCTGCAAAGTTTCGGGACACAACTAGGGCGCAAATGGAGGCTATATGCCAAACGATTTTCTTAGACCGAAAATTAAGGTAGATATATGTACCAAGGTAGATAGATATACGGCGGACGGACATTGCATTTTGGTTTATTATTCCGTGAATAATACACTACCTATTCGGATTGGAATTTTTTTTTGAACACCCCCTGAAAAAATTTTCTTTTACGTTTCAAGGTGTGTAGAGTCCAAACATGCAATGACCGTCCACCGTATCATTGATACCTTCCTAAATTTTAAGTATAATAAAATCGTTCTTTCGCACACAGGCTCCATTTTCTGCCCACTGTGCTTCGAAGCTGGGCAGCCCAATTGGAATACACCATGGGGGTTTTATGGGTGAAAAATGGGTGTAAAATAGAGGTTTTCGAGGGTTTTTTGAGGTTTTAGTGAACATCAGCTTGTGAGGTATCGTTTTCCATGTTGGTGGGGGGGGGGGGGGGGGGAGACCGACTATGAAGTATGACTTTTTTTCCGAGAGCCCAAATCAAGCTACTAGTTTCTTACATACCACAACCCCAATTAATCAACCTCGGATCCAATGATCCTTGGTATACCAGACTATCCCACGGAGCAGAGTTTTATTTTCTCCCTTTTTGCGGTAGAATAGAGCGGGGTTATGTGATGCTAGGTGAGCAGCAAAAAGATTCAACGGAATTTTCTTTTTTACTCATGACACCTGATAAAATGTGCAGATTTTTTTAAAACAAAAATCGATTTTTCACGGGAACCTCGGATCAACAGGCCAAATGTTTAACCAGCCTTGGTCCCGACTAGAACGGTTAAGAGCAACTGCTACAGTTGACTGGGCTGATTAAAGTTAACTATTCCTACTGAGTTTGTTCATTGTCCTAGATTAATGCATGCTAGATTAAAGCTTTTGTCTACAATACGTCAAGGGGTTTTCAGACAAAATATGATGGCAATGCACATACCTCTTGGTCTAAATGCTTGAATTCGTCGTCCTCTTCGTCGACTTCGAAGTACAGCTCACTTGAGGTTATGGAAACCGTACCAGGGGCAACAATTCCAGGAGCAATGAGTCTTGCCTTGGTGCTCATGTTTACAGGTCCTAAAATATGAGAGGCAGAACATTTAAATGGACATATAAATAGAAGAAGGTCGGGAAGGTGTAAAACTGTAGCTATATTGCCAACCAAAAGTATATAAATTTTACTAATAAACTTTCACGAATAAACACCAGGAAATATTATGAAGTTGATGAACTAAATAGTGCATACCAGTGAGGTCTACATCCAAATCTCTATCATCAGTCATTAGATCACCATCATCCAGGAGATCAGTGGACTGAACTTGGTGGGAATAAGTTGCAGCAAGCTGGGCATGGAATTCATTGCGAGCCTGCAATTTTGGGTGAGAGAGAAATAAATTGATAATTATTTTTTAGGGTTCAAGTATTAATGAAACATCAGTAGGTTGATATAGGTGCCCTACAGACAGAGGCATTCCTTAGATTGCCCTGAAAATTCATCAGAGGGATGTGACTAGCACAGAGGAAGTTTGCTTTAAAGTTGAACAGCAACAATATGTAAGTAGATTTGTACTAACCTGGAGAATAGCATCATCGGGTGCTCCATGCTCAATACTTGCTTTCAGTGTTGCCTGAGGATGGCTTGATCCACGAGGATTATGTACTAGCCGTTTACGTCTTCGAGCATCATCTTCCCAGGCATCAAGCTTCCAGAATTCGGTAAGTCTGAAAATATTACGGAAATTCTAACTTTCAATGTTGACTGACATTCAGGACAGTACTTATCAAGTCTACTTCGATTCTGGGGACAATTATAAATTAAAACTTGAAGAAAATATTGCACGGAAGTGAGAAACGAACTGTGAAACAAAATTTTTGAACATACGACTTCGCCTAGACTTTTAATATACCGGGTGTTCGGTTTAAGAACGACGAAACTTCAGGGACCGATTCTACAACTAATTTCCAACAAAAAGTGTCTCCTAGAGTTTTTTCTGTAACCCCTTGTTTTCGAGAGTTTTTTCACTTCTAAGATTTTGTTCGTGTTTCCGACCTTATCTCACTAAAATGACCATAACTCCCTTAAATTACATGGTGAATCAAAATTTGAGGATGCCGTTGGAAAGTGCGTTAAATTTTCTTTCAGATTAAACCATCAACTTTTCTCTAAAGTAAAAAAAAAACAAGCGTTTTTTTGAACCCGAACTACAATTTTTGTCATTTTTCATCTTTCTTGGCGATTTTCAACGGTATTTTCCAATAATATCGGCTATTGAAAAACTGATGAGCTCCACGGTAAAAACATCTACGTTTAATAAGCTTTCCAACGGTATTATTCAATTTTATTTTTAACGCCGCTGTTGAAAGAGAAATCGGTGATTGAATGCGAAAAAACGTGGAGAGCATTCCCACACATTTTGGGAACCCAGTTAGTGAGGAAACGAGGAATTTCGCGATTAGGATGGGTTTAACAACTAAGAAGTGAAAATTGAAAAACAATCCCTTTTTTCCTTCACATAAAAAAATAAAATAAAACAAATAAATAAAAATAATTTCTTTCTACAAGATTTTACAATTTATAACTTTTTTCTACGACATTATAACTTGTTACAGAAACTGTTCAAAATGCCGCCTTGTTGTAAGCAGATTCTGCACCTCTTGCGAAAACTATCATCAGTGCCGCGCAATTCCAAACGATTTTGCTCCATTTCGGCACAACACAAGTTTATCCTGCCAATCAACTCCTCCCGAGCTTTGACCCTGACACTGTAAACTTTGGCCTTCAGGGTGCCCCAAACGTAAAAGTTTAAAGGAGTCAAATCTGGGCTCTTCGCAGGCCACTTCACTGGTGCATACCGTCCGATCCATCTGTTTCTAAAATGCTCGTTCAACCACTGGGAAACGTTGCGACCATTGTGGGCTGGACAATCCATCCATTTGCCACCACATAATATTCTGCCTCCTATCAAGAGGCGCGCCGCGCCGTCCAATAACTCCATCAGATCGTTGTCCAGAAAATTTAGAAACCCTTGTGAGTTGAGGCGGTTTGGGAGAAAGATGGGTCGAAACTCTGGAGGAGTGGATTGGCAGGATAAACTTGTGTTGTGCCGAAATGGAGCAAAATCGTTTGGAATTGCGCAGCGCTGTTGATAGTGTTCACAAGAGGTGCAGAATCTGTTTACAACAAGGCGGCATTTTGAACAGTTTCTGTAAAAAGTTATAATGTTGTAGAAAAAGTTATAAATTCTAGAATCTTGTAGAAAGAAATTATTTTTATTTATCTATTTTATTTTATTTTTTTTATGTGAAAGAAAAAAGAGATCATTTTTCAATTTTCACTTCTTAGTTGTTAAACCCATCCTAATCGCGAAATTCCTCGTTTCCTCACTAACTGGGTTCCCAAAATGTGTGGGAATGCCCTCCCTCTCTAAGCCTTTTCCCAACCAATCACCGATTTCTCTTTCAACAGCGGTGTTAAAAATAAAATTGAATAATACCGCTGGAAAGCTTATTAAACGTAGATGGTTTTACCGTCGTGCTCATCGGTTTTTCAATAGCCGATATTGTTGGAAAGTACCGATGAAAATCGCCAAGAAAGATGAAAAATTACAAAAATTGTAGTTCGGGTTCAAAAAACGCTTTTTTTTTACTTTAGAGAAAAGTTGATGGTTTAATCTGAAAGAAAATTTAACGCACTTTCCAACGGTATCCTAAAATTTTGATTCACCATGTAATTTAAGGGAGTTATTGTCATTTTAGTGAGATAAGGTCGAAAACACGAAACTAATCTTAGAAGTCAAAAAAACTCTCGAAAACAAGGGGTTACAGAAAAAACTCTTGGAGACACTTTTTGTTGGAAATTAGGGCGGGCGCACACGGGCGACTTTTTGTTGCGCAACTGTTTCGTGTTTCCCACGAGGCCTATGCATTTGAACCAAGGTGCGCATACAGAGCGACGCGACAGCAACGCAACTTTTCAGTTGCTCTGGCCGCCGACAGGGCAACAAAACGAGAAAACTGTCTCCGTCTCTTCGCCCCTACCATAGTTTTGATCTATGCGCGCACACGAGCGACAGTTTTGTTGCCGTCTAGGATTATATCTAGAATTAATATCTAGTGCCTAGGGCAAAATGGTACATATTTTCTCTATTGTTGGCAAAATGGCAGGGAGGGATGGAGATATCGACAGCGATTTAGTAATAAGGGAAGTTGAAAAGAGGCCGGCGTTGTTCAATAAAACTTGAAAGGATTATTCGGATGCCAGTTTTAAAGGCAAAATGTGGGAAGAAGCTTGCACAAATGTGTTATCTACGATGGGGGCAGCTCTCTACAGACCAAAGAAAACATGCAGGTAAGTTTTGTATTAAAGTGGTTTTTATTAATATAGAAAGAGTAAAACACAAGAAAGTTTATTTTAAATTAGTAAAACACAACTAAGTTTTTATGTGATAACATTAGATATAATCAACATAACATTAGTATATCTTACACTACATTAAATATAATGGGTTATTACATTGTAGTGTTCTTCAAATATCAACGGGAATTTCCCTTTATTTAATCTTTCAGACATCAGCGGGTGAACCCAATATTTTCTTTTCCTTTTATTTTTCCTGCGTCGTATAATTAAAGCACAAATCACTGCAGTCTGTACTAAATCCATGTTCACTGTACCTACTACAAAATCAACGAAAATGAATCTGCTGTAAGGCAACAGTTGCTCATCGTGTGCGCGCTCTAGAAAGCCGAAGCAACTCGACAGCGACAAAGACAAAAACAGTTGTGCAACAAAAGTCGCCCGTGTGCGCCCGCCCTTAGGGTGGGCGCACACGGGCGACTTTTTGTTGCGCAACTGTTTCGTGTTTCCCACGAGGCCTATGCATTTGAACCAAGGCGCGCACACGGAGCGACGCGACAGCAACGCAACTTTTCAGTTGCTCTGGCCGCCGACAGCAGGGCGACGAAACTGTCTCAGTCTCTCGCCTCTCCCATAGTTTTGATCTCCGCGCGCACACGGGCGACAGTTTTGTTGCCGTCTAGGATTATATCTAGAATTAATATCTAGTGCCTAGTGCAAAAGTGGTACCTACCTGGTTTTGGTAGGTGACGGCAGGTCCCAGAATGTTAACCAGCTCGTCAAATGATTCAATACTCATGCGGAAATAACCGAAGAATTCGTCAGGACGGGAATTTCCCTTTATTTAACGTTTCAGACATCAGTGGGTGAACCCAATATATTCTTTTCCTTTTATTTTTACTGCGTCGTATAATTAAAGCACAAATCACTGCAGTCTGTACTAAATCCATGTTCTCTGTACTACGAAATCAACGAAAATGAATCTGCTGTCAAGGCAACTGTTGCTCATCAAGTGCGCGCTCTCGAAAGCCGAAGCAACTCGAGAGCGACAAAGACAAAAACAGTTGTGCAACAAAAGTCGCCCGTGTGCGCCCGCCCTTAGTTGTAGAATCGATCCCTGAAGTTTCGTCGTTCTTAAACCGAACACCCGGTATAGTAGCTACTTGATAAACTGAACACCAATATCTCAAAGTTATCGGTACCTCGAACTGTTTCCCATACTCAAAGTCCCAAAAATAAGCTCAAAGCCTCAATAACTTGAAAACTAAAGATTTGCCGAACAAATACAATGGGTGGATCTTATGGCAAATGAATAGGTATATGAGCAATATCATGTCGAAATCTTCATGTTGCTTTTATTTTTCAGAGACCTAATAACAATTACATTATTTTTTACTGATCCAAAGGCAATAAATACACTTTGAAATAATGATTTGATAGAACAATACGTTTATACCCAACGAGCATCGTTCGCGACCACAGAGAGATTCCCGTTCACACCGTCTGAGCACACACAAAGGAACAGTTGTTCGCAAGCATTCAGCAAAGTAGATTTGCGCGAAAATTGGGACCCACATTATCAGTGCTTGCTAACTGTGCTGCATCAATGTTAATATTGTCGGAAATCGAAGGAAGCGCCAAAGGAGCCTTGCAAACGATGCTCGTTTGGTGTAAATCCGCCTTACTGTGTATATTTTACATACCGATTTGTATGTATTATGTGTCATTATTTATGATCTTCTCAGTAGCAAGTACCCATACCTCCAACTACAAACTTTATCACTCAAACTATCTATGCCTCATGGGGGCTAGAGCATGTCCAAGTGGGCTATAGTGTCCTATCTTTATATCCCCAATTAGTTTGCAGCGTATATTATGTTCTGCTCTCCCGCTGGCAGCAATACAAACTTGCATGCGGCTTACATGTGGTTAGACCAGTAATAAGCTCTCCAACTCTGATATAATCATGTGAAGCCGAAGCCTAGGTAGGTAGTGGCTTAGCGTTCAAGGTTCAAGTAAAAAGTTCCCCCCTATATACCCAATGAGGTCCAGGGTTATAAAAGGAGAAAAAAAGAAGAAAAAAAAGCAATGCCCAAATTAACGATACCTCAAACAGTTTCGTTTTATAAAGTCAAGGTACAACACATTTTTTAGGAGCAACCAAAATTGACTGGATCAGGGGCGAAATGATTTTATCACCACATCTGTACATACTACATACTGTAAACAAAAAGTTCTCTTTCTCTAGGCAGCCTGTAGGGAAATGGAAATCAATAATACCTACTTACACTGTGGGCTTCAGAAATAATGAGATGAATGAACATTAAACTGAACATGAATAATTGTATACTGTTGGGAATCCCTGAATCATGATGGCTGGCTACCACCATGAATACTCCCTCGACACACCGCGATGAGGCTCGGACCCCTAAGGATGAGGAGGATTCTGACGGTGATGAGAGGGTTGATCTGAGTTTAGTCCCAGGAGCGTCAACAATCTTATCATATAAAGGGTTCTAAGGCAGATGCAAGAACTCTGGCAGACCCAGTGGGAATCTTGTATGTCTGACATGAGACAGATGGTTAATGAGGCCAAGCAACAAAGGGAGGCCTTCACATCAAGAACTACAGTCAACAGCAAGCTTGAATCAACCTGACAAGTTCAAACCAGGACGCTATGACGGTAGTACTGAGTGGGAGTGTTACTACCACCAATTCGAGCTTATTGCTGAGCACAATGAGTCTTCACAAAAGCAGCTGCTCCGTTCTGTATTGGCTGGAACCGCACTGGAGATCCTGACAGAAGTGGACAACCCTCAATCCTTCCTTGCACTGAAAGAGGCATTAGAAACGTGATTTGGTGTACGACACCAGACCCAGTGCCATCCCACACCTGTACGCTTGAGTTCAGTAGCCCAAGGAGGGTCTGCGAGATTATCACCAGGCAGTTCGGAGCCTCACCTGCCGTGCTTGGCCGACTGATGCTAGGACTGGGATGATTGGAGATGTCTTCCACTTCATACGAGGCATAGGAGATGCAAATCTTAGGGATAAGTTGATGAGTGAAGGTGGACATACAATGCACGAAGCTCCTGAGTAGGTCTCAGGTTGGATGTAGTGAACCAACTCTCACACCTGGTGGTATTGACTGGGAGAGGGGATGTTAATGCAGATGATGGCACTTCCCATGAAACTACAACAAATACGATACGGAAGGCTCAAGAGCCCCAACAGCAATGTTACCAGCAACAGGTTCCACCGCAGAGGCAACAACAAAGCAATTGGCGACCTCGTCCGAGATGCGGGCATAGTGATGCCATTGGACACACTGCTGCAAATTGTCCTCACTCGGCAGTCAAAGCCCCGGGGCCAACCTATACTCCGATGCCCCAGCCAAAGCATGACATTAATGTGTACCGAGTGCCTCCCTAACTGGTCACTTACATTGAGCAGAATGGTTAGTGGTGTCCCATGTGAGCTTGTGGTGGACATGGGGGCCTCGAGAAACATTACTAACACCAGCATTGCAGAAAAAGCTAGTTCAGCCAAGTTCAGCGAGGGGAGCCATTTGGTCCATTTCAGGGGAGACGCTGCCTATCCTAGCTCAGGCCGATCTGCAGTTTGATTTAGGAGAAGGAAAGAAGAGGGTGCACATAGTGCTGGTAGCTGCAATTCATGAAGAGTGCGTGCTAGGATTGGACTTCTTGGCAAAATTAATGTGTCTCATAGATCCAGCGTAGAATGCAGTTCTACTGGAAGGGAAGCAGCTCGGGGGATCCGAAATCGAAATACTATCAGCAGAGTATGATTATAGTGACACAGGAGGGTTGCAGGAGCTTGTTTCTTTTGATATGGATCTTGTGGAAGCTGTTGAGCAGGAGAGCGAGAGCGTTTTGAAAGATGACCTGGCGTGGTATTTTAGGCCAAGGAGGCGAGTCCGAACATGTCCGAAACTTCTGTCACCATTGATTGGGCTGCGTCGGTAATGAAGAAACTCTCTGACGTGGTCTTCAAAATATGTCCCCCAAGGAATAGTAGAAGGGTAGTTCACACTGACCATACGTGCCATTTCACAAAGCTTTCGAAGAAGAGGAGGGGGGATGGTGTTGGGAATCCCTGAATCATGAACAAATGGTTTATCTTGAAACATTAATTTCTAATAAAGATTGAGTTCGTGTTTTGCTGTCAACCAGATCTCGTCTTTATCAAACTAAATGAGCTAATGCACTCCTAAAGATCGGCATTAGCATTTCAATACTAACTTTGTTGCAGCAGGATCAACATAGCCCCACGCACCATGCTTGTTGGATAAAATATTGCAAATTTTTTCCAGTAACCTGCCAGCAATAACATTATCTCTACGCCGGGCAGCAGTTATAAGATGATCACACATTCGCTCTTCCTCCCTTCTGTCGAGTAGAGTTTGAGCACACTGAGACTGAAATGAAATAAAATATTGAAATCCATAAAGACGTTGTGTATAAGTACAGAGGAATTGTAAGAAACATTAATGATCTACCTCCATCAAGGATGTCTATCTACTGCAAGCAAATTCCAGAGAAAATCCTTCACTTTTAACAAGTTTATTGAGGCAAACTTGAGCTGGACAATACAGACCATTCTAATCCGAATATCAGTAATTGAATGTGACTCCGTATACTGCAAGCAAAGGCAAAAAAGGTTCCGAACTAGGCTTGGACTCCTTGAGCCAAAAGGGTCGACATTTAGGTTACTGTGATAAATGTAGCAACCAGCTTTTCTCAGGAGAAACTCACTGAAGAACGAATTTTAAAAAACTGCTATTTTGTGAAAAGAAATACAACTTTTACAGAAATTTGCCTCTATGAACAGTTAGCTTAAGAAAATTATATTTTAAAAACCAACTGCTCCTTATTCAGAACTTACTTCGAAATCAGCATGTTTTAGAACGTCATCAGCCCTCATTCTGTTCAAAATGAATTCAGCTTCATTTGCAACACGAACAATGTGGTCCTTCATGGCATGAGACAGTAACCTGGAACAAGAAACAACATGCTGAGCTAACACAATAACGTCCCTTCCAAGGCAGAGTATGGTAAGCTGCATTTTTTGACATTTTGAGTATTCTCACCGTTGGATTTGTATCAAGACCAATCAGTTTGTGGACGTACACTAAGCAATACAGTGTGCTAAATTACGGAAAAATATAATTAAAACATTCTATTATAACTACCACTGAATTACAACCTAGCATACACAACAAAATCCGTTTGTTACCTGTCAATGGGAACTTCTTGAAATTCGCAAGCATAGTCTCCCACTGACCAAGAATCAAATGGCATATCTGCTTTTAATTTATTTGCCACCAAATCAAGGTCATACCTGGAATTGCTTTCCACAAGCACATGAAGAACTGGTTTGTGGACCTGCTGCCTTACATATCTGAGAAAGTTCTATTCATAATTGTTTAAAATTGTCTGCTATATAGAAGAAGAAGAAGAAGAATCAATGTTTATTCGTGATAAATCACATCAACAATTATTCTAGAAAATCAACATTGTAGGACTGGGCTTTTGGGCCAACTGTCCGAGTAGAGGGATATCAGTTTTTATTTTTTTATTTTTTTTAAAAGTATGTACGGCATACCTATCACTACTTTCAGCATAGTAACATTATATGACTATTACTTTCAAGATAATACACAATATTGTAATTGCAACAAATAGAAAATGTAATATAACAAAGTTTAGTAAATTACTAGAATTATTTTAATGCAAAGGTTCGTCCGTCACATAAGCACCACCATATTAATATAACATTCAGTAAGCTATTATAATTATTTTTGCATGCAGAGGCTTTTTATAATAAACATAATTATAATTCACAATAATTCTTTATAATTTTCATAATTCTTCATCTATATAACTAAATTTACAGGTGATCGTGGTGTCTGTCTGTTTGTCTGTTTGTGTTTCAATCACGCCGAAACGGCTGAATGGATCGAACCCATCTCGCGTATTTGAATGTTTCTATGACCAGGGAAGGACATAGGGGGGTTCACTTCCGGATCCGATGGATAGGGGTGGGGGTTTATAGGGGAGCCGAAACATAAAAAAATTAAATTCTCGAAAACGGCCCAATGGATCGAACCCATCTCGCGTATTTGTATGTTTCTATGACCAGGGAAGGACATAGGGGGGTTCACTTCCGGATCCGATGGATAGGGGTGGGGGTTTATAGGGGAGCCGAAACATAAAAAAATTAAATTCTCGAAAACGGCCCAATGGATCGAACCCATCTCGCGTATTTGTATGTTTCTATGACCAGGGAAGGACATAGGGGGGGTTTACTTCCGGATCCGATGGATAGGGGTGGGGGTTTATAGGGAAGCCGAAACATAAAAAAATTAAATTCTCGAAAACGGCTCAATGGATCGAACCCATCTCGCGTATTTAAATGTTTCTATGACCAGGGAAGGACATAAGGAGGTTTACTTCTGCGAGAGGTAACAAAGTCAGATGGACCCACCCCGAGTTCTACCCGTCAGCGACGGGCAACACAGCTAGTAATTTATAATTTTCAATAATAATAAACAGGCGAGTATGATTTAGGTATTACAATACTCGGACACCAACAGGAGCGAGGTCGATTTTAATATATAAATAGTTTTTTCTAACATTTTCAATAATATTGTATTCGTTACTATAATAATATGCTCCAAACAGTGTTAGTAATTGAAATTAGTTACTAAAAATTTTCTATAATTTAATGCCTCTCTGGCAAAGTTATACAAATTTATCCAATTTGCCCCGTTAAGGATTACAATAATTTCTTGAGGTTCTATGAAATGTTTGCCAAAGTGCCTTTCTCTAAACTCTGAGAGTATTGGACAGGTACAGAGGAAGTGATAGCTAGTTTCCGGCTGCCCCAAATTGCACATGGTGCCGTGCTTCCCCTGTGCTCCTGTTCCACACCCTGCAGTTTAATCCCATTTGTTCGCATCGGATCCTAGCAATCAATCGGTACACGCGTTGGTTATTAATTCGGATGTAGTTAATACCTGTCAGTTGTAGAGCGGCGTACATCTGGTAATGACTTGATTCTGCCACCAATTTTAGAAACTTTTCTGTCTTATTTTTTCGATGGCGACTTTCAGTTCCTTTGCCAACCTTTCCCATTCTGGCACGGAGGCCTCCGACAAGTTCACACAGTCAATCCCGTATTTTACAGTTAGGTCAGCCCATGCTTTACACCAAAAGGTTTGTTGCTTAATAGTTTCGGTGGCCAACCGGCAGGGCAGGCGCTCCGGTTGCATTTTTAATACTCTGATTATATATTCAGCATGTAGACCAAAGTAGGTCGTGAAAAGTGTGCCAACCCCGGTTTCTAAGTGAATCATATACGTCGGGGTGCTCATGGGAAGATGCAACGAGCTCTTGATAAAATGTCGAAGTACCTTTTCTGTTTCCTCCACACGCCAGAAAACCCATACCTGAGCGGCATAGCCCAATACCATCTTAGCAGTACCATTGAAGACCATGAGTTTACTATCGAACGGTATGTCCCTTATTAAAATACTCCTCCTGGTGCTGCTAAGCCCGAATAGTGCGGCGCGCTGCTTTTGCTCGAAGTGTTCAGCAAGATTCAGGCTCGGGGTCAACCATACTCCCAAATATTTGTAGGACTTGACTACTTCTATAGGTTCACCATGTAGAGTCCACCATTCATTCCTCGCTTTTATTCCACCTCCTCTTTTGAAAATCATAATTTTGGATTTTTCCAGATTTATCAGGAGATTTCTTTCTAGGCTAAATTTTTCAACCACCTTAATCATATTTCTGAGGGACTGGGGGTTATCGGCCAGCAAGACTAAGTCCTCGGCATACATTAAGACTTTGACCTCGACACTACCAAAACCGACCCCGCCACCCAAGAGCCCCTCAAGCTCATCAATATATAGCAAAAAGCACAATGGTGAAATCAAAGAACCCTGTCGCACACCCACACCACAACTAAACGACTGCGATACACCCTCCGCGGTCCAGACCGCCACCTCCACCCCCTCATAAAGATGCGCTAGGTTCTCCACAAACTTCCTTGAAACTCCCAGCTCATACAGGCAATAAAACAGCCTTTGTTTCACCAGTCTATCGAATGCAGAGCTGTAGTCAATGAAAAATGCATATACTTTACTACCTTTTTTCACAATTTTAGCACTCACTATGCTCATGAGGGTAAATATATTGTCAAGTGTGGAGTATGATTTCCGAAAGCCCGCCTGCGACTCGCTCAAAATGTTGTTGACATTGACCCATTCCGTCAATCTGTCCAGTAAGACCCCTTCGTACAATTTCATGACGGCATCCAGAAAACTAATACCTCTAAAATTATTGACATCTACGGGATCCCCCTTTTTATATAGAGGGAAGATTATGACTCGTTTGAAAGACGCCTGGGGGGCTCTTTCATCATAGATTTTATTGAAGAGGGAAACCAGGCGCTCCAGAAAACTTTCGGGAGCAATTTTGTAGAACTCGTAACAAGTTTTGTAGAACACTTTGCCTTGCTCAAAACTCGTTTCAGGTCCACGAGAGTTATCTCCCTATCAAGTATCCCATCGCTCAGGTTTGGCGGTGCATAATGGACAGGCTCAATTATAGTCGGAGGATTGTACAGCTCTCTAAAGTATTCATACAGTTCATTCAGCTTACAGGCAGGGGCAACGAAAGAATCCTTCACACATAATTCTTTAACCAAATCCCAAAACATCTTTGTATCCCTTACTGATGCAAACCTAGCCACACAAGATTCATAATACTCAGATTTTTTCGATCTGTGATATTTTTATACTCTCTATTTTTATCTAAGTACATGTATTTAATCGTTTCTGAGTTTGTATCTCGATGCTTATTCAATAAACTGTACATTTTGTCCCTTAATCTTGCACATTGACTGTCAAACCAACCTTCAAATTTTGGCCCATGTCTATTTACATTCCCTATTATTTGTTTGTTTCCTTCTGACGCGGCTTCCTTTACACCACCCATAATTTCCGCTAATCCCTGGTCTGTGTTTTCTGGCAATGGATGATTTTTTCACAATTCCAACCAGCTTTTTCGAATAACTTATTTAATCTACTTTGGTTCACCGCAATCAAGGAGGTATGGGGTTTACTACTTCACCTACCACCCCTTTGTATTTCAGTGTTACTAGTATCGACATATGGTCCGAGAAATGGGACCGCACAATTCGGAAGTCTTTAATAACACCCAGGAGACCTATTGATGAGCAGGCCACATCATTAACTGAGTTACCCTGAGCGCCAACAAATGTGAAATCTCCCTTTTGATCTCCAACAGACCTACCGTTGAGGATCACCAGTCCATTCTCATCACACCAGCCTAAGAACTTCTTACCTCTATTGTTTTTAACTACATCTTTACAGCTTCTGGTTGACCGCCAAGGTAATGGTAAAGCTCCCTCCTGCACCGATTGCCCCTCCGCAAGTCGGACATTTGCATCGCCCATGATGATATACTCGCGATCGTTTTCCGCCTCCACGTCCAAACGTAGTGCTTCAAAATCGGAATCCCAAGATCTACCGTTCAGATACATAGGAATCAGTGTCAAATCTTTTCTATTTTTCAATTTAACAGTAATTACCTCCCTGTCTGCCAGTTTACTCCACCGAATCATATTTGATAAACTTAATTTGAACCCCATAAAAATCCCAGCAGATGCCCTACCAAATAGTGAATCCTTCTTTGCTGGTAACCATTTACATTTGTATCCCTTCATGAAATTTAACATTTTTTTACAATCCGTTTCTGTTATATGAGTCTCCGACAGCAACAATACATCAAAATCTTTCAAGAAATTAACAAATTCTCTAGTTTTTAAATTTTTCATTACACCATTAACATTATACACAAGGATTCGCAAAGTACCTTCATACTCTTCTTCATGGGGGGGCGCACCGTCATTGGTTCCCCTGTGCTGATTCCTTGGGGGTAGCAGCCGACTCCAGACGCTCCTCTGCCGACATCTTTCTTCATCAGTCTGCCAAGAGCAGTACTCCCGTCCTCACCATCAGCCATAAGTTTCCCCTTGGAGCTCCAGAAGAACCTGACGCCTCCTATCACCATATGATCGTCCCTTACATGAGCTTGGATTTCTCGGTTCTGACTCAGATATGATTTCTCAGGAACATTAATGCCGTCCTCTTTCTTCGAGTGATCACCGATAAATCTCTATGCTCCTCTCTATGTTCCATGCAATTTCTTGACGTTACTGAAGATACTTCTAATCTGTTCCTGATTCCGAAATTCTGCGAGAATTGGCACGTTTCCATCATGCTAAGGTTTTCCAATAGGGTAACTCTGGACAGGCCGTAGGTCCTCCAGCCCCATGACTCGAGTGAATAAATCATTTAAGAGGTCTGTTGTTGGTTTATTATTCTGTATTTTAATTCCACAAATTATCAGGTTATTCTTTTTCAACGTGTTTACTGTTTTTTCCAGCTCTAGCCGCAGCTTGCGGTACTGATCCCTCAGGATCCCCACCTCAATTTTAACTTTTTCGCGTTCTTTATTAGATGTATTGATAGCTTGTTTTATTTCCAGTATGTCCTGTTTCAAGTTCACTATGTCATCCTTGGTGGCGATATTGTCCATTTTTTTATCCATTTTTTGGATGACACTAATGAGGCCCTGCGTAGACATCTGACTGGCATCTTGCTTCGTCTCATCCATTGTGACCTATGACTTTTTCCTGCTATTACTCCCAGATGGGCTTGGGCTCCGCCTACGCTTCGGCGTGTTTGCAGTAAGCGAGAAATACGATTCTATGGAATTCGTCCTACTAGACATACGAATGCCGGCTCACCTGGCAGCCACTGAGGCGTCGAGCGAAAAAGAAAGAATGCCACGAACCTCCGTTACAACGGCGAGGGAGGGGGCCCCTCACAAAGCGCCTGCGCCACTCACCTCAAGGTCACACCACGCGCCACCCAGCGTCAGCGAACTGTCATGGGCTCTTCAAACGGAATATCGTTTATCTACTAGAAAATAATTGGCGAGATGGGTCAGTAAAACTCTTCGAGTAACTCCGATATCACAGGGAATACCGAGTACGCACCAGAACTAGCCACTGAGCAAAATTACACACCAAAATGGCCACTCCAAACCGTCAAAAATAGTCAGCAATTACGGACACGACGTGACTTCAATGACACCTTCCCGTCTACTCCGTCTGCTATACATATTTTACTGTATGCCTGCGAAGTTAATTGTTGCAACTGAAGGAGTTATTAAAATTGAAAATGGATGTTCAAACATATCGGAAATATCAATGAAAGTTCTGAAACAAGAATATCTTAAACAACGAGGCTTACAATGCTAGTTCGGGTGACTGAGGGACTGCAACATCAAAATGAATGGTTGTAAGCGCCTATCAATAAAACCTGTCTTCTGAACTATAGAAAAAATGTTGCTCAAGATAGGTACTCCACAGATGCCTTAGAAGGACGATGAATTCTTTTTGTGAGTGTAAAAACTATTGGAGTAGAAAATTGCAAGTAACCACCCTTGTGCAGAGATACACAATACCGCTGTTCTTTCTAATCAAACCTGTTAAACGTGAGAAAATTGTAGTTATTGCTGTTGAAAGGAATTTTTGTTGCTGTGCCATGGAATTTCTTACAACTGCAATTCGTCTTACAGGATCCTAGGCCTTCTGAACTACGTTCTATACAACAGAATGATCAGGATAAGATTTTAGATTACCTTCCTTCATTAATGAGTTCAATAAATGCCAGTCCAGCATGCTTCTGCAACGAATTCTGCCATTCCTGGGAGCACAGTAACATTACTAACTCTACCACAGAGTGGCTATTTTTGAAGGTGATTAACCCTGAAATCAAATGAGAAAAGGGATACATTCGATTCAACTGTGGCTATTATGATAATAATTAAAATTTGGGGAAAAAACTACTTGGAAGGTACTGAAATTTGATTATTACGAACTGTGCAGCCAACTGATTACAAAATGAACAATTGAATTTATCGTGTTACTGAATAGATGATCGACATTGAAATCCATCACTGGAATGGAGTTATTTTCTTTATGTGATGTTGAAGACAAAACCACCTGTCATCCAAGGATTCCCAATTGGACATTCTAGACACAGACAGGACACCCAATGGATTCTAGAATTTTTACTATTTTTTATATCGTACTGAAGTATATTCATGACAACTAGACGACATCGATCAGGACAGATGAGTTATTCCAAAAGATAATGGATTATGGAATCATCAGTTACAGTTAATGATAGGATAATATTCAATCTTGACCCGAAGCAAGTCAACCTTCACTTATTACCAGCTCAACCCCTATATTTCCAATACATGCAATGAAAACAAAATTTCTTGTTCATTATATTTTCATTTTTAGGGAATACTTTCTGGCTTATTTTGATCTGTACCCATAATGGGTGATTCCGGTGACTTGTTTTGTTGTTCACATCAAAAGTATGGAAGAAAACGGGTCAGTTTGCTGGGAGAGCTTCACATGAATTAGAGAGGCAAAAGAAGTTATGTAATTAGAAAAAGACCCAACAGCCCCCAGCCTAGGTCGTGACTGGTTTGACATCAGCAGTTGTTGGACCCAACAATGGGTTGACAACAGCGGTTTTGCCTGCCCGATTCAAACACTTTCTGTACTGGATTAAATAACTAGAAACCCATCTTTAGGAAAATAGTTTAATTTATATCGAGTAATACATGAGACGAATTTCACGCAACGCAACAGTAATCGTAATCAGGTACATAGGTACTGTATGTGATATCTATCTTATCTGTCGGCGGCCTGAAAGGTAGCGAGTCGTTCTATTGCTCGAATCCTTACTTGTCTATAGGTAGAGGTACACAACAACTCTCCCCACCTTAGATCACAAGTTCATCCTCTGGATGGCCTTCCTGATTCTGGAGGATCAGCGGAGTGGAAGTGGAGTACTGGCAGCTCCTGGAGGAGTCCTGAGTGGTATACGTGTTGGCAGCGTTCTCTCTGAGGCATCAGAGCCAGGGGTCTCCTCAGCAGTTGGACTGGCCTTTGGGAAGGACATACACCGGGATGCTATTGGGCTGCTATTCCCAGATGACGTCTTGTTGGGTGTTTCAACTGATGAGGCATGCTCCTTGGTTAAACTCTGCTTCCAGCGCTCTTGGTGTGGTACTAAACATCACTTTGATCCCAGGAGCATGACCCTGTAATCCAACTTCTGTCTTTTGTAGCTGGTCGACATGGCGTTTCAACACGTAGCCATGGTCTAGCTCTACAAGATAATGTAGTCGACCCAATTTCTCAACCACTGTGCCAAACTTCCATTTTTGTGAGCCACTGTAGTTCCTGGACTGAACTCGATCACCCAACCTGCATGATCTGGAAACTTCTGGTCGAGTTTCGAGGTGCTTCAATGGCTTCATCAGATCCAGTGATGTTCTCAGTTTCCATCCTGCGTATAGTTCAGCAGGCGAGATGCCATTTTCCAAAGGAGTAGTATGGTGTTTCAGGAGGAAGAAACGATGCAGCTTCTCAGTCAGAGATCCAGGTTCATTTAGCATACCCTTTAGTTTTTGCTTCAGGGTTTGTACTGCTCGTTCTGCGGATCCATTAGTGGCAGGAAAGTTGGGTGCAATGAATCTCTGTTTTATACCATGCTGTGCACAGAATTTACTGAATTCTTCAGATTTAATTATGGCAGCATTGTCACTGACCAACAGTTCGGGTAACCCTTGTCGAGAGATCTCTCCTATTGCTAAGAGTGATGATTTTGTTGTTGGAGCTTGTCTCACCATTTTGATTTCCAACCACTTGGTTAGAGCATTGACCACAATTAAGAAGTAATGTTGCTCGAAGGGACCAGCATAGTCCATGTGGATGCGAGTCCAAGGAATTTGAGGAGTCTCCCACGAGTGAAATGTCATCTTGTACGGGTTGTTCTTCACTAGAGAACATGGGAGGCAACCACGAACCACACTCTCAATGTCATTGTCAATTCCCTTCCAGAAGCAATAGGATCATGCCAGCATTTTCATCTTCACGATGCCTACATGAGTAGAGTGAAGTTCCTTGAGAACTCTTGCCGGCAGATCTTGAGGTATCATTACTCTACTCCCTCTCATGATTACGCCTCTGTGAATGCTATATTATGGGTCAGCAATGTCTCCATTGAACAGTTTCTCTTTAAATGTGCTTAATTATAGATCACTGTTTGTTGATTTACGCAATTCCTGAACATGTAACTGGCATATTCTGAGTTAAGAAACTTATTTGCAGATCATTCATTTTGTAATCCTCATTCAGGAACTCATAATCCACTTGGTTAATTTTCAGTGGCTGCCTAGACAAATAATCAACACTTTGATGTAAGGTTGATGACCGCTGTTCAATTTTGTAATCAAATGCGCTTAGGTAGCGAGCATACCTTAGCAATCTAGATGCAGACAGAACTGGTAATGGTTTACCCGGAGAAAATATGTGTTGGATAGGATTGTTGTCCACAATTATGGTGAAAGGGTGTCCAAATAAATGTAGGTGTAGCCGTTTGATGCTACAATAGACAGCAGTGGCCTCTTTGTCTAGCTGGCTATAGTTCCTTTCGGCTGCCGTGAGTGACCTGGATGTGAATAGAATTGGCCGCTCTACCCCCTCGATGACATGCAACAGCAAAGCCGCTAATCCGTGATGGCTCGCATCTGTTGCCAGGGTAATGGGTTTAGTTGGATCACAGGGGATCAGCACACGTTCGGTAGTGATTTCCCTCTTTATGGCTTGGAACGATTTCTCGCAAGACTTATTCCAGTTAAACTCAACATCATTCCTAGTCAACTCATACAGTGGATGCATCAGCTCTGTTGCGTTGGGAATAAATTTGAAATAATAATTAGCCAGACCTAGGAAGGACTTGAGGGCTGTGACATCTCGAGGTTTCAGTGTATTGAGCAGTGCCTTGACTTTATCTTTGTTTTGTGAAGGCCCTTTTCTGAGATTACATGCCCTAAATATGAGATTTCTCTCGTGAAGAACTTGCATTTGTCTTTACTCAAGTGTACATTGTACCTTTTCAATCTTTCTAGACATGCGTTCAATCTGTTAGCGCATTCCTCCAATGTAGACCCTCGAACCAAAAAAAGTCAAAGTATGCAGTTACACCTTCTAAGTCATGAGTGATTTGATCAATTATTTTATGGAAGTCATTTGGAGCCGTGCGGAGACCAAAAAATAAACGTTTCACTCTGTAAGTCCCTCTGAGGGTTGAGATTGCAGCGATTCTGGAACTAGGCTCGTTAAGTTCAACATGTAGGAAGGCTTTGTAAACATCTAATTCACAGAAGTAACTGCTGTTTTTCATTTTATGGAACGTTTCTTCAATTTCGGGAATCGGGTACCTGGATTTATGAAGGTATGGGTTCATTGATATTTTGTAGTCTGTGCATAATCTAACTTGCCCATGGGGTCTAGGTATGGGTACAAAGGGTGTTCCCCATTCTGAAGTTTCAATGCGCTCTTTTATATCGTTCAAGGGCATCGAGTTCATTGTTTACCTTTTGAAGTAAGGAATAAGGCCTTGCCTTTAGAAAACATGACTTGAAATCATCTGTGAGCTTCAGACTCCCTTTGTAGTTAGGTATTTTCCCCACAATTTGTTTAAATACCTCATCATATTTGTTGAAGATTTCCCTTACGATATCTGATTCTGTATTAGACTTGGTGATTGTTTTTATGGGTGCGGGTGAGGATGAGATCTTGTTCAGATCGAGCTTGAGACTAAGAATCCAGGATCTTCCAAGGATAGGAGAAAATGGTTTCTGGACTATGAAGAGTTTCTCATTTGTTGTGATTCCGTCATATTCAATTTTTACCTTGGTCTCACCCACTGGTTTGAACTGGTCACCTGTATATGACTTGAATTTAATAGGTGTGGGGTTGATGGGTGATTCTAGATTTAGTTTCTGATAATCTGCACTTGATATGATTGTCACTGGGCTTCCACTGTCCACTTCAAATTTTTGTGTTGAGTTACTCAATTGAACGTGAATTACAAATTTCCTATCTCCCTCACCTGAATTTACGTGTTGAATGGAAGGGCAGATTTCCAAGAGGTTGAATTCATACTCATCCGAATCATAGCTCAATAGCTCCTCTTCTGGCAAAACATGCTTGATCTTACTTGGATTATTGTTCTTCGTAAGGGTCGTTATGCATACTCTTTCGGCAAGTCCATTGCACATCAATGGTAAGTGCCAAATTTAGACTGTCTTGGAAGGATATTTTTTCTGCTTGCTGCAGTATGCGTTCTTTCATTTCACGATCATGCACCCCTCTTATCAGTTGTGCTCTGAGTAAAAGGTCTATAACGGTGTGCTGACATTTCGTATCTTTGCAACCGCCCCTAAATTAGCAGGTTTTACTCAATTCTTTCAATGCTGCTACGAAATTTGATATTGACTCTGAGGAAGACTGAGTTCGTGAGAAGAAATAGTGTTGCTCCGTTAAGGTATTTTTCTTTGGATCTAGATGATCAGATAATATTTTATGAGTTCCTCGTATATTTTGGTAGAGGGTACGTCTGGGGAAGTGAGGCTGGCCAGTAATTTATAGTGTTTTACCCCGATTGAGTGTATGAGAACTTGTGCTTTGGCCTGTTTGGTCTCTTCATCGTCCTGGTTCAATCCTTTCATCTCGAAAAAATTGTCCAATCTTTGGCGGTATAGACTGAAAGATTCTGCCGATTCATCAAATGAGTCAAATGTTGAGACATTCTTTCGGAGAATTTCCTTAACTGATAAGTTACCTGCAGTTGTAGTTGACAGATTCCGTACTAGCCCATTGAGTGCTTGGACAAGTTGAGCCATGCCAGCCTCAGTTGGATCAGGCGGGGCCATTTCGACTTCTTTTCACCTCCATTGCCAATCTTTTTTTTATTAGCATTAATGAAAAATCCGATCGACCCACATCTTCTCACATTCCACACGCCCCTTATCAAGAATCTACCATCCAAATTCCAATATTCAGCCCCATTGGAATAGTTCTTTTTTCCCTTATTTTATTGGCTTCAAAAATAATTACATAGCCATAACTTGTTGACAATGAAATCCATAATTCATACTAATTCACACTTTAAAGTTTATGGTGGAAAGGAATTTGAAAAAAGTACAATGTACAATGACACTCTCAGTTGCAACAAGTATCCAAGTTGAAGGGGTTTGACGCGTGTTCAGTAACGTCCTTGAGTAGTCGTTCTCTTTGATGGAGGATTGCTGTGCATCCCAGGACTAAGTGATCGAATGTTTCAATTTCGTTTTCACAGAAAGAGGCTTCAATAATTATGTAACTATCTCTCACCTACCTATACACTTAGTTATAAACATATGGAATATTATTTGGTAAATAATATTAATTGCAAACCTTTGCCTTCCATGAGGAGTTCTTGCCCATGAGATCCAACCAGCGTTTTTGAAAGGAATGGAGCAAAATCTACCATGATTTCCCTAAGGAGAGGGCAAACAGAGCCTAATGCAGTTTCCAATTTTTGAGTCAAAGACGCTTCTCTTGAAGGGGTAGGTGTGGGCGTTGTAGTGGCTGAGGGCAAGGGTAGGTTTTTCAGTGCTATGTCATCCGGATGTGGGCTCTGGTGGGATATATCACCAGACCCAGAGACAGCAACGACACTTATATCAGAATGAGGCTTTTCTCCTCTTGGTATGTTACCCTCACTATCACGCATCATACCTGCATGCAAAGAAAAACAAAAACAGAAAAACTGATTTTGAAATTACCTAAAACGATAAAATTTACAGATGCAAGGCTTTTATACCTTGGAGGCTTCAAGTAGCCTAGAGTAAATACAAACATCATATAGAAGCATCCTTTTCTGACATACCTCTCAACTGCATGTTATGCATGTTTTTATGCTCAGTTTCTTCATTTAAATTAACATCAGTCCAATTTTCCTCATTTGAGGTAATGTTTGATAGTTTGTTATCCTCATGAATCGTATCAATAGTAGTATTACTGTCTGCATCACTCGCTGCCAGGGAAGTGACCGATATTACTTCATCAACTGATCCAATACTCTGCAACAGAGATAATTGTGTTAAAATCAAGTTCTTCCAATAGGTAGCCTATTTTTTAGAATTTTTTCAAGTACGCTTTCCAGAATAAGTAGGTAATTTTTTCAAAACCACCTGTACAGAAGTGGCTTTGATAATCTAGGGTGACATGCCACAAAACACTGATAAACTAAAAATTGTTGAAGCTTCTGCTATAAATCATTCAATCTTGAAACATTTGGCTTACAGTACTGACATCACATGGTCATTCATAATTTCATAAATGTTGAATACAAATTGCATTCTGCTGGAAGATTGATACGTGTCCGTTTGTCTAATTTTGTGTGAATTTGGAAAAAGTCTAAAATCGTAAGATCAAAAATAAATAATGTGCTAGAAATGCACATTGGTCAGAAGTGTATGCCCTAGAAATCGAATTCTGCGCCCTCAATAACCCCTTGACCAATTTTCAGCTCTGAATTCCTTTAGGTGAAAAGACCCTCATGAAACCATGATGTTTGGGTGCTCCCCCAATTACCTTTGGTCATTATTATTTATTTCATCATTGGAGACCCCTCAAATCGCGTTTTTTGACTTTTTTTGTTGAAATCTTGTGCATCCCACGGAATAAGGCAAATATTTAAGAATAGGCTTCATCCTCTCCATATTCAGAAGCGTAGTATGATCGGTATACAGGGTAGATTTTAAATTGTGAATAATTCTTAACTGAATTTGTAACTTGTAAAACATAGACTTCTAGCTATTTAGTGTGATACCTTGTTATTCATTCTTGAAAAGCAAACTAATGAGCATGCACAAGATTACTGAAACATAAATGAGAATCTAAAGTTTCCAAACAAGAATGGAACAGCAGAAAGGGTAGAGTGCCTAAGACAACGAATCAGATAGATTCATTATAAATACTTTGTAAGAGAGAGAAATAATTTGTTACATAAATTGAAGATGTGAATGGTAAGGGAACCAAGCAAAATGACACGTCATTCATGGAAGCGAGAAGCAGATCCAGGGCTACCTATTTAAAAGCTATAAATAGCTTAAAACAGATATAGCAATGCAACCGCAAGTCTACTGTACAAATGGTTGGTATACAATGAGTCATACATGAACTGGACATTGAAATGGCTACCTTTATTATAGGCATACCTATTGAGGAATAGGTTTAATCAAATGAAATGAGATCAAACAGACAGACCTTGAGAACAGGAGTATTTCTTGATATTATTAGAGCAAAAGATTAGGGATAAGAAGCATTCACAAAGAGATGAAAAGCATTAACAAATAAATTGATAAATAAAATGAAAATAATAGGACAGGCTGGTCTGAGGGATGTAAATAAAGCACGGAATTCAAATCCAAATTGAGCAGCCATCATTTTCAATTATATCCTTCAGGGAATCTTGGGACTAAGTTTGTTTCATCTTCTAATGCTAACGAGCAAAATACCTTGTTAGAAATGTTGATTTGATGATGCCTTCCAATAAATCTCTGGTCCTCGATATCAAAAGTATGGTGAGAATAAGGGGAGCGCTAAATTGTAAACAACATTGTTAAAAAACGATTCACTATACCAATTAAGCCCAAACCACAGTGAACGCTTTGGAAACCAAAAACAACTAAAACCAGCTAAAACTTATATATTGAAATTACTGGGGTGGAAACTTACCTTAACAGATGACGGGACTGAAGCATCTTGCTGTGTGCCAGTGAGTATTGCAGGGTTATTTTCATCAACAACAATAACATCACATTCTCCTTCTGAAAAATGAATGTTTTCATAGAAATACTTTTCTCTCTCGAAGTTATAATTAGTTTTAAAAATTGCTCCAGTAAATGGCCCTTCAGACCTTATGAGTGGAACATAATAATAATCCAAATCTGCTACCATCAAAACTTGAATGGCTGACTAACACCAGCATTTATGAATAGATTTCCAATAGTAGTTATACAATAATCGATATCTAATAATTAGCAATAATTTTCTCTCATGTGAATCAACACATTAAATCATTATATTGACCATTCTCTATAGATTTGCAGGATCCATTCCCAAGATTCTGAGAATGAAAGAGACGAAAATTGAAAGAATGCAGGAGGTAACAAATTATTTATAAGAGTAGAAGAGAAAGCATCGGAGTAATCAAGATGGTGGTATGTCTGAGAATTACTTTGAGAAGAAAAAGCATGTACCTATAATCTTAGACCCCTAAAGGAGAAACCTACCTGATTATTTTGATAAATGAACGTCAAGTCGGAAATATTGTGAAAATGGAAAATACTCAATACTTTCAACAGATTCAGTAATTAAGACTCATTCAATCATGCAGAGATAACTACTAGCTAAAATTAACCGTTCATCAACTCCACTTTTCCATAACCCACCCATATTACGCTATTCTCTTTCAGATACTTCATTTCACGTAAGTTTGTTGGATGAACAACGCCTTATCTTTTACTTCCATGCTCAATACAGCGAGTGAAGGGTCAGCGTTTGCACCAGAACCTAAAGCCGGGTGCCCACGGGACGTCACATCAGGGTGATGTGCTTCTGAAGAACATGACCTATGTGATTACAGAGTTGCGATTTCGCCCACTATGTTATCAATTCGCGTTTTAGCAGAGAACACAGAACATATATCTGCCTTCAAAGAAGTCAGTTGTGTGGCAATCTATGCTTTATTTGATCATGTTTGGCATACATGTACAAAAGAGTCTACCATCCTTCAGTACTGTTATCTTTAATAAGTAGGTACGCCACCTGTTGGAGAAGAAAACGGAACAAAATTCACGCATGAACTATTCAATAATTTTCTATTATTTTCAGTTTCAGAGCATAACCTACATATACGAGTATATACGCGCATGGGTCACAAAAGCGGTTTGTATTATTTTTTAATGAAACTTGATTCTATTCTGAGAAATTTCTCCTACTGTCCTACGGTAAATAGTTCTTTTTCTATGATTTTTCAAAGTTTACACCTCTTTGAGGTTACTGAGGATTAATCAACGATTTAGTAGTTTTCTCCCAACGTTTCAGCCGTTTATCCCCCATTTTCAAGGGAGATGAGTTGGAGGTGTATTAAGCTGGATTCACATGGAGCGGAACGAGTGCGGAAAGCGGAAGGACGGAAGGCGGAAAAACCAGTGGAGGGGGCGACGGAGTCGGGAAGAGTGTTCACATGACGGTCTCCGTGGTGGACGGAATCATATAATATTCCTACTGAAAGCCTCCCTTTATATCTGAAACCTCTCATCTTGTTGATGGTGTTTTTCTTTTCTTACGAAATTAAAATTAAAATTTTATTTTTTTAAATTTAGCTCACTGGCAACTTCCTCCCACAGCCGTCTGACAAGTTCACAATTTTTGTGGCCCTTCACCGTCGGGTCCCAGATTTCCATCCGGCACTTCACTTTTGGTTTATTATTCTGTGAATAATACACCTATGTAATCGCTCAGCAAAAAGTTTTTATAACACCCCCTCAAAATTTTTTCTTTTCCGTTTCAAGGTGCGTAGATTCCAAAAATGCAATGTCCGTCCGCCGTACGCCGTCCGCCGTATCACGTGTACAGGCTTCATTTTCGGTCTAAAAAATTCGTTCTTTCGCACACATGCTCCATTTGGGCCCTAGTTGTGACCTGAAACTTTTCAGCCCGATCGGAATATACCTACCCAGGGGTGTTATGAGTGAAAATGTGTATAAAAATAGGTACTTTTTGTGTTTTAGGAACATGTTAGTAAAATGAGCTTTTGAGGTAGGTAGGTATCGTTTTTCATGTTTTTGGGGACGGGAAGACCGAATATGAAGTCGATTTTGACCAACGAGTGGAAAATGGAGGTTCTACCAGATGTTCAGCTCCTGAAATTGATTTTTGGTTTATTATTCTGCGAATAATACACCTATGTATTCGCTCAGTAAAAAGTTTTTATAACACCCCCTCAAAATTTTTTCTTTTACGTTTCAAGGTGCGTAGATTCCAAAAATGCAATGTCCGTCCGCCGTACGCCGTCCGCCGTATCACGTGTACAGGCTTCATTTTCGGTCTAAAAAAATCGTTCTTTCGCACACATGCTCCATTTGGGCCCTAGTTGTGTCCCGAAACTTTTCAGCCCGATCGGAATATACCCAAGGGTGTTATGAGTGAAAATGTGTGTAAAAATAGGTACTTTTTGCGTTTTAGCAACATGTTGGTAACATGAGCTTTTAAGGTATCGTTTTTCATGTTTTTGGGGACGAGAAGACCGCATATGAAGTCGATTTTGACCAAAGAATAGAAAATTGAGGTTCTACCAGATGTTCAGCTCCCGAAATTGATTTTTTATGAGTCAAAAACCTGGGAAATCGTCTGAAATCACCATCAATTTGTAGAATAACACTGGAAAAAGTGTCAACAGATGGATCAAGACGATTAAATGGTACTATCAATGAATGATTATTTTTAAAAAAAAGGAGCGTACCTTATTCGTGTTTTGGGGGCCAAAATTGGTGGAAACAATCAGAAATAGCTATTCGAATCATTTCACGTGAAAGAAACAATAAATGAACAGCCAACATCTCTGTAGGTATGTCCAGTAGAATAATAAACCCATGTGACGAGGACTTTGCAGCGTTTTTATGAATCAAAAACCTGGGAAATCGTCTGAAATCACCACCAATTTGTAGAATAACACTAGAAAAAGTGTCAACAGGTGGATCAAGACGATTAAATGGTACTATCAATGATCAAAGATAATTTGAAAAAAAAAGAAAGAAAAAAAAAGGACCGTACCTACCTAATTCGTGTTTTGGGGGCCAAAATTGGTGGAAACCACCAGAAATAGCTATTTCAATTATTTTATATGAATGAAACAATAAATAAACAGCCATGATTTCTGTAGGTGTACGTCCAATAGAATAATAAACCCATGTGACATGGACTTCGCAGCGTTTTTCAATCAAATTTTCGTTGAAATTCGTCATTTTCAGTTCAGTTTTCCATTCATTATTTTCAAGCGTCAACATAAATCATAAACACGACGCGAAAATATTGCAACCTCTACTTGCGGTTGTCAACATTCCTGTCCACTGCGCTTGCGCGGAGCTCGACGGAACACGGAAACGCGGAAGGCGGTATGAAAATTTCTTCCGCCGACCGCTGTCCAGCCCTTCCGACAACATGGCGGCCACCCTGTCCCAACAGCCAATCAGATTGCGTTCCGTCCTTCCGCCCTTCCGCTTTCCGCACTCGTTCCGCTCCATGTGAATCCTGCTTTAGTCAGCAGTATAACACCATAGCCACTTAACATGTTCATACTTGAACCGAAACAATGTTGGGAAACAACGACTAATCATTGACCACAACAACCACATAGAATATTTTTATCCGAGTTCCTTCAGGGAGGGTACTAGACCTTGGCTATGAGATTAATAATTTCGCCAAAACGTTTGCAATGGCAAACGAAAGAATGAGTTCGAAGATGAACAATATTCAAAAATAAAAAGTGGGAGTTTTTTTAGAGAAAAAAATAGCTTAAAATCGTTGCCTATTTCAACAATAAAAAATATTTCTCAAATTAGGGGGTCAAATTTGGGTTTTTGTGGGCGAAAACTAGACAAATCCAATGATTTAAGCAACAGTAGAGGTAGGTAGCACACAATGTGCTGTCTCGATTGGGAGCTGGAGACAGACTAAAGATATGATACCCCACCACTCCTTCCACTGGTGACTTCCAACCACCTCGATTCATTTTGAGTGTTAAATCGACGTTACTTGAAGAATTCGCTCATACGGTATGTGAAAGATCGGAACTTTATTCTTCAACATGTAATGCGGTTCCTAATTGTTTTTTCTGATCAGGAAATTCACGTCAATTAATTTCAACCGCGTCTTAAACAGTGTCCTTAGTGTTAAAACGACACTTGAAAAAAAATGACTAAACTCAGCCCAACTCTTGTAGAGCAACTTGTTCATAATTGGCGCTCTGTCACAAACTATGAGTAAATCATGTTTCTGATGAAACTCCGCCCTTAGGTAACAACCCACAATTGGTGGTTTGACTTAGCCAAATACAATGTTGTGGATCAACCACAGTTTCAAGTACCGTGGGAACCCAGCTGAGAATATCAAAAGCACTGACTGCTCAAACTGTTCTATTTTTGTTTTGTTTTTGTTTATGGATAAAAAATTGCCTTTACATTCGAAAATTGACTTTCTATGTGCTAGTAGATGCAAACGTGTTTGTGACTACTAAGATCCAATTCATCAAACACCTAAATCAATAAATCTTCATTAGTACCTTCATCTAAACATAATTAGGGTAACTCGAGAAATGACCCTTAACTAATTATTTGTAATAGTTTTGTAATTTTAAACTCAGCTCTTTGTCACAAACCAGATTAAAACCTTGTTGGCACTCTTCATCTTGTATGCACATGTAAGTAATTATACTAACTAACCAACTGTCTAAAAATCTAATTTGGAACACTACAACTTGAATTTAAAGTTCTTCTTAGTATAGAGAATATTAATTTACTAAATATCAAACAATTCTTAGAAAAATAACAACCACAAATGCAAACATCAATCCATTCACCATTCATTGTAAACAGTTAGGTGACTTCTACGATTATCCAGAGTTACAGAGAGAATTTGAGCAAAAATTCATTTTCAAGGTCCACTCACACCACACGTCCTTCTATGCTTTTAGGCACACAGATAAATCATAGTGAGTAGCTAGGAAGTAGTACAGAATGTACAGCGACACGTACATGTACATTGATGTGACTGTAAATTATCCCTACATTTACCTCTCTGCAACATCAATATCAACGCTACCTACATTTCATAACCTATAGTTCACTATGAGATTACGAAACCACAATTATTCTCCAAGCATATGGTTGAAAACGTTGATCTACGTTTTCAAAGTTAACTTGGACGATCCTACGATTTCCATATTTATCTTGATTTGGAAATTATTGAAAAAAGTCATGATGATCATTATGAAATATTATTCCAATGGTTCAGAGACTCGACGAGGAACTTGCAATCATTGGTTTTTCTTTTACCTCAAAATCTGATTCAGTGGCCTTCAAAACCTTACACTCCCACTTATTCAAAGTTACTTCTGGTGTGCAAGAAAAATCCCATTTTGTGTGCAAGATAAATAACTCCTACAGAATTCACATATGTTTTCCTTGCATACTTTAGGAATAACCGTTGTAATCAGAAGCCTGTTTTATCAGAAACTACCTACCAATTGAATGAAGATTCAGTGTTTCCAAAACTTTCAAGTTATTTAATGAGCAAGAGGAACTATGTTTTTGTAAGTCGAGATTGAGATGAGATTGTAGGTAGACCTATTTCCTTGCACGTGACATGCGACGTTATTTCCTTAAATAATAACGTCACTGCTATGAGAGGCTCAAGTTGTACCTTCAAAAAATATTAAGGAAAACCTTGGTTGAAGTGTATGGATGCTTATTAGTATCCATGTACTAAAATGATACCAAAGGATTTTGAGGGTGACCAGGCAAAGCGGTCCCTCCAGTGCTGCCATAGCTTAAGCCCACTTTCATAGTGCTGGAGGTACCTAGGTAATATTGGAAAACGGGTAAATATATTTATCTATCAGGGGCGTTGCGTCCATAAGGAACTGCCCTGGCACTCAAAATGGCAGTAAAACAGAGAGAAAAAATCCAACGATGTGTTCATTTGGCATTTGAATTTCCCTCACTGTACCTTTTACACATAGTTTAGCAGCGGCCCACTAGATTTCTCTGGCTATGGATGTTCTATATTCTAGTAGAGTATCCATGGTGGCTACATGTTAACTCCTTAGAACAAGCATGTTATTGGAATATATCGACAGTAATCGATGCCCTGCAATTGCTACCCACACCCACTTTGGGCCCTGTCCTCACAATCTGATTTCCACCCAAAAATCGTGCCTTTTCACTATCGATTCGATCCCTTCTATTCAATTTTTCATCTCCATACAAGGTGCTTCATCTTCCGATTTGTTTCTGTTGTCTTGTGAACCACATTCGCTTTCTCTATTGAGTCTGTTGTCAGTTTTCCATTTTTTGTGTCAAACTTTGTGTGTTTGCCTTCGGTCCGGTTCCAATTAAAAACTTGTATTTCTGGTACCTACACCCGTTTTGTCCTGTTGGAATATAGCCACCATAGATAACAGTAGCGGTGCCTGGGCTCTGAAAACGGTGGGGTGCTAAACCAGATGCGTTTTGCCCTGTTTGCTGTTTGTGGTCTTGTGGATTGATGGGCGTCGTAACACACACTTAAGGAGTTTCTGGTCAATAGCTTCTCCATTCAAGCAGGTATACTGGCCGATAGGTCATTGCTTTGTTGTATTTTAGTTTACTATATTTATGTACAACATGAATTCGGTGGCTAATTTACAGTAGAAATTTTTGACGTTTTTGTATGACGACAGAATGTTGATTAAACGAGATAAGCCTTTGCAGAATATCACTCAATCAACAAATAAAGGGAAGGGTGTTCTCGCCTTGGGGTATTTCATAGAAAAACGCTGAAATGCCTGCACAACGGTTTACTATTTTGTACATAATACCCTTCTATTTCAGATCACAGCTCTCTATATAATACAGATAACCCGTCTATATAATATAATTTGTACTATTCTATACATATTATGTACATCGCAGACCCTCTGTAGGTTAGTACCTACAGTACTCGTATGTACACCGTACTCGTTACTAGGTTCCTACCTAAATCACAAGTTAAATGTTGCTAAAATAATTCTGTCGATGACAAACAGTAACTAAATTGGCAAAAAGAAACGCAAATAATGAAGTTCTGAAGGAAAATTATTGATGTGGAGTGAAATAGATGCCCCTTCTGCGTATATCACTGTTTTCTGTGGTCAATATCTACCCTCATGGTCAAGTATAATGAACCGTTACGTAACAACTTGCCCATCAATAATACTTCAACGGTCGTCCAAGTTGCAAAAATACCGATCAACAAAATCCAGCCCCTTCTTGGTAGATGGACCGTTGTGTAATAATTTACCGTTGTGTAATAATCTACCATTGTGTAATAATTTACCCATCAATAATACTTCAACGTTTGTTCAAGTTCCAGAAGTACCTACCAACTAAATCCAAGTCCATCACTTATCAAATGAAATAATATCGCAGAACAACCAACTCGACTTCATACAGCCATCCTTGATTATAATCAGGTGCTCCCTAGTGATGATATCCGGGCTGGATGTATACCGTTTGATTCACGATCGCGTTGACGAAGCTTTTTGGTGCACACGAACGGCTGGACGTACAATGCTCCCGGTGGTCTTAAAAAATTGTTTAGCTCGACAAATTTAATAAGGCAAAAAAACCATACCCTTCTATTGAAAGTTTTCGAGCTACGGCGTTCTGAAAATTGCAACCCCTATTTTTAACCCCTTAGAGATGACTGACAGTAACGCCGAGCTTCGAGGACCAACTAGACCCCGAACGGAACCTATAACCTGATCAATTTTTTTTCATGGTAACTAAGAAAAGTGCTGCGTACGGCGGACAGACAGAAATTTTTTTATCGCATTTTCGGATTCTACATACCTTGAAATGTAAACCATCAAATTTCGAGGGGGGGTTAGACTTTTTTTTTCAAGCTCGATTCCAAAGGTTCATTATTGAAAATAATAAACCATAACCTGTTGGTTTTGTGTTCTAGTTTTGTGCCCCACCGTTTTCAGAGTCCAGGCTGTTATCTATGGTGGCTATATTCCAACAAACCCATTCATTTTTCCTCATCACTTATCAATGAAAAATAGAATCCAAGAGAAACTTGGCTTATAGGCCCACTGAAAAACAGATAAGAATATATTTCCAGTATTTAAGTTTACCCATCCAACACAACTGACTAACTGTAAGTTGAGAACAATAACACAATCCATTCTTCACACTAAAATCGAAGAATGGAAGATAACTCTTGTAGACTACCACTGGGAAGGGTTGGAAAAAACGCAGGGATCAATAATTTAATTTTTTTTAAATCACTCTCTCATGATATTTATACAGACATAACTTTTACCCAATCACGATGATAATTTTAGAATATACAGAAAAATGTATGTCTATCTGTTGGCATGAATTTGGGTTTGAATAAAGAAATTTCGAGAAATACTACCACCAACGTATTTAAAAATAATTGCTTCGGAAATTCTGCCAATGAGTTTGAAAAAATTCACCAAAAATCGGATTTGACTGAACCATCTAATATGATTTCAGGGGCAGCAGTGAAAACGTATTCGAATCTGCTTAACTGAGAGGATCATCAAAAATATCAGTCAAGACTAAACATCAACTCATGGTGGCTTGATTTTGGAATTTTGAACTACTGAAGGAAACTAAAGATATTTTAAACGAGTTTTGGGTCTACTCACCATTTGAAACGTTTTTAGAGGCCAGTCTGCAATAGTGAAATGCTTACCTACTACACTGCAGTATGCCAAAACACCCAGAAAGTGAAGGATACATCTCGAAAGAGTAGGTAGCCAATTTGGTAAAAATAAAACGCGAAAAGTGAGGACTCTACATAGCTCAGCTGATGATAACTCTTTTCCCTGCCACTAATCATTTCAACAGGAGTTTGGATTAGCTAACTACGAAGTAAGTTTGAAAAAAATCGAGTTTCAAAATTGTTCCAGAACGAATTCAGAACGAAAAAGTAGGTAATTAGTTTCGTATTAAAAGTGTAGGGAAATAAATCTTTTATCCATGTGTACTGTAGTTCAGGCTTTAGGAGGGGTTCAAGGCTTCAGGAATCGGGAGAATCCCAATAATATTCCAAAGAATCGTATAATGGAATTCAATGGTAAAATTTGTAAACCTCTCCCCAGACATATTTCACAACAAATGACCACTTCATCGAAGATGAATAAATAATAATGAAGTAAAAGACACCAATTTAGAGATAAGCGAAAAATATATTACACTATCAACTTGGCCTTTGCTGGCAAAGACTCCAATGATGTGAATCTGAAGGTTTATTCGACTAATGTTGAAACAAAACTACAAGTATCTATATCCGGCAATAGTAGGTAAACCAAAATACTGAAGTCCCCTCCCATATATCTACCGAAATGGAAAAGTAGAAGCATCAATGGCTATGAAACTGTTGAACTTGATTGTCACTGACTACAGAAAACTCATTTGAATAAACTGATAAGTGTACTCTGTTAAATGTAACATGAAATTATGATTTTTTATTAGTTCATTACCATTAGGTTGAAAATGAGAAAGGAGTTTTCCTAGTGTATTTGATTAGGTATGATTTAACATTAATTAGCCAAATGATCGGATCAACACCACATCTTATTCTGACACCTAGGAAAATAGGCACCATTCAGGAACATGCTCTCAGCAATGACATGCATAAATAATGTTCAGGGAAGAGACGAACGAAGACAGGAAACCATGCAAAATTCTAACAGCTCACAGTTCTTGTTTTACAAACTGGAAAATCTTGAACATTAATATGGTTACTTGGTAGGATTGTTGACATAAACGTCATTGGAACACTTTATAAAGGTTTGTTACTCAGTAGGTGAATATGTATGAATAAATTTTGTCTGGAAAATTATTAGGTATGATTTTGTAAGAAAAGTAAAAAAAACACTTGGAGTAAGTTCGGCTTAATTGTATGTAGAATGAAGGGCAGAGTTTCCCTAACAACCTGACATTGATACCAGATTCCTAGCTAAGATCACAACATATGCACTGTAGGATATTTCTCTACGAATTCAATAATCCATCTTGCTATAACATTATGAAGAAGAAATAAAATTGATCAACACCAATGATAATGCATAATCCTAAACAATGTACATTTAAACTGCCTAAATTATATAGCGCCAGTAACCCTATTATACTGTATAGCATCTTTGAGGTGATTTCAAGTTTTATAGATCAATAAATAGAGAAACGTTCGTTAGCTTTTGAACAGACTTCCAAGCTGAAGAAACAGCTGGGTAAATGCCAAGATCAGCAGCAATAATATGGAGATCGCAATAATCCATAGCCCCCGCAGGGACTTGCAATGGGTTAACAAAGAGAGTAATCACAACCTCTAGGGGTCAGGAGTGTGAACATGAGTAATTGGATATTCCGCACTTTACTTTGCCTCTGTGGACGGAAATGAATTAGCTGGAACAGAAAAAGATCAGAGTGAGGGTGGGGATGGGAAGAGTAAGCTTCTTGAACACACACGTGTAATTTGCTCCTTCCCTTGGGCCTTTACTTTGCATTCTGAGACTTTGGGGGAGTGCAAAGTGAAGAGTTACAGAATAGTACAGTGAAATAGTCTTCAGGTATGGATTCTAGTCAGAAAAGCAAAACACCGCCTATGTCACTGGCACAGAATTCCATGACTACCCTCAATCCAGTGCCCCTCAAGAAATTTTTATGATTTTTTTTTAAAGACGTTTTTATGAGGCTACTGTAGCCTGAGGGGCTATAAAGCCAGTAAACTGAAGTGATGGAGAATTCAATCACTCATTCTATTTGATAACAGGTCATCTAGAGAACAATTCACTAACAAATGCTAAAATATTGTAACAATTGGAGAATAATGAGTGATGAAAAACTCAGAAGTGAGCAGTAACCATGCCTTGGTCACAAATAAGTTAGCCAAAAGAAAAGCACCAGGTAAAATCCCAGAAAAAGTCAAATAAACTGGGGGCCCTCACAACTGGGACTCCGGGTATGGAATCTAGTCAGAAAAACAAAACATTGCCTATGTCACTGGTCCAGAATTCCATGACTGCTAGGTGCTGCCCTCAATCCAGTGCCACTCAAGAAACGTGAGGTTTTTATGAGGCTGCTGTAGCCTGAGGGGCTATAACACCAGCGAACTGAAGTGACGGAGAGTTCAATCATTCATTCTGGTTGATAACAGATCATCTAGACAATAATTCACTAACAAATGTTAAAATATTGTAACAACTGGAGAAGAACGATATACAGAAAACTCAAAAGTGAGCAGTAACCATATCTTGGTCTCAAATAAGTTAGCCAAAAAGAAAAGCATCAGGTAACATTCCAGGAGAAGTCAAATAAACTGGGGATCCTCACAATTTAATGCACCTGATGCCCCAAGAACGGAAAGTTAAATTTCTAGGAGAAACGAATAAAAGTATTAGGTATCTACTGACATTACTTTTTGAAACGGACAGTGGAGCACTTGCCCTAGATTTGAATAGTATTGAACCATTAACATTTAGAAAGCTTCTGCATTTTGTACATCAGAGCATTGTTTTTCGGATATAACTTTTAGAAAAGTAAATCAGATGCCTCCAAGTTATAAGCAAAGGAAACAAAGTTGTGTCTGATTCACAACATGGAATCATCCGACAGCCGAGAGTAACAGTGAAATTACAAAAAAATTGAAGTGTTCAAGTTGAACCTCGAGAACCTATCATGTTACTGTTACTATGTCAATGGAAGACTCAACATCTGGGTGTTTCAAAGGGATTAAAATTTGTCGCAAGTTACGCACCATTATATCAAGAACAACCATTTATTTTCAAGTAGATAATTGCCTTTCAAATCAACAACAAATATCCATTTTTGTTACATTTAACTGGAGAGACAGGCCAGAGAAAAGTGGTATTAATGGGCTGTTTTTGACAAAGATAGATCAAACAATCAATAAGTTGATGTAGGTAACTAACAAAAATGTTTATCTCTGTTGGATTAGTATTACTTCTTTGTACAATAATAATATTGTTACAACAAAATTTGCTCATACCTAACAAGTTACAGCCAACTAATATAGGCAGGTTAATAATCTTATTGTTAAAACGACTTCTACGCCCCTTATTTTTATAAAGATCCCAATGTAAAGTAATAGACTTTTGTTTTCAACATACGTAACGCTACTGATGTTATATAGCATCAAGCTTTCCGTTGATAAGGTGCAGCAAATGTCATATGTCGTTAGAGCTGCACTCCCACCCCAGGAAAGTGGGGTGAGTTATTTTCAGCTGACTCTGACCAAGTGGTTTTCAGTTTTTGTATACAGTAAGGAAACTAGGAAATCTGTTTGATTCCTAAGCTACAGAATGCAATTTACATTTAAAAAAGTCCAGTTCGAGTCTGTCCATTGATGTGATGAATTAGGAGGTAATTTGCAGATTTATAACAAGTGGTGTGAGAAGTGGGATTCAAACCCACACCTGCTTAAATCACATCCAAAAAGTTGAAAATGTGTAGGTCTGGAAACAGAATCACAATCTTAGGGTAGAGAAAAATACATACTGTCTATCGCTACGTGAACCAGCATGTGAAATGCTCATGGGCAGCGAGACTGAGCAATGAAGCCCAAGCTAGTCAAAATCAGCAGAACATACAACACTCAAGCAGCATTGTTAGATCCATGCTTGGTGATCATGTTAAGGAGAACATGAACAGCATAAAATGTATAGAGAGGCCTTCTTGTGGGGACAAGACTCATGCCTACTGAAATCGACTATGGAGACATGCTGTTGTCAGACATATTCTAATGAGTATCAGGATTATCATTGCATCACCCTAGGTTGGGGTGAGGGGTGAGGGGGTTGGGAGTTTGCATGACTTCAATTCCCAATTTGTAAACCTGTTGTACACCATGATGGATAGAAATGCCAAGTTCTGGGCATAAAAGCATCCAACTACTCTCCCAAGACTAGTTTCACCACGTTATCAAAGACCTGGTATATAGTTTCATTACAAACAGACATGTTTCACATAGTCAAATATTTTTTGATTCAATAGATCACAGTGTGTTTAATTAAAGACAAGAAATATCTTTAGATCATGCAATGTTTGATATGATCAAGTGAAGAAGCGGTCAATTTTAGCATTCCTACCAATAAAAATGCTAACATGTTTCACATAATCAAGTATTTGTTTGATCAATAGATCGCAGTGTGTTTAATTAAAGACAAGAAACATTTTTAGATCATGCACTGTTTGAGTTGATCAAGTCCAGAAGCGATCGATTTTAGCACCCCACCAATAAAAGTGCTAACAACCATTGAAAGGCATTTCAAGATTCAAACAGTCACACAAGGAAGAGGAGAGCTGTAATTAAATACTTCAGAACAACAAAGTAAATTTTGGTTGTAACTATGAGACCTCTCAACAAGGAGTAAATCAAACACACCAAAAAAATTAACAATGCACTAGCATTTCCATCAGTTTCCTGCAAGATAGATGTTGTCTACTTACAAAAAGGAAAACAGTTTCACAATCAAACTAAGGAGCTATTCTGCAAAATAAATAAATAGAACTAAATTTAAAAAATTAATAAAATGACAAATAAACAGAATCAAGTGCAAATTCATGAGTATGCGCTGAAGGAAACAATAGCAAGACAGAGATGGAGAACGACAAAAACAAACCAAGACACATGATAAGCATACACAATTTTGATTGTGTACCTTGACGAGGTAGAATGGGGTATCTTAGTACTTTAGAATGGTTGATATTGTTGTTATTATTGTTGTTTCCACCGTAGTTATTATTGTTGTTCCTAAGTAAAGGCGCATTGGGATGAGAATTGGGTAAGAACTGGGGATACACATGATGAGACCACTGAGGGAAAAGAGGTCTTGGTCCACTGCAATCTGTATAAAACGTAGTAACTTGTTGTAACTTTACCAGTTTTCATCGTTCATTTACAAGAGACAAGTACACATTACATGGGAAAGAAAACAGGAAAACCCTGGAGCAACGAAGTTTTTCACACAGAAATACATTTATAGTGGGTAGACCTTTATGAGCATGGAGATAATATGATGTTTTTCTAGTTTCATGAAAGCTGAGGTACAACTTAACCAACTTGTTTTTAAAGGGATCTATTATGTAGGTACCTAGAATTGAATACACCCACTTAGTGAGTTCAATTTATTCACCAACTGTCCATAAGTTATAAATAATAATAGTAACAATAGAATGAAGAGCATAGTAAACAAAGGGGTGGTTGTATGACCTAGCTGTATCAAAGAACAAACTAACCATAATTATATTTATGTAAAATGGTTTCAGAGTAAATTGGATTCCTATATCATTCTGTTTACTCCAGAATTTTTCGCCAAAGTAAAAAGAGTAATCTGCAAATGTAATGGATCCATAAGATTCATCTCATTCTCGTAGTGACAGTAAAAAAGAAAACAAAAAAACAGATAATGTGCGGCATTGTTACAATGTACAAAATTACCAAAGATGCAAAACAATAGCAGTCTACCAGGGATGAAATCTTCAAGAAAATAACTTGAAGTTATGATAGCATGTGCTTAACTCAAACAAAAGACCCTGCCAAGTTTTGGCAGATGTAGTGATAGACATAAGACAAAAGAACTTCCTGCATCTACTATTATCACTACCTATCCCCAATTTGAAAAAAATGGGAAGCCTACTTTAGATCATAAACTGTTTGAATGCAATTCCAGCCAAATTAATGCTAAATAAATATCGAGTGTTGGTTACACCACAGGCAGTTAGTAATACGAACCTCCACCCCATGAAGACGTTGAAAGTACCATATTAGCACTTCAACTTTATTCTGCTGATTTTTAACATGGATTCTTAACATAATGTGAGAAAACCCTCTCTCTGGTAAATGGTTAGCCTAATTTAATGGATTCGAATACATTCATCATAATCATTGGAGATAGCAGTCACCATTTCATAGACAAACTATATTATAATTTAGAGAGAGAGGAATAAGAGCTTCCACGGTTAAGGAAGATCTAAAGATAACGATAAACCTTTAAGTTGTATCTATAAAATACCTCTTATATCTATAAATTCCATACCCCCCCCCCCCCCCCCAAACCGCCAAATTCTCTATACTAGGAAAGAAGAAAGTTACCTACCTAGACTCCATTTCAAAAATTCAGGACTTGCTTCATGGTTAGGTCCATCCTGTATCAATGGAGCAGGTTTTGGATATAGATCCATAATTAGCATTACTAGGAGGTTGTAGGTAAGAATATTAAGAAGAATGAACTCTATCTGTACGAACGTTTAGATGTACAAACTGTTTGATTTTATGAACCAACAGAAAATTTAAAATAGGTTTTACAAATAAAGGAGAACTACTTGTAAAATAGAAACCACCCTTCTTCTTCCAAAATTTTCTGGACGTTTCCCTACCCCTTGGACACTCTCAACGATTCAACGGTGGTATGACATGGACTTGAAGGACATAATGGACCACATGGACCTGGTCCACTGCCGGTCTTTAAGGCAAGAAATACCGTCTCATAATTATTGACAGGGCCACCAGCTGGCCAGAATGCATTCCAATCACATCTGTATAATCAGAAACATTCATTAACCAATTTTTGAACAACTGGATAGCAATATATGGATGCCCATGCATTCTGAGGGTGGACCAAGGATGCCATTTTGGGCGTGGGAGTTTCGACCAGTTCCTCAGATCTATGGATATGTACTACTGCCCTGCCAGCCTCACGGACGTGATCAGCTGTCCTCCAATGAGAGGATCAGAATTCGTTCTCTATGTGGCTACTCATCGCCTCATCCCCTTGAGTGGACAGGGATTCGCCAATAGCTACATGGGTCATACTTGCACGAGTCACCACGTCTCATGGTGGTCACCCATCCAAGTACTAACCATGCTTGAGGTATCTTAACTTTGGTGATCTCACTAGAACCATAAACTCCTAGATTTTCCATACGTATTTTCCAATAAACACAGCCTGAGTCCCTCGTCCCAGTCCACTACTAAGGTAGACGACCTGCTGAAAATCAGGAATTCCCAGAGGAACCTCCCTTCACCTCTTTGTCACCACCTCTCAATCCCAGCCAATGGTACCTGGGATATAAATTCCGGACTGGGACCAAGGGTTCAGGCAGAACATATCCGAACATGAAGCTTTCTACATCTACCCCCTACCTCCTCCAACGACCCTGTTAACACCAACGTAGTCACCTCGCTTAACAACCCAGATCACGCCGACGTACTCATCTCCCTCGATAGAATGGTTAAAGCTGACATCACCTTCCTACCAAGCTCCAATTTAGTAATTCAAATAGGAGTAAATTCAATCCTCAGTAAAATAATCCCGATCAATACGCTCCCCTAATAATCAGATCATAACAACACGTACATTCAAGTTCATCTATTTATTATGGCTTTAAGTATATAACTAGGCACACTATACTTCCTAAGAGGAAGATGATGTTTAGAAGTTTCATAATATCTGCTTCAGTCAATGGCTGCCTAACATACCTGTCAATTTTAATTAGCTGCATTTATCCCCTTCTCCCATTGAGAGGTGTTAATATAAACTCCCTATCCAACCCAATGCCCACCTACTCAAACTAGGTATATATATTAAACCCAATTTTTGGTGAATTTTCATCAAAGAACCATCAAAGGGGAATAATCATATCCAGTATCTTGGAATCATAGAATCATATAGATAATATGTGCATGAATAGCATGATAATGAAAGGCATCAAGTGATACGGGATAAAACATCATCATTAACGTAAGGTAACTGTTTCCTACTATAATGTAAGCCACTATCAAACCTCATTGCACCGAGATCACAAAGGGAGGTATAGTTTACTCTCAGCCTTATTTGAGGATTTTCATATGATCATTTGGGATTTTCGTTATTTTGTCCATTTAAGATTACATGTTATTGTCAGATAATAAATTAGGATTACTTGCCATTTAGCATCACATCACATAGCATCACATGATGAATATTGAGGGCAACTTCTATTCAGGCCCAAAAATGCCACCAATTTGCTCAGTTAACTGACAGTCAACTGTATTAATTTTGAGGAACATTTTTGAAAGTCTAATTCTTCACTGAACTGATACCTGCCACCACATCAATCCAAATTATTGGAGAATTCGTGCAGACTTCTGAGAGGTGATACGAGGGAAAGGAACCCAAAGTAGAAATGATGGACACTCCATAAATAAGGAACACGAATCAGATTACAATAGTTCTATTTATACTACCTACTTTCCCATTTATAAATGAAAGTAGGTTCCATTCTAAGAATTTTGAGACCAACCGCACCCTCCTACGATGAATAGTTCTTTCTCTATGAGCTTTCAAAGTTTCCACAACAAGTGACGTCATTGCACCCCTCTCGCCTGGGCGGGACTCCCTTGCCAAGTGTGACGTCACTTGTTGCCAAAACTTTTAAAGCTCGTCGATAAAGAACTATTCATCGTAGGAGAGTACGGCTGGTCTCAAAATTCTTAGAATGGAACCTACTTTCATTCAAAAATATAAACAGAAGTATTGGGTACTCATTCATTCGTTATACGAAACTGAGCAACTGCTAGTAAATGAAATGTTTGGTTTAGAGCAAGGGTTGATCCCAGTTGACCTTGTCGGGTGAGGCTTTTATTCATATTCATCTAGGGTCAATTAAACTAGGAATCAATGTCACTGCAGCCAGCTCGCCCTAGGAATTTAGTAAATATAAGTAAACTGTTCCGAATTTGCATAAAAATAAGCTAATACTTGATCAAGCAATAACAGATGTAACTAAAGACAAAAACATAGGTATTTGTAGGTAAAAACTTTCCCTGCCTCATTTATCACACCAATGATATAGTGTTATGGGAGAATAATAAAAACAATTACCACCACATAAGAAGGTACACCACTACCACAACTCCAATTAGAATCCCAGAATTCTGCTCCAATGACAGTTTTTCATAGTAACTGTCAAGGAAACTGATCCACATGAAGCACAACCCAATATATTTCTCTTCACTGTATATAACTCAAACACTCAACACTCGACGTAATGCTTGATTCATCAATTGAAAACTAGATCAATGTAGTCAACAAAAGCAATACCCAAAAATCGTTTTTGTGCAAAATTGGGTGGAATTGTTGCTTACCAGGTGGACTGTCAGATGAATGCTGGTTGGCAAGGTTAGTGGGTGGGGTAGGAACTCTCGCAACTGGAGGCTCCAAAATATCACGGTATTTACTAACCATGAGCACAGATATGAAGTACACTACCGCTAAAGAGAGGAATTGAGCTTGTTTAGTTTCTTCCTGAAATGTTGAAAAAGAGAACAAAGATTAGCAGCCTTCACAGTTGACACGGATTGAGAGGAACTGTCCATTCTGAAATAGGTATCTATTCGCGTTCATAAACATAATAAAGCTGCAAATTATAAACTTTCATATCCACCAAAGAAAAAGCCGTCCGCCCACCCATTCCATTTCTCTTCCATAGAAGTCCATAGAAAACTATTCGCAGAATAATAAACCTATGTATTCGCTCAGCAAAAATGTTTATCACACCCCCTCAAACTTTTTTCTTTTCCGTTTCAAGGTGCGTAGATTCCAAAAATGCAATGTCCGTCCGCCATCTGCCGTACACCGTATCACGTGTACAGACTTCATTTTCGGTCTAAAAAATTCGTTCTTTCGCACACATGCTCCATTTGGGCCCTAGTTGTGTCCCGAAACTTTTCAGCCCGATCGGAATATACCCAGGGGTGTTATGAGTGAAAATGTGTGTAAAAATAGGTACTTTTTGCGTTTTAACAACATGTTAGTAACATGAGCTTCTGAGATATCATTTTCCATGTTTTTGGGGACGAGAAGACCGAATATGAAGTCGATTTTGACCAAAGAGTGGAAAATTGAGTTCCTTCTACCAAATGTTCAGCTCCCAAAATTGATTTTGGGGGGATGAGTGAAAAACCTGGGAAATCGTCTGAAATCACCATTAGTTTGTATAATAACACTGAAAAAGTGTCAACACGTGGATCAAGACGATTAAATGGCACTACCAATGATCAAAGATAATTATTTTAAAAAAAAGGAGCGTAAGTACCTAATTTGTGTTTTAGGGGCCAAAATTAATGGAAACCATCACAAATAGCTATTTCGATTATTATGCATAAAAGAAACGATAAATGAACAGCCAACATTTCTGTAGGTATGTCCAGGAGAATAATAAACCCATGTGACAAGGACTTTGCAGCGTTTTTGTTATAATAAACACAGAACCTTGAATATGATGTGAAATATGTGGTGAGATTTCGGGTTATAAAATGATTAGCCTTCAGGTCACGATTAATAATTACTTGTTTATTCAAATTCCATTTATGGGGGATGTGGTAGGTAGGTAGCGGGGGCTGAGATAATAATAGGGTGAAGGGAGAGGAGTGGGATCAGACGAAGGAGGGAACATCAATGACGGCTGAAAAGTGTCTGACATCACAAAGGTAGCGAGCAAATGATCAGCGAGCAAACTAGCTATCACAATTTATAAATTAAATTAAACTGAAAGAGAAAAAATGTAGTTTTTTGTATAATCTAGTGGTCTATTTAGTGGGTTCAAGGTTCTTAAAATGAAGTGTTACTCAAGTTTCTTGATACAGGTACTTACCACATCTCGATATATTACAGCTCTCAGTCTATTAACATCCATATCCTGAAGGAGTTTTTCTGGATCTTTAACTGGATTTCCTTGACTAGATAGCGCTTCCCCAGGAATCTAAAACCCAGCAAAATTCACATTGGTTAACTCAAATACAACAACTCTGTTTTTATTTGGATTGTAAGTGATTTAGTTTGTAGTTTAGCTCACAATACCTTAGGAGAAGACTGCCCTCCTCTTATCAGAGACTGAAGGTGATTTGGTTTGTTGTTGTAGTTTATCATATTGGTACTGAAAGGTCGATTCCTTTCCTTACACTCCAAGCAGTTTCTAACTGCACAGGTGCACACCTGGAAAAAAAAACACAAACACTACATTACAGGATTTATGATCAGGAGTTCAGAACTGAGATTTCTATACCTAAATCATGGAGATTTACATAAATGGGCTGACCATTTATTTTGTAGATGGAAAAAGAAAACTATTCACAAGAAGAAGAGAATGACATGGAGACAAAGACATTGAAACAAATTAACAGCACTTAGTAATCTAACTACAACTTACCAGTCTAAGACACTGACGGAGAATTCCTCCACTTGACATACTTTTTTCGGCTTCAAGCTCCCCGAAATTCAAAGAGCTGGCAAACACCAATACATCAGCTAGATTTACTAGCCTTTGGAGAAAAGATACAGCCACTTCAATGGGCATTCCTTGTGTTGGTTCCATGACATCAAGTTCACTCTGGAATTCCATTTTACAATCAGAAACATATGAAAAAAAACAGTAACAGGCAAGATTTAATAGTATTTAAATGGAGAAAAAATGTGCAGTTATTTTATAAGACAGAAGTCAAGGAAGGACCGTAGTTATTTTATATGCAGAAGTTAAGGAAGGACCCAAAGGTACGATATGCTGGGTCAGTGATTGAAATGAGCAATTCCTGTTAATTATTTTCATCACTCTATTCAAAAGCGCCCCCTTTGGTATTAACGGAAATTAGGAGTATTTGCTGGAAGGGCTCCACGTTAATTTTGAGAGGCTACAGAAATCATGGGATATGAGGAAGCCCGGACAGCCACCAGCCAGTCGTGATTGGTTTCACATCAGCAGTTGTCAGGCCCATGAATGGGCTGACATAAGCTGCAGGTGTTGCCTGCCAGATTCGAAAATGTTCATTTTCATTTCACACTTCTTATTAGCACTAATCAAAACACCGACTGCCCCACAAAGTCTTCTCATATTAAACACGCCTCTTACTAAGAGTTTACCATCCAAAACTCCAGAATTGTGATCCGGTGGAATTGCCCATTAACATGAGTGGGTAAACATGAGAGGAAGAAAAAGTCTGAGAAGTCAGTGAACACAACTGGCCTCTCATGCTCATACCTATGCACAGGATTTGAAAGTGACGCATTCAGATCCCCATCTACCCCCTAACACCTCCGGGGTACAAATACAATTTACACAAATGACGAGAAGGGAGACGGGAAAGATAGTGTCATAATACTACAAGATTGCAGAAATAATTGCTGGTATAATAATCAGGTAGGTACCTATATTTGAAAACTAGATAGTGACCTGCCATATACATCTGTCAACTTTTATAGGCTGAGAATTTCTTTCTCATTATTTGTTGTCATATCCTAAATGAAAATAATATTCTATTCAAGATATTTTTTCAGAGAACTGAACATGTGTGTTAATGAGGTCATATAGCTCGGCTAGGAAACGTACATTTCTGATATGAGGAAACCTTGCATTTCCTTACATATAAGTAAGGAATCCTTAATTTCCTAACAGTATGTGAATGAGGTTATATAGGTCGGCTAGGAAACCTTACATTTCTGATATGAGGAAACCTTAAATAAATTTTAGCACCACTTTCAAGGCCCTCTGCCAACCAATATTGCTGTAAAAACAGCACAGTATAAGCATATCCTTGTTTTGTGATCCACCTGCACAACATTATTTTGTGCCAAGGAGTGCTCACAATCACCGACTTTACATAAAACAACTAATGCCATGATTTGAAAACTTTCAATAACACTTCAAAGCAAGCTAAAGCAAGAATTTTAACTTACATTCGGGGATGTTGCTGATGCAAGTAATGGAAGAAGACCTCCACAAGCGATTATCAAATTATCTGCCAGTTGTGAAATCAAATGTACAGTATTTACAACAAATATCGCATTCTCACTGCTATTTACAAAATCTAGGACGGACTTGGTAGAATGACTGCAAAAGCACCAAATAATTATTACTTTTTCCATGAATAAAATTAACTGAATCATACTAGATTGAAAAGATTCACTGAACTCCTTTATACCTTTTCCAAACTTGAATATCAGTTTCAATAGAAAACAACACGTCTGACAGTAATCGCTGATGAATGTAAGACCATTTGAATTCAGGTATTCTAAACGGAGGCCGAGATGGACCTGGACTGAACATAGGTCTTCCATTTGCATCTTGAGGAACTTTCCGTTTATTATTATCTGAAACCAAATCCATGATAAGTAAACCACTTGAACAGATTTGTTTAGAATAACCTGTATCAATTTAGAAGAATAACTCAATAAAAAAATTGTTGAATAGCTCTTCAGGAATATAATAAATCTATCAGAAATACATATTGAAGTAAATGAGATGAGAGTAGTGTAGATGGAGCACAGAGGAACAGGGGATGGGTGACGGGTTGGGCGTGAATCACTCTACCACCTCTCTATTGTCCAAAGGAGATCATCACATCCTACAAATCAATCTGCCCTGTGACTCGGCTAACTCAGTAGTTGATAGTTCCCCGGTCATGGAGCAGCTACGAGTGGTTCCGTCATATGTAGGCTCCCAACTGCTTTATTTTGAATGTTTCCGATACACCAAACATAAAACATACAAGTGTGGTAACATTTTTTGGAGGTGTTCCTTCACCCGTGACGGAGTTGCGGCAGTAGGGTGACCACTGACCCATTCATTTCATCCCTTGTTGGCGTATGGGAAATCGAACATCGCCATGAACGCGATGATGAGAACGGGCAAAAACTTCTAACTAATTGTGATAATGTTGTTGATTATGTGTTTGACTGTGACTGACAATGATATTTTTCTTATTGGTAACTATTTTGACAGATTCGCAACAGGTATTCAAATATACCAATAACTTAAGAGGTACTACTTGACTGTTATTTTTCTCTTTCACCGAGATGGCAGAATGTAGCATTATTTTTCAAGAAATAGGTGACAGGCTGTGGCCTTTGAAACTTGAGATTAACGGATTATTGGTGGCAGAATTATACTGTCCGAAGGGTTACGCCAGAAAGCACTCATTGACCATACACATGATGATCCACGTGAGCCCCAAAGAAGCCAGTTAGCAAAGGCTACACTGTTCATAAAAGTGATTTTTGTTTCTATTTGTTTTTTGTTTTAGAGCTTGTCTTGGGGTTTTCAGAATTCTGATGCATGAATATACGACAGGTTTATTCTGATACAATTAATAAAATTGAAGAGGGAAATCAAACCTGAAAATTTAATGCTTCAGGGCGCCTTTCAAAAACCGAGGCGGGAGCCCATGGTGTTTTCTTTCAGTGGTTCCCTGTATCAGAATTTTTGGAGAGTTCCCAGTGCATCAGGAAAGAAATTTTGACAGTTTTGACTTGACCTCTTCAAACTTATTTCTAAAATGCGTTTTCAAGTTTTCCTTTCTTTTCACTTGCTTGATTTACTAGCAATGTACAATGAAGTGTGACGATAGTGATGCCAATGTTGGTGACCTTGCAGCCAGTGATGGTATTTCCTCTCAGTTTATTCATATTTCCCCCCAAATGAGAAAATGGAAGTATAATATTATACCCTCACCTTGAAAATGGCCTGGCTCAACTTGAGTTGACATGGAATTGCTCTGTGGTTTTTTTTGAGGAGACGACTGACCTAAAATTGAACATAACAAGGAAAATCATAAAGTTCCAGTCATGCAGCATGGCTATAAGAGCGAATTTTCAAAGACATATTCGTGCTATTGTATAGAAAGATGAATTAGTGAGAAAGTTGAAATATGGAAAATCTGAAATACTACTGGGATTTAACAAGTAGGTGTGATAGGTTCTTTAGTCATGAAACTTTACCTTTTACTGGAAATCTACGATGGTGTGCATCAGATTGGTAATTCGATAAAATTCCTCACTATAACGTTTCGTGAACTTATATATTAAACGTTTCACGATTTTAGTCATGTTTACCGATTTCTGACCCCTATTAAGTTGAACTTGACCCAAATCTTTCAAAAATACTTTCATTGAAATAGTCCCTGGCTTTCAGTATCCAATCAACATTCCATACCACATTCCATAAATTACATTTTTTTTCGTGATTTCAGTCATTTACCGATTTCTGACCCTGACAAAGTCAGATCTGATTCGCTTGCTTTTGAGGGAAATATTTTTATCATCGAAATAGTCCCGCTTTCTGTTGTGAATCACCATCCCACACGTCAGGTGAATTAATATTGATTTTAAGGGGGCCCGTAACTAGCAGACCGGGCTGGATAAAGCCGATGCTCCTGGCCAGGTATCCCCTCACTCGCTCCGAGGGGGCAGGCCTTCCTTCCCCTCGGGCAGCCGTTTACAGGATCGGACCGCGTACGCTTTTCATATGCTTAACCTGGGTTCACACTGACGCATAATCGACGTAAAACGCAAAAGCCGTAAACGTTCCTGTAAAGCGCGTAAAAACGTCAAACCGTTCACATTGACAATGCTAGTTACGGGCGTAAAGCGCGCAATCATTGAGATAAAGTCCGTGCTCCAGCCTCCGCCTGCGCAGAACCCCACGCAGATACGTAAATATCTAGATTCTTTGATCTTGTACACTCAGGTTCAAAAGTCGTCACGCTTAAAGAGTGTAAACCTGATGAGCCAGTCAAATTCAACGTGTTTGAGTTTTGCACGTTTTACGTCGATTCGCGTCAATGTGAACCCAGCTTTATCATACATGCAACAGTTGACTTTGAGCAGAGAAGGAAAACACAGGATAGTGAGGGGGAGGGGAACAGAAGATCCTGAGCAGACATGCATTTACACGGCAGGGTGAATGGGTGTCAGAGTAGGATCGACGGATGGGGGGGGGGGGAGACCATAGATGCTAAAGAATTTCCAGTGGGCCTCCCTTACAAGTGGGAACGCCCATAACCTGCCCGGAACAGCGTTTACAGAACAGGGTAGAGGGACACACTTCCTGCGCTCCCCGGATTTATCTGGCCTGGTCTGCTCGTGTAAATGGCCCTTTCGCCCTAAATACGAATTTTTGACCCCAAAAAATACAAATAAACCACTATTCTGTATGAAAAATAAGTGAAATGGTATTTTTCTGTCTTTACTCAACCTTCCACACCGCTTCCAATGATTTTATATCAAATATCGCGATTTTAGCCGTTTTTACTGATTTCTGACCCCTAAAAACTCAAATTAGAATTTTTGGAAATTGCCCATCTTCGAATTCCTTCACAATCCTTTCGTTCGGCAATAAGAACATTTTGGCGAAATTTGCAGTTTTCATCATGTACCCAAGGTCAGATATCGTCTGGAGTCACACACACACACACACACACACACACACACACACACGCACGCACGCACGCACGCACGCGCGCGCACACACACACACACACACACACACACACACACACACACACACACACACACACACACACACACACACACACACACACACACACACACACACACACACACACACACACACACACACACACACACACACACACACACACACACACACACACACACACACACACACACACACACACACACACACACACACACACACACACACACACACACACACACACACACACACACACACACACACACGTATACGTATACATCGCATACAAATTTTTGTTAACACCTAGGGATGAATTCAGGATGGTCTGAAACGGATTTGCCTATTTAAAAAAATGTCAAAAATTCATGTTCTGAAAATTATGGGCCCATTATAATAGCTTCATTTTTTTGAATATTCGCTAGAAGTAAAATCAGAATGAATTATTTTCATAACTGAAAGACATGATATACTGAGGGAGACTTGCCTAATTGTTCAACTTGTTTAACTGCTTCTTCAGTTGGTTCTGGAAGATTGCCATTGGTGATAATGTCCATAATTGCTGAACCATGATGCATCATATTCGGATCATCAGAGCCAATGATGGCAATATCCTCCTTTGGTTTTTCATCACTGTCATCTTCCATTTGGACGTCAGCTTCATCATCGTTCTTGAGAGTCTCATCTTCTACAGGGGTAGGGCTAACAGAGTGTATTCTGAGATCACTAATTTCAATGGGTAACTCAGTTTGATTGCAATCTACATTTTCAAGACTTTGTATAGGAGGATTCAAAGATTGATCTTCTTTTTCCAATACACTGTCAGGTGGTCTAGAAGAGAAGGGCTCCTGATAATCAGCACCAGGATGATCATCATTTGCTTGTGTACAGTCTTCATCGTTGCTCAGATTGTTAGCAATGGGTTCCATCTTTTCTGGCGAGGCGGGTATTGCTTCATCGCTATCTACGAACATGGACGGCGTAGAGGATTCACTAAATTCTACATAAGGGTAACTTTCATTCTGAACTACTTCAGATACATTTGAGCAATTATCAATATGGTTCACCACTTCGGTAAGGATATTCTCCATAGTTTTACTTATTTCATACAGCTCATCACTATTGGGAAGTTGGACGGATTCGTCTTCATTGCATTCTGGGCTATGCAGCTCTTCTTTCCTAGCATCATCTATCCCTGTTGGTGTTAGGTAAACTTCAGAATTGTCACTGTCTCCAACTTTACTAATTTCACTGTAGTTCTCAGCATTTGATATGCTGTCAGCATCGACTTTCAATACAGTATCAGTAGAGCTTTCTTTTGGGCTGATTTCCATAGAATCAGGCGACTCTTCAACTAGAGATTCTGCCAGAATCTCATTTGCCTTGATGTCTAAATTGAAATCTCTTTTATTTTCCTCCTCTGTTGAACCGTCTGTTTGAAGACTGGCAGGCAAATCAATTTCAACAGTATCATGCAAAGCCATTGTAGTAGCTCTTGGGGAATCATCAGGATGCAAATGACTATTTTCAGATTTGGCATCCCAAACCTTTTCTTTCAAATCTTTCAAACGTACCTCATCTCTTTCAACCTCCTCTGGGTTCTCAGTTATTTCCTATAAAAATACATTACAAAATATATTAAAAATAGTAAAGATTAGTGCATGGAGGCACGGGAGGGGGGAGGTGTAGTGTTAACACTTTGACTGCCACTATCGAATTGTGTTAGAGGTCGCTTTTGATGAATGAGGTCTCATGTCTACTATCCATATTCTGCATTAGAAGGTGTTTGACACCCCAACAATATGTTTTCTGGGTCTCCTTTAGTCTCAGCAATGTTTAGATAATGCAGGGTGATAATGTGAAGCTTTTCCATATTCCCATATAAGAAACTTTAAACTGCATTAGAAAGAATGTTGATGCTTGGGGATGCACCACTGATTTTGGGGTAGTCGTCAACATGATATAACATATTATTTGCAAATTTATAATAAAAGTATTCATAAACCATCATCACCAAAAAAAAATCTGTGGGATACATTCTATTCTAAACACTTTCTATTCCAATATTATTATAGGCATCCCGAACCAAAACATGTTTACAGAATGATGCAATCCAAACACAGAATTTCTGTAATTATTAGTTAACATTTGCAATTTCACAAGGAGAAGACAATAACCTTCTCAAAAATGAATTAGTGTTCATGTTTAAAGATACAAAGAACTAACATTTGAATACTGAATACCTAAATACTTATTGAATGAAATGTTTTATACATTTCGTTTTTTAGAACTTATTGGACCAAATTGATCAACTTAAGGCCAAAATGAATGCTTGGCCTGGGATGACCCTATCGTTTCAGTAACTATACAAATTGAACCAGTCGTATCCATCATTTTTGGTGTTGTCAACAATTCATAACACAAAACCTTAAAAATTGATATTTTTCTTTTTCTTTCGAACGCTGAATCAAAAGGATTCTTTCCACATAGGTACTCTACAATCTACCATTCAGAGAATGTGCCACTTCAGTCAGTGTCAAAAAATTCAAAATAATAACTAAGTTTCCATCCTGTCATCAAGATCAGGTTTTTAATCAAATCTTCAAATTACACATATGAAATATTGTTGATTGAAACCAAACGTTTATCTATACATGAATAATAAACTGCTGTGTAATAAACGGCTTTTTTTCCTATATAGATACTTCTAATGAAACTGAAGATGATAATATATATTGAATTAGTAACTGATTGAGTAGACGGAAGCCCAGCTATTCCAATACCAACTATGCTTGAACACAGTAAAGTTAATGGGCATGCTATAATAAGATGTACCTCATAGACTGTAGTACCCCTAGTAGCTTGTTGCTCCCAGCCTGATATAGTACTTATAGGCCTTTGCTGTCGCAATGCAGGGTCAGTAATGTTATCTGATCTTTGCCTTTCATAATGCTCATACATTTGAGCAAACTGGAGTTTAAATTCTTCATATGACACCTATTGAAAAGCATAATATATCCATTATATTTTTTTAACAACTTAGTGATGAAATGAATAATTCTTCCATGAATGCTAATTTATTCACGAAAGACTATTTTTTCAATATACCTTGGAATGCACAATGGCCAAGGTATCCACCCAAACCCTCCAGCCACCATATTCGTGTTTAATAGCATGATGCAAAAGCATTCTGAACAAAGAATAAACCATGTCTGAGGTTTTTTGTTCTTCAGCATTCTTGGGATGAATGTAAGCCATCGCAATTAACCACTCCTGAAAAAATAAAATAATATAAGAGTAATAGTAGAGAAATAAATTAATAATTTAAAACAATCAAATCAATATCTACATTACTAATCAGAGGGATGGAAATATGTACAATGTAATTTTTACCTGCCAAACTGACATCTGAAGAACTGTTCGACGATTTTCACGATTGTTGTTGCACAACAATGTCATGTCAGACAAGAAAAGTTTCTTGACTTCAAGCAGTTGTTCAGTTTGTTTTGATTGTCTGATTAAAGTTGCCACTACTTTTAAAATCACTGTAAGAAAATAAAAAGTATGAATCGCAGTAAGTAAGTACCTAATGTTTTCTTTCAACAACTTATTCAATTGTCTATAGTTTGTCTATAGTGTGTCCCGAAGAGCCATGGTCTTGCGGAGGACGAAAGAGTAACTAGGGATTGAAGAATTCGCTACTACCTGAGTGAACTCGGTTACCCACCGATCAGGAGGAATTGGACTTAGCGGAGGGAGATGGTTGTTCACCCCGAACAATAACCATTGTCCTCTCTACAAAATTCAACTGGAGTTTCAAGCTTCAAAGGAACCAAGCGAACGGGTCTTGGTGGCTAGTGCGTCACTTTTCGGCTTGGCCCCTCAAAAGCACTTATGACTTCGATTTGCCACTTATCAGACAAACTTGAATATTTTGAGCAATGAAGCACGTCTTCCTCCATTTTAGCATCCTGCAGTGCGATTCTGCAACTCGGTATGGCATCGCAACGACAAAAAAGTATCGTTGTCACTAATCTTCGATAAATTTTCGTTACGGGGTCGTTATCATTCCTAGAGCTCTAGACCCCCCTCCTGTTATCCATACCCACGGTTGGTAGAAGAGATGGTAGGGGCTACGGCTGCCACGCCCCCTTTGGTGACGTCATGCGGAAACCACTCTCAGCCCTTTTCACCTAGAAAGATGGTGTTTTCGCTGTTTTTTCTTCATTTTTCCAAACTTTCGAGAGTGTGGAGGCTTCAACAGCTCAATCACCGAGTCAGTACATTCCTCTGGACAACATAAAATGTTTTTTTTTGGTGGGAGAAGGATGGAACTTTGTTTTAGGGGAAGAAAGATGCACGCCAGAGATGGAGGTCGGTACCTACCACGATAATTTGAGAATCACGAGAGTTGAGATTATTTTTGGGAAACGGTACAAAAACAACTACACTTTATAAAAAGTAAAAAGTTATATAATGTTTATGACAAAAATAATACCTAGGTACATTATTTGACTGGAAAAATACCACGACTTCACAAAGGTTTTACAAAAATATCACATAATTATAAAGGAAAAAAAAGTCACATAATTATAAAGGAAAAAATGGTGTGTTCAAAGGTTTAACAAAAATATCACATAATAAAGGAAAAAATGGTGCGTTCATGAAACAATTTTTTTCAGTTTCTTACAATATTTTCGGGGTTGGTCGTTAGATTTATTATGCTTCCTTTTCCGACTTGCTTCCTCACTATTAATATTCTTCATTCGAATGAATGTTCTCGTTCTGATGAAGCATGAAGTGATGAATTCGTCGATGTCGCGATATTTATGTTTTATTTGCTGATGTAAACGCTGGAAAACTTTGGGCTTTCTGTCAATGTATTTTCCATGGAACTGGGTAAATTCTTTTTCCATAAGAACAATGCTTTGAAGGAGGTCGGCTGATGGTTTCAACAGACGACCTCGTGAAATGGTAAATATCCAGTTTTTGTTCTTTTCTGATGCCGGAACGTTTTTTGTCGGGATTCCAAATTTAGCATCTTTTTCGGGGTATCTTTTCTTGTATCGGTATGCTACGTAACCACCAATCATTTCCAAGAGCTCAGTGCTGTTTTCATCTCCAACTGGGGCATCAGGTGCAATTGAATCGAAGCAATCTTCTTCATCCGAATCCAAAACAACACCTTGACTTTCGCTTTGACTTCCTACGGAAGCAAAGCCAACCTGCTCGTCCATCACTATAACTTCGGAAGCAAGGTTCCCACTGAGCGTTTGCAATTGGTCTTCGCTTGAGCAATTTTTGTTATTCATAGATGCGCTTGCATTGCGACACAACATGAGTGACTTGATCCGGTGTGAGACAGTAGTTGGTCTTGGTAGCGGGTGATCGTAGAATCTTCCCAATCCTCTAATCTGGGAGAAGTAACATTCGAGAATATCCTGGTTCAACCTGGACGTCATCACGTAGGAATATCCCTCGGATCTTAGTTAGTTCGGATCTTCAGTTCTTAACTCATGACCACATCCTTTTGAAAATTGTCCTGGACATTTGCCTGGGCTTTCAGAATTGCGCGACTTAAATCAATGAATCCGGGAGTGACGGTGATTTTTCGTAGATGCCTTTTAATGGTAGTCTCACTGGGAAGAGGGTACTTGATAACGTCCATGACATAAGTTAAAGCTTTGTAGGATATACAGCGTAGAGTGATTGCCTGAGCTATGTCATCGGCAGACCAGGCATTGCATTTTCCAAGTATCACAGACTCTCGTTGGCTATTTGAAAAAGAACCTTCGAACATTTCTACGTATCCTTTTACTTTTGTCAATTCCTTGTTGGCGTTTTCCAGTTTTTCTTTCAACCCCTCAATTTCACGCTGCAGCCTTGAGTTCTCATCAAGAGTGGTATAAATCATATCAGGGGGCTCAAGAGTACCACTCTGCTGTACAAAGATGTTTTCTTCGGGATTTTCGTCGATTCTTTCGGGAGTTGGGGGTGACTATTGGCACACTCCTATCAGTGGCAATCAGGATGTCAGATACTTCTTTGGAGCGTAGTCGTTTTTCTGCTCGTGTTTTTCTCTCAATATTTTCTTGTCCAATGTGTTTAGACGACGGCAAAAAAAGATGAGGAACAGCATCGGTTTTCAGAATTCTCTTTGGGGAAATATTCAATAACCCAGCCTTCAAATCTCTTTGGTAATCGGACTCACTGAAGTGACGCGAACAAATTCTTGCAGTCTCAACGGATATTTGATCATCTCTCTTACATGCATAAATCCACTTTTTTCTCACTTCAGGGGTTCTTGGTAATCTATGAAAATGAAGATTTCTTTCCTTCCGATTCCTATCGTGTGTGGAACACCCAAATACTGCACAAATCACCATTATTTTTGACAATCCCGAACCGCACATGACTAGATACAAGCTTGAACTGATGGAGGACCGCAGTCGAGGTTGCCGGCCGACGTCACGGCCCAGTGGGTTTTCCCCGTCCCTCGAGGCCGTGGACCCTACTGTCTCTTCTACCAACCTTGTCCATACCAAAAGCTCGTTACAGCCAAAAAACTTTTACACCCGTAAAAAAGTTTTACGATAAGTGTTTAATGTAACGGTAAGTGTATAAGTAGCTACTTTTCTTTTCCGTGTTTTTTCTATTTTATTTAACGTAATAAGCCCATGAAGGTAGGTAAGTAAATTAGTGACTTAATAATTTATGGCAGTGATGTCATTAAAACATCGTAATAAATAACCTAAGCCTTAAAATTAGGAGTATATTGATAGGTACCTAGGTAGTTACAAAGTGATTTAGAAGACTACTATATAAGTGATATAGTCTGTTCTTTTCACTTTGGGTAGTTACCCACTTTTTAAAATCGCATTTCACCATACAGGTAAGTTACCTACCGACTGTATTTTTTCGTGCGCTTAAGAATTTTGGATAATAATGTCAGGCATTAAGGCGTTCGAACTCCTTGCTTGGGAACTGGAAATTTTGCAAGAAAGGGAACGGAGGTATCGCTCTCGGTTTGTAATAAGAGTGCTACGAGATGGAATAAAATCCTTATTCCCTTGATCTGTGCATATTTTAGAAAAACCTTTAGGGTAAGTCGAGACTTAGCAATGAACCTAACAAATGAAATTCGTCCATTGCAGCAACGCTGTAGATTAAATGGATTATCCTCTGAAATCCAGGTAGGTACCTGCCTACCTAATTTTGCTGTAGACATCTATCCCCTACGTTTTTTAATAATTAGAAAATATAGGATTTTGAAAACATAGGATACACCACTGACAAAGGCAATGTAAAAGAATATCTAAACGAAGGTAGGTATTCATTCACGTACATATTTTCAGTATTTCCGGGTAATGCCCATTATAAAAAATAAATTTAAACTTAGAAAAAATTTTAAACTTTTTTTAATGCTAAAACCAGCATAAACTTTATTAATACCACAAGATGATACAGGAAATTGAAATGAAAACCTATCTCGGGTCATGATCCCAAACTGCAATTTTTGACTATTTCAGCCACTGAGTGAACTCGGCGGATTCAAATCACATAATCATACACACACGCTCTCTCTCCCTCCTCTCGCTCCCCCCCTCTCACCCCCAATCACTCTCTCCCTCTTCAATTCACTTCATCACTGCTTATCACCATGGAAACGGTGATGATGGCAGGAGTTCCAGTCGACTGCTTGCCCTAGACTCAAATTTCGTGCGTCAAGCTAACCACGTCGGTATCTCATTCTGCAACGGCAATTCGTTATTCAAGTTCGGTATCATAAGTTCCTGAATACCGACTTCGCTATCTGGGTGTCGTTTCATGAGAGGGATAGCAACACCGACTCCATACCGACTAAAAGGTAAGGAGTTGCAGAACCACACTGCTGGGCAGGAAAGCTAACAATCGAATTCCCAAATTCTTGCTCCTTCAGATAGATATGTGTTTACGCAATCCCTTGAAACGCCTAGGTATAACTACCCAAAAAAATATGAAAAAGAGTCGAAAAGTCGAAAAGAGACTCGATGTTCTATGAATATTATCTACACTAATGCTGTGACTCTTCATGAGTGAATCTTCGTCTCATACCTAGGTAAAATAGGGACCCTGGTTTTAGTCGAAAGTCAATGTCAATGTCATTCACAATCCCCAGCTGATATCCTGATAGATGATCAATTCACTAACATTAGTAAAATGTGATGTTACCTAATAACATCACATTTTGTGGTGTTTCATTCGTTATACAATTATTAATTATTGCAATAGTAAATAAAATACTCAACTGTTTACTTTTAGGTTAATTGAACGCCACTAAACTTAAAATTCATCATTCAAATAAATTTTATTATAGGTTGTTTTATCCTCAGAAACCAAAATTAGATTAAACTGTTTGATGTAGGTGATAACTTATAGACCATGAACGTGAAGACTTCACGACCGGCAATGTTTGGACGTCGTCTTCCTAATAAATTATTTAGGGTTTTTTTTAAAATTATTATTATTACTATAACCCTGGATTTGACCTTACTCGGTACACCACAGGGGGACGTTTTATTCGAAAGCTAGACACCATTATTTCAACTAAAGTCATTTGTGAATTTGTGAATAGCACGACAAGAGCTTGGGCTATTATAACCCGATTATCTGCCTTCAATAAGGTTCGAATGCAAGAAAATATGATTCAACTGAGATGACCCCGTCGTCGAACACTTCCCTCTACAACAGGTATATACTCCGAGCCCACGGGCCCTCTCTTTGGGGTGGCCACTTCATCAATATCTTACTTCTTTGATAGGTAGGCACTGGTCAAGTTCAATTTTAGGAAATATGCGTTTCATCGGTTGATTTAATTAAAGCGCCATACGGTTTCAACCACTTTTTGACCAGTTATTTAGATCCAGGATGGGTGCGTCTAATCAACGGAGCATTCTGTGATATTTGTGGACATTTAGGGGTTAGTGACGCATGTCACCGTTTACTCACACTTTTCAGCAAACCAAAAAATCGAAGTTGCGTAAACTTTCTTGCCATAAAATGGATATGAACGGAAATTATACAAATGGATATGAGGAGCAGAAATTTCTCGTTATCAAAAGCAATAATGATGCTACGCTGAGACTTTGGACAATCCAATACGTTCACGTAGGTAAGTACCTAGTTTCCAAACAACAAGGTCACGGTTTTAAACCAGAGATTATATCTACAATTGATCATCACTGAACCTAAATGAACCTTAACTGAAGACATAATTATGCTAAACAGAACTGTGTAGGTCTGATGTACCTATATGCATAACATTTTATTGCAGAAAAAAATCAAAACATTCCCTCCAAGCTGCATAGACCTGATGCCACCCTCTTAACCACACCAAACCGCATTTGCTACAGCACATTTTGACACTGCGTAATTAAAAAAAGCTGTGGACTGAACAGATATATCATATAGAATTCTGGATTTTTATAAACTATAAAATTAAAATAACTGATGATGATAAACTGTCAGTTACGGAAAGTATTACTTTTACTTTTATAAATGTTCATCCTTGCCGTCCTGGGATAGCCATTATTTTTACATCTCACTAAGTAAGTAGGCCATGCCCTTCGCCAAGTTATGTTGGGTATTACCGGACTACCTGAACGACTCGTCTTGATCGGATTAGGGCTTGCTGTCAACGGAAAGAGCGTATTGACCGAGGTCAAACAACAGCACTCAAACAACCGCACACCGGCAATTTGCTAAGCAGCCGACTCCTAGGGCTTTTCTCAAGTAGACAGGTGCATAACAAGAGACGTGGCCCCTTTGAAATTGAAGTAGGAGTTTGAAATGCGGTTTCTGATTGGCCTGATAGATTATGATCCTTAAATATTTCACAGTGCTTGTCAGCTTGATACAAAATAGGGTTTAAAATTTTCAAAACGCCTTGGCTCTAAACCTTCAAAGAAGGGTGTACTTTTTCTGGCGAACCAATCTGAACATATTTAGATGTTTCAGATTTTCTGAGATTACTCGGATCATCGTTCGTTTACTGAAGATTGAACAGAAAAACATAGACAACGTGAGCTGTGTGAACAAACGGTAAAACGGACTAACGGTATAACTACAAAACCACCGTGCTCGTAGTAGGTACCTATGTAATATAGCACAACTGATTCGAATACGAACTTTTTTATGAAACTGAGGTCCAGCAGAAATCTTTCGATCAACAGCAGTTCATGTGATCTGCAATTAAATATCATGGACTCACCGGTGTGCCAAACTCACCAGTGTACCTATATTATATGCAACAAATATAAATGCTATAAATATAATTTATAAATATTCTATAAATATAAATATAATTATATAAATATAATATAATAAATATAATATACTATAATATACTAAAAAATTATATAAAAATAATACAATATTATAATAAATTATATAAATATAATATAATAAATAAATAATAACTAATAATAAAGACACAAAAAAACTAGGCACTGTCTACATTTTAATTGAAATTTTCATTTAACAGTCTCATTTTTAGAAAATTTCTATAATCGGGAGGATAGTGGAAGGTTTCATCAAGCAAGTAGTGTCGATATTAATGTACATAGATATTTATGTAGGTTATCAATTCGTTGGTAAGTATGTACGAGGAAGGTAGCTACTTGAATTGATCGTGATGTTTGGTGCAACTTCTTTTTTGTCTAAAGCATATTACTGTTCTAAGAACTGAATCAACAATCAACACTGAAGTGGTTGATGTTTGCGACTCCTAACAATCATTTACCCATTATCTTCATCAAAAAATGCTTGTTCAAATCACTTCATTACATTCATGTCTCATCGACGACGGGAAGTAAGGTTCCGAGAAGGGTGGCCCCATGAGGGATGGTAAAGTGATAGCTGTTCCTATGGTCAGAGCCACGTAACAGAATTCTTGCGAACTATTCCCTTGGAGGCATGGTCTTTTTTTAGATTTAAAGCATCTCCCGTTGCCAACAAATTACGCAAAAAAGGTTGAGAATTAGAACCTGATCCTCAGATATTCATATTCAGTATATTTTTTTACAGGGCGCTATGTCCATCAATTTTCGAACTTCCACCCCATATTCTGACAAATTAGTGTGAAGTGCCAACTAGTAGAAACTAATAAAATGAATCTTCATTGCTTAGTTACCAAATTCCTAGACCATTTTTTGGAAATCTAACGACACAGTACCCTGTATATTGACATAGAGAACAGACAGCAAAAGGAATCACAGAAATCTGTCCATAATTGGCTTCATAGTTTGCCGGCAAAGAATTCATTGGTCAGAATAGGGGCCAGCCCCTATCCCAACCAAAGCAGATTAGAGAGGTAGTACATCAAAAGGACATCAGCGTTAGAGAGTAAAATACAAAAATAAATTCAAATACTTGGGTTTTCCAGTCGGAAATGGCACTCTGGTTCTGGATGGCGGGTGTATAATATTTGTTGGCTGATGTGTTCTGTCATGATCTGGAAAAGAAGTGCAGACATGTGATCCAGTCTGGATAAGTTCAACTTTATAATCGAAACACAAGAGAAGCACTTACCTCATAAAGCACATTGTATGTTGGTAAAGTAAGAGTCTCTTCATTCAAAAGAATCCTCTCTGCTAGAAGAGTGTATAGATTGTGAGGGCTCATGACGTCATATTTACGTCTGAAAGAACAAAACAGTAAAACAATACTAACAGCACATACTAGAGAATAGAGAGGAACATTGAGTCAACTAAACGAACCAAAATGATTCGAACCAAAATAAAAAAGAATGAACTCCATATTCCAACCAATGGATGTGACCATCAACTGAAGACTGCGGCCAAATAGCAGTCTATGTAACATGTTTGAAATTTTACAGGAGATTGGGCTCTGAAAACGGTGGGGCACCAAACCAGAACACAAAACCAAGAGATTTGCCTACAAAATACCTCGAGGCAACAATAAACATCCTTCCCTTATTTACTGATTGACATTCAGCAAATTCTCTTTCAATCAACAATCTATCGTCGTACGAAAACGTCCACAATTTCTGCTGCAAATTAGCCACCGAATTCATGTGTTATAAAAATATAGTAAACTAAAATATAACAAAACAATGACCCATATGCCGTTATCTACTTGAATAGAGAAGCTATTGACTTGAAGTTAGGTAGTTATCGGTGTGTTAGGATGCCCATCAATCCGCAAGACCATAAACAGCAAACAGGACAAAATGCACGTATGTACCACGAATACAAATCTGTCATCAGAACCAGACCGAACGCAAAACGCGCTCAATTTGACGCAAAAAATTAAAAACTGACAACTGACTCAACAGAGAAAGCGAATATAATTCACAAAACAACAAAAACAAATCAGAAGACGAAGAAGCATCTCGTAAGGAGATGAAGAATCGAATGCATAAGAAGAAAAAACGCAACCTCTAACCACCACTGTCGGCATGAAGAGTGTTTCATCGCGGCACCCTCAAGAAAAACAACAACAACAAATTGAATCGAAGGGATCGAATCGATTGTGAAAACGAACGATTTTGAAGTAGAAATCAGATTTTGGGGACTGGGCCCAATGAGGGCGTGGCAAAGAACATTTTTACTCTACTGAGCATGCGTGGATGGGCCACTTTTCTCAGTTGCCATGGCGACACCAGGTCCCAGGACCTGCCAGTTTCAAGAGCCTAGGTTTCGATTTGGATTGCAGGACATCGATTACTGTCGCTTTATTCTGATAGCATGCTTGGTCTATGGAGCACACCATGGATGATCTACTAGAATATTGAATATCCATAGAATTTCCATTCCATAGCCAGAGAAATCTGGCGAGTTGAACTTTGTGAAAAATGCTAGGTACAGTGTAGGGAGGGAAATTCAAATGCCAACTGAACAATGGAGTTTTTTTTAACTTACCTATACATATACAGTGTTTTTGGGTGCCGGGGCAGTGGCCCAAGTGGCCTTATGGACGCAACGCCCCTGAATTTAATAGCTGTTTCTTTTGACGTCTTTCCACTCCTTGAAAGTAATAGGTCGGGACTTGGCTTTATTTATTCTGTCCACATCGTTTCATGAAATCTTCAAAGACATGACTTTAAAATTAACTGAAAATGGGGACGCGGGGTGCTCACAGATAATGTAACATAGAGGGTTGTACGTGGCAATTCCCTGACGCGTTTTTTCATCATCTGGGTCACTGTGGTGTTGAATCAGGCGGGAAAATGGCCTATTTTGTTTTTGTAATCGATGGAGGAGACCTTGAGGAGCATACTGGGCACTTTAAACTAATTTTTGAAAAATTGTAACATAGGCGGTTGTTGGGCCACCGCCTTCAATTCAAAAGAAAAAATTACATGGGTATGAGAGTATCAGTCCAAAAGGGACAAGAACAAAAAGATACCCATGACTTTTTTTTTAAATACATTTTGCTTTGTAAGTAACATCTCTTCAGTTCTCAACTAAAAGTAAGAATCAGAAATTAATTACTTGTGGGTGGAGCGACTCAAGAAGAAACCCAGTAGTTTGAGCGCTTGGAGTCGGATGAGGTGACTCTGAGAGGCTAACAACTTGAATACACATCGAACACCATGTTTAGCATCAAATGCTGGCACCATGGCAGCAGGGTGTTCTGACAGAAGTGAGATCAAGGTTTGAACCACGTCGTGTAAGTTTTCATCTTCATGAACAGTAGACACATAATTTAGAACACTTTGAAGTTCATCTTCTCGCACCCCTGATCCACCCATCATTAGTTGTTTCAAGAGAATTAGGATGTACGCTCGGACACCCAAAATATCCTTTTGTGCAGGGCGAGGGCCATCTGAAACCCAAATTCAAATTCGGTACGTGGAAATCTGATGAATTGACAGCAAGAAATGTTGGATATAATAGAAAACAGAAGCAGCTGAAGAGAAAATATGCAATACTACCTAATAAGTGTTCAGAGTAATTTTGTCAATGCATACCCAATCCTTTGGGAGTGATCCCACTTTTGGCACGAGGGTTAACAACCCAGTAGTAATACTTTAGAGTATGGATCGTTTGGAGAACAGTAGAGACACGCCTCACATTGGAGTAAATTTGTGTATCCGCAAGAAATTCAGTGGCCAAGTATGAATATAAACGTGTGTGAACGGGTGCAGGGGTATAAATCCATAAAGCTGGGTTGAATAGTATGTGGTCCAACAACTGAAACAATTTATAATCATGGTGACACATTTGACTGACACGTAGAAGCAACATAAAAGCCGAATTATGGACAAAAAATTAGCAAAATACTGGAACAAGCCAAGTTTTTGTTAGGTTCATTTGAACTTCCAGAATCCATTATGTGGACCTTGAATTCCATTATATTATTTAATGAATCTAAATTTACTGTCCTGGTAATAACTCAATAATTTATTATCAATAAATAATCAATAATTATTGGTAGTAAACAAACCTACTTCAAATAGGTTGGTAATCAGAAAGATCTATAGTTACCTGTTTCAACAGAAGTTCACTATTTGAGCTCAAGCATGTCACAAGATACTTAGTGAGTCCCAGAAATGAACTGAGAACTTCAAGAGTAAGATGTTCCCTGGAGGATCTCTGTAGCATATAGCTGATAACCAAGAAACCTCGATTCTGAATCATATGTTGTTGTACTGTAGGTGAACTTTCAACAAGCTCACAAATGAATCCAAGAAGCTTAGAACTGAAAATTGAAATGACGTATTCAGTTATTTAGAAGCACAACCCCAGACAAGTATGGTCATATCAAGGTCAACAAAGTAACCTCAAATTAGCCTGCAAAATACAAACCACAACGTGGGATCTCTTCTATTATCAGTAGAATCATAAGGCATATCAAGTTGAGAGAATAATGGGAATAGTACTTGAATTCCTCCAACAGAGTTGAGAGTACTATGAATGGAATGTGTTATCACAGCCTTCACATCCTGTAGAGAATGAATGATATAAGCATGAGTGAATATCACAATACAGCTATTACATACATAAGCATGAGGCAACAGAAGTGGTTTCAGCATGATATACTTACCTAATTTCATTCAGCCCAGTCAAATTAGACAAAAAAAGGCCAGTCGAGGGGGAAAAATCCTGGGGTTTTTAAAATTGGTACAGTGGTTCCTTAGCACCAAATAATGAAGGGAACAGAAGGCTGTGAGGGGGTCCGGCTAGAGTGTGGCGAGAGGGGGCTCTAAAGGGGACTTTTTTCAGTTTTTCGCGTTTATCTCGGTAACCGCTGCTCGTAGCAAAAAATTTCATACATTAAAATCTGAGCTGACAACATTTCCTATAAAAATGGCCCCACGCTTTTTTTCTTAACCTAGTACCAATAACTTTTTTTTCTGAACCTAGAACTCGGAATCACATTTTGCTCAGTATTTTTTTCACATTTTTACGGGGGTTTTTGTTTTTTTCTTAAGGGAAGGGATAGTTTTACATCGAAGGAGAAAAACAAGAGTGGTGAAGACAGTGAATGGAGAGGGGGGGGGGGGGAGAGCCAGGCGCTCCCCTTTGAGTTGGGGTCCTGATGTTGCTCCTATGAATTTTTTTAACATAGGACCACTAGTTTCCCAGATAATTAGGAAGCCGAGAAATTAATACTTGTTCAAAAAATCCTGATTTATTTAAATTTCATTGTTTTACAGCCAGACATGTCTCTTGCAATGTGTATAATGAACATTCTCGGGTTTGAAATTCAGGATGGGGGGGGGGGGGGGGCTCAGGTACTGCAAAAATGTCGAACTCTACTATTAGGGAATGAACCATTACGACAGCTAGGGGAAAATGTACAGACACACAGTGTACCTTCCGTGTTGGCGATGAGCTAGTACATCAGCAAAAAACCATGGAATATTATAGGATCCAATAATCAACTGACTCCCAATATCATTCACAAAGCTGTACCCAATGCAACGTAAACACACGGAACATACTCCTCCTTGGAGTTGCAAATACTCGACCTGGCTGGTAGCATCCTATTCATCAATGGGTGTGACACTTCCTCCTCTACCTTCCAAAAAGGCAAGTCAATGACAGTCAAACTGTTCAGTGGGAACAGCGACCTCAAAGCCATGTCCTACGTGTTCTACAATCCCTCATCAACACCTAAAGAGGTTACTGAAGCGTTGAGCGAATGTTCCTTGCATTGTACCATGCTCGTGAACAAGATCTCAACACTCACCACTACTTGACTGTCCTCAAATCAACCACCAAATTCAAGCCTGATCTACCATACTTGCCAACCACAAAGCCTCTGCCCAGCAGCACGCCAATATTTTTATTCGATATTTGTATTCTACGTTCCTTGAAACGTGAACCATGAAATTTGGGAGGGGGGTTAAACAAATTTTTTTTTTCAATAGTCGATTCCAAAGGTTCACTACTGAAAATCATAAACAAAAAACAAGTGATGTGCGCTCTCAATCCAGGTTGATGCCTGCATACACGCTGCTCTTTAGCCAAATTCAAATTTTATGGCAACATCGTAGAATGCTCCGGATGGTCTCAGAAAGTCAGAAAAAATCAAACTATTTAAAAATGCGAGAAAACCCACACCTCAAAATACAATTTTCCGAGATAGGGATACTCCGGCTATTTCAACCCCTATTTTTCACCCATTAGAGTTGAGTGACAGTAACGCCGAGCTTCGAGGACCTACTAGAGCCCAAACGGGACCCATATACCAAATTTCGTGAATTATGGTTCATGGGAACTAAGGAAAGCCGCGGACGGCGTGCGGCAGACGGTCGGAAATTTTTGTATTTGACATTCGTATTCTAAGTCCCTTGAAACGTAAACCATGATATTTGGGGGGGGGGGGGGGTGCTTTTTGTTCCATGTTAGATTCCAAAGGTTCATTATTGAAAATAACAAACCAAAATGCATAGGAGGAACATCAGGACCTCAATACAAAGCCTGGCTCCCTCCTCCCCTCTCAATCCACCCTCTTCACGACCCTTGCTTGTCTCATTCAATGTAAAACTACCTTTGCGAATGGAAATGGCCCATTCCCACATCTCAGTAGTATCTTGAACGAACCCTGCGTGAGAAACCCCACAAAAAGCATTTCCCGCTGACGGAATTTCCTGCTCGGATCAGCAAGAAAACACGGCTGGGACCTTGAAGCCACACGCCTGTGCCCAACTTCACCAAAACTATCCCCACTATCAACAGAGGTGATAAAAACCATCGAAGGATAGGAAAGTGACGACCCCTCACTCTACATCCGTCACCCGGAGGGAACTAGCCAGCCTCTCGGGATACCTGCCGCCCTCACGCCACCGACTGGCCCCACTCAAGATAAAGCGATCTTTCCTACCGTTGCGCCTCTTACCGAGTACGAATCGCGTCGCGTGTGAAAGAACAATGCACTGGAGAGCGTAGGGGATTAGTATAGCATAGTAATAGGTATAATAATGTGATGGAAACCATCACATGGCTTATTGTTGACACGAGTTAAAAATCGGGTTGTTACATTCAAGTTGTTGGTTTGGACGCCACTCCTTGTCACGCGATGAAGCGATCTCGATTCTGAATGGCCCGGATTCGAGTAGACTGGAGCTGTTCTGTCGAACTGTCTGGAGATACCGTGCCTTCCTCGTCAGTGAATTTAATTTTTGATTGTCCTGTCAGTATAATAGAGTAGAATTCCACAAGAGGCCACGTAGCATTGTAATTCACGTCTCAAGAAGCTTTTACTTTTTATTTCTGATTTATTCTTTCTAAAAACAAAAAAGGCCCTAACTTCCGGCAGACGGATTTCCATGCCGTATTGTTTATTTTATAAGTTATTTGTGTAATACTTTCCAGTAATGAAAGACAATAAACGGTTTTCTTCTTCTTCTTCTTCTTCATTCAAGTTGTTGGTTGTACGGCATGGTGAAATATAGTTATCCATTATCCTTGTTCGGACGTAGGTACATATACGCCCGAAGTAGTGCGTCTAGTGTCCGCTCGAGCGCTAGCTGCGGCTAGCGGGGTCGATCAGAACATGAGGTTCTTTTAGGTCTTAGAACGAACGAATGTAATTGTACTTGTATTATTAAATTGCATCAAGCATCAAGTCAGCCATAGGCGGTGCAATTTCGATCTGACGGGCCAGAGTTGCAAAATAATGCATGTTCATGTAGCTCCCTTTTTATTACAAACCTGAGTACTTACCTCTCGAACGGGAAGATGGCGTAGAACCAGCAAAAGGGAGAGTTATAAGAAAGTTTTTATCGTTCTGAAAGTTGTAATAATCGATCGTTCATGTGCAATTAAATTCGCTCAGTGAATTTGGATGGTGTTTTTCGTTCCCGATCATACATTTTTTGGTGCCGAAACCCGGGAATTACTTGGCGGAATAGCTGAGGACTTGCCAGTATTTTGCGTTCGTTCCGTGCGTTCATTCGACGATGAGTAGTGGTGCGTTCGGCTTCGCTCGAGGAATCGAGGTTCCTGAGGATGCGGTCAAAACCTTCACGCCCGATCAAAAGGCGCTTTACAAAGCGCTCCGTTCATGGGCGATTAAAGGACATTCGCTACTGAAGGTGTCTCAGTGGTCTGAGGAAGCCCGATCACGTGCGGGCGAGTTGACGAGAACCGCCGATGGCCTGTTGTCGCAGATCGACTCCGCCAATTTTGTTGAGGACGTGGGTGAATCGCTCTTGTCCCAAGTAGCCGATCTACAGGTGTCACTGGACATAGGACTGCCTACATTGACTGCGCGGCTGTCGGAAAGTGTGTCGGAAGATGCTGGCGATCAGAACAGGTCCACGTTCGAGGCGGTTAAGTACATGAACGTAAAGTTGCCTACCGTCCCTTCTTATGATGGTGACATCATCAAATTCGCCGCATTTCGCGGTCTGTATGATCGGGCGGTTCATGATGTACCGCACTTGCCGAACGAAATTAAGTATCGAGCGCTTGTCGAAAAGCTAAGCGGTCCAGCTCGCTCGGCCCTCACTAGCTATCGTTCGGACGGTTCGGACTATCAGGCCCTTTATAGTGCCTTGATCGCGAACAATTCCGGGCGGTATCGCCTGGCTCGACGCTCATTTTCGAACCGAAAATCCATACCTGCGATCAAGAAGGTCGACGCGCAGCAGCTGGAAGCGTTCCTGAGTGCGGCTAGGGCCTGGATTCGTTCGATGGAGGAGGTGGAGACGGATAATCTCGCGTCGTTCCTGCTTTTCGAGGCTCTTTTCGCTCGGATTGACACCGCGTTGGGCGATAAGTTCAATCGCGAGGAGATGGAGAGCGAGGATGTAGTCCCGACTCATGATAAACTGCTCGACTTTCTCGAAAAGGAACTCAAGATCGTGCAGATGACTCCTCCGACCCTAGTTCATCCGATCGAGCTGAAAAGGGCGATACAGTTCAAGGGCGGGCCCGACGATCTTCCCCTACCCCACGTTCTTTGGGCGCTCAGGAGGATACCCTTCGTCTCTGGTGCCACTTCTGTCAGGATCACCACTTTTTGTATCGCTGTCCGAAGTTTTACAATGTTCCCGTGGACGAGAAGTGGGCCTTCGTTCGTGCACACAAGATCTGTGAGAACTGCTTCTCCCATCGTCATGGAAGCCTTCAGGACTGCCCTTCCCGACGACAGTGCGGCTGCGGATGGAAACATCACGCCTGGCTTCATCGCTCGGAAAGGGAGGTAACCCCGGGAGGTGCTCAGGGCCCTACTCACCAACCCGATAGTTTGAAGGGGGGAAAGTGTCAGGGACGCAATACGTCTAGCTCGGCACAGGAGCCGCCGGTCATGAGCACCCCGGCCCTCTCCGAGGGCAGAGTGCGTAGGTGGGCCTCGGAGGGAGCCGTGGGCTCGGAGGCGGCTGGATCTCTGCCCCGTTCAGTTAGGTCGGTCACCGATAGTGAGTGAGGCTGCCCCACTGGATGGGATCCGGCCGATCCGCGGACCCGTTCTGTCCGGTGTGGCCGGTCTGGTCCCTCCAGGGGGACGGATGCTGTAATGGAATTTTGTTCAAATGATAAGAATACATTCGTTCGTTCTTATAAGGCCCTTTGCATCAACCCTGATAACCAATCCGGTCCCACAGGTAGGATGTTCGATCCTAAGTCCTCAGGCAGTAGCTCGGCTGCCGCTTTAGGTAGGCGCATGTTCGTACCTAGGACCACTGAGGAAGGGGGCCCCACTCTGTTGAAACCTTGCGGTGATATACCCAGGAGTGGAGCTTCCCATTGCACTACTCAGCTGGTTAGTTCTAAGTTAGTTCCTAGAAGTCCCTCCTGTTTCGTGCGGCCTTCCCCAGTAGGTGTTAGTTCAGGCGCACACGACGAGCCTCGACCGTCGAACGTAGCGAGAAACCTTCCGGAGTCTCATGCGTTCAGTAGTAGGGCAACTAATTTCCGGGACCAAGTTAGTTCAGGCGCTCAGCTAGTGGCGGGAAGTTCTCTTCCGGCGCTAGGTTCATTATCTAGATCATGTCTTAGGCATCCAATATCAGGAGGCTTAATACCTACTGCACTCGTGCATGTGTCCAAAAGGGAAAGAACTAGGGGGCTCGTAGGGCGCGCTCTCCTGGACACTGGGTCTGAGGTAAATATAATTACGCTCAAATTCTGTCGAGCGCTCAAATTGGAGGTCCTCCCCTCAGAACGACGCATAGTGGGAGTAGGGGGAAATTCACACTCTGTTCCAGGATTCACTTCGTTCGGACTGTTCACACGTTCAGGTAGGCACATTCCAGTCACCGCCTTCGTCTTGGACGAGGTGACAGCTCCTATCCCGTCAAGCAGTTTCTCTATCGATCAGTGGCCCCATATCTGGGAGTTAGGGTCTGAGTTGGCTGATCCGACTTTTTACACTAGGGGTGAAGTTGACCTTTTACTAAGTGCCGATCTGGTCATACAACTCATAGAAGGGGAACGCGTACCTCCGGTGGGCAACTCACCATGGCTACTACGTTCTGAAGTAGGCTGGTTGGTGCTAGGTCGAATTGAAACGCGGAAGGGACAGATAGTGAAGTTCGGGGATAAGAATCACCTTCAGTGGTTCATTCCAACCGAAGCCCCTAGTCAAGTTTTTCCCTTCAAGCCCGAAATTGGCGCTAGTTCCAGTCCCGCTCTAGTGAGTACAGCGCAGCCGGCATGGAAGGACGTTCGGTCAGCTGAATATCGTAAGTGGGCCATTCAGGACATTATTAGAGCATTCCGACAAACCTTTGGTGGAGGCAGTGTACGAAAGGGAGAACGTTCAGGGGAGGCCCCTGCTCCACCTAAGGAACGTCGCTCTCCTCCCCCTCGTTCAGGAGTTCCACTTTTTCACTCCAAGGGTGCGCTGTTAGATCCGGTACGCAATTTATTCTCCGTAGTGCCCCCAGTGGAGTTCTCATCAGTCAGTCCACCATTGTTCAGCTTGGTTTTAAGGGGGGTAGTACCTGATAAGGTGAATTTTGGATCCCTGAGTTCTGCACCCATACAGGTTCAGAGTTCTGTTCACGAAACGGACGTTCTGCTAAAGCGAATGTTCGAGATTGAGTCAGTTGAGGAGGTGGAGCCTTGGACACCTGCTGAGCGGGAGGCTGAGAATATTTTCTTAGATCAGGTACGCAGGGACGGTTCAGGTAGGTACACCGTTCCATTACTCCTTGCACAGGATCGAAATTCGCTAGGTCATTCTCGATCAATAGCACTACAGCAAATTTATCGATTGGAATGTAAATTTAGGCGAAATCCTGATCTTGTTCCACCGTATAAAAAGTTCATGCATGAGTATGCCGCTCAGGGTCACATGAGACCTGTCGATCCCCCGGTGCCAGGTCTCGCTCATTACTATATGCCTCATCATGCGGTTCGTCGTCTAGGGGATCCAGCAGATAAGATCCGTGTAGTCTTTATGCGTCCCAGCGGACGGCAAATGGTCGATCACTGAACGAAATCTTACACGTGGGTCCGAAGTTACAACCGGACATTTGCGATATTCCCCCCTATGTGTTCATTGGCGATCTTAAACAAATGTTCCGCCAAATCTTACATCCTAGAGAGGATCAAGATCTTCTCCGTATTGTTTGGAGAGATTCACCGGATGACCCTGTTCAGGATTTTGCGCTCTGTACAGTCACTTATGGTACAGCTCCAGCTCCGTTCCTGGCGAACCGGACCTTGAAACATTTGGCAGAGACTCAGGCCAAGGACCACCCCAGGGCCTCTCTAGTTCTACTCGAGCAAACCTATGTGGATGACGTTCATGGAGGAGGTGCCTCGATCAAAGAGGCGCGTGAGGTTAGGGACGAACTTATTGCTCTGGTAGGCTCCGCGGGTTTTGAGATGCGGAAGTGGGCCGCTAATCACCCCGATCTGCTTCAGGGTATTCCCCAAGATCATTGCCTGATATCGGGCGAAACAGTGGACTTGGATCCCACAGAAGGCACGCCCCTTAGAATGTTAGGAGTGGCCTGGGACCCTCGTACTGATACGTTCTTCTTCAAAGTACCAACTACGCTGGTAGTTCGAACCAAGAGGGAGTTGGCTTGTGAGGTCGGTAGAATTTATGACCCCGCGGGCTGGGCCATGCCGGTTTCGGTCTTCGCTCGAATGATCCAGCGTGAGGTTTGCCATGCACGTTTTGACTGGGACGATCCACTTCCCCTCTCCTTAGTTGCTGATTGGTCGAACATCGCTAGATCCATCGATACGCTCACAGAGCTGAAGATTCCCCGTCACGTTCAGGTGTCTAGTCCCATTCAGTGGCTAGTCGGATTTGCGGACGCCTCTGAAAAGGCATACGCAGCTGTGGTCTATCATGTTTGCGCACAAGAAGGTTCATTTGTGACCCGGCTAGTCACCGATAGAGCTCGAATTGCCCCCATAAAGCAGGTTTCAATACCTAGGCTAGGACTACTCGCTGCCGAATTGCTAGGAAAGACCATGAACAAGATTCGGCCACAATTCGCTGATGCTCAATTGGTTGCGTGCTCTGATAGCACAATCGTTCTGTCCTGGCTCACAGCCGACCCAGCGCCGTTATGGAAGGTATTTGTGGGAAACCGTGTAGCCAAGACTCTCTCTTGTTTGCCCCAGGAGCTTTGGTTCCATGTTCAGACGCAGGACAACCCCGCTGATATAGCATCTAGGGGAGCCCTGCCCAATAAACTGATCCAGAATGAGCTTTGGTGGAATGGTCCTCATTGGTTGCGCTCAGACCGGTCCCTGTGGCCTATTCGCAGAATTAGGCCCAACCTCAGTCAAACGAGTGTGGCTGAGGAGATCAGAACGGTCAGGTCGCATGCCACCGCTCTGGAGACGACTGACGAGCTGGATAAAAAATTCAGCTCATTCGGTCGGCTGAGAAGAGTGGTTGCCTGGATCTTACGTTTCGGACGAAACTCCCGCGGTCGAAGAGTTAGGTTTACCACAGTTCGGAGAGTTCCGGTCGAACCATTGGCAACTGAAGAGCTGCGGGCAGCTGATCTAGTTTTAGTACAACACGCACAAAGTCGGCACTTTCAGGATATTCATTCCGCCTTAGACCGTTCCACTCCCCGTACCAAGCTCATGAGACAACTCGCTATATTTCGATCACGAGAAGGCATCATTAGAGTGGGGGGCCGTTTGGAGCATAGCAGTAGCGCATTCGAGACTAGGCATCCAGCACTTTTACCAGCCAAGGATCCGCTCACCCAACTTATCATTCGTCAGGCTCATGAGAGCTGTTTGCATGTCGGTCCGAGGGCGACCCTAGCTCACCTGCGTACGAAGTTCTGGATTATAGATGGTCGGAATGCGGTCGCTAGAACTCTTGCCAAATGCACCCGCTGCTTTTCGATCAAGCCCATAGCCTTTCAACCAGAAATGGGTCAGCTCCCATCAGGGCGGGTTCAGGGAACGTTCACATTCGATCAGGTCGGCATTGATTACGCCGGCCCATTTTCGGTCTCCGTACGTGGACTCCGTGGGGCACGAAAAGTAGAAATGTACTTGGCTGTGTTCGTTTGCTTTGCCACCAAGGCGGTGCACTTAGAAGTAGTTATGGATCTGAGCACCGACAGTTTTCTGCAATGCCTAGAAAGATTTATCGCTCGAAGAGGGGTGCCCTCCGTCATTTGGTCGGACAACGGTCGCAATTTTTTGGGGGCAGCCAACCTCCTTAGGAACATTAGGATTGCGCTGGAGACAGGCGCATCGATCACGCTTGCCGAACGTTTGGCTGCTAGGGGGGTGAGCTGGAAGTTCATACCACCAAGGGCTCCTCATTTTGGGGGGTTATGGGAAGCTGCGGTCAAGTCAGCAAAGCGACTTATTAGGGTGAATTTGCGCGATCATACGGTCAATTTCCAAACATTCAGCACTATAGTGGCTAAGGTCGAGGCCATCCTTAATAGCCGGCCTCTTGTGTTCCAATCCGCCTCACCGGATGATATTCTCGTTCTTACACCAGGTCACTTCTTGATTCAAAGACCACTTACTGCTCTCCCGGAATCTGAAGGCTGCCTGGACTCCAGCTCGCGCCTTATTCCCAAATGGCGGTTTGTGAACCAGACCGTACAGGGCTTCTGGAAGAAGTGGAGTAAGGAGTACCTGCTTGATCTGCAGGCACGGGCCAAATGGAATACTCCTGACCGACCCCCTGTTTTAGGAGATGTAGTTTTGATCATGGACGACAACCGTCCACCGCTCTCTTGGCCCATTGGCGTGATTACCGATCTTCACGCTGGTTCTGATGGTATTGTTCGGGTAGCCAAAGTTAGGTCCACCAATGGAGAGCTGACACGTCCATTGGTCAAGCTTTGCCCCATGCCCAAGGAGCAGTCCGAATGACGGGCGTCAATTGGGGGGGGGGGGGGAGGATGTTTGGATGTAGGTACATATACGCCCGAAGTAGTGCGTCTAGTGTCCGCTCGAGCGCTAGCTGCGGCTAGCGGGGTCGATCAGAACATGAGGTTCTTTTAGGTCTTAGAACGAACGAATGTAATTGTACTTGTATTATTAAATTGCATCAAGCATCAAGTCAGCCATAGGCGGTGCAATTTCGATCCGACGGGCCAGAGTTGCAAAATAATGCATGTTCATCTAGCTCCCTTTTTATTGCAAACCTGAGTACCTCTCGAACGGGAAGATGGCGTAGAACCAGCAAAAGGGAGAGTTATAAGAAAGTTTTTATCGTTCTGAAAGTTGTAATAATCGATCGTTCATGTGCAATTAAATTCGCTCAGTGAATTTGGATGGTGTTTTTCGTTCGTACATTTGGCGCCCAACGAGTTCTCGACCCACCCCCGGGAGAAGGATGCCACGTCGCACAGTCTCTACACGGAGAAGGCCGGCGGATCCAGAAGAAAATCCAGACGAAAACATTATCCAAATCAGTAACAATCAAAATTGTGATGCGAGTCAAACGGTGAATTCAGTGGAATTGGATCTGGTGTCTGTAAGGAACCAAATCGGTGAGCTCGTTTCAAATTGGAATATCCAATCAGTACAGGAGACTCAGTGCGATGTTCTTACACAGAGAATAAACTCTATAGAATCGGATATTGGTGTTATAAAGGATCAGCTTAGCCAATTGATTTCCCGTCTGAACAACCCTACGCTTCATCAAGTACATCCACCATCTGACCTGATAGAATCCCGACAATTTCCACCTGTTGACGTTCATCCACTGGTCAGTACACAATTCCCAAAACCCACAAAATTTTATGGTTCCATTTCTTGGGAGGAGTATTGCACCCAATTTACCATCATTGCAAATGCTAATAAATGGAATGATAAGGAAATGGGAGAGCACCTAGTTGCTTCTCTTTCTGGAGCGGTAGTCCACAATCTTCCTAAGGAACATCAGGCTAGCTTACACAGATTAGCAGAGGCGTTCCAATTGCGCTTTGGCTCAGAGCACCTTACTTCTTTATTGCACTCTAAATTAGAGGCTCTCAAGCAACGCAACTGTGAGACACTGGCAGAATTAGCGACGGATATTGAGCGACTCACAAGAGGTGCATTTCCGGACTGTCCTCCTGAAGCAGTTGAGAGGATTGCGGTCAGGTCTTTCATTCATGCAATCAAGGACACACATGTAACGGCATCGGTCAGTATTTCATCACCTAAGTCTATTCGAGCAGCTTTACTGAAAGCGCAGAAGTACGAGGCTGAATATCCAACTTCATCGGAACGGTTAGTTACGCAAAATATATCTGGTCTGTCTAGGTGCTATCTGTGTAAGGCAGTAGGCCATTTCCGCAAGGAATGCCCTAAACGAACCCAGTCGGAAAACTAGTTTCAGCTGAGGCAATGGGCCATGCCCTGGCTTACACTCTGACTGGCCCAGACAATAAGAAGAAGAAACAACCACATGCTGTGTTTGTAGAGGTAGAGTTAGGGGGACGTTGGTGTGGTATGCTGGTCGATACAGGGGCAGCAGTGTCCATACTGAGACCTGATGTTGCGCAAACCCATGGGCTACCAACTACTAGACCATCTACATCAGTCCTCCAAACTGCAGGACGAAGAAACGTAAAAGTTATTGGAGAGTGTATTGCCTCAGTAAGAATTGCCAACATGAGAGTTGAGCACAATTTTTTTATTTTGGAAATCAATGACAAAGGAATTTTGGGATTGGATTTTTTGGAACAGGTTGGGGCACGGTTAGATCTGCCGCAGAAAACACTTTCTTTTCAAAATCAGGTGATAGTTGAGTCCTGGATAGAGATGGCATTGGCTGATTCAGCTTTGGAGAAAGGAGGACACAAATACAATGCGGCTGTTTCACTCCTGACAAATTACGCTGACATTTTCGCCATTGGGGTTCGACCGTTAGGACGCTGCACAATTGTAGCTCACTCCATTGATACAGGTGACACAAGACCGATTAAACAAAACCCTAGGAGGATCCCATATTCTCAGCAACAGCATGTTGATCAGCTGGTAAAGGAAATGGTGGAGCAGGGCGTCATCGAACCATCACAGAGTCCGTGGGCATCCCCCATAGTTTTAGTCCCTAAGAAAGATGGTTCAACTAGATTCTGTGTTGATTACCGCCGCCTAAATTCAGTGACCAAGAAGGATTCTTATGCCATTCCTTGTATTCAAAGCATGCTTGATGAACTCGGTGGTTCTGGTTGGTTCTGCTGCCTCGATCTGAAAAGCGGGTACTGGCAAGTTGCCATGAGCGAGTCAGACAAAGAGAAGACTGCATTTACTTTGTATGGTAAAGGATTATGGCAGTTCAAGGCTCTTCCTTTTGGCCTATCAAATGCTCCAGCCACCATTCAGAGGTTGATGGAGAGAGTCATACCAACTAACCTCGCTCTTGTATACTTGGATGACATTATTTTCCATGGAAAGGACTTCACTGATGTCATGCAAAAGCTGGAGGGGGTATTTTTGAGACTAAGGGAAGTGGGCTTGCAAGTCCATCCCAAGAAATGTTTGTTCTTTCGCAGAGAAACGCACTATCAAGGACATGTCATATCTGGCAATGGAGTTTCCACAGATCCTAAGAAAACAAAGGCAGTAGAACAGTGGCCCACTCCAAAGAACAAAACAGAAGTCAGGTCATTCATGGGCATGTGCTCCTATTATAGGAGGTTCGTGAAGGATTTTGCCACAGTTGCTCGACCCCTTTACAAGTTGATGGACAACCACAGTCCCTTTGGTTGGGACGGAAATTGTGAAGGCTCCCTGCATACCAGAGATGGGGTGCCGTATCACAAGTGGGAGAGACCTCACGGTGGATGCTACTGGCAAGTGGTTGTACCAGAAAGCCGTGTGTCTCACGTGCTGCAACAGTGCCACAATAGCACTACCGGCGGTCATTTCGGGTTCATGAAGACACTTGGTAAAGTCCGTCAGTGCTACTACTGGCCGGGTATGGGAGCAGAGATGTAAAAGCTTGGTGCAAGACCTGTATTGACTGCCAGAAGACAAAGGGACCCAGACAGAGACAACCACCTCCCCTACAGCAGTTCATGGTAGGTGGACCCATGGAGAGGATTGGAATGGACATTTTAGGCCCCTTCCCACGAACTAACAGAGGTAATCGATTTTTCCTGGTCATTTCTGATTATTTCACTAAGTGGCCCGAAGTTATTGCTGTTCCAAAACAGGAGGCCGAACTATTGGAGCCGTGCTCGTGGAACAAGTATTTAATCGTCATGGGATCCCAACTGAAATTCATACAGACCAGGGACGGAATTTTGAAACTAAATTGGTCAATGAAATGACTAAGCTCCTCGGAACACGCCACACACGACCCACACCACTCCACCCACAATCTGGAGGTCTTGTTGAACGCCTCAATCGAACTATAACAAAATACCTGATGGCATTCATTGACTCCAAACAAAAGAATTGGGATGAGTTGTTGCCGTTGTTTTTGTTGGCGTACAGGAGTGCTCCTCATGTCTCCACAGGATTTTCTCCTTCACTAATGATCTATGGACGAGAACTCCAGCTACCTGAGGAATTGGTACGGCCTACCTTGAATGACCCGCAACTCTCAACGCCCTACGTATTCCGGTTACGGAAAGACATGGCTGACATTCGGGAATTCGCTCGTCAAAACATGGGCCTACAGGTGCGCAGTCAAAAAGAACGATTGACAGACGTGCGAAACCAGTGAGCTTCAAGAGTGGTGACTGGGTACACGAACCCAAAAGAACAGTTGGACGATGCCCAAAATTGCAGCCTCAATGGACGGGAACCTGGACCATCGTTCAAAAGAGGAATGACGTACTTTATCAAGTACAGCTTGGGCGCATGAAAAAGTTCATTCATGTCAACAGGCTGGCCCGTGCTGATGTCAAGAAGACGGAGGGGGTAGTGTGATGGAAACCATCACATGGCTTATTGTTGACACGAGTTAAAAATCGGGTTGTTAATCGGGTTGCGTGGTTTCTGTACAATAATAACAATAATATATGGTAATGTGAGTTTGCGCAATAATAAACTCTCCTGAGTGAATTACGATTTCAAAGTGCCCTTTCTCTCTCCTAGCAATATATCCAAGGCGGCATACATACTAGTAGCTGCTCGAACTCTCCCGAAGTCATCAGCTTCAGGAAGACAGGCTAGATTTATACTAGAATAAATCGAGCACCTTACACTTCCCCCTTCCCTATTTGAAACCACTTACAACGAAGAAAAATACAATAAACTCCCATAAACATGTGAAAAAATTCTGAGCAAAATGTGAAAATTCCAAATTCTAAAATTTCCGAAGGCCATAGGTTCTAAACTAAAGAGCATAGGACCCTTTTTGTAAGAAATTTTGTCAGCTTCAATTTTAATGCATGGAATTTTTCGCTATGAGCAAAGGTTACTGAGATATAAGCGAAAACGGAAAAAAAACCTTTAGCCCCCCCCTCCCCATTCATGCCGGACCCCCTTACCCTGGGATTTTTTATTCCCTTCATTCTTAGTACCAATTTCGTTTCTTGTACCAATTTACAAAATCCCGGGATTTTTTCCCCTCTATATGTTTAATTTGACTGGGCTAGCAATGACATATTTTAAACATCAACAAACCTTGTAAAATTCATGAAATAAAAATACCTTACCTGAAGCATCAGTGCATGGGGAGTATGTACAAAATACGAGGTGTTTCCTTTTGGAGCTGATTGCAAGCATAGTTGACTGTCTGTAGCCACAGGGTTATACATGAATACAATAGCGCTCGACAGTTTTCCATCATATAAAACCTGTCAAAAATATGTAATTATTCTCTATCAGTATGTAAACAACCGAAAAAGCTCATTCACAATAATCAGAATACACCCAAAACTGTATTGGTCATGATACAACAACAGTTTAAACGTAAATAATAGGTACTGCAAAACCTAGTATCTAGGCTCTGGATAAAAATAGAGCCTTCATTACCAAACTCGTGGCAATATTACATCAATAATTAGGCAATAAATTTAATAATAGATTATTAAAATTCATGATTGTGTATGATAATTTTATGGTTCTAAAATGTGGAGTCCTGATATTTAACCAACAGGTAAAATTATAACTATGAGGTCGACAATGTAGGTCAAATTTGTTTGGTATTTGAATTAGTTCAAGAGAACAAATGAATAGGGAAAATCGGTCAGGATTTGTAAAAACCAGAGTTCAGCACCACAAGTTTCTATTTAATCGCTCCCCTGTAAATTTTTCTAGTCGAGATTCATTGTTTACCTCAGCACTACAAAGTTTTAAAAAAAACCTCCAAATTTGAAGCCATTACACCTGAATTCAATAATGCGACCATTAAACGTCAACTACGACACCATGGTTGACATTGTGGTGCCACCAAATGTTGCACTAGTTCAGTGCGTATGGAGAGTGCATCATACAACCATTCCAAGGAACCAGACCAAAAGAGAACGTGAACGTTCGTTCGTTAGATCACGAAAATGAAAGAAACGTGTTTAAATTTCAAATCGAAAATACTTCAGAAATAAAAATACTAGTTTTCCAAAAAATTTCTAGGAGCAACTTTCCCTTTGTGGCAAATAGTATGGATTACGGCTACACTGAACGTGTTATTGATGTGGTTTCTTTGTGAAACTCCATAATGTAACAACTATTTCTGGTGTCTCATACTTACTATCAAGAATTTCCAATATATACCTAGACGACAATTTGATATACTGAGAAAAGTACAAGCTCAATCTACTCCCAAACATTACATAATCTTAGTAATGGATAAACCTAACACTGTTCTAGGTAGTAAATACCAAAAAATACGCTTCATTATTGCATGCCATTCCAACAAATATATATAATAGTATAACACACGAGATATATTTAAAGAACCATGCTCATGCTGGAAAATAAAATTACTCAAGGACTACCACACTCCAAATCAAGAAAACTATTTATCTTCTGAATAATCACATTGTAGTATATTAGGTTAACTAAACAATGAATAGGTATTCATGATTATTTGAACAATACGTCTGTTTGTTGTAGAAACAGAAGAGTGTAAGTAGATGGAACATGTTGGAACAAATCTTACAATGAAATTTACACGAAACTTACCATGAAGGGATATTATGCTGACATACTCCACTGTCTCATGCTAGTGTATTGAGATGAGGAGGGGTTATTATCAGAATAAGCACATGGAGTGGAACATATTTATTTCAAGCAAGAGCAATAATTTTCACTAAGTTTATTAAATTCTGTAACTATTCATAAACACAAATTTTATAAAATCTGATCAGCAAGTTGAAACTTTTGAAATGGTTCAAATGGGGAAGTAGTTATTTTAGTTCCTTCGCCCAAAAATCGTATCAAGATTTGTTCACAGACTTGAATCAGATTTTATAAAATCTGATCAGCAAGTTGAACTTATATTTTTGAAATGGTTCAAATGGTGAAATAATTAGAGAGACATGAATTTTGCTCAAACAAACTTTGGCTGAAAACTGTGGTCCATGGAGTAGTCTCGAGAAACGTTTATATTGGTAGACATAGCAATAATTTATTGTGATGACAGCATTAACATGTATCCCTAAATGTAGACATAGGAGCAGTTAACGGTCTCACTAGTACTTTTTAGCGAATTTTCAAAGAAAATTTAGTTATTTGGCTCGTTCCAAAATTTCAGAGATGCTCCCTGTGAACCGAGAACCCCACCAAAACCGAGTCATGCATCGGATATCTGAATGACTGATTTCACTTTTCCGTGTATACCGAGGAGGAGATAAAGGGTGGTTCACCCTTTTTTCCGGGCTTATTTTGCACTCTAGAAAAAAACTAGCCCCCCCCCCCAGGAACAGATAATTCTCTATCGATCTAGCCTATCGCCAACTGTCCGAAAGTGTCCAAAATTGTCCAAACGGGTATTAACTTCGCTTTTCTAAATGGGAACCCCCATTTTTTATTGCAGATTCGGATTCTACACAAAATTTCCCCTTACTAGATTTTTCACGCCACTTCTAAAACTGGCCAAAACTGGAGAAGATAGTACTTTTCAATAATATTATTCAAAAGTACTATAAGAAAACAAAGATTAATAATCTATGTATGATGAACCTCATACCACTGTGTGTCAACTCTAAAAAACTAGCAATCCACTTGAGAGTATAATTCAACAGGAACACGTTCGCCACTACCGACGTTATTCTATTGAGTTTCAATCACAACTCTATAAGCCTCCATCTGGTTATAAAAAAAGATGTTGGCAACGTGTCAACACCAATAAGATATATTGTGTACCAGGCGAAGGTAGGCAGCTACATAAGCACAAATACCTATGATACTTCATGGGAAACTAAACTAATGCAGCAAAATTAAATATAAGAAATAGGTAACTAATAATCACCAAGCTGTTTCCAACACGGAGCTCCATTTAAAAAAGTGACAGTATGTAAAAGTGGTTATTAGTGCAATAAAACTACTACATACAACGCATTTTGCAATCGAGGGTGATTAATGAAGATTGAGTTAAAAACCAATACTGTTGGTTGTTGGTAATGAATGCTATTTGAAATCCTTATAACAGTTGATTTGTTTTTTGATCAAGCTTACTATAGGGAGCCAAAGGATCGAAAGCCACATATACTAATAAAGAATATTCCATAAAGAATATTGTATATCAGTAATACGGAAACGTTCAAGAGATACAGATAGCTATATTATGAAGAAAATTTGAAAACTCTGTGTGTGTGTGTGTGCGCGCGTGTGTGTGGAATCAAACCTTGGCTACAAGATAAAAAAATTCCAAATCGATGAGCAAACTTCAAAAAGTGGAACACATCTGACTTTGTAACAGTTCCAGTTCAATTGAGTAACCAAAGGAACTGTTACTCGGATCGTTCAGAGGAACGTCCAAGAAGTACCTACCCGCTCTCCTCACGTAATATCAATTATATTTCAATAATAACTTTATACTGCGAACCTTCCACACCTCCCCCCAGCGGTATTTCTCAACCCCTATTTTGAATTGTAAACTCAAAATAAATCCCCCCCCCCCCCAATACACTCCCCCCCCCCCCCCCACCGCTGTTAATATTTTTTGAAAGCGCCATACCTAAAAGAAATCGTAAATATATTATTGAGAGTATCCATTGCATTTGCAGTAAGTACCCTAATTTAACCAAATTATTATATATATATATATATATATATATATATATATATATATATATATAATATTAACATGACATATTAAATATTCATTATTAGGAGATCATTCTGATTGTAGGAGGGAATTAATTAACGAGTTACAGCATCCCAGTTACATGGTGCCCAGTTACATAGGTTGTTTTGCCCCGAACCCGGAACTGACTTTCACATAGAGGTAGACACATCGAGGAGCATATCACCCAAAGACTGCGCAGTGTACAGGAATCAACGAGTGACCGAACCAACGAAAAAATTCGGTAACTCAGGACACTTTGATCCGATTGTTGACAACCTCAGCATAACAAGACAAAGACAACGGTTAACCGTTCACCACAATAGTCCACCAAATCACGACTTGAAACAGTGCCACGAGGAACACGACCCGTCAGAGGGGCCACCACCGCAGGAACCGGCACCCCCCCCCCCCTCCCAGGAACTGGCCGACCAGCTGAAGAAGGCGACAGTGGCAAATGACGCTATGGCCGCCAAGTGCAGCGGCTACTATGTCCTAACCACTGGGCGGATAAACCGGCGCCACCGACAGGCCTCGTCCGACTGCGGGTCGCCAGCATCGAGACGCCCCCCCAGGGACCGCTAGACGGTATTCCCCCTATACATATTACCGGGGGGCGTGGGAAACACTAAAACCCAACGTGAAAAAAAAATTTAAAAACCCTGCAAATCCCTGCAAAACGGTTTATTATTTTGTACAGAATACCCTTTTGTTGCAGATCACAGCTCTCTGTATTAGATAACCCGTCTATATAATATAATATGTACTATTCTATACATATTATGTAGATCGCAGATCCTCCGTAGGTTAGTACCTAACCCCGTATTCGTTACTAGGTACCTACCTAAATCACGAGTTAAATGTTGCTAAAATAATTCTGTCGATGACAAACAGTAACTAAAATGGCAAAAAGAAACGCAAATAATGAAGTTTTGAAGGGAAATTGTTGATGTGGAGTGAAAAAAGTTGCAAAAGTAGGTACCTATCAACAAACTCCAGCCCCTTCTACATAGATGGTATAATGAACCGTTGTGTAATAATTTAACGTTGTGTAATAATTTACCATTGTGTAATAATTTACCCATCAATAATACTTTAACGTTTGTTCAAGTTTCACTACCAATCAACAAACTCCAAAAGAGCCATCATTTTTCAAATGAAATAATATCATAGAACAATCAACTCGACTTCATACTCCGTGATTATAATCAGGTGATCCCTAGCAATGATTTTATCTCGGGCCAATTCCTGATAGTTAGCGCGTCCCTAGTGATGATATTTGGGCTGAATGTATACAATTTCATTCACCCTGCTGTTGAAAATGCCTGTCGGTGCCAACTTCTGGGCCTTACTGTGAACGAACGGCTGGACGTACAATGCTCCGGGTGGTCTTAAAAAACTCCCAAGTTCGAGAACTATTTAAAACCGTAAAAAATTCGAGAAAACGGCGTTCTGGAGACTTCAACCCTTATTTTTCACCCCTTAGGGATGACTGAAACCGAATTTCGTCAATTTTGGTTCATGGTAACTAAGAAAAGTGCTCAGTACGGCGTACGGACAGAAATGTTTTTATTGCGTTTTCTGATTCTACATACCTTGAAACGGAAACCATCAAATTTTGAGGGGGGGGTTAATTTTTTTTTTCGTGCTCGATTCCAAACGGAATCATCATCATGTTTTTCATAAGGTATTGAAAATAATAAACCAAAAAAATACTTATATCAAACTCATCGTTATACGTATACGGATACGAAAATACTATACGAACACAGATCTGAAAACAGCTCTGGTTTGCACTACGAGAGCACACCACTCACGAAATCAGGAAACCAGTTGCAAAACAGATGGGCCGATAAACATACTCCAAGATTGATATGTAGAATAAAACAGACGGCACCCACACTAGCAACCACCCTGAAGTGATCATCATAACACCCATAATGATCACTCAACCTTCACAACAGGCCCCAAACACAAAAAACAAAAATCCCCCATTAATTTGGTCACCTGGCAGGTCTCACCATGAATTACGTAAGACAACTCCCTAGTTAGATATCCGAACAATGTACCGAAGCCTGACAGCAACCATTACTTGTACTTTGTAAGCACTATGCCCCATGCCACCACGCCTACTTCCTACCCAACGCCCCTTTTGCACCAAGCCCAGCCCTCCATCCCCACGGCGCTCAATTCCCGAAATTGGCCAGATCCATTCAAGAATTGGAGGTCTTTTTGGAGGGGGTGTTGGGGGGGGGGGGGGGGTGTAACAGCTCGAGAAGGACCCGCTCAACAATATGAACCCAGCCCAGAATCCTATCAGGAATATCAATTATATTTCTATAATAATATCTTTATGTTGCGAACCTTCCACACCTCCCCAAACCCAGTGATATTTCTCAACCCCTATCTTGAATTGTAAACTCAAAATAAATCAACCCCCCCCCCCCCTTTTCACCCTGTTAACATTTTTTGGGAGTGCCATATAGAAAAGAAATCGTAGATATATTATTGAGAGTATCCATTACATTTGCAGTACTCTCATTTAACCTAATTCTTCTAATATATATATATATATTTTTTAAACATTCACTATTAGGATAAAATTCCGATTGTAGGAGGGAATTAATTAGTGAGTTACAGCATCCCCGTTACAAATGTTAGGGGCTAAAAATGACTAAATTCAATACAATTTGTGCAGAATGGTGACTTGAGATAGAAATGGTCTACTTCAATGATCAAGTAAAATTAACAAAGTTGGGGGTCAATTTGAGTAATTGGGGGTCGAAAATCACTGTTTCCAACTTTTCTCTATAAAAACTATCAATTGATTGCTTTTCAATTTATTGACATCGGATCTCCCTTATTGATCACCTACCTAAAGCAGAGCTGGCTTTCTAATTGGAAAACCGTTCAGACATTAGACATTGCTTCAGCTAGTCAGCATGCAGAATGTAGTGTTTGTATTCACTAATAACGTGCAGCAGTTCATGTGATGATATGCGTGAAAAACCAAATAAGTGCACTGCTAAGCAGCAATGAGAAACCTATGTTCCGTCAATATTGTAAGATGTCCAAAACGCGCCATCTTGCATTTTTGACCCGGGCAGTCCTCGATCGATGCGCGATCGATATCATCCGGCGGAACCGTCGGCGCGGAGGCCATCTGCGCCGCTTCCCCACGCCACGAAGGGGCGGATTCGCGAGGGGAGGGGCGGTGCATAAAACCAATTGCAGCCGCCATGACACTACACAAGAGACAGAGACTTCTCGGAGACCAGACCTGCGACCTTTTTGTTAGTTTGAGACTTAGTTGTGAGATTGAGACAGTAAGAGTTGAGTAAGAGCCTTCAGCGATTAATTAGGGATTATTCTGTGCGAAGTATTTGTTGTTGAACCGGACCTTTCCTTTTGCTTTCCCTTCTGGAATACTGATTTGTACGACGACCGCGAGAGGAGAAGAGTGGAGGCCAGCCAGGAAGCACAGGGGTACAACGTTGAATTGTAACCGTTGTACTGCCGCGGAAGTATCCTGTTTCAGGCGATACCTGTTCGCCATTGGGGTGGACGCCGAAGCAGCGGACCGCACGAGCCCGAAGCCCGCAGCCAGGAGGTTGCCCAGACGAGTTCCTGCCAGGTTCCCAGGAGGAGGTAGGATTTACACCCTTAACCCTTACGATCCATTTTGCGACTATCACGTAGCAGTGCCCTTCAGGTGTCCAATAATTCACGGCATTTTGCCAGAAGTAACAGAGGGATTCTTCCGTTCTGTTGCAGAACCCCTACAGGTAGAACTTGCTACCCCCGAGCCTGAGCCTAACGTTGCACCCCTCTACCACGTGCAGTCGTACCCACAGCGCCCCGTATTACACCCCTTCAGGAGCATTGCACCCGACTCTGGTGCTACCGTACACCCAACAACATTCGTTCAACACATTGCACAGATCTATTAAATTATCTTAAATTCAGTCCCTTTGTATTATATCGAGTCCCGTTATTTCACAAACATCATTTCTCTGAAAGTCTGTCTCTAAATTGCCGTACCCCGTGGAACCCCTCAACTTTGTCATTTGTTTCGTTTAATAAATTCTCTCGTTCAATTAGTTCATTGCATCACTCGCCCAGGACCTTCAGTCATTGCTTACCTTGCTGGAAGCTTAGTTTAAATTTCTCTTTCAGCAACGTGTCTCCTGAACTCGAGCCAGTACTGTGCAAAGCTGTCTCGAGGCCAACTGCCTCCTACAAAACAGGTAACAAATGAACGTGTGTGATTTCCGCCATTAATTATCTCGCCCACTAGCTTTGCCATCCATCTTCTAAGTAGGGAATTTAGGAATTCAACACGCTACAATATTGACAGGTAAATGAGGAAATTGAGAAAAATCACTTGAGAAAGTCTCGAGGATCAATGAGGAGTACCCAAGACTTCTGTTTATATTCTTGAATGGAATTAGATTCCATTCTAAGAATTTGAGACCAACCCCACTCACATAAGATGAATAGTTCTTTTTCTATGAGCTTTCAAAGTTTTGACAACAAGTGACGTCACAATGATCAATGGGTCCCACCCAGGAGTGAGAGGTGCAATGACGTCAGTTGCCAAAATTTTGAAAGCTCATAGATAAAGAACTATTCATCCTAGGAGAGTACGGTAGGTCTCAAAATTCTTAGAATGGAACAAACTTTCATTTCATAAAAATGGGAGAGTGATATAAACGGAAGTCATGTGTACTCCTCATTGTGTCAAGGAAACTTAAGCTAGAAAAAATAACCACGAATATTTTAAAATACCCGAAATACCGAATATTTTAAAATCCCAAGGCAAAGCATGTGACAGACCCTTTAGCAAACATTTGTAGCTAGTCCATTTAAACGCATCATGTATTTTTTGCTACTACCAACATGGAAAACTACAAAGGGACGACCAACAGTTTGATACCAGCCTAACAGCCTTTCAGAGAGATGATCGAAAGACTCAGCCTTCCTGTAAAAAGGCAGACACTTCCCATCTTTATTGTATTAAGGCTCACGGCTTGGGAGCCACCCAAACCAGCATGATGTTTCACAAAACTGCATATGGCCGAAATAACTTTCACATCTCACATACATGCTGTTTTAGCTGCCAGAAGCGAGCACACCTAGCGAGCCTACCTCAGAATCGGCAAACGCCATGCTACACGAGCTGCGCCCTGAAGGAGAGCGGTTATCCTGGTGTATTGATGATCTGAGTCATACTAGATAAAGATCCCGCTCACAGCCAGAGTCAGAAGAACGCGGTCCAACACACATCGAACGTGTATGTATTTTCCATCATAAACATAAGGATAAGGCTAGGAAGTGCCACTTACCCTGCACCTAAAAGGCATGCTACCCAGCTGGTGGAAAACGACCTGGGTCGACGCTAGAGGCGACGGACGCCAAGACCCTCATACAACGTCGCCTATTCGTGGGTAACAGAGCTACAGGGTCTTGGTTTTTGGTAGATAGTGGGGCAGATATTTCAGTCATTCCTCCCCCTAATCTTTCAGAGTCAACACTGAAACCAGGGGAGCTGCAGCTATACGCCGCTAATGGGATGATCACCAACACTTACAGGCGAAAAATTCTTGAGCTGGATCTAGGTTTGCACCGTTCTTTTCGTTGGCCGTTTACTGTTGCAGTGGTTGAAAAAGCGATCATAGGAGCCGACACTTTCTACATCACTTTGGCTTGCTGATAGACACCAAGGGACAGAGACTGGTTGAGAACCACACACCGCTATAGGTTTCTGTAATTCTACAAGACGCTTCATGGATTGGGATTTCTACTGTAGGGCCAGCATTACTCTCACAGTATTCAGACTTGACGAACCTTAATTCTGTTGGTAAATTTGCTCCTAAACATACTATTACACACCACACCCTAAACAAGGGACCCCCATTTGTGCACGGGCTAGAAAGTTATCGCCAGCACTAGCCGAATTCGCCTTCATACTTCAAAGCAACGGATTTGCCAGCCTTCCAACAGTCCATGGTCTAGCCCAATGCACATGGTCCCAAAAAAGGCCGGTGCCTGGCGCCCGTGCATGGTCTACCTTGCGTTGAACGCCGCTACCATTCCTGATCACTACCCTCTTCCTAACATTCACGATTTTGCGCACACACTTGCAGGGAAGACCATTTTCAGTACCACTGATTGGTTAAGGCCTACCACCAAATCCCAATGGAACCTGCTGACATTCCCAAAACCGCAATTATTACACCATTTGGTCTCTTTGAATTCCCAGTTATGACGTTTGGAAATGGAGCACAGAGCTTCCAGAGTCCCATCCATCCTAACACTCAAGGATTGGATTTCTGTTTTCCGTACATAGATGACGAATTGGTCGCATCCGCTGGTGAGGAGCACCTTCAACATCTCCAAAAACTCTTAGACCGGTTTTGCCAATTTGGGATTGTTGTGAATGCCAGCAAAAGCAAATTCGGACTCTTTGAGGTCAACTTTCTTAGGCATCTAATCACTCCGTAAGGTACACGATCTCTTCCGGAGAAAGTCGCGCATGTCCAGGACTATTCAAAACCCTCTCACATCAAAGAATTATGCCGGTTCTTAGGCACTCAATTTTTATAGCCGTTTTATTCCACACGCTGCGGTGAGTCAAGCCATGCTTCACATATTGCATGGCGGGTGTAAGAAGCGTGGCAAAACTCCGATCCAGTGGAGAGCAGAGTTAGAACAGGCCTTTATCAGCTGTAAGGACAATCTCGCCGATGCCACACTCCTCACACACCCAGTCCTCAACACCATGCATTCACTCTCAGTAGGCATTTGGTTCATGTATAGGGGCCGTGGTTGAGCCACTCGTCAAAAGCACTGGCAACCGCTTAGTTTTTTTTCTATGAAGTTGAATCCGGCTCAGACGAAATACAGCGCCTATGATCGTGAGCTCCTTGCAATTTACGAGACAATCAAACATTTCAAACATTTATTATTAGAAGGCTGTGTTTTCACCATATTTACAGACCACAAGCCAATCACATTCGCATTCCAACAAAATTCAGAGAAGGTAAGCCCCAGACAAGTCAGACACCTCGACTACATTGGCCAGTTCTCCACTGATATCCATTTTGTAAGTGGAAAGGATAATTCAGAGGCAATCACTGTTTCTTGCATCTCGGCTTTGCCATCACTACCCGAAATTGACTGGGCCAAGCTTGCTGAAGAGTAGGAATCAGACAACGATCCGAGCTCAAAACCCTTCTCGAACCTAAAACATTCAATTTCGTTAAATTGTTATGTCAGACTCTGACATCCCTGTCTACTGTGACACGTCTAATGGACATGTGCGCCCTTATACCACGCCCAATTTTTGGAAAATTGCCTTTGACCTTGTGCACAGTCTGTCTCACTCAGGAAATCGAGCTACCCAGAAAATGCTGAAGGCAACATTAATTTGGGGGATCAGTCATTTTGGCGTTCTCCTCAAAATTACTAGTGACCAGGGATGCCAATTTGAATCCTCCCTGTTCCATTCGTTGTCTAAGGTGTTGGGGATGCGACACATCCACACCACCTCGTTCCATCCCTCCACCAATGGGTTGGCCGAGTGCATGAACAGGACAATCAAGACTATGCATCGCGCTCACGGCTCCCCTCAGTAGACTGATCTTCTCCCATTAGTCCTCCTTGGTATCTTATCCCCGTTCCATGAAGACCTACCAGCCACCGCAGCACAGATGGTGTACGGAACCATCCTGCGGCTGCCAGGAGAATTTCTGAACGCTCCCACACAGCAGGAACCCTCAGAGTTCGTTGCAGGGCTGAAGCGCAACATGGAGCTGCTCAAACCTGTTCCAACTTCGCGACATGGGGCTAAGACTGCGTTTGTCCATCCCGAGCTCCAATCCTGTAAGCACGTCTTCCTATGGCATGACGCCTCTTGGCGCCCGCTGCAGGCCACATACGATGGACCATACCAGATTTTAGAACGGCCGACAAATTCTTAAAAGTGCAAGTCCGTGGCAAGGATACCTTTGTCTCTGTCGACCAGCTTAAACCAACTTACGTCCTGGCTGACCAGTCGCCAGCAGTGGACACAGTTGGTACCACAGGTGATGCATCAGCAACGCCCGTTCCACGAACTCAGGGCTGCGTGAGGTTCGCACCCCCGGAGGAGGGGGAGTGACTGTAGCTTCACTACGGTATATCTCTAAGTTTCTAAATTCCGTTTCGAACAGGTGTCACAGGTGACAAATTCGTTTTGTGAATAGTTTGGCTAAAAGTTGCGTTGTGATGTGCACTACCAAAAAAACTTCGCTATCAACTTTTCGTTCAACAAATTTCCTCTGGTTAAAATTCGAACAAGGAGTCAGATTTATCAACGGTTTGTGGTCACCGTCTACAGTACAAAGGCGCTTCTTTAAGAAGGCTGACACTCATCAGTCTTATAGTTATAAGGCTGGAAACTCCCAGCCATTTTAAAAAACGGTGAGTCAGTATTGAGGTTGAAACTGACATTATTCTAGCCCACACGAAAACGTTATAAAAGGCTGAAAACTTCAGGCTGAGCCCCCCCCCCCCCCCCCAGGCGGCATTTTGTAAAAAGATGAGGTTTTTTTTACAAGAGAGCTGGGACAATGTAATATATATTCAGCTCGCTATTTAAAGTACAGATGGAAATTTTGAACTAGCCGATTCCAGTTTTTTCAATTACAAAAACAGAAAAACGTTGTAATTTATTCTCTTCAAAAATTAAATAACTACTAATATTTTTCTAATGACTGCATGGAGGAATAGTTTACAGAAGTGTTAAGTAAAACACTTCTAATGAAAAATGTATTATATCCAAAGCGTTAGTTCAACTGGCAGTAAAATTAAAATTAACATGTTTTCTGGAGGAATACGTTGGATGGACTACCAAGTTGAGCAGGTACCTACTAGACTTGCTAGCAACGACGAATTCCTCTGGAAGGCATGTTAAAAAAAATAGTTGTTTCATCAAAGTGGAAATCAGATAAGATGTTCTTACCACCTAGTTGTCTGAAAACCCAAGTTATGACTGAAACAGGATTAGGAGAATAATTCAGTCCTTGAACAGTGAAGCGTTATAATATGAATTGAAAAAAAAAAAAAAAATTGGCCAAATAGATGGGTACAAGACTGCCTGAGGGTTGAGGAGCATCGTAGTCTCCAACATTTTGACCGACGTCCCAAATATAATCAGTTCATGAGCTTGAACAGTAGGTGATTGATTACACTGATTTTGAAGAGAATATTAATTAAAATAGCATAGGGGATAACAGTGACTGTCCGCATCACTGAAAGAGCAGTGGTGGTATCTTGGAATTGGGACAGATCAAATTATGTTAATATAAGTGCTCAGTGGCTGGTTCAGTCTAGAGATGTGTGACTACATCATTGATGTCTTCAGACCGAGCATCTTGCACAGGCATGGTGTAGACTCCTAAGAACATTACACGCTCATGGCTATTTGTATTTAACTATTCACAGTTATCAGCCAATAATACCTAGGGAAAGTGAAGAGTGGTTGACAAGCATCACTCTTATCTTTTATAGGGAGAAAACCTAATGAAACAGCTTGGTGACTCGAAAAAAACACACAACATTCTTACAGCATTCACAGGCGGCGTGCTTTGTTGTTCAGGTGAGACCGATGCTGCATCACTCACCCGCTTATGGTTCTCAGGTAGACTAAGATGGCATTCATTGTCAAACCTAAACTGGCTCTGAAATGAACAGTGATTTAAAAGGGACTTCAAACTCTATGGGAAAAGCTTAGATAAACCTATCTACACTGAAAAGGTGATAGAACAGTGGATAGTGAATACTTGATTAACTGGAATAACAAATAGTGAAACATAAATCAACTTACGAAATCTGAGGTTCTACATACTTTGTAACCTGGACCTAATCTGTGCATAGCACAGATTTGGTGGGTCGTTAAAGCTTCACTGAAAAGGTAGACTGCCGACATTTGTCCACAGAAAACTCTCTCTTCATCCAACTCTGGAGTTGCACCAATGAAGCACTTGTCAAATGGCTGAAAAAATCATAGTACAATCATTAAAAACTGTTGACTAAATTGTAAATAAAAGTGAGAAGAAAAACTAAGGTACCTAGTTAAAAATGAAGCTGTTATCAATGATGTTTATTATTTTAACATTCATTAAGGAATTATGACATCACTCACTTCATTAGCAGACACGAACCATGCCATTTCGGTATTTGATGCAAGCTGTCCATTCACAAGGCACTTGATCTCGCTTTTGGTCCATCGATTGTATATATAAACAATTGCAATCATGTACCACTGAAATTAAAATGTGGAAATCATGTTAAGTGCTGAATGGTTTGTCAAAAAGAAAGTTTTTCATGCAGGTATGGATAATGTAGGCCAATTTTGTTAAGGAAGCGTGAATTTTAAATTAAAGCATAAATTAGGATACAACTGGAGCTGCTCTATAGGTTGTTGTTAGTATCTCATTTGTGATGCTTATTCCTTATAGATTAATACCTATATGATGCAACATCAAAAATTTTAAAAATCAAGTGAGGTGATATGAATGGATGTGTAAAAACCAAGAACCATTGATCAGACTAGTTATTACAAATAATTCGCCAACATGACTTATTATTGCTTTTCGACAGACTTGATACAATTTCATGTATTTCACAGGAAATGAAAGTTCCAAAAGAACGAAACTGGCACCAGTAGTTACTAATCTAAGTAATGATCATTCTAACCTTCCTTGGCTGAAACTCATACTTGACACAATGCTGGAATCCTTTGCCTTTCACTTTCATAGACGTCAGCACCAAACAATTTCCAACAAAATGGGCGGAGTAGCCAACACCTTTACTGGTTTTGAAGCTGAAACAGTATAAAGTGATTTTTGTGAAGAGATAATCCAATTTACCTGTTTTGTGTAAGTATTTGCTGTGAATCCCTTCATCTTGAATTGTTAACAATTTACAACCAACTTGTTCATTTTCATTCACAAGAAATCTACTGATAAAAATTTACTGGAGGAAACGCAGATTATTCCACCCCAAAAACATTGATTCTCATGAATCATTCGCTCATTAACAAGACATAGATTGCAATAAGTCACTTCAACAGGCATCATGAGTGATTCAGCAATGTAAGCATCATTTCAGGTGGGGCTTTACGTCCGACTGCCCTGCCATCTCTGAGGACTTGATCAAATATCCCCCAAAGATAACCAGAATTTTGCCTGATTTTCAATTCAATTAGCGTTTACTCGTAATTATTACAATAATAGGTTCTCCAAATTAGAAAATCGTTCGATTTTCTCTCAAATTTACTTAATGCATCAGTGCCCTGGGTTTTCATCCGGGAGTGGTCCACCAAAGTGGGACGTCAAGCCACATAGCTATTCCTATGAACCTAGTCATCTGAAGATTGGGACTGGGACAGCGAGACTGAGTCTGTTCGTCAGTACGGATCCCAAAGCACTCACCCCGACCCCAAGGTGGTGAGGCAACAGGTAGGGTAGCCTCGATAAAACTGATTGGAGAAAATACTAATAATAACGAGAGGACAGCCAACCACACCTGCAACGCAGTTGGACATAAAGCCCCAGTCTGAAATGGCTGTTTACATTTCTGAACATCATCCTGAGCAACATCATGATCCCATGGGTTTCCCGGACGTTTATACCAACAGTATTGGAAGTAGAAGAAACAATTAAGAAGGGTGGTCCTGTCACGCAGCACTTCAAAGACTTCTCTTGATCTTTCACTTTCTTTGAATGATAGACAGCACGAGTCCCAGTTCCATAAACAGGAAAGACACTTCGGTATTGTGATACTGCCATTCATAGTGCTTCAAATCATCAACTAGTTCACAAACATGCAGCTTTCCATAGGTAGTATGGATCCAAGATTACATTCATTTTTGTTAACAGCTCGGTTCCTTCCGTCCTTTCTCCTTAGATGGGGTCCCTTTCACTATGCCCTCTCCCCTTCCCTTGATTCCTTTCAAGAGTCATCTCTGACCTTCTTTTTTGTGTGAGCAATATAAGGAAAGCCACTAAATGAGAAGACACGGTATCGGCCAATATCCCTTTTCCCTGTTATGCCGAAACTGTTCGAAAAGTTGCTGCTTAAACGGCTTAAACCAGCTATAGAAGATAGACATTTGATTCCAAATTACCAATTTGTATTCAGACAACGTCACTCCCACACCCCCACTGCCCCCCCCCCCCTGCCTCCCACTCCCTCACTGTTGACATCTGTGATAACATGAACCGTCCTTTCACACTGGAGATTTACTTCCTTCTGCCTTCCTGACATACCTGACGTGACCATCGACTACCCTCTTAGAAGGGTCAGAATAATTCGGACAATTTTGCTCGAGGCTTTCAGTCGCCTCAACACTCCGGGTTGGGATGGGACAAGAGACATAGGTATTTGAACTGACGGCCTCAGAGTCACCCGAATCCCAATCACCAGTTGACTGAGCACTAACCTGTTCAGCCACCAGCTCATCCTGCTGACAACCTAAGCAATGCCATTCATGGATAACCTTACTGCCTGGGTCTACTATTTCACAGGGAAATACCTACCTATTTCTCTGGAATACATGCATAATTATATCAATTTTTTAAAAATCTACCTTCACAATGAGGTTTTTATGTTTTGTTTGCCTACTGATGTGAACATAATTGAGTATAATTGGTGAATCTTTACCTAACATTTATAAATAACAAGTTTTGTCCTATTGTTTTTAAAATCGGCGACTCAAGAGAATTCCACCTTGAAATGGCCCTTAGGACACTAATTGATTTTCTAAAAATATTTTCGTGATGGAGCTTCATTTGGTAACTCCAGTGGTAGCATGGAAGAAGCTAGACAGTTCCAGAAAATTTAGTGATTCCATGTCAGTAGAACGTGTGATGTAAATATGGCCCTGATGAGTACAAACATCTGTAGAATAACGAAAGAATCGTAATAAATGAAAACGGTAATAATAGTAATAATAATAATATAAAATAGAAAACTTACCAGTACAGATAAGGCTTCTCCCGTTCAATGTTGACGGAATTTATAGGATCTAGCCTGAACCAAGTTGTAAAGGTGAACCCATTTTCATAGGGCCACCGAGCCAACGGCGGTAGCACAACTGCCTGAAAAAGATAGAATGTTCCATTTTGATATTGGTTTGGTATAGAAAATATCACTGGCTAAGTGTTGAATTAAAGAAAATACCATAAACTATGAATAATAACTTAACACTTTAGTTGACTGAAGGTCAGTTTATAATAACTTACAGATCCTTTCTTCCCAGGAAAGCTGAAAAATACATCAGGGCCGTTCCTCTGCGGCATTTGACGGATGACATTCAGGAGCTTTGTGGAATGCCTGGGCTGAATGTAAACAAAGAATTAAAACGTTATTTTCGGTCGCATAAGAAGTTAGCTGAAGTCAAATAATGATGTCTTACAAGATTTATGTAAATGATTTGTTTGCGATTACCCTGCCTGACCCCATCGTATACACGCACAGTCGAGAGGGTGGGTCTCCGGTACCTAGGGGTGGGTCGGTACTGCTGTACCGGGACTGTGGAACCTAGTCTCGTATTGGAACGGTTCCAAGCAGTGACAAAATCTTGGCCCTTACCGGTACACGTGTACCGGTAAGCGGACCGGGAAGGATGGAACCGGACCGGGAAGGATGGAATCGTTCTGTCTCCAAGTATGACACTATGGTTCCAGTTACTGAGTAACTGGACCGGGAAAGATGGAACCGTAATCGGTGTCCGAGTACAGCATAATGGTTCCAGTTCCAGTTATTAGCTGGACCAGGAAATATGACGGCACGTGCGGGTCCTCGACCCCTCTACTACCCTCTCACGTTTAAATCGTTCAAAGTTTATCAAATACCAGCCTCAGTTCCTGAATGGATAACTTATCTATTGCATTACGGTATGTGCTTTTCTGTGGGTGTACCGATAAGGGAACTGTACCGGTAAGTTGGAACGGTTACATCCTTGTCACTGTACCTGCCGGAACCGTTACTGGGAATTAGCTGGACCGGCACACCCCTGCCGGTACCTAATACATATGCACATAACCTACAAAACACATTTTTAGGACGTCCCTCAGTAGCAAGAGATTTGGTCTGGTCAGATGAAGAGAACACTCAGCCGAGAATGAAAAGAACCACATTCAAATCCGTTTCAGACCATCCTGAATCCAAATCAGTGGAGAAAACCAAAGGTGTTGTGTGTGTGTGTGTGTGTGTGTTTTGTGGTGTCGCGTGCGTGTGTGTGTGTGTGTGTGTGTGTGTGTGTGTGTGTGTGTGTGTGTTTGAGCGCGCGCGCGCGCGTGTGTGAGACTGAATCTGGTATAGGCCGCCCAGGCCGCCATGAAGAGTACCCAAGACTTCCGTTTATTTTTGAATGAAAGTATTCTAATAATTCTAATAATTATTCTAATAAGTATTCTCATAATTTTGAGGCAAACTGCACTTTCCTACGATTAATACTTATTTTTCTATGAACTTTCAAACTTCCGGCAACAAGTGACGTCACACTGGGCATGAGGGTACCGCCCTGGCAGGCGGGATGGAATGACGTCACCTGTTGCCGAAAATTTGAAATTGTGATTAGACCTTCAACTCGATTGGATCAGACGTGCTTTTAAGCCTCCTTATCGCTGCCTCGGCTCTTCACAGATAAGCAGCTTCTCATTCCGTAAGTTTTGATTATTTACCAGAGCGTTCTCTATCAAGCTCGATTTCGAAGGTAGCAGAAGGCATAAGACCCCATTCTCGCGAGAATGGTAGTGAGCAGGTGTTGAAGGTGTGGTCCCTGAGTGGTAGCACACCTTGACACACTTGACGTAACATGATTTAAACAATTTAAACACTTGCGAGCTTTTTTTTTTTGGGAACGTTCCTAAACTTCTCGTTCAAGAGAGAAGTTACCGGGGACATTCGTACCATTCCCACGAGGCGCCGGGTGCGTAAGGTGGTTTTCCTACGGGTGCGTATTGTCAGAGTTTTTCGGGCCGGGGTGCGTAACGGCGAACTCCCCATGGCCCACCACCACGTCCCTCCTCAGCAAATAGATGAGGCCCTCCCACTTGAACACATTCATACCGGTTTCGGTGATCAAACCATCGTCAGCAACAAACAATAACTGAAGGCACATTGGAGAGGTGACCTTACCTTATAAATAGCCCCAAAAGTGAAAGGTGGTCGACTGGGATTGGCTGTGAAGATGAATGGTGAAGGGAACAAAGTGAAGGTGGTCGATTCTGATTGGCCCTGGAAGTGAATGCCAAAAAGTGAAAGGAAGGTAGGGCGGAAGGGGAGGGGAGGGGAGGAACTAAGCTGTTACAGAAATGAACGGAATAATTGAGAAAAACTTAAATGAATTACATCATTCAAAGATTTTCCCAACCTGTCACTCTTAATCATTTAGAATTTTTTATATACATCCAACATGCTCCCTTTTGGGCAGAAATGACTGTATGTCTGTAAGATCAAAAGCGAAGCTGACTGGATTCATTCAACTGACGTGCAAAGGTCGGACCACCCTTATTATCCCTGAAATCTTTTTCATGTTCCTTTATCTAAACTTCCTACTAGCTTGACCACAATGTTTAATAAGTCCACAAGAACTCTTTAATTTATAAACACCACTTTTATCTTGAACATGATTTTATCTTTAACTGAACTTAATGAAGATCTGAGATTATTTTCAGTTGTTGTTAGGGTTCTTGAGGGTTGGCCACTTAATCAAAAGATCAACGTGGTGGACGCAACAATTTATACTGAGTGATCAAGAACCTTAAACATAATTATTTTTAGTTTTATATCCTACTTTGAACCATTTAGAAGTTAATATTTTACCAATTTTGTCCGAAATATTTCCATAATATGGTATACTGATCCAAATCTTCTCCTCAGTCGTAGCCTCCCTAACAAGGTTTGAAACTCCTTCACTACTCTTTTTCCTAAGAACCCTATTCCATATTGTATCAATGAGATCTCCCTCATAGCTATTACTCGCCACTATACTCTTAATAGTTAACTTTTCATTAGCTAAATTCTGTTCACTCATTAGTATAAATAAAGCTCTTTTAATCATACTATGGAAACCCCCATGTTTGTGGACTACTGGATGATTTGAAGTACTATGAATGGTAATATCGCTATAAGTATCTTTCCTGTACATGGAAAACTCATGTTTTCCATTATTCAACGAAATGGAAAGATCAAGGAAAAGTAGGTGATTACATCCAATTCTAAGGTGATGTTAATGAATGGATCTATGTCATTAATTTTTGTATGATGTGAACCAAGTCGTCTTTCAGTCCCTTTCCAATGAATGATGATATTGTCTACGTATCTACACCAATAAAGTCGACTATCTGATTGAGTTGACTATCCGATTTGTGTGGTTCTTTTTTGTTCGACACAGAAATCTGTCTAGTTGTGCCCTACGTTGCCGGAATTTCAAACTTTACTTCCAAAAGACGGGAAGGGGGTTGTTCGGACGTCCGAAGTAGTGCGTCTGGTGTCCGCTCGAGCGCTAGCTGCGGCTAGCGGGATCATGCAGATCATGCGGTTTTTTGGGTCTTAGAACGAACGAATATAATTGTGCTTATATTAGTAAATTGCATCAAGCATCACGTCAGCCATAGGCGGTGCAATTTCGATCCGACAGGTGAGAGTTATAAAATATGTACGTTCATGTAGTTCTTTGGTTTTTCCAAACCTGAGCCCCTCTCGGACAGCAAGATGGCGTAGAACCTCCGAGAGAGAAAGTGGAGAAAGTATTATTGTTGTGAAAATTATTATCCAAATCGATCGCTCTTAATCGCTCTTGTATTAAATTCGCTGAAGTGAATTTCGTTTGCGTTTTTTGTTCCCGATCAAACAATTTTGGTGCCATAACCGGGGAACTTAGCGGAATAGCTGAGCACATTCCAGTATTTCGCGTTCGTTCCTTTCGTTCATTCGACGATGAGTTCCAACGCCGTCATCTCCAATCAAGGAATTGAGGCCTCAGCTGAAGTCATCAAGAGTTTTAAGGGCAATCAAAAGGCGCTTTATAAAACACTCCGTTAATGGGCGATTAAAGCCCAGTCGTTGTTGAAGATGTCACAATGGTCCGAGGAAGCCCGATCACGTGCGGGCGATTTGGCAAAAGCTGCTGACGGCCTGTTCTCGCGGATCAAATCTGCCGATTTCGATGGGGCCGTAAGTGAATCGCTTTTATCCCAAGTAGCCGATCTGCAAGTGGCGTTAGAGATAGGACTCCCCACACCGACTTTGCAGCCTTCAGAATGTTTGTCGGAAAGTTTGAGCGATCAGAACAAACTCACGTTCGATGCAGTAAAGTACATGAATGTTATGCTGCCTACAGTTCCATCCTACAATGGGAACATTTCGAATTTCGCCTCATTTCGCGGTTTATACGATCGAGCAGTTCACAATGTACAGTACCTACAGGACGAGATTAAATATCGGGCGCTCGTCGAGAAGCAAGCTGGTCCGGCTCGTTCGGCCCTTATTAGTTACCGTTCTGACGGATCGGATTATCAGGCTCTTTATAACGCCTTGATCGCGGATAATTCTGGTCGGTATCGTCTCCTTTTCGAATCAAGACTTCGTATCTACTATCAAGAAAGGTGACGCGCACCAGTTGGAAGCGTTCCTGACTGCGGCCCGAGCTTGGATCCGTTCTATGGAAGAGGTTGAGATACACAACCTCGCTTCGTTCCTGCTCTTTGAGGCCCTCTTCGCTCGCATTGACACCACACTGGGTGATAAATTAAATCGCAAAGAAATGGAGGTCGAGGATGTGTTCCGACTCATCGCAAACTGCTGGAGTTCCTAGATAAGGAGCTCAAGATCGCTCAAATGATCCCTTCGACCTTTCAGGGTTCATTCGATCATGATAAAAAATCAAATTCCGCTCCAGGACAGGCCCATCGATCACCCCACAACCTCGATCTTCGAAAACTCGGAAGGATTCTCTATGGCTCCAATGCCATTATTGCAAGGATCATCACTACCTTTATCAATGCTCCAAGTTTTTCAATGTTCCCGTGGAAAAGAAGTGGGAATTCGTTCGCCTACACAAGCTCTGCGAGAACTGCTTCTCCTATCGACATGACAACGTTCAAGACTGTCCTTCTCGACGACGTTGCGGCTGGGGTCGAAGACATCATGCTTGGCTTCATCGTTCTAAAAGGGAGGTAATGTCGAGGGGTGCTCAGGGTCTTCCTCCCCAATCTGATAGTTCAAAGGGGGGATCGCGCCAGAGGCGCAATTCGTCTATCTTGGCACAGTCACCACTGTTTACGAGCACACTGGCCCTCGCCGAGATCAACTTGTGTGAGTGGGCCTCGGAGGAGGTCGGGGGCTCGGAAGTGGCTGACCCTCTGCTCCGTTCGGCTAGATCTTTTACCGATTGCGAATGAGGCTGCCCCGCTGGATGGGATCGGGCCGCTCCTCCGACCCGTTCTGTCCGGAGTGATCGGTCTGGTCCCTCCAGGGGGAAAGATGCTATTATAATCGATCCTTGTTCAAGTCACGCTAAAATATTCGTATGTTCACATAAGGCCCATTGCATTCATCATAATAACCGATCCGGTCCCACAGGTAGGATGTTCGATCATAAGTTCCCAGGCAGTAGCTCGGCAGCCGCTTTAGGTAGGCGCATGTTCGTACCTAGGACGACTGAAGAAGGGGGCCCCACTCCGTTGAAACCTTGCGGTGATATACCCAGGAGTGGAGCTTCCCATTGCACTACTCAGCTGGTTAGTTCTACGTTAGTTCATAGAAGTCCCTCTTATTTGGTGCAGCCTTCCCCAGTAGGTGTTAGGTCTGGCGCACACGACGAGCCTCGCCCGTCGAACGTAGTGTGACACCTTCCGGAGTCTCATGCGTTCAGTAGTAGGGAAATTAATTTCCGGGGCCAAGTTAGTTCAGGCGCTCAGCTAGCGGCAGGAAGTTCTCTTCCGGCGCTAGGTTCATTATCCAGATCATCCGTTAGGCGTCCTCGATCAGGAGGCTTAATACCTACTGCACTGGTGCACTTGTCAAAAAAGGAAAAAACTAGGGGCCTTGTGGGGTGCGCTCTCCTGGACACTGGGTCTGAGGTTAATATAATCACCTCTAAATTTGGTCGAGCGCTCAAATTGGAGGTCCTCCCCTCAGAACGACGCATAGTGGGAGTTCTCACCCTGTTCCGGGATTCACTTCATTCGGACTGTTCACACGTTCAGGTAGGCACATTCCAGTCAAGGCCTTCGTCTTAGACGAGGTGACAGCTCCTATCCCGTCAAGCAGTTTTTCTATCGATCAGTGGCCCCATATCTGGGAGCTAGATTCGGAGTTGGCTGATCCGACTTTTTACACTAGGGGTGAAGTTGACCTTTTACTAAATGCCGATCTAGTCGTACAAATCTCCATCGTTATTACGTTCTGAAGTAGGCTGGTTAGCGCTAGGTCGAATTGAAACAGGGAAGGGGCGGATAGTGAAGTTCGGTGATAAGAATCACCTTCAGTGGTTCATTCCAACTGAATCCCCTAGTCAAGTTTTTCCGTTCAAGTCCGAAGTTAACGCTGGGTCCAGTCCCGCTCTAGTAGGTACAGCGCAGCCGGCATGGAAGGACGTTAGGTCAGCTGAATATCGTAAGTGGGCCATTATTCAGGACATTATTAGCGCATTCCGACAAAATTTTGTTGGAGGCAGTGTACGAAAGGGAGAACGTTCAGGGGTGGCTCCTACTCCACCGAAGGAACGTCATTCTCCTCCCCCTCGTTCAGGAGTTCCACTTTTTCACTCCAAGGGTGCTCTGTTAGAGCCGGTACGTACTTTAATCTCTGTAGTGCCCCCAGTGGAGTTCTCATCAGTTAGTCCACCATTGTTCAGCTTCGTTTCAAGGGGGGTAATACCTAATAAGGTGAATTTTGGATCTCTAAGTTCTGCTCCCATACAGGTTCAGAGTTCCGTTCATGAAACGGACGTCCTTCTGAAACGAATGTTCGAGATTGAGTCAGCTGAGGAGGTGGAGCCTTGGACACCTGCTGAGAGGGAGGCAGAGAATCTTTTCTTAGATCAGGTGCGCAGGGACGGTTCAGGTAGGTACACCGTTCCATTGCTTCTTGCACAGGATCGAAATTCGCTAGGTCATTACCCTACGGCAACTTTATCGATTGGAAAGTAAATTTAAGCGACATCCTGATCTTGTTCCACCGTATAAAAAGTTCATGCATGAGTATGCCGCTCAGGGTCACATGAGACCTGTCGATCCCCCGGTGCCGGGTCTCGCTCATTACTATATGCCTCATCATGCGGTTCGTCGTCTAGGGGATCCAGCAGATAAGATCCTTGTAGTTTTCAATGCGTCGCAGCGGACGGCAAATGGTCGATCATTGAACGAAATTTTACACGTATGTCCTAAGTTACAACCGGACATTTGCGATATCCTCCTCCGATTCCGCTCTGTCGTGAGTCCCTCCCGGAACTCCAACGCAATAGCATTAAGTTCTCGCCAAAACAACCCGTAAACATAAGGCTCTGGCAAATAAACCGCAAGAGTGGGGCAACCGACGCAGGATCCGGTACACAACCTGGAGCCCCACTACCAGGGTGGTGGCTTCAGGGTCTATATAACCCCGGATCCTGCGCCATTTTCGCCATTCTACGTCTCCTCTAGCTGCTGGCTACTCTCTCTTCATCCTCAAACCTCTTCTCTTAAAATTCACTTCTCAAATGCTCTCATAGTAAATTCCCAACCTGATGCCTTAACCAACCCTGATGAAACACACTACACGCTCGGTGGAGGTCCGCCCTTAACCGCACACACTCGCTACACAAATTCATTATTAAATTCACTCACACACATTTCATCAGGATCTGGTGGAGGTCTCGCCCTTAACCGATCCGGATGATACACACTACACGCTCGGTGGAGGTCCGCCCTTAACCGCACCAACACTCACTATTAAATTCAAACACATACATAAATTTAGTCAGGTATGGTGGAGGTCTCGCCCTTAACCAACCTGACGAAATTTATCACACGCTCGGTGGAGGTCCGCCCTTAACCGCACACACACACACACAACCAAATTTCACGCACTTCATGCAATCAAATTCACTCACCAAAAATTAACTTCAATCAACCTTTTCAACACACGCTCGGTGGAGGTCCGCCCTTAACCGCAAACACACCTAAAATTAACACACACCAATTTTAGCTGTAAATTCACTCCTATCCTACATCCAACTACCTCCACCTCTCATGGTGAATTTTACATCAACCTAAATTCACCATACGCTCGTTCCCCAATGTGTTCATTGGCGATCTTAAACAAGTGTTCCGCCAAATTTTACATCCTAGAGAAGATCAAGATCTTCTCCGTATTTTATGGATGACCCCGTTCAGGATTTTGCGCTCTGTACAGTCACTTATGGTACGGCTCCAGCTCCGTTCCTGGCGAACCAGACCTTGAAACATTTGGCAGAGACTCAGGCCAAACACTAACCCAGGGCTTCTCTAGTTCTACTCGAGCAAACCTATGTGGATGACGTTCATGGAGGAGGTGCCACGATCAAAGAGGCACGAGAAGTTGTTGCTCTGGTAGGTTCGACGGGTTGTGAGATGCGGAAGTGGGCCGCTAATCACCCCAATCTGCTTCAGGGGATTCCCCAAGATCATTGCCTGATATCGGGCGAAACAGTAGATTTGGATCCCACAGAAGGCACGCCCCTTAGAATGCTAGGGGTAGCCTGGGATCCTCGTACTGACTCGTTCTTCTTTAAAGTACCAACCACACCTGTAGTTCGAACCAAGAGGGAGTTGGCAAGTGAGGTAGGTAGAATTTATGACCCCGCTGGCTGGGTCATGCCGGTTTCGGTTTTCGCTCGAATGATTCAGCGTGAGGTGTGCCATGCACGTTTTGACTGGGACGATCCACTTCCCCTCTCCTTAGTTACTGATTGGTCGAACATTGCTAGATCTATCGATACGCTCTCAGAGCTGAAGATTCCTCGTCACGTTCATGTTTCTAGTCCCATTCAGTGGCTAGTAGGATTTGACGACGCCTCTGAAAAGGCATACGCAGCTGTGGTTTATCATGTTTGCGCACAAGGAGGTTCATTTGTGACCCGGCTAGTCACCGCTAGAGCTCGAATCGCCCCCATAAAGCAGGTATCTATACCCAGGCTAGAACTGCTCGCTGCCGAATTGCTAGGAAAGACCATGAACAAGATTCGGCCACAATTTGCTCATACTCAATTGGTTGCGTGTTCTGATAGCACAATCGTTCTGTCCTGGCTCACAGCTGACCCAGCCCCGTTATGGAAAGTATTTGTGGGAAACCGTGTAGCCAAAACTCTCTCTTGTTTGCCCCAGGAGCTTTGGTTCCACGTTCAGACGCAGGACAACCCCGCTGATATAGCATCTAGGGGAAGCCTGCCCAATAAACTGGTCAAGAATGAGCTTTGGTGGAATGGTCCCCATTGGTTATGCTCAGACCGGTCCTTGTGGCCTATCCGCAGAATTAGACCCGACCTCAGTCAAACGAGTGTGGCTGAGGAGATCAGAACGGTCAGGTCGCATGCTACCACTCTGGAGACGACTGATGAGTTGGAGGAAAAATTCAGCTCATTCGGTCGGCTTAGAAGAGTGGTTGCCTGGATCTTACGTTTTGGACGAAACTCCCGCGGTCAAAGAGATAGGTTTGCAACAGTTCGGAGAGCGCCAGTCCAACCACTTTCAACTGAAGAGTTGCGGCAGCCAATCTAGTTTTGGTACAACGCGCTCAAAGTTGACACTTTGAGGATATTCATTCCGCCTTAGACCGTTCCACTCCCTGTACCAAGCTCATGAGACAACTCACTATATTTCGATCACGAGAGGGCATCATCAAAGTGGGGGGTCGTTTGGAGCATAGCAGTAGCGCATTTGAGAGTAGTCACCCGGCACTTTTACCCGGCAAGGACCCGCTCACTCAACTTCTCATTCCTCAGGCTCATGAGAGCTGTTTGCATGTCGGTCCAAGAGCGACCCTAGCTCACCTGCGCACGAAGGTCTGGATTATAGATGGTCGGAATGAGGTCGCTAGAACACTTGCAAAGTGCACCCGCTGTTTTTCGATAAAGCCCATATCCTTTCAACCAGAAATGGGTCAGCTCCCATCAGGGCGGGTTCAGGGAACATTCATATTCGATCAGGTCGGCATTGATTGCACCGGTCCATTTTCCGGTCTCTGTAAGTGGTCTCCGTGGAGCACGAGTAGTAGAAATGTACTTGGCTGTGATCGTTTGCTTTGCCACCAAGGCTGTGCACTTAGAAGTAGTCATGGATTTGAGCACTAACAGTTTTCTGCAGTGCCTGGAAAGATTTATCGCTCGAAGGGGGGTGCCCTCCATCATTTGGTCAGACAACGGTCGGAATTTTTTGGGGGCAGCCAACCTCCTTAGGAATATTAGGATTGTGCTGGAAACAGGCGTATCGATCACGCTTGCTGAACGTTTAGCTGCTAGCGGGGTGAGCTGGAAGTTCATACCACCAAGTGCTCGTCATTTTGGGGGGCTATGGGAAGCTGTGGTCAAGTCAGCAAAGCGACTTATTAGGGTAAATTTACACGATCATACGGTCAATTTCCAAACGTTCAGCACTACAGTGGCTAAGGTCGAGGCCATCCTTAATAGTCGGCCTCTTGTGTTCCAATCCGTTTCGCCGGATGATATTCTCGTTCTTACGCCAGGTCACTTCCTGATTCAAAGACCACTTACTGCTCTCCCGGAATCTAAAGGCTGTCTGGACTCCAGCTCGCGCCTTATTCCCAAATGGCGGTTCGTGAACCAGACCGTACAGGGCTTCTGGAAGAAGTGGAGTAAGGAGTATCTGCTTGATCTGCAGGCACGGGCCAAATGGAATACTCCTGACCGACCCCCTGTTTTAGAAGATGTAGTGCTGATCATGGACGATAATTGTCCACCGCTCTCTTGGCCCATGGGCGTGATTACTGATCTTCATGCTGGTTCCGATGGTATTATACGGGTAGCCAAAGTTAGGTCCACCAATGGAGAGCTGACACGTCCATTGGTCAAGCTTTGTCCCTTGCCCAAGGAGCAGTCCGAATGACTGGCGCCATAGGGGGGGGGGGGGGAGAGGATGTTCGGACGTCCGAAGTAGTGCGTCTGGTGTCCGCTCGAGCGCTAGCTGCGGCTAGCGGGTTCGATCAGATCATGCGGTTTTTTGTGTCTTAGAACGAACGAATATAATTGTGCTTATATTAGTAAATTGCATCAAGCATCACGTCAGCCATAGGCGGTGCAATTTCGATCCGAAGGGTCAGAGTTATAAAATATGTACGTTCATGTAGTTCTTTGGTTTTTCCAAACCTGAGCCCCTCTCGGACAGCAAGATGGCGTAGAACCTCCGAGAGAGAAAGTGGAGAAAGTATTATTGTTGTGAAAATTATTATCCAAATCGATCGCTCTTAATCGTTCTTGTATTAAATTCGCTGAAGTGAATTTCGTTTGCGTTTTTTGTTCCCGATCAAACAGGGGTCAATGCTGAAAAATTTTGGATTTTTGACAAAATCCTGTGTGTGCTGCTCAGGGCTCAATTTTCAACCGATTTACGTGTTTATTTATTTGTTTGCTTGACGCAGAATTCAGTCTAGTTGTGCACTACGTCAAAGGCATTCCGAAATTTATTTCTAAAGTGGCGGGGGGGGCGGGGGGGGGGGGGGACGGAGAGAACGCGAGATTATCTGCAAATCTTGTGTCCGCTGCCCGTATTTTCAACTTTTGAAGCTGCCATACGACATAGGTATATAAAAAACAATAAGTATAGGTAGCAACCTAATCTTACATCATTCTATCAATTTGTTTACAATATTCTTGGGGCATTGCTATGATGATAACATCACCTAATCTAATATGGGTAGTCAAATTTGTACGTAAGCTGTTCATATCGTGTCACTAGTCACGAAATTACGTAATTAAACTGCACAATGAATTCATCATTATCATAGATCAGTTACTTATATATATATATATATATATATATATATATATATACTTCCAGACGATTATTTTAGGTAGGTTAATATAAAAGGAATTAGCTCCATTCTACCAATGTTCTTATTCAAGTACCTACCTAAAATGTAGTAGGTTCACCATAAGGGGATCAGGAAATGATACGGCAAATAACAATGTTTACTTACCCATTTACCACTCGTGGCTTTCATGGAACCAAACAGGAGTTTCAGTTCTTTCACCGTGATGCTATAACTGGCCAGAACTCCGAGCATATCAATGAGTAAATCTGCAAACAAAGCAAATTAATTAATATCACGTTACAAAGAGGAGCTTAGAGTGAGATGACACTAATCATACAGCCTATCATGCCAAACAACAAGCTGGAACCAACAATATCAAAACTAGATGCGGGGACCGTGGCCCTAGTCAGACATTCTTTTGTAATGGGGCAGTAAATCAGTTTTCAATAAATCCTTACCTCCTACCTAATTTTTTTTATTGCAAATTATTTTAATAAAATACAGGGTGACCGAAATTTTAAGCCGACCGAATAAATCTATTTCCCCATTGGAAGTTTTGAAAAGCTTTCAAATTACCTAAAACCTTCTAATTTTATGCGTAGAGTACCTGCTAAAACCACCATTTTGCAAAATGGTGGTTAAACGCCCCTAGATATTTGAATTCTGCCACTCTGCCCCAGCAGACAGCTAGGATTTTAAAAACGTATTAATTAACTTGAATGATATTTCAGTCTAGTTTAATATGTTATTCACAATCTCGTCTACTGGAGCATGAGCCGCAGTTCGTCCGCCCCTCGCTGCGCCCAGGGTGGTGATCAACTACTCAAAAAAATAATTTAACCAATATTCATTTTCCGAACTGCGATAGGTCTAGCCACAAATAAACGCATTTGTCGAGTACGTCATTTGTCAAACTTACGAGTTAATCGGAGTAAATAAACGTTGACGACTTTCCAACATTTTGATTCCTCACTACCGAAGGTAGGGAAGCCTTGGATTCGTGACTGAGTTAAACAAAAAAAATTATGTCCTCCAAAATGAAAATTTCCACTTCCATTTTGCGTTTCAGACATCAGGGAACATTTTTGTTTCCGTGTCTGTCTGTCTGTGGTAATTCCTTGTAACGCCCATAACTACTCGAAATAATGGTCAAAATGGGCTGAAATTTGGAGGGTAGGTGCGAACTGGGTCACAGATGGTCCCATACCAAAACCATTGAAAAAGTAACGTAACTTTGAGGGCTATCGCTGCGGTTCAAGGCGCCATATGTTTGGCGATTGAGGGTGCACCCAGAAGAGACGGAAAATACGAGAAGAGGAGGAGGCTGAAAGGGGAGACAAGTGGATCCAGGCTGATAGGAAACTCCACCAACCATCCCTGTCGAATAAAACGGCCTTCATTTCTCTTTGTCCCTCTGACCAAAGGTTCCTCTTTAAGCCCAAACAGAGATGGCAGTGAGATGATCTAACATTGACCGGTGGAATGGGGGCCCACCCAGAAGAGCCCAGAAGCCCTACTATACAGGAAGAGGCATTACCACCCTACAACCTGAGAGAGGCGCATTCACCACTCAGAATACGTGGGGGGCACAGCCTGGGGAAAGAGTATTCACGGCTGTGACGAGGCCACTGGTTGACACTGGGGATTCTGATGCCGCGTTAGAAATACGGGACCTATGGGATTCTGCATCAGCTGACTTCCTGAGAATCTGCCGTGACGTAAAGGTGGGTCAATACAGAGGTCAGAGTGCCCTCAAACCTATAAGTGAAGCTGTGTCGGCAATTCTGAGGCGTCTTCCACATGGACTTGAGGATCAAGATGCTGGAAGGCGTGGCGGCTTCTAGGGGTGACTTGGTGGAGCAAGAGAATCAGGACCTGTCTGATGTGCTGCGTCAGATTGCAACCTCACTGCAGACTGCCGCCACGGCTCTGTCTGCTGGTGGTGCCCCAGCAGAGGCTGGTCAGAGCCAGACGCCAGGGCCCAGAGGTGAGATTGATGCTGCAAGACCGCGGACACCACAGCCGAGGACACGCGGCGGACTCAGCCCCCCAAAGAATGGGGCCAATACAAAATCTTATACCACGGCTGCAAAGGCTGCCCAACATCCCAAGCATTTTGCTGTCCTCCAGCCAGCTGATAACAACACCACGATGGATTCATCTGAAGCGGTCGAAAAAGCTTTGGCAAAAAAGGTGGACCCTAAATCAAAGGGACGGCAGCTGGTCAACAAGAGGCGAGGGTGGGACAAAAAGATCATTCTGGAAGCACCAAACCTGCAGGAAGCCAAGATCATGGCAGATACCAGTGCGGTGGGGTGCTGTCTTGAAAATGGAGTTGATGCCAAAAAGGAGAGCATGCATAGTAGTTGGTGGAATAAGAAAGAGCTCCTTGACAGCTGAGCAACTCCAGGCGTACGGCAACAAAACTTCCCAAACATGAACCTAGACACATTCAAGGCCAGATCCAGCCCCAAGAGGATGATCAGGCGTGGGGATGGACGTCCGGTGAGCTGGGAGGTCGAGGTGGAAACCCAGCTTTATAGGGCGATTATGAACGATCCGAAGTTGTACATAGGGTGGTGACGATGCCCTGTGACTCCGTAAATACCTGTTCTGCGGTGTTTCAGGTGCAGAAGAGTGGGTCATCGCTCCCTGGATTGCACGGTTTTCTCCCAGGGGAGGAGGGTTGTGAACGCTATGGAGAAAAAGGCCATAGGGCTGCTGTTTGTATGAAGCAGCAGTCAAAGATAGAGTGCATGTCCTGCAAGGCAGTAAAGGAGCCTGCCAAGCACATAACAGGGGACCCAAAATGTACTGTGTACACTAAGGCGAAAGAGGTGGTAATCCAAGCAACCGATTATGGCCATTAGAATGCAGGAACATCAATGTGGCCACTGTGCAAGAACCTTTGGCTCATGCATAGGACTTTAAACATATTAGATCAGCTCATCCACAGCAGTGTGCTCTAAACGTGACTGGCTCAAAACAATGCAGATACTGGACACAAGAGGAAATAAGCATCATGGCAGCAATGGAGCTTTAGCTAGAGGATACAATACCAAACACCCTAATGAACCGAGCTCTTGCCACAAAAATGGTTGAGAGAACAATCAAATCTGTGGAAGGAGTTCGAGCAAGACCCCATTACCAGTATGTATTGGAACAGTTAGTGAGAACCCTGTTCAGACCAACAATGAAACTCCAGCAAAGTCAAACCCCCGACAGGAAGTTTCCCAGCACTCGTTTGACAGTGCAATAGTTATGGGTACTGGCTTCGCTCGACAGGTGGCAGAACAAGATCTAGGCCATCAGCCATTGATAAACGCTGCGAGAATGATCGTGCACGACCACAACTCTCAGCACGATCTACTCCTCTGACTATCACACATTACTGGTCCAGCACCTCGTCCTCCCAGAGACCACGTTAGGAGTAATAATAAACCACCAGAAACGAGAAGAGAGAGACTTGCTAGGTCAGAAGGAAGATATCCTGGGCAATGGAAGAGCCCACGCCAGGCATACAGACCACGACTTGCCGCGCTATTGGGCCGATCAATGGTCACTACCATCCCGGGGATGGACTGCTGAGGTGGTGCGTCACCCTCAGGGCCAGTCAATGCACCAAGTATGAGCGCCAATAACAGAGGATGACATCCGTAACTCTGAACCGATCAAGACAGCATGTGGCCCAGATGGGTTGCAGGCGGGGGTATGGAGGGCTGCGCCTTGTGGGCTTCAACATCATCATGCGCCGGGGGGGTCATGCCTTCCAGGCTCTTGCAGGCCAGATCTACGATGATAACAAAGAATAATACGCCGCAAACAGAGGCAGACAGCCCAGTTACAGTCCCATCAGTAGTTGTACGACAGTTCGTAAGATCCTAGGGAAACGATTAGAGTCCTCCGTTACTCATGTAGAGCCACAAAGAGGACTCTGCAGGGGTGTTTACGAACTGGTAATGAATGTGGTAGCGAAGCCGATTAGCCGAAGCCAACCGCAAGAGAAGGGAGCTACAGCTGGCAGTTCTTGATGCTGAGAAGGCTTTCGATACAGTCTCTAACTTTGCCGTCATGAACGCAATAAAAGCCAGGCAATGGCCCAAGCAATTGGTGGAATACATTGAAGCAGCCAACCAAAATGGATCAGCTAGGATTGGGGCAGGTCCGTGGCTGACGAATGCAAGGGGAAATAGGCAGGGCGACCCCTTGTCATCCACCCTGCTCAGTGTGGTCATGGATCATGTCCTATTAGCCCTCTCCTCCAAGGTGAGTTACCTCACGCAGGTCGGCGTTGGTCCTCGCTTGCCATTGCTGATGATGTTGTATTGATTGCTACATCGAGGGCACGCATATAGGCCCAGGTAACAGCACTCAATGGTGCCTTGGAACAGGTGGGACTAAATCTCAATCTCAGGAAATCGCTGTACCTTCCCCTGGTGCCAAGAGGTGGCCGACTAGTGGTGTCAACAGAAGGTTTAGCCATTGAGGTTGGTGGTGAATACTTCAGGGCTTCTCCACATCATGTTCGATGGAAATATCTGGGGGTTCCATTTGGAACTCAGGGTGTTTCTGCAATACAGCCAGCAATGTAGCTTCCATGCTTGAGAGAATTGACAGAGCCCCCCTGAAGCCTTTACAAAAAGATGGGAGCATGGGCATAATGGAGCTGCTCACCCGGATACCTAAAATAAGGTCCAACAGGCTAGGAAATGTCCGCAAACAGCTCTTTGAGGACACTAGTGAGCAACAGCAGTGGTCAGCATGACTCGACCGTCGGATTGCCAGAGTACATCGGCTTCATAGCACCACTGATGGAGCGGAATTGGTGAGATCGAGGGACACCAGTGCCAGCACTGCATGGATCAGGAACCCATCAGCAAGAATGCAGGGCTGGAAATCCCTAGGTCTGGTGAAAGTTCACTATGGTTCTCTGCCCACCAGGATGAGACATTCAAGGGGTCAGTGTAGCGGAACTACCCATCACTGTCGAATGAGTAGTCATAACATGAACGAAACGGCTGCTCATGTCCTCCAGGTCTGCCCCTCTATGGTGCGACCTAGGTGCGCCCGTCATAATGCTACCCTGGACCTGTTGCATGGTTATGCATGACGCAAAGGATGGCCGGTACGGCTTGAGCCCCACTTCAACTTAGTGGAGCGGAGCAATCGACCAGATCTCTTGATGGTGACACCGAGAGGGGTCTTCACCGTTGATATCTCTGTGGTCTCTGGATCCTCGCTGGCGTCAATAGCGCCAAGATCCGTAAGTACCAGTTAGATGAGCTGCTACAAGCAGCAGCAGGATTTGCAGACATCCTGCCTGGCCAGATAAAGGTGATTGGCGCAACCATCACCTGGTGCGGTGTGTGTGGAATAGTGGGTCAGCAGCAGATCTCAAAAGGGTAGGCTACCCAGAATTCATACTTGAATGGATGACCACGCGAGTCCTAACAGGAGGAGCGTTTATATGGTCTGCATTCAGGAGAACCGCTGCTCAGCTTGTGGCTGGCCGACCATGGGGGCGCCATGGGGCCCAGAGCTGCATCAAACCTTTAATGGGGAGGAGAGAAGCCGCCTGATGGCACAGCCAGAAGAGGCCCAAACCTCCCTTCATCAACTGGGCGGCAAGTCAACTGAAGACCTGCCGCCCTCCCTACTGTATGGGGTCGGATCTCGGACCACGGTTGCCAGTGCTGCTGAATGGATTCAACAGCACGATCCTCAAAGGTTGACAAAGTGACTAATGGTGAAATATCATTCTTACTGCAACACCATCGTTATAATGTTGAAAATGATTATCCAAACGTAACATGTTACGTGATTGAGTAAAAAAAAATTCATGTCCTCCAATATGAAAATTTCGACTTCCATTTGGCGTTTCAGACATCAGGGAACATTTTTGGTTCCGTGTCTGTCTGTCTGAGGTAATTCCTTGTACGGCCCATAACTACCCGAAATAATGGTCGAAATGGGCTGCAATTTGGAGGGTAGGTGGAAATTGGGTCACAGATGGTCCTGAAAAAGTACAGTAACTTCCGTCTGCGCATGCGCAAACGTGAAATACTTGGAACGCTCATAGCCACCCTAAATATCGTTGAAAAGAGTTCAAACTTGGAGGGTCGATCAGGAATAATACTTTGATTATTCCAAATGAACTTAATTGAAATCGTAATGTCACTTTAGTCTGAGCATGCGCGAACATGAAATGTTGACAATTTTTTTGTAACGCTTCTAACTAGGCGAAAAATAGTCGTACAGAGCTGAAATTTTGAGGGGACAAGCGGGTTGAACTGCCCGTTTCAAAATCATGGAAATCGTTTTGTCTGCACTTGTGCAAACGTGAAATACTTGAAACGCCCATAACTACCTTAAATATCATTGAAATGAGTTCAGATTTGGAGGGTCGATCAGGAATACTACTATGATAGTTCCATAAGAAATTCATCGGAATCGTACCGTAACTTTCGTCTGCGCATGCACGAACACGAAATGTTGACAGTTTCCTTGTAACGCTTCTTACAACGCGAAAAATAGTCGTAGAGAGCTGGAATATTGAGGGTACACGCTGGTTGGATCGCAGATGGTCCCGTATCAAAATGAACCTACCAACCACTTTATACGTTCATATGATTCAAGTGAGGAAGCTACCTATACCTACTGCCTACTCGAATTGGCAGACGTTTTTTAGGTGCAAACATGCGAAGAAAGTAAGGATCCAAAGAGCATTGATTTTTTTTTTCGTCTCCGCATTTCGCACTCTGTAGAGATATTGTAAATTCATTCTATAATCCAATCAAATACTCGACACTTGAAACGCCCCCTCAGGCCCCTTCCACCACCCTCCCACCAGCAAGAACCTGTCACGGACGTTTCAGTTTTCACTCCACTGAATGAGCCAAAATAAAGAATACACCGGCATGATATGATGAACGAATTTTTGAATGTAAGTACCTATGTGAATTTCATCCTACTGCAGCAGAGCCTCATTAAAATTAACGGATATATAGAACAGAATAGAATTCCTTTATCGGCAAAAAACAGAAAATGAAAATACAACTCCTGGGGGAGAACACATATATAAAAAATATATGTAGGTATAGCATAAATTATACATAGGAAAAATATAAAAATGAACTACCGATTCTCGAATAGAATAAGTAAAAAATACTGTATGCAGGTATTCATCAATAATACAGTAGTTTACAAATATTAATTATAATAACTGGTTTTTGCCCACCGGGAGAGTAAGTCACAGCCTTGTGTCCTCACGGTGGAGCCTTACGTTCTAGACAAAATTAACAGACATGATACCTACAATGGAAAACAGTGAAGTGGGCCTTCAGTCTTTTAAAATTAACAAAATTGAACTGAAATGAATTTAAAAACCAAACAGAGGAGAGGAAGATTTACATGGGGAACGACCATAATGGTCAATCAATTCATAAATAAAAAAACCACAGTCATGCAGCATGGCTATAAGAGCTAATTTTCGAAGAAATAACTGATTTTATGTAAAATGTGATGTTTGGGATATCCCATTCAAATATCCTAGTATTATATATATATATATATATATATATATATATATATATATATATATATATACATACTCGGCGCTCCGCGCCTCGCCAGGGGGCAAGCCCCCTGGACCCCCAATCTCTTATCTTCTATACTTTGTATAGAACAAGGAATTTGCAACGCAATTCGAGTCCGAAATACCAATGACAAACACTCTTTTTTTTGATATTCCGAAATACCATTGACAAACACTCTTTTTTTTGCTATTCCGAAATCCCTAACAACGGTATCGCGGGACAAAAAAGTGTGACAAAACAACTAGTTGGGGGTCGGGCTAAGAATTGCGTTGCAATTAATATATATATATATATATATATATATAATTTTTTGTGTCTTTCGGCAGTGAATTCAGGATGGTCTGAAACGGATTTTGGTATAAAAATCTTTCGGAAATTGGAGTTTTAAAAATTTTGGACCGAGAACAATAGCTTCCTTTTCTTCGAAAATTCGCTAAAAGCATACCCGATAAATGGAAAAATACGAAGTTACTTATATAACGATAAGGTTCGATCTTATAATTTTGTCTAAGTGGGCCTTGAATAATCTCAAATTAAGAAAATTCCTAACATTTATATTATATTTCCAAAGTAAAATATAACGCCTTAACATACGCATTGCGCTTATAAAATTCCGTATAGACTTTGGGGAGCGATATATTTGAAAGTTCAGAATTCCTAGTGAAATGCAGGTTGGCTAAATTTAAATTAATAGGATCAATGCCAGTTCTATATACCATTATACAAGATTCCATTAAAAAGATGTTATCAACATTACATACATTAAATTCCTTATATAAGAGATCAGTTGAGACTAAATAACTAAATGGTTTCTTAAGCAGTATTTTAATGAGACCATTTTGAACAATTTTTAAAGGATTCAAGCATGATTTAAATTATCCCCCCCCCCCCCCCAATTCAACAATACTATAATTTAACAAAGAATGAGCCAAACCATAGTACAAAGTGCGAAGTATATTTTTAGGTAGAAAATCTCTGACTATTCTAAAAACATAAAACAATTTACGAAGTCGGGTAACCAATGAACAAATATGTAATTTAAAACTGAGATTACGATCAAATATTATACCTAAATATATAACGAATTTCCTCACTATAACGGAACTATGGTGGCTTATCCAACAGGGTTGACCTCAAATAAAATAAAGGGGAATGATCATCCATCTAAAATGAGGACTTTTGATATTTAATTTCTGTTAACATTCATCCACACATTAGAAGAGGAACGAAAAATTGCTACTAGGGTTGTGAAAGTCATATTTTCCTTCGTACTGGGTGGAAAGTAAATCGATCTCTTTCGCTTTCTCTGGTTACTGATTTTCACAATTAAATAATCAAAAACTCCTCTATTATGAATCAATGTTGAACTTGAACTGTTCGACGACTTACTCCTCAACAACAGGCTAACTCCTGTGAATTGTAAACATCCGCAGTAGGTAACTTTTGGGTCGGATGGAGGAAGTGGTACTTCGAATTATATAGAGGGACGAAAGGAAGACAATACCTACTTTCTTAATGAAGCACAACACCTTATGTTTCATTCATGGAGGTACGTAACGAAGCACTGCTAAAATGCGAATATTAATTTTAAAATATTTTATACGTTCAACGTACTAAAAAACGTCTGCCAATTCGAGTAGGCAGTATAGCTTCCTCACTTCAATCTCATGAACGCATAGATCAGTTTGGTAGGTTCATTTTGGTACGAGACCATCTGCGATCCAACACGCGTGTGCCCTCAAAATTTCAGCTCTCTACGACCATTTTTCGCGTTGTTAGAAGCGTTACAAGGAAACTGTCAACATTTCATGTTAGAGCATGCGCAGACGAAAGTTGCATTAATATTCCAATGAAATTCATAAGGAACTATCAAAATATTATTCCTGATATCGACCCTCCAAATCTGAACTCATTTCTACGATATTTAAGGTAGTTATGGGCGTTTCAAGTGTTTAACGTTAGCGCATGCGCAGACAGAAAGATTTCCATGATTTTGGAACGGGATTATCTGCTATCCAACCCCCGTGTACCCTCAAAATTTCAGCTCTCTACGACTATTTTTCGCGTAGTTCGAAGCGTTAGAAGGAAATGGTCAACATTTCATGTTCGCGCATGCACAGTCGAAAGTTGCATTACGATTCCAATCAAATTCATTTGAAACTATCAAAGTATTATTCCTGATCGACCACCTAAGTTTGAACTCATTTCAATGATATTTAGGGTAGTTACGAACTTTTCAAGTATTTTACTTTTGCGCATGCGCAGCCGAAAGTTACCATAATTTTTCAATGATTTTGGTATGGTCTGTGACGCAACCCGCAACTACCCTCCAAATTCCAGCCCATTTCGACCATTATTTCGGGTAGTTATGGGCGTTACAAGGAATTACCACAGACATACAGACAGACACGGAACCAAAAATGTTCCTCGATGTCTGAAACGCAAAATGGAAGTGGAAATTTTCATTTTGGAGGACATACATTTCTTTTTACTCAATAATTTAACATGTTATATTTGGATAACAATTACCAACATTACAACGATGGTATTGTAATAAGAATAGTACTTCACCACTAGTCACTTTATCACCCTTTGAGGATCGTGCTGTTGAATCCATCCAGCAGCACTGGCAACCGTGGTCCGAGATCTGACCCCCAGACAGTAGGGAGGGCGGCAGGTCTTCAGTTGACTTGCCGCCCAGTTGATGCTGGGAGGAGGTTTGGGCCTCTTCTGGCTGTGACATCAGGCGGTTTCTCTCATCCCCATTAAAGGTTCGATGCAGCTCCGGGCACCATGGTCGGCCAGCCACACACTGAGCAGCGGTTCTCCTGAATGCAGACCATATAAACGCTCCTCCTGTCAGGACTTGCGTGGTCATCCATTCAAGTATGAATTCTGGGTAGCCTACCCTTTTGAGATCTGCTGCTGACCCACTATGCCACACCGCGCCAGGTCACACATCACATCACATTTATCTGGCCAGGCAGGATGTCTGCCAGTCCTGCTGCTGCTTGTAGCAGCTCATCCACCTGGTACTTACGGATCTTGGTGCTATTGACGCCAGCGAGGTATCCGGATCCAGAGACCACAGAGACATCAACGGTGAAGGCCCCTCTCGGTGTCACCAATAAGAGATCTGGCCGACAGCTCTGCTCCACTAGGTTGAAGTGGGGCTCAAGCCGTACCGGCCATCCTTTGTGCCGTGCATAACCATGCAACAGGTCCAGGGCAGCATTATTATGGGCGCACCTAGGTCGCACCATGGAGAGGCAGTCCTGGAGGACATGAGCAGCCGTTTCATTTATGTTGTGACAACCCATTCGACAGTGTTGGGTAGTTCCGCAACGCTGACCCCTTGAATGCCTCATCCTGGTGGGCAGAGAACCAGAGTGAACCTTCACCAAACCTAGGGATTTCCAGCCCTGCATTCTTGCTGACGGGTTCTTGATCCATTCAGTGCTGGCTCTGGTGTCCCGTGATCTCACCAATTCTGCTCCATCAGTGGTGCTATGAAGCCGCTGTGCTCTTGCAATCTGACGGGCGAGTCGTGCTGACCATTGCTGTTGCTCACTAGTGTCCTCAAAGAGCTGCGTGCGGACATTGCCTAGCCTGTTGGACCTTATTGCAGGTATCTGGGTGAGCGGCTCCATCACGCCCATGCCCCTATCACCTACCGGTCTGTGGATATAAGCAAAGGAAAGTGGAAATGGAAGTGGACGCTACACTTTATTAGTTGAAACTTATATGTGATACTGATCAGCACAACCGAACGTTCGTAATCCTTAGTATCTCTCCCCATTTTCTATTCCGATTTTTGCGTTGTAAGCTCGATTTTATTGTGCATGGTATCCCGAGATTTCTATGGATCATTTCAGTTGATTTCGTTGCGTTGTGCGTTGTTCTTATTAGGACCTAGACACACGCCCGTACTTGTGTATGTTATTATTTCTTGTCGATTCAAGTTCTTGTTAATCCCAGTCGTCCTGTTCCTTCAGTCTGTTTTCCTTGAGGTCTTTTCATTATCTCCTTTCCATTCCGATACTGAGGTTCACTCATTTATTCATCGACCGTCAGTCAGGGAAACTACAATGGATTTTGAAACCGAGATTAAACCGCTGAGGAAGAAATGGAAGGTATCCGGGTGGGAAGTTCAATCGATTCACAATTATGCTACTAGGTGTCAAGCGGATCCATCTGTTATCACGGAGTTTAAAGGACGCTTTAGTACTATTGAAAAATATTATTCTAGATTTGAGGAACTAACTGACGAGACTGACAGGGCCTACGAGGTGGAAAGACAACGGCTATCGTCTGCGGCTGCCGCCGATTCTGTTGACGAGTTCCCTACTAAGTCCGACTCGTCTGTTATTGATGCGGTTCGGAAATATTATCTTGATTCTCATGTACAGATGGAAAGTTTGTCAACACCTCCCGTTGTAGCACCTATCCCGCAGCTTGCTTCGGTCAGTGAAGGTAGAAATACCTTTTTCCAACGCAGTTCGAGCCACTTACCCAAGCTAACGCTGCCGAACTTCGATGGTGAACTAATCAATCGGCCTAAATTTCGCGATTCATTTTGTTTCAATCGTACATAAATATGACACCATCACACCCATGGATAAATTACATTATCTCCTGTCTTCAGTATCGGGCAATGCTAGGTCTGTCATCAGTAACTTACCTACTGAAGACACAAACTATAATCTGGCATGGACCGCTTTTAACGAATCGTTTAACAAAGTTCGAATGCTTTCTGTCCAATATTTCGGAGTGTTGCAGCATTTAAATGATTAAAGATCGAAAACGAAGCGGATTTTATTTTGTTTCATTTAGCGGCTGGATGTTTAGACCAAAATACCAGAGAGCTGTTTGAAATAACATTACCACAAAACGAATTTCCTATAATACACAAATTGACACAATTCATCTGCGAACACTCAATTGCTCTTCAACTGGCCGAAAATAATTTATCTTTATAATTTATTTATGGGCCAGAGGAGAGACCGGGGAGCTAATCCCAGTAACCACAACAGACCCTGTGGCACCTGAAGAGATAACACTATATTTTGCCGATGTAGTACCACTGGATATGGGGGGTGGCGGGGTTGCCGCAAAGCGGGCATTTCTTGCTTTGGTGCCTGCGGCACGTGTCTTGGCATGTGCACAAATGGAGCACCTATGGACGACGGCGTCGACGATGATGACAATGTATGTGATGTAATCGCTCAGCAAAAAATTTGTATACCAACCCCTCAAAATTTTTTCTCTTACGTTTCAAGGTGCGTAGATTAAAAAAATGCAATGCCCGTCCGTCGTACGCCTTATCATCTAGTTCAGGCAACGAAGACCTTATCATGCATACCGGCTTCATTTTCGGTCTAAAAAACTCGTTCTTTCACACACACGCTCCATTTGGGCCTTAGTTGTGTCCCGAAACTTTGCAGCCCGATTGGAATACACCCAGTGGTGTTATGAGTGAAAATGGGTATAAAAATAGGTACTTTTTGTGTTTTCGTAGCATGTTAGTAACATGAGCTTTTGAGTTATCGTTTTCCCATGTTTTTGGGACGAGAATACCGAATATGAAGTCGATTTTGACCAAAGAGGGGAAAATTGAGGTTCTAACGAAGTTTCAGCCTTAAACATACGTTAAATTTTGGTCTAAAATCGTCGTTCTTCCGCACAAAGTTTGGTTCCCATTTGGGAACACATTTGGGTCGTAGTTGTGCTCCGAAACTCGGCAATCTGATCGGTATACATCCAGGGGTATTATGGGAGAAAAATGGGTGTAAAAATAGGGGTTTTCGAAGGATGTTTGAGGTTTTAGTTAACATGAGCTTGTGAGGTGTCGTTTTCCATGTTTTCTAGGGCGAGAAGACCGAATATTAAGTTAATTTTGACCGAAGAGTGAAGAATTGAGGCTGTAACGAAGGTTAAGCTCCCAAAATTCATTTTTTATGAGAGAAAAACATGGGAAAATGTCTGAAATCACCATAAATTTGAAAACAACACTAGAAGTAGTATCAACAGGTGAATCGAGACAATTAAATGGTACTATCAATAATCGAAGATAATCTTTTTAAAAAAAGCCGAGCCTAATTCGGTTTTAGGGGGCCGAAATTGGTGTAAACCATAAAAAATAGCCATTTCAATACTTGCGCATGAAAGAAACAATAAATGAACAGCCAAATTTCTCTACTATGCCCAGTAGAATAATAAACCCATGTGACAAGGACTTTCCAGCGTTTTTTTTTTTTAATTTTGATTACTTGTTTTACTATAGGTAGGTACATTAAGAACAAACACTTTATTTATAACAATAAAACTCAATTTTTTAGATTTATATTTTCCCCCTCCATATGTCCTCACATGTTGACCGTAGTGAAAAAATGTATGGTACCTTTTTTGTAGGGGGTACCTGTTTTGTATTAATCTATATAGATTAATTTTGTGTATAGAATATTTTCGATGGAGGCATAAATCTGCAACAAGAAGTGGCGTGAAGTTACCTACTCGTACTTACCTACTGGAGGTGTCACGTTTGAATTCACGGGATCAGAATTCAATTTTTCCTTCTAGAAAATTGTCATGAACAAAAGCTATAAAAAGTGTCTACATGACGGATAAATGCCATGTTGTGCAGGGCAGTGATTTATAAACCTATTACTTGTAGTATACAAGTATGGCTACCGATGGAAAAAAAAACTCTATTACTCTGTGATAACTTACCAGCGACCACAGGATCTGCTTTGGTTAGGCGATGAAGGACGTGTTCGATGAGGCCAACTTCTGTGCAGGCCTGGAGGTTTCTTACGCTCTTCCTCAAAATCGCGATGAAAACGCTCCATATCTCCGCCTGGAACAGAAAACAAAACGCTGCAAATTCCTTGTCACATGGGTTTATTATTGTCGAATAAATACGGCACGATTGGGACTTCAGTGAAGAGACCCACAAAGCTAATTTAAAGGTTTTAAACTCGAATATTAGGTTGCTATTTCTGACATATTATTTTCGATCAGTGAAATTGTCTTTGATTGTCTTGATTGTGAAACTGTGATCATTGAACTGTCATGATTCACCCGTTAATACTACCTCCTGTGTTATTATACAAATTTCAGGTTATTACAGCAATTATTTTCACAGGTTTTTGACCCACAAATAAAGAATTTTGAGTGCTGAATCTTCGTTAGAACCTCAGCCCTTCACAGTGGTCAAAATCAATTTCATATTTGGTCTCTTCGTCCTAAAAATCATGGAAAACGATTCCTCACAAGCCCAAGTTCACTAATGCCTCAAAAATACCTAACTTTGCACCCATTTTTCACCCATACCATCCCTGGGTACTTTCCGATCGGGCTGCCGAGATACGGGACACAACTAGGGTCCAAATGGAGCCTGTGCGCGAAAGACCAATTTTTTTAGACCGACAACTAAAGTAGACAATGATACGGCGGACGGGCAACGCATTTTTGGAATGTACATTTCCGAACCGAATACATAGGTGTATTATTCAGAGAATAATAAACCAAAAGGTGAAGTGGAGATGCTAAAATTCAGCAGGCTTAGAGAGGTTATACGAACTAATCACGATAAAATCGTGGAAACCTGTTCTAAAAATAAAACACTGCAAAGTCCTAGTCACATGGATTTATTATTCTTGGACATACCTGCAGATATTTGGGCAGCTCATTTATCATTTCTTTCATGTACAATAAATGGAATAGCTATTTTTTATGGTTCCACGACCCCCCCCCCCCCCCCAACCACGAATTAGGCTCCTATTTTTTTACAACTTATCTTTGATCATTGATAGTGCAATTTAATAGTCTTGATTTACTTGTTGATACCACTTCTAGTGTTACTATACAAATTCATGGTGATTTCAGATGATTTCCCAGGTTGCTGACCCATAAAAAATGAATACTGGGGGCTGAAACTTCGTTACAACCTAAACTCTTCACTCTTCGGTCAAAATCAACTTCATATTCGGTCTTCTCGCCCTAAAAAACATGGAAACGATACCTCACAAGCTCGTGTTCAGTGAAACGGAAGAAACAACCTCGAAAACGACTATTTTTACACACATTTTTCCACTATAACACCCCTGGGTGTATTTCGATCGGGCTGCCGAGCTCCGGGCACAACTAGGACACAAACGGAGCCTGTGAGCGGAAGGAAGACGATTTTGGACCAAAGTTAGAACCTCAATTTTCCACTCTTTTGTCAAAATCGACCTCATATATTCGGTCACCTCGTCCTAAAAAACATGGAAAAAGATACCTCACAAGCTCATATTACTAAAACACCAAAAAACCAATTTTTACAAGCATTTTTCACCCAGAACACCCTCGGGTATATTACGATCGGGCTGCAAAGTTTCGGGACACAACTAGGGCCCAAATGAAGAATGCGTGCGAAAGAACGAATTTTGTAGACCGAAAATAAAGTAGATATGCATAATAAAGCGTATGGCGTATGGTGTACGGCGGACGGACGTTGCAGTTTTGGAATCGACGCACCTTGAAACGTAAAACAAAATATTTTGAGGGTATTTTGTTATAAACTTTTTTTGCTGAGCGAATACATAGGCGTACTATTCACAGAATAAAAAACCAAAACGGAATTGCCAAAAGGTTGTCTATTTCCATTTAGACACGAAAAATACACTGTTGTACCGGTTTCGGTGATCAAACCATCGTCAGTAACAAACAATAACTCATTCAAATGCATTATATTTTGGCAATAAAATAATAATAATAATGTACATGTTATATAGGTATCTATACATAAAGAAAAGATTTCTCCTAATATAAATGTTTAAAAAAACAAAAAAACATCACTAATAGGTATAAGCGGGATCTCAGTCATTACCCACCACGAGAATAAGTTCATCAGAACTTGTGCTCTCAGATGGAGCTCGTCCAGACCTCACTCGAAAAACAAACGCGCGTTTTTATCCTCCTTCTGTGTAGTTACTTGAAACAGAATCGAACAAATCTAAAATAAAAAGTAAAAATAAAAAATAAACACAAAATTAAAAGAAAAAAAGCGAGAACCACTAACTACGAGCATCCTTCGCTAGTATTGTATCCTTCGGTAGTAATTGTATTAACTACCAAATTATTGTGAATTTCACCAAACGCCGATTGCCGATGGCTTTATTGCAGAATTCAAAAATTACGTCGAACGTTAGAAATGGTAGACTAATACAGAGAAGATCAGTTCTGATGCGAAATAAGGTTTTTTATTACCATGAATGTGTTTCATGTCTAGGGGTCAGGCGAGAATCCGGAAGATGAGACGAGAATGCGGAAGATACGATAAGACGCTGGGAGCCGTGACGCCGAAGGGGGGGGGGGATAATACAGCTGAGATATTGGGTGTAGTGATAGAAACACATATTACGACGGAAAAAGACTGACTATATTCAGAACAGTACATTTATGTGCCCCTAGAGAAGAAATGATGACCTCGTTATATCTAACACCCTCCTTCAACGCAAACCCCATAAGTCTGATTTGACAAATGATTTCAAATAAACACCAAAATACAATAAAGCATTTTTGACATAATATAAGCAAAATTCAAAATCGAGTTAGGGAGAATCACACGAATCTATGTAAATTTAAGAACGTACCTATCTCATAACACATTTTGATCATCTTTCTGAGTGTTGCATATGTGGCTCGAGGTAAGGGTTCTGTGAATGTGTCAGCGACGTTTATCTCGTGGGAACGTATTCCAATTTGATTTCCTTGTTTGTAATGACATCCTTGATGAAGTGAGAGTTCATGTCAATATGTTTGGCCCTCTCACTGCTTTCGCAACGTTCAGCCAAGTCCATAGCGCTTTGGGTGTCAATGTAAATACTGGGGTGCTGTGATATATTCATCAGACATATCATTAGTGGATGATTTTATGTGAAGTAGGTCAGCAACTGCTGCGACATATTCAGCCTCTACGGAAGGCATAGCCACGCATGAGTGTTTGCGATACAACCATGAATGGCACTCTCACGATGCATGATCAACGAGCCGCTGACGCTTTTCCTATTTTTTCTGCAACCAGCCCAGTCGGCGTCTGTGAAACCTTTTAGACGAACTTCGTGAGGATTGAGCTCGAAAACAAGGACTATGTTCTTGATGTACTTCAAGTACCGAACAGTAGCGAGCAGTGCGCGCGCTCTGAAAACAGTGAAGCACCAAACCAGAACAAAAACCAACAGATTTTTCTATAAAATACTTCAATGCAACAACGCAGTTCCCTTTATTTACTGAATGAGTGATATTCAGCAAAGGCTTATCGTCCTAAGCTCCTAAACTTTTAACCAACACTCTATCGTCGCATGAATACGTCGAATATTTCTACTGTAAATTAGCCACAGAATTCATGTGGTACAAAAATATAGGTAGTACATTATAATAGCTACATGAAACAATGACCCGTCACGTAGGCCGGTATCTAAATGAATGGAGAAGCTACTGACTAGAAGGTAGGTACTTATGAGTGCGTTATGACGTCGATCAATCCACAAGACCACAAACTGCAAACAGGACAAAACGCACGTAGGTACCACAAATCCAACTCTGTCACCTGAGCCGGACGGAACGCAAACGCACAAAATTCGACACAAAAAAATGGAAAACTGACAACGCAACAGAGAAAGTGAATGTCATTCGCGAGACAACAAAAACAAATCGAAAGACATTATGCTAATGCTCTCATATCGAGATGACAAGCTGAATCGAAGGGATCGAATCGAATGTGAACAGGAATGATTTTTGGGTGGAAATCAGATTCTGGGAACAAGGCCCAAAGTGGTCATGGCGAACTACGTTTTTTACTCGACTGAGCATGCGCAGACGGGCCACTTTTCTCAGCTGCCATGGGACACTAGTCCCAGGGCCTGCCAGTCTCAGGAACCTAGGTTTCGGTTTCGATTGCAGGACATCGATTACTGTCGCTATACTCCAATAACATGCTTGGCCTTCGGAGCTACAGGGCAGGTAACATTCACGAAGAAACCACCATGGACGCTCTACTAGAATATTGAATATCCATAGCCACAGAAATCTAGTGGGTCGCTGATAAACTTTGTACGGAGGGAAATTCAACAACAATTAAACCCTTGGTTGAATTTTTTTAAATTTATAATTGTTTTTTGGGTGCCAGGGTAGTGGCCCAACTGGCCTTATGGACGCAACGGCCCTGGTACCGAAGCACCCTCTTTGCTGCAGTCCACAACTATTGTGTCGGTGCATCAAGGTATCGGCTCTCGAATAACAAGCTGCGAAGACAGCTATGGTCTAGACATGGTTGTCACGTACATAAGGGATACAAAAATCTCGCGATATGGTACCACAGCAGGCTTTGAGTTGCAATCAACCTGGAAATTTGTCTCCATTGGAGCAACAGCGCCATTTGCATCCTTCATGTTGAAATTTTCCAAATTTTTTTCAATGAATAGTACCTGAGAAATGCGAAGATATTCATGCCCTTGACTCTCAGTACCCAGGAACTGCTTGAACTTTTCCAAGTCATTTTGTCTCCTGTTTTCATTTTCTCCGGGCCGTTTTTTCCCACAATATGGAACTGCTAACTGCAGAAGTGCAAAAAAAGGCCAGTGTTTTGGAAGAAGCAGCGTAATGTTCATAAAAATGTTTATATTTGCAAGTGTTATATTGCTCCGCGTTTTAAAAACTGATTTAACTGTGTGATAAGGAGAGTGACAGTGGACCCTCGAATCCCCCTCCCAGACCGGCGATATGATCACCAGTAGGGGCGAGGCAATGAGTAGCCAAGTAAACAGCGTAATGATCACACTGAATTCTGATCCTCTCATTGGAGGACAGCTGGCCACGTCCGCGACGCTGGCAGGGCAGTCGGACGAAAAGCCCCAGCCTGGAATGGCTGTTTACTTTACTGATCACCAGTTAAAGAGGGATAGCGATTAGGTTTCAGCCTGACCGACCTCATCTTCACTGTACACAGAAACGACTCGAGAACTGCCACCGTCACACTCCTCCCCACATGACATACTTCTGGGTAGCGGAAGTATGAAAGGGGAAAAGGGGGGTTGAAAAACAGTATGAAGTTCTGATTCACGAAAGGACATCAGAACAACTTCAAGGTGACTAACCTCCATCCATTAATATTTACTGGTGAACAAAACTCCTACATACGAGAAGGCGGTGAAAAATGTTATCAGAGGTTGTTGTTCAGTGAACTGATCATCTGGGCAACCTCTAGGTGATCAACTTCCATCGCTATGATGGAAAAACTATTGGGACTTGTAAACTGGGACACGGCATTAATCGCCTTCAAATGAGCTCAATATATAGGTACATTTATACTGAGCTCGAAAGGATGGATGGGAGGGGGGGGGGGGGGCAATAGATGTATGCATTATAAATGGGACAGGATGTTTGTAAAGGAATCCTTCTGGAAACCTTAGGGCTTATCCTTCTGGTAAGCCCTCAAAAAGTGGATGGAGTAGGGTGAGTTACTCAGCGCATACTACCAAACCACGCTCTGTACCATGTGACAAAGTGAGAACAGTGACAGTGGACCCTCGAGAGTCCCCTCCTATGACTAGCGATATCATCACCAGTTAAGAAGGGATGGCGATTAGGTTTCAGCCTGACCGACGCCATCTTCACTGGACAACAAGCGACTCGAGAACTGCCACCGTCACAACTGGTCTCCTTCGTTTTAGGTTTATATCTAAATAGTGTAAAAGAGGGGTTGAACTATTAATCAACTGAAACTTACTTGATGACGGTGTGACAAACTGAAACTACATCGGTGGAACTACAGCAAGTTTAGTGCTCTCACACAGGACACCTTTCTGGTTTATTATTCCGTGAATAATACACCTATGTATTCGCTAAGCAAAAGATTTTTATAATACCCCCTCAAACTTTTTTTTTTCCGTTTCAAGGTGCGCAGAGTCCAAAAATGCAATGTCAATCCGTCATAGGCCGCCCGCAATATCCCCCATATCTACTTTATTTTCGGTCTACAAAATTCGTTCATTCGCACACAGGCTGCATTTGGGCCCTAGTTGTGTCCCGAAACGTTGCAGCCCGATAAGAATACAGCCAAGGGTGTTACGGGTGACAAATGGGTGTAAAAATGGGTTTGTTGGTGTTATAGTAACATGAGCTTATGATGTATCTTTTTCCATGTTTTTTAGGACGAGAAGACAGCATATGAAGTAGATTTTGACCAAAGAGTGGAGAAATGAGGCTCTAACGAAGTTTAAGCCTTAAATTTACGTTAAAATTTGGTTTAAAATCGACCATTCTTCCACATGTAGTTAGGGTCCCCATTTGGGAAAACATTTGGGTCCTAGTTGTGCTCCAAAGCTCGGCAGCCCGATCGGAATAACACCCAGGGGTGTTGTGGCTGGAAAATGGGTGTAAAAGTAGGGGGGTTTCGAGGTTTTAGCGAATCTAAGCTTGTGAGGTATCATTTTCCATGTTTTTTAGGGGGAGAAGACCGAATATGAAGTTGACTTCGACCAAAGAATGAAAAACTGAGGTTTTAACGAAGGCCCAGCTCCCAAAATTCATGTTTTTTGAGTCAAAAACGCTGCAAATGATTACAGAACTGTTTATTTATTACTTGCCAGTATAGATGCCCCTTCTACGTAGATAACTGTTATCTTTGGTCAGTAGGTACCTACCC